>CP136054.1:144266939-144891939 GCA_032464435.1 Aegilops umbellulata | reverse complement strand
GGGCTACTCTCGGCGTTCTGGGAACGGGGGTCCCCAAACTTGTTGTAACGCCCACGATGCGGCTATATCTCTTACGTGTCGAGGCACGACTTAGAGGCATAACCGCATTGTAGGTTTTGTCGCAAGAAGGGTCATCTTCACACAATCCCATGTAATGAACAAGAATGGGATAAAGAGAGTTGGCTTATAATCGCCACTTCACTCAATACATAAATTAAACATACATCATTCAGAGTACAATCAAGGTCCGACTACGGAACCAAAATAAAAGAAGACAACCCCAAATGCTAGATCCCCAATCGTCCCAACTGGGCTCCACTACTGATCATTAGGAAAAAAACATAGTAACGACCACGTTCCTCGTCGAACTCCCACTTGAGCTCGGTTGCGTCATCTGCACTGGTATCGTCGGCACCTGCAACTGTTTTGGTAGAATCTGTGAGTCACGAGGACTCAGCAATCTCACACCCACGAGATCAAGACTATTTAAGCTTATAGGAAGGATGGGGTAATGAGGTGGAGCTGCAGCAAGCACTAAGCAAATATGGTGGCTAACATACGCAAAAGAGAGCGAGAAGAGAAACAATGCACGGTCGTGAAGCTAGAAGTGATCAGGAAGTGATCCTGGAACTACTTACGTTCATACATAACCCAAACCGTGTTTACTTCCCGGACTCCGCCGAAAAGAGACCATCACGGCTACGTACGCGGTTGATGTATTTTAGATAAGTCAAGTGTCAAGTTCTCTACAACCGGACATTAACAAATTCCCATCTGCCACATAACTGCGGGCACGACTTTCGAAAGATAATACCCTGCAGGGTGTCCCAACTTGGCCCATCATAAGCTCTCACAGTCAACGAAGGATATTCCTTCTCCCCGGAAGACCCGATCAGTCTCGGAATCCCGGTTACAAGACATTTCGACAATGGTAAAACAAGAACAGCAAAGCCGCCTGAATGTGCCGACAAATCTCGATAGGAGCTGCACATATCTCGTTCTCGGGGCACACCGGATTGTCCAAACTTCCGATAGGCGAGCCCAGAGTTGCCCCTAGTGGCCACGGCGGTTGACAGGTTGGACCAACACTCACGACGAGTGCTCGCCCGGGGGGTTAAAATAAGATGACCCTCGGGCTCCGAAAACCCGAGGGAAAAAGTCTTACGTTGTTAGGCAAATGTAAAACCAATGTTGGGCCTTGCTGGAAGAGTTTTTATTTAAAGCGAACTGTCAAGGGGGTCCCATAAATCACCCAACCGCGTTATTGACGCAAAATCCGGGAACGTAACACAGATATGATGGAAACTAGGGCGGCAAGAGTGGAACAAAACACCAGGCATAAGGCCGAGCCTTCCACCCATTACCAAGTATATAGATGCATTAATAGTATAAGAGATATTGTGATATCCCAACATAAACATAATCCAACATGGAGCAATCTTCATCTTCACCTGCAACTAGCAACGCTATAAGAGGGGTTGAGCAAAAGCGGTAACATAGCCAAACAACGGTTTGCTAGGAAGGGTGCCAAGGGTCAGAGGTTCATGGCAATTTGGGAGGCTTGATAAGCAAGTGGTAGGTACACTACAGGAAACAGCTAATTTGCCGTCAGGAGGCGTCTTTGCCGTCTACTTTTCGTCGGGCAGACGGCAAAGAAAGGGTTAGCCGTCTTCAACAGACGGCAAAGAAATACTAACGGCAAAATAGACTTTGCCGCCTGCAAACAAAATCACAGACGGCAAAGAGCTCACTTTGCCGTCTGCACTAAAAAACACAGACAACAAAGATCTTGGCCGTCTGTGTTTTTTATTACAGACGGCAAAGTATGCTCTTTGCCGTCTGTAATATAAAATACAGACAACAAATATCTTTGCTGTCTGTGTTTTATATTATAGACGGCATAGTATGCACTTTGCCGTCTGCAATATAAAACGCAAACGGCAAAGAAGAAACACATCTCGCGGATCGATGAGGTGTCACGATCTGAACCAAACGTTTTATCCCAGATCTCTCTCTCCCACGCACTCACGTTCTCTCACTCCAAACCGAGCGGCACGGCCCCACCCACCACACCCATGCTCTCACCCATGAGACAAAAGTCAGAAACCACTGCACGCCCATGTGCTTCGCCCCGAGATGCCCGTGCTACCTGCAGCACTGCCGATGCATCGCCGTCGCGCGCCTCTGCCGCCTCTCGCACACACCATCGCCCAGGCTGTCTGCCGCCCGAGCTCGCACCTCCTCCCCCGATGCTCCTCGTCCAGGCGAACTCCAGCGCCGGCGGGCACCAAGCGTCGGCCAGGCGGACTCCAGCGCCGGCGGACACCATGCGCCAGCTGACGGCCACCTTCGACCTCCGCCGCCAGAGAAGGGCGCATCCCCGTGCGCGTGCTGCCTCGTCCCTGCCCCGAGTGCTCTTTTGTGGCCCCTCTCTCTTCTCCGGACCACTCGCCGGACTCCGCCCCTTGCAGGACTCCGCCGTGGCCGCTCCTCGCCGTTCCCGCCATGGCCTCCCCTCGCCCGACCCCGCCGCGGCCGAGCCTCACCAACCTCCTCCTCGCCGGACAACGCTGCGGCCGACACTCACCTAGACCCGCCGCAGCCATCCCTCGCCGGACCCGGACGTGGCTGCACCTCGACGGACCCCGCCACACCTGAGCCACCCCTCGCTGGACCCGGACGTGGCTGCACCTCGACGGACCCCGCCACACCTGAGCCACCCCTCGCCGGAACCCGCCGCACCAGAGCCTCCCCAACATCCTCCTCTTTGCCCGACCACCATAGTTCCCCCAGCAGTGGCAGCGATTGCCGGAGTTGGCTAATCCGGCGACCACCGAAGCAGCAGCTGTCATCCTCTCTGCTTTGTTTCTTCCGCAGCTCACCGGAGTAGCAGCGGCTGCCTCTGAACGCTTTGACTGACGTTATTTTTTTTAATAAAAAAACAATCTTTGCCGTCTGTAGCTTAGTATGGATGATGGCAAAGAAAACTTTTTGACTGACAGCAAAGACCGTATGATTTGCCGTCTGTTATTTATAAGGTTGACGGCGAAGCAGAGTTGGCTGACGGCAAAGTCTTTACCGTCTTCCCGATGAAAAGCTGACGGCAAAGTATCCTTTGCCGACTTATCTTTGCCGTCTGAGTTTGCCATCTGCTTCCTGACGGCAAAATCTTTGCCGTCTGGATTTAGGTCTTTGCCGTCTGTGATCCATAGACGGCAAATTACATGTTTCGTGTAGTGGTATCACGGCATAGCAAAAGAGCGAGCAACGAGCAAGCAAAGATAGAAGTGATTTCGAGGGTATGGTGATCTTGCCTGAAATCCCGCTAGGAAGAAGAACGAGTCCATGAAGTAGACGAACCAACGTAATCGAACGAATCCTCACAAACGCAACGTAACCGGAACTATCAAGGAGAAGCACAACCGAAAAAAGCAAACAACATGGTAAACAACCATGATGCACAATCAAGTATGATGCATGTCCGGTTTAATGAGTCATGGCATGGCAAAGTGCAACAAACAATACTACAAATTAAGTAGAGCATATAGACGAAATACCACATCCATCATTTAGTTCTCTTGTTGATGTACCCAACAATATTAAATGTTATTAAACATGGCAAGAGGTGAGGACTAATAAAACTATATATTTAAGCAAGTTTAATTGAGTCCGGAACAACAAATAACAATTCCGGAAAAACCCGATGTACATATTTAGCAAATTAAAGGAAACAAAAATTATAAACATTTTAAATGTTGCTATCATGATGCGAATGACAATGCAAGTTTTATGCCATTTTATATAAATGTTGACATGAGCATGTTATGAAGCATTTGTCACCGTGGTGGAAGAAAGGGGTGCTACGGCAACGAATCCGAAAATGATGCCACGGCAACATATCGGTTCCGGTAACTCATGGAGATACCGGTGCAAAAGGAAGCATGGCGTGAGCGTGTCATGCAAGATGGTGGGGTGATCCCGGCAACCGGGTTCCCATGAGTTAGAGGCATGGAAACGAGTGACAATTCGGACATGGTGCAAACACGAGCATCTCATACAACATGCATTCGTTCACAGGCGGTCATCTCGGCGGTTATACCTTTGAAGCGAGCATTCGGGATGGTTTGGGTCAAGCGGTGTAGTCGTTCACGGTCGTCGTGGGAAGTAGTGGTACTCGGCGATGGTGGTGGAAGTAGTTGTACACGTCTTCTTGTCGAACCCATGCAGCGGTAGATGTACATGTTACATGTTACGTAGATGTTCGTGTTCGTTTCATCGGTAGAGGTACTTGACACATCATTGAACTTAGCGTCCGCGGAACCCGCGTAGTCTAACTTGACAGATCCGAGGGCTATGGGCGTAGTGGCACTTGGCGCGATCCGCGACGATGGTAGTTGTACACGGCAACGAGTTGAACTTGGAGTATCCTCAGAGAGTGTACTTGTTCGGGCACCGGTCTTGGCGAGATCCCGAGGGATGGTACTTGACAAAAATCCGCAGAGATTTATATTGGTACTTGGCGTTCCACGGGATCTTCGAGGTTCGGGCGAGTAGGCAAACGACGATAAAGCCGTTGGTCTTGCGTCAACGACAACCGACAACGAAGGCGCACGAAACCGCAGCAGGAGGCTGCAGAGGTGGCGACCATGTGGCTGTCACGGTCGCACGCAACGCAACACAGGGAGATGACGAAGGTCTCGGGCATGAAGGCTTGAGCATTGTAGGAGGAAGGGGCCGACGGGGTCGGGGCTGCATCTTGGCGATCCAGTGACAGCAGTGGATGGAGCTCGATGGAGGCGGAGCAACGGTTGGTGGCGTGTGCGGGCGGCGTGTGGAGGTGCAGGAAGGTGGGGCCGCGGGCATCCATGGCCGCAAAGGGACGGTCGCGGTCGCGGTCGCGCGGGTGGCGGTCGTCCGGCGACGTGGTGCAGGAGGATAACCAGGGGGCGACGCAAACGGGCGGAGGTCGGGGTCGCAAGGAAGGGAGGCAGCAGGGGCGCGGCGATGCTGATGGCCTCACGGGCCATGCCGGGCGACAGACGCGGCTTGGGGAGGCGCAGGCGATGCGAAGGCCAGCGACGGCGAGGCGTCGACGCTGGGAAGCGGATCGGGAGGATGGGACATGGAGGCTGGCGGCGGATGGGATCGAGGGAGAGGAGTGGGAGAGGTCAAGAGGAGGGGTCGGTCCTAGGGTTAACTAGGTTTAGGTGGGCTATGGAACGGGCCGGTCTGGTGGTCAGGCCCAAGAGGCCGACGGCACAGGCTCTCTCTCTCCCTCATATTTTCTTTAGCAGAAAAGAAATAGAGAGAGGAAAAGAAAGAGAGGGTTAGGGAAAGATTTTGCGCATGGCATTAATTTTCTCGAACTCATTCAAATGAGCTTAATCCAAGAAAATAGGAATGGGCATGGATGCAAGGTTTAGATTGTAACACATTTGGATTTAATTCAAATGGGTGAATAGGGAGTGAGGGTTTGGAAGGCTCAAAATGTTGAGAATTTAGGAAGAGCCTCGATAAATGAGATAAGAGTTGTTGGCAAAGTTTGAGGCAAGGAATTGAGATAGAGAAAGCATGGAATTTAAACAGCAAGTGTGTTATGGTGATTCCAAAGTTAATGGAATATTTTGATATAGCTCCCTAATAATATTGGGAGACTTTTATATGTTATAAAGAGAAATCACCATGTGCATTTCCCTCGATTTAAATAGATCAAAGATCCATGCAATTTATTTAGTTGAGTTTTGAAAAGGGGTGCAAGTTGACATGATGCAATGAAAAGATGACATGATGAATGCAACAAAGCAATTGAAACACACAACAAACCTTGAAATACATGGAAGGCACCTGAAACGTCGGTCTTGGGGCGTCACACTTGCCTGCCTGCGGCCCACGGCGTGGCTAAGCCAGCAGGCCGTACGGCCCATCTTCATCAACAAGGCATCCAAGACCCTCGCGAGGGGCCAAGCCTCGCGAGGCGGACGACACAAGACCTCCTCAGGAGTGGCCTAGTCAGGCAGGCTCACGAGGGAGTGGAGATGTCAAGGCAGGGCAAACCTCACGAGGCTCTCGTGACGTGAGCCATGACGATCGGTACCAGGCAGGCGCCAGCGCGCACAGCGTCCTTGTTTTCTCTTTGGTGCTAAGGAAGCCAGCGCAGGCGAGGAGTACGGAGGCATCAGGCAAAGGTTGCTATATCGGTACAACGAGACCAAGACCAAGAGGACGGCAAGACGGAGGTCATCGTGCAGCCCAAGGCGGCGTCACCAGAGCCTTTCGCACGCGAAGACCACTTTTGTCAGGATAACTTGTACTAGTTGTTCCACTTCAAATTTGCCCGCCGTTGTTGGATCCCTTCCTGCTCAATATTTGGGAAGAGGACCAGGGCCTATATAAGTAGAAATAGCCACCACAGTAGGGGCATCTCATCTTAGCTTGATCCAATCTGATCGAGAGCCTACCCTAGTCACAAGAACACCTCAACCTCAGGAGGCTGCTTTTCCCTTTGTACTGTTCATCATCAGCCCAAGAGGCAATCCACCACCACCACACTAGAGTAGGGTATTACACCACAACGGCGGCCAGAACCAGTATAAATCTCTTGTCTTTCTGTGTTGCGAGTTCGTCGAGTTCGTCCGCGAGATCTTAGCGAGCTAGAGCATAGATCGGTAGGAGGGAAAGACTTCACGCGCACCCCAGTAATCAAACCTTAAGGGTTTGCCGGAACCCCACATCCGACAACCTTCTCGTCACCGTGGGCCGCTTCGATGCTCAGCTCGTAGAGCTACAAGAACTTCGCGGGGTCGAGTGTGCCGTCGTAGCGAGGAGGCAGATCTGGCTTGAACTTGCCCGGCCAGGCGACGCTACGCAGCTCGGGGGTGAAGGCGCGGCAGCCGACCGTGGTCGCCGGGGCCTGCCTCGGAGGCGGAGCTTGGTCTTGACGAAGCCCGTGTGCCGCCACCGCGGGCGACGCGTGGTCTTGGCGAGGTGGCGCGGGGAGCGCAGGTGAACCTTCTCGCGGTCGAGGAATTTCTTGGCAGCTTCTCTCTTCGCGCGCGGGCACCGGGCGTGGTGGATCGCGCTGTGGGGCCGCGCGCGATGGCGCTAAGGCACCGTCTTGGGGCAGAGGTGGTGGAGGCGCTCCATGAGCCGCGTCGCCCGTGGCTGGCGGAGGGCGAGGCAGTGAGAGGGACGGCGCTGGGGAGCCCCCTGCGGCACGGACGAGCTCGGTGACATGGTCGAGCCAGTCCTCGTAGAGGTCGTCGACTGGGCGGTAGCGCAGGAGCTCGTTCGCCATGAGGAGCGCGGCCTGCGCGTCCATGGGAGCGCGACATGCGTGGGACGAGGAACCAGCCAGGGTCAGCGATGGTGTGACGCCCCCGATTCAATCGTACACTAATCATGCATGCAATTGTGTACGATCAAGATCAGGGACTCACGGGAAGATATCACAACACAACTCTACAAATAAAATAGTAATACAAGCATCATAATACAAGCCAGGGGCCTCGAGGGCTCGAATACAAGTGCTCGATCATAGACGAGTCAGCGGAAGCAACAATATCTGAGTAGAGACATAAGTTAAACAAGTTTGCCTTAAGAAGGCTAGCACAAACTGGGATACAGATCGAACGAGGCGTAGGCCTCCTGCCTGGGATCCTCCTAACTACTCCTGGTCGTCGTCAGCGGGCTGCACGTAGTAGTAGGCACCTCCAGAGTAGTAGGAGTCATCGTCGAAGGTGGCGTCTGGATCCTGGGCTCCAGCATCTGGTTGCGGCAACCGGGTAGAAGGTAAAGGGGGAAAAGGGGGAGAAAAGCAACCGTGAGTACTCATCCAAAGTACTCGCAAGCAAGGAGCTACACTACATATGCATGGATATATGTGTAAAGGGCCATATCAGTGGACTGAACTACAGAATGCCAGAATAAGAGGGGGATAGCTAGTCTTATCGAAGACTACGCTTCTGGTCGCCTCCGTCTTGCAGCATATAGAAGAGAGTAGACTGAAGTCCTCCAAGTAGCATCGCATAGCATAATCCTACCCGGCGATCCCCTCCATGATGCCCTGTTAGAGAGCGATCACTGGGTTGTATCTGGCACTTGAAAGGGTGTGTTTTATTAAGTATCCGGTTCTAGTTGTCATAAGGTCAAGGTACAACTCCGGGTCGTCCTTTTACCGAGGGACACGGCTATTCGAATAGATAAACTTCCCTGCAGGGGTGCACCACATAACCCAACACGCTTGATCCCATTTGGCCGGACACACTTTCCTGGGTCATGCCCGGCCTCGGAAGATCAACACGTCGCAGCCCCACCTAGGCACAACAGAGCGGTCAGCACGCCGGTCTAAACCTATGCGCGCAGGGGTCTAGGCCCATCGCCCCGAGCACACCTTCACGTTGCGTACGCGGCCGGAAGCAGATCTAGGCCCCTTAATACAAGTGCGAGCTTACGATCCAATGCCGCGCGCGCCACTCAGTCGCTGATGTCAAGGAGTGCTTCGGCTGATACCACGACGTCGAGTGCCCATATCTTTCCCGCATAGTTGGTTAGTGCGTATAGACCAAATGGCCAGACTCAGATCAAATACCCAGGTCTCGTTAAGCGTGTTAAGGATCCGTGAACGCCAACAGGGCCAGGCTCACCTCTCACCCAGGTAGCCCCGAACTGCCGTGCCGCTCCGCCACAAAGATCCACACAGAGGGCCGTCGGGACAAAGGTGCTTTCAGCCCCCAATCCGTGAATCACTCGCGGGTACTCCTCGAGCCAACCCGACTTTGGTCACCACATGTATCATGTTTAAAGTATAGTATATATCCATGATCACCTCCCGAGGTGATCACAGCCCAGTAGTATAGCATGGCAGACAGACAAAAGTGTAGGGCCACTGATGGAACACTAGCATCCTATACTAAGCAAGTAGGATTGCAGGTAAAGGTATCAACAGCAGTATCAAAGACAGGCTATGCATCAGGATAGGAATAACGAAAGCAGTAACATGCTACACTACTCTAATGCAAGCAGTATAGAGGAGAGTAGGCGATATCTGGTGATCAAGGGGGGGGGGGCTTGCCTGGTTGCTCAGACAAGAAGGAGGGGTCGTCGGCGACGTAGTCGACCACAGGGCATCAGCATCGTCACGGGGTCTACCAGAAAGCAGCAACGGAGGGGGAACACAATAAATAACAGAGAAATCAAAGTATAAAATGGCAATGCATGGTGCTAGAGGTGACCTAACGCGGTAGTAAGTGATACTGGTGAAGGGGGAAACATCCGGGAAAGTATCCCCGGTGTTTCGCGTTTTCGGACAGATGAACCGGAGGGGGAAAGTTGCGGGTTTGATATGTTAGGGATGCGTGACGGACGAACGGGTTGCGTAACTGGGTTCGTCTCGTCGTTCGGAGCAACTTTCATGTACAAAGTTTTTCGATCCGAGTTACGGTTTAATTTCTATTAATTTTCAAAGTTTTTATTTTTTTTGAATTTATTATTAATTCGAAATTAATAGTAAAAATGCTATGGGTACCCAGCCCTGTGTGCACAGAATGTACACAGAGGCTGACACGTGGGCCAAGTGGACCCTGTTGACCAGTCAAAGTTTGACTGCTCAACAGGGGGTGGGGGCCCTGTCATTAGCTGTTACACTAACTAACTAGTTAATTCAGTTTAATTAGGTTATTAGGGTAAGAGATTTTAATTAGTTTAATTGAACCTAATTAATTAATGTAATTAACTAATTAATTAATTAATATTTTTATTTACTTATTATCTTTTTTTAATGGGCCGGCCCCATGTGCAGTGGCTAAGGCCACAGTTTGGTTGCTGGGAACGCATACGGGCGCTCCCAGCGCGACGCCCGCGGCGACGACCTCGGCCAGGAGATGCAACGCAGGGGCGGATGAGGCCCCCGAGGCCGGCGAGGCCAGTCCGGCCAGGTAGTCGGGGCGAGGCCCGGAGCAGTAGGGGATTGGGGGCGAGTGCGTGCAGGCGCGACTCCTCGCAGGGCCATGGCGAGCGTGACACGGCGCTCCGCGCGTGCGGCCAGGGAGCGCGAGCGTGCGTCCGGGCGGCGCAGGGTATGGGGAAACGGCGGTCATGGTGACCGCGAGGGGAAAAAAGGGGCAGAGGGGAGGCGGAGTTGGGCAGCACGGCAGGCCACAGTGGGCGGCCGCAGCGGGGCAACAGATGTCGTGGCGGCCGGCAGGGGCGCCGGTGACGAGCCCTGGTGGCGGCGGGGATCGGACTATATTGGGCGCGTGGCTACGGGACTCGAGGAAGTGAGTGGAGAAGTCGCGAGGGACCGGGGGCTCACAGAGAGTGTCGTGGGCGTCTCGGTGAGGCCGGAGGGGGGCGAGGTCGAGCGGATTGACCGGCGAAGTGTGGCGGCCGTGGCGGAGTGGAAGGCGATGGATCCGGCATCGTGAGGCTCTCCGGCTTGGCTTGATGGGCGAAGAAGAAGAGACGGCCGTTCTTCGAGGTGCTCGGGCACGGCAGGAAGGGCGAGGTGTGCGGCGAGGCGTGCGGCGAGGCGTGCGGCACTGGGGGACGCCGGAATCCGGGCGCGGGGCGGCGCGCGTTGGTCCGGGGCGGCGGTCTCCTCCCGATCCAATCGGGAGAGAGGGGGGAAGGGGGATATTTTGCGGGGGAGTGGGGGTGTGTCGGTGTGTACTGGGGGAGTGGGGGGAGATCATGGAGCGCGAGTGGGCCTTGGCCCAGTTGGGTAGGCCAGATGGGCCGGAACCTAGTGGGGGGTCCTTTTCTAATTTTGTTTTGTTATTTTGTTTTCTGTTTTTGTATTTTCTTTCTGTTATTTATTTTCTATCATGTTTTATTTCATTTTAAATCATTTAGTCATTTTATAAAAATGTGTTCACTTTACTATAATTATCCTTGTAATAATCGGCACCCACCGAACATTTTTGTTTCAATTTTGAAATCATTTGTTGTTTGACATATTTAGAATTTAAATTTTGAAACGGCTTCGAATCAATGCGAGGTTAGCAACAGTAACCGAGGTGACGTGGCGTGATTATCGTGGGATTACTGTAGCATGATTATCCGGGCGTCACAATTCTCCTCCACTACAAGAAATCTCGTCCCGAGATTTAAGAGGTGAAGTGAGGGGGAAGGGATTTGGTTACGAAATTCTAACAAGCCTTCTCGGTCTTGGTTGCTCTTCTTTAAGTGGTCGATCCATAATGTTGATGTCTTCATACCTCGGCTTCAGGTCATCATGATGAAGTCGTCATCCTTTCTTCAGAGTCTTCATTGTACGTATGAAGGACAAGGGGTAACTTCGGAAAAACGGACCGTTGAAAGGTCGACTATCTGGTTGATAACATCGAGGAAGGTGGCGGAAGGTAACTCTCGAGATGAAACTTAAGAGATTATCGAGAGCAAAGTAAGAAAGTACCATGAGAAGTTTCAAGCGGGTAGGCAATCACTCGAAGCCCAAAACAAAGTGTAAAGGGGGTTCAAAGCATCAAGTTTAAGTATTGCATCTGATACCGGAACAGATCACTAGGAAGGCGGCTCATCAAGAATACACGAAGCCAAGCATGAGTATTAACTTTGGGAACATGGGTGTACAGGAGAGTCAGGTTTCGATCCTGGGACATGTGGGTTATGGGCCCACCATGTGGGTGAAAAGTAGGAAGGGCGGTAACGTCTTGCATGATCATGTAAGCAAGGCATGTCAGAGGATAGCCTGTCAGTTATGTCGGCAACAACATCGGTACCAAGGGCGAGGGACGAAGAGAACCATTTTCCTGCTCGTTGAACGAGGCGGACCGATAGGCAAAGTTCTCATCCATCGGTGGTTACCGGAATAGTATCAATAATGGTAACAGGGTCTTACTGACATAGGTGTACATCGAGGTGTTTACATAAGCAGTTTGTTATTACTGCTTAGATCATATAGATCACAAGAAAGGTTAAACAAAAACAATGGAGAGGAAAGAGGTGATCATCCGATTAAACCGTACAATGGAAAGGGAAATGTGTTTAAACACATTATTCAGGGGTATATCCTTCACAAGGACAAGCAGAGCATGATATCCATGACAGGATATAACATAGAAATCCATTTAGGTAACGGGAGAGGAAGTTCATGACATTACCCAATCAACGGTGTTTGGGGTAATTAATAAAGAAATTTTAGCCTTGTGCTTCAAATGTTCTTATTGAAAATCGGAGTACCACATACATGCTTCGAGATAGCGTTGACATGGTCTTTAAGCAAAGGTCAGACTTTGGGATACACAAAGGATCCATCGGAACAACTTATAAAGAAAGTCATTCCATTTCCTCATGGAAGGATGGTTAACCTTGCTAAAAAGGAAGCTAAAACATTAGGTCCTCCGGTCAGGTGTGATAGGCATGACATCACCTTACCGGGTCATATAAGGACCCATGATATGACTCTTGAAAAAATGTTCCACCCATCATATCTGACCGAGGTTCAGATCCGATTGGTGTCAAGATACCTCAGACTTTATGATGCCTGAGAAGAAAAGGTGCAACACAATTTTGATGGGATGACCATGTAAGTTTCTCGGGAAATGAACTTTGGGAGCGAGTTCCGACAAAAGTTCATCATTAACCAAGGAGAAAATGAGGATGTGGCTGATGGAGTCAGCGACAATTTATCAAGATTTCCCAAAAGATGGATTGCCACAATTATGTGAACAAGGAGATAATATTGGACACATCGAAGTAGATAACGAGATATGTTCGAGGAAAACATACACAATTAAACATTGGTTGAAAGGTGCGCCCGAAATATGGGTTGTGTTGCATGACCAATGTCAGAATGGTGGTTCAATAATCAACATGTCTAAGAATGAAATGTCGGCCATTATCTTCAAAGCAATAAGGTTGCTAGAAGTTCCTAAAATTACTAGTCCATTTGTCGGTATTACTGTTAGAAACAACACGGAGACCAAGAAATGAACGCAAATGGCGAGAGATATTACTATATCAAGAATTCTCAAGAGGTGGTAAAGTTACCACGACATTCTTGACATAAAAGGTGGTAATATTCCAAGGTAAAGAAGGACAAATGCTGGATAGCAAGGAACTCAAGGTATAACACAAAACATGAACAGGTTTGTGTCGGAGGGAAGGCAATAAAGTGGCCGATGATAACACAAATCATCGGGGGCAAGGATGGTATTTATCATCATGAATTCAATTGATATCCAGGAAGGAGTCAAGATGTTGATGATGATCACGACAATTTTGTCAAGAGGCTCCACGAAGATGTAATAGATCGGCGATGAAATCAAGTCAAAGGAATGATGAAGTGAAATGTTAAGGGAACCAAGGGTACGACACAAACTCCAAAGCAAGCTTGTTCTCCAAAGCAAAATGATATGATGAGGAAAGATCGACGTAAGCTTAGCTCATCGTCAAAAATTTGTGCTTCGGAAAGAAGGTCCAGATAGCACAATTAAAAAGTTGCACGATAATGATATAGCCAATCAGGATAGGAATTACTTGAAGGAATAATAAGCTCATAAGCAACGAAGATTACTTAGAGATGTTGAATCGGAGTGCGAAATTGATTCACTTATCAGTGTCCTTGAGTGTCTAACAACTCAGAACCCGGGGAAAATTGGAATCGGTGAGAAATAATACTTGAAGAACTCATAAGAAGTAATATGGTCCTGTGCTATTATCGAGATGCCATGAGGTAATACTCGAAGGTAGATCATAATAGTGGTTTGACAGGTGCATTGATCTGCAGAAGACAAGTGCTTAAACTTGCCCGAGAAATGGGATCAAACAAGAACATATGGTCGGAACCATGATTGCAAAGGATCAATTCACCGAAATCAAAGGATATTATATCAAGGAAATATCTATTATTACAAGAAGCTTCCAAGATCGGATCTACATCATGTCAATGGGCATGAACACAAAGTTCAAGGTCGACTCCCACTTCTTCAATGTATAACCTTCCATTCACTTCTCGCTTAGATAAAGGCATTAGTGTTGAAAGTTTTACCTGGTGAGATACCAGATGAGTATGACTTGTGAAAACTTTCGAGTTCACACATATTAAGGAAGGCATAGGTTCAACCCATCAGGGTATCGTGGACATATATACCACAAGCTTTAAGAGTAATTATCACCAGCTCGAAAGTAGAGCAAGGTTGAGAAAGTAGATGATACAATTTACCAAAGGCATTATGTATCTGAGGGAAGGCTCACAAGGTTATTAATTATGAAGGACCATGTCGGACAATAATCCAACAGTGGGTATGGCGATCCATAATGGAGCTGATGTGAGTATCGATACCCAATAAGAGGAAGAAAGAATGCAAATGTATCGGTTTATAGGACATCTGAATAATTCAACGTTTAAATAGCAAAGGAATTATGATTTTTAAGTCAAGGGATCAGGAGCAACGCTCTGATCAAGGATGGATAAGTTGAATAGACTTAGGGGTACCATCGATGGCAATCTGATTGGCCGAGAACCAGCTCATGTTCGAAAGACGTCTGAGAGGAAAGATAATTTATAAGGATCAACTGATGGTTGCGTGCATTCGTACACATATAGAATCAACGGACTTAAATGATGGTGTCAAAGGATACTAATGAATATTGATACACATATGGAAAGTGTCCATATTGCAAGCAGACAAGTATTTGCCAAGCAATAGTTTGAAGAGGATACTCGACAGATCGGGTGGTATTTCCAAGTATTTGGAAAAGCATATGAACAACTAGGGATAAGCGGACCACGGTTAAGTAAATTATCCTTAGTGCAAAAAGAAGCTGCAAAGCAGATGGCACAAGGATTCTCGGAACAACGGAGAGTGCTAGGGGTATCTTGTAACAACATGAACAACTGGGCATGAATGTAAGAATAACAACTACAAGTAGTTATGCATAAGGGTTGACGACGGAAGGGGAATTGCAAACGTGAGGAACACAAGTTCTCGGGTTAAAAACGGAGAGTATCTTCAGGGTCTTCTGGTGCAGCAGACGATCATCAATAATAAGGGGCTCTCCGGGTGAAAGTAATAACGAGATCCTAATGTTAGATTTAGCAAAATTCACTTAACCCGAATAGAAGAGAGATCAGAGTCACAGAGTATAGACAAGGAGTAAAAGATCCTAATACCACCCAATGGCGACGTGGGCCCGTAAGGCACACAGCCATGTTAGTAAAAGTTTTGCAAGGACTAGACTCGACTTCGGCCAAGGAGTGTGAAAGGGGGATTCTTACAGGCAGTCGGCTCTGATACCAACTTGTGACGCCCCCGATTCAATTGTACACTAATCATGCACGCAAATGTGTACGATCGAGATCAGGGACTCACGGGAAGATATCACAACACAACTCTACAAATAAAATAGTCATACAAGCATCATAATACAAGCCAGGGGCCTCGAGGGCTCGAATACAAGTGCTCGATCATAGACGAGTCAGCGAAAGCAACAATATATGAGTACAGACATAAGTTAAACAAGTTTGCCTTAAGAAGCCTAGCACAAACTGGGATACAGATCGAACGAGGCGTAGGCCTCCTGCCTGGGATCCTCCTAACTACTCCTGGTCGTCGTCAGCGGGCTGCACGTAGTAGTAGGCATCTCCAGAGTAGTAGGAGTCGTCGTCGAAGGTGGCGTCTGGATCCTGGGCTCCAGCATCTGGTTGCGGCAACCGGGTAGAAGGGAAAGGGGGAAAAGGGGGAGAAAAGCAACCGTGAGTACTCATCCAAAGTACTCGCAAGCAAGGAGCTACACTACATATGCATGTATATATGTGTAAAGGGCCATATCAGTGGACTGAACTACAGAATGCCAGAATAAGAGGGGGATAGCTAGTCTTATCAAAGACTACGCTTCTGGTCGCCTCCGTCTTGCAGCATATAGAAGAGAGTAGACTGAAGTCTGTTGGGGAACGTAGTAATTTCAAAAAAAATCCTACGCACACGCAAGATCATGGTGATGCTAGCAACGAGAGGGGAGAGTGTTGTCTACGTACCCTCGTAGACCGAAAGCGGAAGCGTTATATCAACGCGGTTGATGTAGTCGTACGTCTTCACGATCCGACCGATCCAAGCACCGTTACTCCGGCACCTCCGAGTTCTTGGCACACGTTCAGCTCGATGACGATCCCCGGGCTTCGATCCGGCAAAGCTTCGGGGAGGAGTTCCGTCAGCACGACGGCGTGGTGACGATCTTGATGTACTACCGGTGCAGGGCTTCACCTAAGCACTGCAACGATATGACCGATGTGGAATATGGTGGAGGGGGGCACCGCACACGGCTAAGGAACGATCACGAAGATCAACTTGTGTGTCTATGGGGTGCCCCCTGCCCCTGTATATAAAGGATGGAGGAGGAGGAGGCCGGCCAAGGCTTGGTGCGGCCAGGATGTGGAGTCCTACTAGGACTCCAAGTCCTAGTAGGAGTCCACCAAGAGGGGAGGAAGGGAGAAGGAAGTGGAGGAGAAGGAAAGGTGGCCGGCCCCCTTTTCCCTAGTCCAATTCAGACCAGAGGGAAGGGGGCGCAGCAGCCTTTTTCCTCTTCCCACTAAAGCCCATCAAGGCCCATTACTTCTCCCGTAATCCCGTAACTCCCCGATACTCCCGAAAATACCCGAATCACTCAGAACCTTTCCGATGTCCGAATATAGTCGTCCAATATATCGGTCTTTACGTCTCGACCATTTCGAGACTCCTCGTCATGTCCCCGATCTCATCCGGGACTCCGAACTCCTTCGGTACATCAAAATTCATAAACTCATAGTATAACTGTCATCGAAACCTTAAGCGTGCGGACCCTACGGTTCGAGAACAATGTAGACATGACCGAGACACGTCTCCGGTCAATAACCAATAGCGGGACCTGGATGCCCATATTGGCTCCTACATATTCTACGAAGATCTTTATCGGTCAGACCGCATAACAACATACGTTGTTCCCTTTGTCATCGGTATTTTACTTACCCGAGATTCGATCGTCGGTATCCAATACCTAGTTCAATCTCGTTACCGGCAAGTCTCTTTACTCGTTCCATAATACATCATCTCGCAACTAACTCATTAGTTGCAATGCTTGCAAGGCTTAAGTGATGTGCATTACCGAGAGGGCCCAGAGATACCTCTCCGACAATCGGAGTGACAAATCCTAATCTCTAAATACGCCAACCCAACATCTACCTTTGGTGACACCTGTAGTACTCCTTTATAATCACCGAGTTACGTTGTGACGTTTGGTAGCACCCAAAGTGTTCCTCCGGCAAACGGGAGTTGCATAATCTCATAGTCAAAGGAACATGTATAAGTCATGAAGAAAGCAATAGCAACATACTAAACGATCGGGTGCTAAGCTAATGGAATGGGTCATGTCAATCAGATCATTCAACTAATGATGTGACCTCGTTAATCAAATAACAACTCTTTGTCTATGGTTAGGAAACATAACCATCTTTGATTAACGAGCTAGTCAAGTAGAGGCATACTAGTGACACTTTGTTTGTCTATGTATTCACACATGTATTATGTTTCCGGTTAATACAATTCTAGCATGAATAATAAACATTTATCATGATATGTAAGGAAATAAATAATAACTTTATTATTGCCTCTAGGGCATATTTCCTTCAGTCTCCCACTTGCACTAGAGTCAATAATCTAGTTCACATCGCCATGTGATTTACCAGCAATAGTTCACATCACCATGTGATTAACACCCATAGTTCACATCGATATGTGACCAACACCCAAAGGGTTTACTAGAGTCAGTAATCTAGTTCACATCGCTTATGTGATTAACACCCAAAGAGTACTAAAGTGTGATCATGTTTTGCTTGTGAGATAATTTTAGTCAACGGGTCTGTCACATACAGATCCGTAAGTATTTTGCAATTTTCTATGTCTACAATGCTCTTTACGGAGCTACTCTAGCTAATTGCTCCCACTTTGAATATGTATCTAGATCGAGACTTAGAGTCATCCAGATCGGTCTCAAAACTTGCATCGACGTAACCCTTTACGACGAACCTTTTGTCACTTCCATAATCGAGAAACATATCCTTATTCCACTAAGGATAATTTTGACCGCTGTCTAGTGATCTACTCCTAGATCACCATTGTTCTCCCTTGCTTAACTTAGTGTAGGGTATACAATAGATCTGGTAAACAACATGGCATACTTTATAGAACCTATGGCCGAGGCATAGGGAATGACTTTCATTCTCTTTCTATCTTCTGCCATGGTCGAGTTTTGAGTCTTTACTCAACTTCATAACTTGTAACACAGGAAAGAACTCTTTCTATGACTGTTCCATTTTGAACTACTTCAAAATCTTGTCAAGGTATGTACTCATTGAAAACTTATCAAGCGTCTTGATCTATCTCTATAGATCTTGATGCTCAATATGTAAGCAGCTTTACCGAGGTCTTTCTTTGAAAAACTCCTTTCAAACACTCCTTTATGCTTTGCAGAATAATTCTACATTATTTCCGATCAACAATATGTCATTCACATATACTTATCAGAAATGCTGTAGTGCTCCCACTCACTTTCTTATAAATACAGGCTTCACCGCAAGTCTGTATAAAACTATATGCTTTGATCAACTTATCAAAGTGTATATTCCAACTCCGAGATGCTTGCACCAGTCCATAGATGGATCGCTGGAGCTTGCATATTTTGTTAGCACCTTTAGGATTGACAAAACCTTCTGGTTGCATCATATACAACTCTTCTTTAATAAATCTATTAAGGAATGCAGTTTTGTTTATCCATTTGCCAGATTTCATAAAATGCGGCAATTGCTAATATGATTCGGACAGACTTAAGCATATATACGAGTGAGAAACTCTCATCGTAGTCAACACTTTGAACTTGTCGAAAACCTTTTGCGACAATTCTAGCTTTGTAGATAGTAACACTACTATCAGTGTCCGTCTTCCTCTTGAAGATCCATTTATTTTCTATGGCTTGCCGATCATCAGGCAAATCCATCAAAGTCCATACTTTGTTCTCATACATGGATCATATCTCAGATTTCATGGCCTCAAACCACTTCGCGGAATCTGGGCTCATCATTGCTTCCTCATAGTTCGCAAGTTCATCATGGTCTAGTAACATGACTTCCAGAACAGGATTACCGTACCACTCTGGTGCGGATCTTACTCCGGTTTACCTACGAGATTCGGTAGTTACTTGATCTGACGTTACATGATCATCATCATTAACTTCCTCACTAATTGGTGTAGTAGTCACAGGAACAGATTTCTATGATGAACTATTTTCCAATAAGGGAGCAGGTACAATTACCTCATCAAGTTCTACTTTCCTCCCACTCACTTCTTTCGAGAGAAACTCCTTCTCTAGAAAGGATCCATTCTTAGCAACGAATGTCTTGCCTTTGGATCTGTGATAGAAGGTGTACCCAACAGTCTCCTTTGGGTATCCTATGAAGACACATTTCTCCGATTTGGGTTTGAGCTTATCAGGATGAAACTTTTTCACATAAGCATCGCAACCCCAAACTTTAAAAAGCGACATCTTTGGTTTCTTGCCAAACCATAGTTCATATTGTGTCGTCTCAACGGACTTAGATGGTGCCCTTTTTTTTAACGTGAATGCAGCTGTCTCTAATGCATGATCCCAAAATGATATTGGTAAATCGGTAAGAAACATCATAGATTGCACTATATCCAATAAAGTACGGTTATGACGTTTGGACACACCATTATGCTATGGTGTTCCAGGTGGCGTGAGTAGTGAAACTATTTCACATTGTTTTAACTGAAGACCAAACTCGTAACACAAATATTTTACCTCTGCGATAATATCGTAGAAACTTTTTCTTGTTACGATGATTCTCCACTTCACTCTGAAATTCTTTGAACTTTTCAAACGTTTCAGACTTATGTTTCATCAAGTAGATATACTCATATCTTCTCAAATCATCTGTGAAGATCAGAAAATAACGATACTTTCCGCGAGCCTTAACACTCATCGGACTGCATACATCAGTATGTATTATTTCCAATAAGTTAGTTGCTCGCTCCATTGTTCCGGAGAACGGCGTTTTTGTCATCTTGCCCATGAGGTATGGTTCGCAAGCATCAAGTGATTCATAATCAAGTGATTCCAAAAGCCCATCAGCATGGAGTTTCTTCATGCGCTTTACACCAATATGACCTAAACGCCAGTGCCACAAATAAGTTGCACTATCATTATTAACTTTGCATCTTTTGGCTTCAATATTATGAATATGTGTATCACTGAGATCCAACAAACCATTTTCGTTGGTGTGTATGACCATAGAAGGTTTTATTCATGTAAACAGAACAACAATTGTTCTCTAACTTATATGAATAACCGTATTGCAATAAACATGATCAAATCATATTTATGCTCAACGCAAACACCAAATAACACTTATTTAGGTTTAACACTAATCTCGAAAGTATAGGGAAGTGTGCGATGATGATCATATCAATCTTGGAACTACTTCCAACTTTCATCATCACTTCACCCTTAACTAGTTCTTTGTTCATTCTGCAATTCCCGTTTCGAGTTACTACTCTTAGCAACTGAACTAGTATCAAATACTGAGGGGCTGCTATAAACACTAGTAAAGTACACATCAATAACATGTATATCAAATATACTTATGTTCACTTTGCCATCCTTCTTATCCGCCAATCACTTGGGGTAATTCCGCTTCCAGTGACCAGTCCCTTTGCAGAAGAAGCACTTAGTCTCAGGCTTAGGACTAGACTTGGGCTTCTTTACTTGAGCAGCAACTTGCTTGCTGTTCTTCTTGAAGTTCCCCTTCTTCCCTTTGCCCTTTTCTTGAAACTAGTGGTCTTGTTAACCATCAACACTTGATGTTTTTCTTGATTTCTACCTTCGTCGATTTCAGCATCACGAAGAGCTTGGAAATTGTTTCCGGTTTCCCTTGCATATTATAGTTCATCACGAAGTTCTACTAACTTGGTGATGGTGACTAGAGAATTCTGTCAATCACTATTTTATCTGGAAGATTAACTCCCACTTGATTCAAGCGATTGTAGTACTCAGACTATCTGAGCACATGCTCACTAGTTGAGCGATTCTCCTCCATCTTTTAGCTATAGAACTTGTTGGAGACTTCATATCTCTCAACTCGGGTATTTGCTTGAAATATTAACTTCAACTCCTGGAACATCTCGTATGGTCCATGACGTTCAAAACATCTTTGAAGTCCCGATTCTAAGCAGTTAAGCATGGTGCACTAAACTATCAAGTAGTCATCATATTGAGCTAGCCAAACGTTCATAACGTCTGCATCTGCTCCTGCAATAGGTCTGTCACCTAGCGGTGCATCAAGGACATAATTCTTCTGTGCAGCAATGAGGATAAACCTCAGATTACAGATCCAATCCGCATCATTGCTACTATCATTTTTCAACACAATTTTCTCTAGGAACATATCAAAATAAATACAGGGAAGCAACAACGTGAGCTATTGATCTACAACATAGATATGCTAATACTATCAGGACTAAGTTCATGATAAATTAAAGTTCAATTAATCATTTTACTTAAGAACTCCCACTTAGATAGACATCCCTCTAATCTTCTAAGTGATCACGTGATCCAAATCAACTAAACCATAACCGATCATCACGTGAAATGGCTTAGTCTTCAATGGTGAACATCATTATGTTGATCATATCTACTATATGATTCACGCTCGACCTTTCGGTCTCCGTGTTCCGAGGTCATATCTTATATGCATAGCTCGTCAAGTATAACCTGAGTATTCCGCGTGTGCAACTGTTTTGCACCCGTTGTATTTGAACGTAGAGCCTATCACACCCGATCATCACGTGGTGTCTCAGCACGAAGAACTTTCGCAACGGTGCATACTCAGGGAGAACACTTCTTGATAATTAGTGAGAGATCATCTTATAATGCTACCGTCAATCAAAGCAAGATAAGATGCATAAAAGATAAACATCACATGCAATCAATATAAGTGATATGATATGGCCATCATCATCTCATGCTTGTGATCTCCATCTTCGAAGCACCGTCATGATCACCATCGTCACCGGCGCGACACCTTGATCTCCATCGTAGCATCGTTGTCGTCTCGCCAATCTTATGCTTCCACGACTATCACTACCGCTTAGTAATAAAGTAAAGCATTACATCGCGATTGCATTGCATAGAATAAAGCGACAACCATATGACTCCTGCCAGTTGCCGATAACTCGGTTACAAAACATGATCATCTCATACAATAAAATTTAGCATCATGTCTTGACCATATCACATCACAACATGCCCTGCAAAAACAAGTTAGACGTCCTCTACTTTGTTGTTGCAAGTTTTACGTGGCTGCTACGGGCTTAAGCAAGAACTCATCTTACCTACGCATCAAAACCACAACGATAGTTTGTCAGATAGACTCCGTTTTAACCTTCTCAAGGACCGGGCGTAGCCACACTCGGTTCAACTAAAGTTGGAGAGACAGTCTTCCGCAAGCCATCTATGTGCAAAGCACGTCCAGGGAACCGGTCTCGCGTAAGAGTACGCGTAAGGTTGGTCCGGATCATCTCGTCCAACAATACCGCCGAACCAAAGTATGACATGCTGGTAGGCAGTATGACTTATATCGCCCACAACTCACTTGTGTTCTACTCGTGCAAATAACATCAAACCATAAAACCTAGGCTCTGATGCCACTGTTGGGGAACGTAGTAATTTCAAAAATTTCCTACGCACACGCAAGATCATGGTGATGCATAGCAACGAGAGGGGAGAGTGTTGTCTACGTACCCTCGTAGACCGAAAGCGGAAGCGTTATATCAACGCGGTTGATGTAGTTGTACGTCTTCACGATCTGACCGATCCAAGCACCGTTACTCCGGCACCTCCGAGTTCTTGGCACACGTTCAGCTCGATGACGATCCCCGGGCTCCGATCCAGCAAAGCTTCGGGGAGGAGTTCCGTCAGCAGGACGGCGTGGTGACGATCTTGATGTACTACCGGTGCAGGGCTTCGCCTAAGCACTGCAACGATATGACCGATGTGGAATATGGTGGAGGGGGGCACCGCACACGGCTAAGGAACGATCACGAAGATCAACTTGTGTGTCTATGGGGTGCCCCCTGCCCCTGTATATAAAAGATGGAGGAGGAGGAGGCCGGCCAAGGCTTGGTGCGGCCAGGATGTGGAGTCCTACTAGGACTCCAAGTCCTAGTAGGAGTCCACCAAGAGGGGAGGAAGGGAGAAGGAAGTGGAGGAGAAGGAAAGGTGGCCGGCCCCCTTTTCCCTAGTCCAATTCAGACCAGAGGGAAGGGGGGGCGCAGCAGCCTTTTTCCTCTTCCCACTAAAGCCCATCAAGGCCCATTACTTCTCCCGTAATCCCGTAACTCCCCGATACTCCCGAAAATACCCGAATCACTCAGAACCTTTCCGATGTCCGAATATAGTCGTCCAATATATCGGTCTTTACGTCTCGACCATTTCGAGACTCCTCGTCATGTCCCCGATCTCATCCGGGACTCTGAACTCCTTCGGTACATCAAAATTCATAAACTCATAGTATAACTGTCATCGAAACCTTAAGCGTGCGGACCCTACGGTTCGAGAACAATGTAGACATGACCGAGACACGTCTCCGGTCAATAACCAATAGCGGGACATGGATGCCCATATTGGCTCCTACATATTCTACGAAGATCTTTATCGGTCAGACCGCATAACAACATACGTTGTTCCCTTTGTCATCGGTATTTTACTTACCCGAGATTCGATCGTCGGTATCCAATACCTAGTTCAATCTCGTTACCGGCAAGTCTCTTTACTCATTTCGTAATACATCATCTCGCAACTAACTCATTAGTTGCAATGCTTGCAAGGCTTAAGTGATGTGCATTACCGAGAGGGCCCAGAGATACCTCTCCGACAATCGGAGTGACAAATCCTAATCTCAAAATACGCCAACCCAACATCTACCTTTGGTGACACCTGTAGTACTCCTTTATAATCACCGAGTTACGTTGTGACGTTTGGTAGCACCCAAAGTGTTCCTCCGGCAAACGGGAGTTGCATAATCTCATAGTCAAAGGAACATGTATAAGTCATGAAGAAAGCAATAGCAACATACTAAACGATCGGGTGCTAAGCTAATGGAATGGGTCATGTCAATCAGATCATTCAACTAATGATGTGACCTTGTTAATCAAATAACAACTCTTTGTCTATGGTTCGGAAACATAACCATCTTTGATTAACGAGCTAGTCAAGTAGAGGCATACTAGTGACACTTTGTTTGTCTATGTATTCACACATGTATTATGTTTCCGGTTAATACAATTCTAGCATGAATAATAAACATTTATCATGATATGTAAGGAAATAAATAATAACTTTATTATTGCCTCTAGGGCATATTTCCTTCAGTCTCCCACTTGCACTAGAGTCAATAATCTAGTTCACATCGCCATGTGATTTACCAGCAATAGTTCACATCACCATGTGATTAACACCCATAGTTCACATCGATATGTGACCAACACCCAAAGGGTTTACTAGAGTCAGTAATCTAGTTCACATCGCTTATGTGATTAACACCCAAAGAGTACTAAAGTGTGATCATGTTTTGCTTGTGAGATAATTTTAGTCAACGGGTCTGTCACATACAGATCCGTAAGTATTTTGCAATTTTCTATGTCTACAATGCTCTATACGGAGCTACTCTAGCTAATTGCTCCCACTTTGAATATGTATCTAGATCGAGACTTAGAGTCATCCAGATCGGTGTCAAAACTTGCATCGACGTAACCCTTTACGACGAACCTTTTGTCACTTCCATAATCGAGAAACATATCCTTATTCCACTAAGGATAATTTTGACCGCTGTCCAGTGATCTACTCCTAGATCACCATTGTTCTCCCTTGCTTAACTCAGTGTAGGGTATACAATAGATGTGGTAAACAGCATGGCATACTTTATAGAACCTATGGCCGAGGCATAGGGAATGACTTTCATTCTCTTTCTATCTTCTGCCGTGGTCGAGTTTTGAGTCTTTACTCAACTTCATAACTTGTAACACAGGAAAGAACTCTTTCTATGACTGTTCCATTTTGAACTACTTCAAAATCTTGTCAAGGTATGTACTCATTGAAAACTTATCAAGCGTCTTGATCTATCTCTATAGATCTTGATGCTCAATATGTAAGCAGCTTTACCGAGGTCTTTCTTTGAAAAACTCCTTTCAAACACTCCTTTATACTTTGCAGAATAATTCTACATTATTTCCGATCAACAATATGTCATTCACATATACTTATCAGAAATGCTGTAGTGCTCCCACTCACTTTCTTGTAAATACAGGCTTCACCGCAAGTCTGTATAAAACTATATGCTTTGATCAACTTATCAAAGTGTATATTCCAACTCCGAGATGCTTGCACCAGTCCATAGATGGATCGCTGGAGCTTGCATATTTTGTTAGCACCTTTAGGATTGACAAAACCTTCTGGTTGCATCATATACAACTCTTCTTTAATAAATCTATTAAGGAATGCAGTTTTGTTTATCCATTTGCCAGATTTCATAAAATGCGGCAATTGCTAATATGATTCGGACAGACTTAAGCATATATACGAGTGAGAAACTCTCATCGTAGTCAACACTTTGAACTTGTCGAAAACCTTTTGCGACAATTCTAGCTTTGTAGATAGTAACACTACTATCAGTGTCCGTCTTCCTCTTGAAGATCCATTTATTTTCTATGGCTTGCCGATCATCGGGCAAATCCATCAAAGTCCATACTTTGTTCTCATACATGGATCATATCTCAGATTTCATGGCCTCAAACCACTTCGTGGAATCTGGGCTCATCATCGCTTCCTCATAGTTCGCAAGTTCGTCATGGTCTAGTAACATGACTTCCAGAACAGGATTACCGTACCACTCTGGTGTGGATCTTACTCCGGTTTACCTACGAGATTCGGTAGTTACTTGATCTGACGTTACATGATCATCATCATTAACTTCCTCACTAATTGGTGTAGTAGTCACAGGAACAGATTTCTGTGATGAACTATTCTCCAATAAGGGAGCAGGTGCAATTACCTCATCAAGTTCTACTTTCCTCCCACTCACTTCTTTCGAGAGAAACTCCTTCTCTAGAAAGGATCCATTCTTAGCAACGAATGTCTTGCCTTTGGATCTGTGATAGAAGGTGTACCCAACAGTCTCCTTTGGGTATCCTATGAATACACATTTCTCCGATTTGGGTTTGAGCTTATCAGGATGAAACTTTTTCACATAAGCATCGCAACCGCAAACTTTAAAAAACGACATCTTTGGTTTCTTGCCAAACCATAGTTCATATTGTGTCGTCTCAACGGACTTAGATGGTGCCCTTTTTTTTAACGTGAATGCAGCTGTCTCTAATGCATGATCCCAAAATGATATTGGTAAATCGGTAAGAAACATCATAGATTGCACTATATCCAATAAAGTACGGTTATGACGTTTGGACACACCATTATGCTATGGTGTTCCAGGTGGCGTGAGTAGTGAAACTATTTCACATTGTTTTAACTGAAGACCAAACTCGTAACTCAAATATTTTACCTCTGCGATCATATCGTAGAAACTTTTTCTTGTTACGATGATTCTCCACTTCACTCTGAAATTCTTTGAACTTTTCAAACATTTCAGACTTATGTTTCATCAAGTAGATATACTCATATCTTCTCAAATCATTTGTGAAGATCAGAAAATAACGATACTTTTCGCGAGCCTTAACACTCATCGGACTGCATACATCAGTATGTATTATTTCCAATAAGTTAGTTGCTCGCTCCATTGTTCCGGAGAACGGCGTTTTTGTCATCTTGCCCATGAGGTATGGTTCGCAAGCATCAAGTGATTCATAATCAAGTGATTCCAAAAGCCCATCAGCATGGAGTTTCTTCATGCGCTTTACACCAATATGACCTAAACGCCAGTGCCACAAATAAGTTGCACTATCATTATTAACTTTGCATCTTTTGGCTTCAATATTATGAATATGTGTATCACTGAGATCCAACAAACCATTTTCGTTGGTGTGTATGACCATAGAAGGTTTTATTCATGTAAACAGAACAACAATTGTTCTCTAACTTATATGAATAACCGTATTGCAATAAACATGATCAAATCATATTTATGCTCAACGCAAACACCAAATAACACTTATTTAGGTTTAACACTAATCTCGAAAGTATAGGGAAGTGTGCGATGATGATCATATCAATCTTGGAACTACTTCCAACTTTCATCATCACTTCACCCTTAACTAGTTCTTTGTTCATTCTGCAATTCCCGTTTCGAGTTACTACTCTTAGCAACTGAACTAGTATCAAATACTGAGGGGCTGCTATAAACACTAGTAAAGTACACATCAATAACATGTATATCAAATATACTTATGTTCACTTTGCCATCCTTCTTATCCGCCAATCACTTGGGGTAATTCCGCTTCCAGTGACCAGTCCCTTTGCAGATGAAGCACTTAGTCTCAGGCTTAGGACTAGACTTGGGCTTCTTTACTTGAGCAGCAACTTGCTTGCTGTTCTTCTTGAAGTTCCCCTTCTTCCCTTTGCCCTTTTCTTGAAACTAGTGGTCTTGTTAACCATCAACACTTGATGTTTTTCTTGATTTCTACCTTCGTCGATTTCAGCATCACGAAGAGCTTGGAAATTGTTTCCGGTTTCCCTTGCATATTATAGTTCATCACGAAGTTCTACTAACTTGGTGATGGTGACTAGAGAATTCTGAGGGGTGCACCACATAACCCAACACGCTTGATCCCATTTGGCCGGACACACTTTCCTGGGTCATGCCCGGCCTCGGAAGATCAACACGTCGCAGGCCCACCTAGGCACAACAGAGCGGTCAGCACGCCGGTCTAAACCTATGCGCGCAGGGGTCTGGGCCCATCGCCCCGAGCACACCTTCACGTTGCGTACGCGGCCGGAAGCAGATCTAGCCCCCTTAATACAAGTGCGAGCTTACGATCCAATGCGGCGCGCGCCACTCAGTCGCTGATGTCAAGGAGTGCTTCCGCTGATACCACGACGTCGAGTGCCTATATCTTTCCCGCGTAGTTGGTTAGTGCGTATAGACCAAATGGCCAGACTCAGATCAAATACCCAGGTCTCGTTAAGCGTGTTAAGTATCCGCGAACGCCAACAGGGCCAGGCTCACCTCTCACCTAGGTAGCCCCGAACTGCCCTGCCGCACCGCCACAAAGATCCACACAGAGGGCCGTCGGGACAAAGGTACTTTCAGCCCCCAATCCGTGAATCACTCGCGGGTACTCCTCGAGCCAACCCGACTTTGGTCACCACATGTATCATGTTTAAAGTATAGTATATATCCATGATCACCTCCCGAGGTGATCACAGCCCAGTAGTATAGCATGGCAGACAGACAAGAGTGTAGGGCCACTGATGGAACACTAGCATCCTATACTAAGCAAGTAGGATTGTAGGTAAAGGTATCAACAGCAGTATCAAAGACAGGTTATGCATCAGGATAGGAATAACGAAAGCAGTAACATGCTACACTACTCTAATGCAAGCAGTATAGAGGAGAGTAGGCGATATCTGGTGATCAAGGGGGGGGCTTGCCTGGTTGCTCAGACAAGAAGGAGGGGTCGTCGGCGACGTAGTCGACCACAGGGCAGCAGCATCGTCACGGGGTCTACCGGAAAGCAGCAACAGAGGGGGAACACAATAAATAACAGAGAAATCAAAGTATAACATGGCAATGCACGGTGCTAGAGGTGACCTAACGCGGTAGTAAGTGATACTGGTGAAGGGGGAAACATCCGGGAAAGTATCCCCGGTGTTTCGCATTTTCAGACAAATGAACCGAAGGGGGAAAGTTGTGGGTTTGATATGTTAGGGATGCGTGGCGGACGAACGGGTTGCGTAACCGGGTTCGTCTCGTCGTTCGGAGCAACTTTCATGTACAAAGTTTTTCGATCCGAGTTACGGTTTAATTTCTATTAATTTTCAAAGTTATTTTTTTTGAATTTATTATTAATTCGAAATTAATAGTAAAAATGCTATGGGTACCCAGCCCTGTGTATACAGAATGTACACAGAGGCTGACACGTGGGCCAGGTGGACCCTGTTGACCAGTCAAAGTTTGACTGGTCAACAGGGGGTGGGGGCCCTTGTCATTAGCTGTTACACTAACTAACTAGTTAATTCAGTTTAATTAGGTTATTAGGGTAAGAGATTTTAATTAGTTTAATTGAACCTAATTAATTAATGTAATTAACTAATTAATTAATTAATATTTTTATTTACTTATTATCTTTTTTTTAATGGGCCGGCCCCATGTGCAGTGGCTAAGGCCACGGTTTGGTGGCTGGGAACGCACACGGGCGCTCCCAGCGCGACGCCGGCGGCGACGACCTCGGCCAGGAGATGCAACGCAGGGGCGGATGAGGCCCCCGAGGCCGGCGAGGCCAGTCCGACCAGGTAGTCGGGGCGAGGCCCGGAGCAGTAGGGGATTGGGGGCGAGTGCGTGCAGGCGCGACTCCTCGCAGGGCCATGGCGAGCGTGACACGGCGCTCCGCGCGTGCGGCCAGGGAGCGCGAGCGTGCGTCCGGGCGGCGCAGGGTATGGGGAAACGGCGGTCATGGTGACCGCGAGGGGGAAAAAGGGGAAGAGGGGAGGCGGAGTTGGGCAGCACGGCAGGCCACAGTGGGCGGCCGCAGTGGGGCAACAGATGTCGTGGCGGCCGGCAGGGGCGCCGGTGACGAGCCCTGGTGGCGGCGGGGATCGGACTATATTGGGCGCGTGGCTACGGGACTCGAGGAAGGGAGTGGAGAGGTCGCGAGGGACCGGGGGCTCACAGAGAGTGTCGTGGGCGTCTCGATGAGGCCGGAGGGGGGCGAGGTCGAGCGGATCGACCGGCAAAGTGTGACGGCCGTGGCGGAGTGGAAGGTGATGGATCCGGCATCGTGGGGCTCTCCGGCTTGGCTTGATGGGCGAAGAAGAAGCGGCGGCCGTTCTTCGAGGTGCTCGGGCACGACAGGAAGGGCGAGGCGTGCGTCGAGGCATGCGGCACTGGGGGGCGCCGGAGTCCGGGCGCGGGGCGGCGCGCGTTGGTCCGGGGCGGCGGTCTCCTCCCGATCCAATCGGGAGAGAGGGGGGAAGGGGGATATTTTGCGGGGGAGTGGGGGTGTGTCGGTGTGTACTGGGGGAGTGGGGGGAGATCATGGAGCGCGAGTGGGCCTTGGCCCAGTTGGGCAGGCCAGATGGGCCGGAGCCTAGTGGGGGGTCCTTTTCTAATTTTGTTTTGTTATTTTGTTTTCTACTTTTGTATTTTCCTTCTATTATTTATTTTCTATCCTGTTTTATTTCATTTTAAATCATTTAGTCATTTTATAAAAATTGTTCACTTTACTATAATTATCCTTGTAATAATCGGCACCCACCGAACATTTTTGTTTCAATTTTGAAATCTTTTGTTGTTTGACATATTTAGAATTTAAATTTTGAAACGGCTTCGAATCAATGCGAGGTTAGCAATAGTAACCGAGGTGACGTGGCGTGATTTTCGTGGGATTACTGTAGCATGATTCTGGGCGTCACAGATGGAGTGGCGGTGCGGCCGTCCTGCCGCACCGAGGGTTACAGCGAAGATGCTTGCTACTTGTTCCCCGTCGGGCCGGTGGTGGCGTTGGCGGCAGGTGATGGGGAACGACGAGGTGGCCCGCCGACGGGAGCCGTCTGAGCAACGCGGGCGGTGAGGGCAGCCCGGCACTCAGCTTGAGCGCGGCGAGCGTCCGCCATGGAGACAGCGGAGCGACAGAGCACCGATCGACAGAGCGGAAGCTACGGCGCACCCCTACCTGGCGCGCCAAATGTAGGATGTTGGGTTCCGGCAAAACCCTTAAGGTTCTAACTCTGGGGTGCGCGCGAAGTTCTTTCCCTCCTACCGATCCACGCCCAAGCTCGCTAAGATCTTGCGGACGAACTCGACGAACTCACAACACAAGGGACAAAAGATTTATACTGGTTCGGGCCACCGTTGTGGTGTAATACCCTACTCCAGTGTGTGGTGGTGGATTGATTGCCTCTTGGGCTGATGAGGAACAGTACAAGTGGGAAGAACAACCTCCTGAGGTTGAGGTGTTCTTGTGTTTGATGTGTGGCTAAGGATTGGCTCTCAATCAGATGAGATCAAGTTTAGATGCCCCCTACCATGGTGGCTAGTTCTACTTATATAGGCCCTGGTCCTCTCCCCAAATATTGAGCGGAAGGGAGCCAACAAAAGCGGCCAATTTGAAAGGGGAAAGCTAGTACAAGCTATCCTGACAAAAGTAGTCTTCGCCTGCGAAAGGCTCTGGTGACGACGCCGTCTTGGGCTCCACGGTGACCTCCGTCTTGCTGGCCTGCTGGTCTTGGTCTCGTTGAACTGAAATGGAAACCTTTGCCTGATGCCTCGGTACTCCGCGCCTGTGCTTGCCTCCTTAACACCAAAGAGGAAACAAGGACGCTGCGACCACCGGCGCCCGCCTGGCGCCCATTTGGTCCTGATCGTCATGGCTCACGTCATGAGAGCCTCGTGAGGTTTGCCCTTCCTTGATATCTCCGCTCCTCGCGAGCCTGCCTGGAGAGGTCGCTCCTGAGGAGGTCTTGCATCGTCCGCCTCGCGAGGCTTGGCCCCTCGCGAGGGTCTTGAATGTGTTGTTGATGAAGATGGGTCGTACAGGCCTACTCGCATAGCCACGCGGCAGGCATGCAAGTTTGGGGACCACCGTTCCCAGAACGCCGACACAACTGCTTCGAAGAAGCAGCAGAAGGATTATCTTCATCAGATCCGCTTGGGATCGCATAGTCTTCACCAAAGGGAGTGAGTTCCTTTGATGGCATGCATGAGACTGGAACAACATCAATTGGATTCTCAAGAGAGCTTGTCAATTTCTTCATCTTCCTCAGAACTAAAGATTATGATGAATTTGATGCTTTCCTTTTCTTCACAGCTGCACACTCCGCAGCCTTGGTCTTCTTCGCATTTGATGCAGAAGGAAGAATTGGACTTGATGTAGGTGCAGGAGGAGTAGAGGAAATTGGTTCATTTTCTTCAGGCACAACTGATGTAGTTGCCCTGGCATGGTCAGTTTCTTCAGGCACGGTGGTTGAAGCTTCATCTGGCCTGGCTTGTTCTTCAGGCGCAACACTAGTGGTTGCCCTGGCAGATTCATCAGCGGCTGGAATGCAGTCATCAGCCCTGGTACTTGCAGTTTCATCAGCAGCCTGATTTTCATCAGTGGTGCTGGCATGCTCTTCTGTAGGCTGAGTAGATGCCTCAGCCTGAGGAATTTATTGTTGCGATAGTGCTACAACATTGGTAGTGAATTTCTCAGTTAACTTCACAAATCTGACGTTGGCTCCAAGCCAGTTAGCATTGTAGCGATCAAATTCATCACTTAGATTCTTGATCTCTGAATGCAGAGCTACAAGTTCTTCAGGTGAAAGCTTAAAGACACTTTGTTTCAGAAAGTGCTCTTTCTTGTACTGCGCTTTCTTCACCTTCCTCCCCTGTTCATATTTCCATTTCTCTTCATCAATGAAGACAGTGAACACATGACTTTGAACAGGAGTGAGGTTCATCTCCGGCAGAGGTGTGTTGGGGTCCTTGTGCCATAAGTCGATGAAGTCGAGGATTAACTTTGGATCCAGCAACAATGGCACATTACTACCTTTGGCTCTAGCGGCCCTGTGCTGCCTGTCTCTGATGATTTCAGCGAGTTCTTCACCATCAGCTTCGTCATCATCAGACGGTACTTGGAAGGCAACCTACTTCTTGTGAGGACTTGGTCGAGAACCTCGTCCAGCAGTGGCCTTAGTCTTCAGCAGAGTGGAGCCTGTTGATGAATTTGGAGGAGCTGAAGAACTTGCAAAGGCTCCTGAGGCAATAAAGATGCCTGTTGTCCTTTGGCACAAGGCGATATGCGCAGGTGCTGAGGATTTGGAAGGAGGAGCTGAGTACTTTGGAGGAGCTGGAGTAGCATGAGGGATTTGCTGAGAGGGCTTTGCAGAACTGGGCCATGAGGGCATTGCTGAGGAGCTTTGCCATGAGGGCATAGAAGTTGAAACACTGGGCTTGAGAGCAGGCTTCTTGGGCATAGCCTTCTTAGGCTTGCTAGCAGAGGCTTCAGCAGTGGCAGAAGCGGAATCTTTGCTAAATTTCTTCACTGCCTCTTTAGCCATTTTGGCCAGTTTAGCTTGACGCTTGGCCCTTTCCTTGGGAAATTCGTCACCTCTTCTGATGCTAGAGGGATCAGCAACTTGGCCAGGTGCCAATGGAGGTCTTGGGCATGGAGGGTGTACAACAAATTTCTTCATGTACTTGGGAGTGACATAGCGATATTCCCTCCATTCTCTGGCCCATCTCCTCTCTATCCTCTGAATGCGCACTTTGCACTCATTCTATGTTTCATGAGGAGGAGTGCAATACCCTGCATAGATGTCATCAGGAATCTCAAATGCATTGTTGACTTCCAGCTTCTTTCCTCCCTTCTGAGGTTTCTTGCCATCAGCCATTTTCTTCATCTGAGGATTTTGAACTATTGAGTTCTCTGATGAGGTATATAACTTCACTTCCAGGAACGCTGCAAATGAGTTAAGTTGATGAGAACCTAGTGATTCCGCAGCGGACATGTGTACCTGTGAACAGAGTATAGGTGCGAAGAATTTGGAGAGGCACTACAAAAAAATACACATCCGTGACATTTTGGGCCGAACGAAAAAAAATTCTGTCATACTTATGACACTTCTATGACAATAATTGTGACAAAACACGGTATCATCATAGATGTGGTGGGGTCCTACTTCTATGACAAAAAATCATGACAGAAAATGGGCTTTTCGTCCTGGGCGGGCCGGAGACGCAGCTACACGACATTCGTTGGGTCGTCCATGACGGAAAAAACCATGGTAGAAGCGAGGGCGAGGAAAATATCGGGGTGTTCTCGGTTACGGTGGGTGGTTGGGGCCGAGCGATGCACGTTTCTCTCATACACGCACGCGCGTGGGTGCGAGGCATTGGGCTCTAATTGAACCCGAGCGATTGCACTACAGGCTACACATTACTGAACCGAAGCGATCGATCGATGGCTGTTAACTGAACCCGATCGAGCGATTCCTTCGCTACTGCTGCTAACTGAAGCCGATCGATGCTGCCTCTGGATGCACAGTGAGTGTTGCTAGGGGGGTTTGGACGAATAGTTCCCGGCAGGGGTGGATGAACTGGACCCCGTGGTGTTTCCTCTGGATGAACAGTGAGCGTTGCTGGGGGGGTTTGGATGAACAGTTGTCGGTGGGGGTGAATGAACAGGACCCCATGGTGTTGCCTCTGGATGAATAGGACCCCGATCGATCGAGCCGGTTGGGGATGGATGAACAGGACCACCCCGTGGAGGGTAGGATGAACAGTAGACGGTGGAGGGCTGGATGAACAGTAGCCCGTGGAGGGGTGGTTGAACAGGAGCCCGTGGAGAGGGCTGGTTGAACAGTAGCCGGTGGAGTAGCGCGCGGTGGAGGCTGGATAAACAGGAGCCCGTGGCTGAACTGTCGCAAGTGGAGGCTGGAGGAGGTCGACGGTGGATGAACATTAGCCCGTGGAGGCTGGAGGGGGTCGACGGTGCAGATGAACAGTATCCCATGGAGTCCCGTTTTGCAGTACGCCACAACCCTCCCGATGAACAGGACACCCGTTGCAACCGTAGCGCTCCAACACAAGTCCGCTTCCTCCGTTTTGCGGTACGCCACACCCCTCCCGATCAACAGGACCCCCGTTTCGACCGTAGGAGGTCCGTTTCCTCTATTTTGCGGAACGCCAAACCCCTCCCGATGAACATGATCCCATTTTGACCGTGGCCATTCGAACACAAGGCCGTTTCCTCCGTTCTGCGGTACGCCAGACCTTGTTTCCATCGGCTGTTCCGTCCAAGCCCTCCCGATGAACACGACGACGCATTCCGTTTCGACCCAGCCGATTGGCTCCCCATGAACACGACGACGCTGTTTCTCCGTTCCGACCCAGCCATGTACATGAGCCCTGGCCGTACATATGCGCGAGTAGTTGTTCAAGACCCACCCGTATGTACGTACGTGGTCGTATTTACTTTCTTGCACCCTGAACGTTGTACATATGTGTACATGCTACGTGCGCGCCTCTACTACGACTCGTGCGCGCCTCTACGTCGACCAGTATGTACGTACACATTCACGACCAGAATGACAATGCTACGTACGCTTCGACCAGGTGGGTCCCGACTGTGAGGCACTTCCTTGCATGCGAAGATGTAGCTGGTGGGTCCCAACAGTCAGGGGGAGAATCATTTTTTTGCCCGGACGCACTTCCTTGCGTGCGAAGATGTAGCTGGTGGGTCTCAGCAGTCAGGGGGAAATGTTTTTTTTTCACGAAATACGGTGGCCCGTCCGGTGGGTCTCCGCTGTCAGGTGGAGGAATAATTATTTTGCACGTAATAAGTAGGCACTTCCTTGCTGCGGCTGTGGACCTAGCTGTTAGCCTCTCCACGTACAGTACTCTTCCGATGGAAGTCGGTCATTGACCACATTGACCATGCTGTGCCGAGAGCACCAAGGCGGTGGACGACGGCTAGGCCTAGGAAGGGGACGACGCGGAGCTAGGGAAGACGCGGTAGTGGATGCCCACGTGGAAAGGAGTACGAGGGTTCACTGGTTCGGCTGCGGTGTGAGGCTGCCGTCACCGCAGAATAACAGGGGGTGTGGGTGAGTAGAGGGATGGCCTGGCCAGCGATGGGAGTAGTAGGGGCGGTGAGGCCTCCGCGGCATCGCAGCTGGCCATGGGAGGCAGGAGCACGAGGCATGATCGGCGCTGGTTTGGGCGGCTGGAGCAAGAAGACCAGAGGTTGAAGAAGCACTACGGCCGTTGCATGGACATCGTACGGTCAATGGAGCTAGAATCCTGCATATTGACTAAGTTGACAAAGCCTTCCGTCCCCGTCAACTTAGTAGGCCCACAAGTGAGCCTCCCACTATGCTGGGTCCCAGCTAGCAGGGGGGTATTCTTTTTTTTGTGCGTAATAAGAATGCACTTCCGGTGGGTCCGAGTTGACAGCGGGGGGAACATTTGTTTCGCGAAATACGGTGGCCCGTCCGGTGGGTCCCAGTAGTCAGGGGGAAACATTTTTTTCGCCAAATGTGGTGGCCCATCCATTGGGTCCCTACTGTCAGGTGGAGGAATAATTATTTTCCACATAATAAGGAGGCACTTCCTTGCGGCTGTCGTGGACCCAACTGTCAGCCTCTCCACGACAGTACTCCTCCGATGGAAGTCGTTCCTTGACCACGTTGACCACGCTGCGCTGAGAGCACCAGGGCTGTGGACGACGGCGAGGCCTAGGAAGGGGACGACGCGGAGCTGGGGAAGACGCGGCAGTGGATGCCCACGCGGAGAGGAGTACGAGGGTTCACTGGTTCGGCTGCGGTGCGAGGCTGTTGTCGCCGTAGAATAACAGGGGCTATGGGTGAGTAGAGTGATGCCCTGGCCAGCGGTGGGAATAGTAGGGGCGGTGAGGCCTGCACGGGAGGCGGGAGCAGGCGGTCCAGCCGGCGCTGGATTTGGCGGCTGGAGCAAGAAGATCAGAGATTGAAGAAACACGACGGCCGTTGGATTGACATCCAACGGTTACATCTGCTAGAATCGTTTGTTGACGTATATAATAACTAAAAAAATCTTTCATACGCGTCAACTTAATAGGCCCATAAGTCAGACCATTCCCTCTTTTTTTAATAATTTTTATATAGCTCATTGTGACTTCTTATGCAATTTATTGCAGTCCGTTTTTTTGGTTGGCCAGGGCCAATTTTGCATATTTTTGTGGGTTCCAAACAATTTTTAGTACCGTAATGTTGAACAAGATTTAAAGTACTTTGAAGATATATTTGAATTAGGTTAATGCCTAGCGAAATAGGAATCTAAATATGTGAAAAAATTCAGAAATTATAAAGTAATTGCCAATTTGTCATCGGTTTATATATTTACAACCAATTTCATATTACTTTCAAGATTTGCAGGCGTCTTGAAAGAGTTGCAGCCCATCAGGGCATAGAAAAATAAATAGGCCTGGATTGGGTATTCTTCAGAAAAAATAAACTGGGCTCATTTTCACAAAGAAAAAATAGCTGGGCTGGTCACATGGTGAACATAAAATATAAGCCTGGGCTAGACGGGCCATAGCCCTGTTCGAACCCTGCTCCGTCTCAACAATAACAAAAAAATACTGCTCAAGCAGCTACGTCCCACGTGTCAGTCGATCTTGTGTTGTTCTCTTGCCTATTGACTATATACGCTCACAATGTCGTGGGTCCCAGATGTCAGGAAAATACCTGGAGGAAGCATTTTATTTTTCCATACGCTGACATGGTAGGCCCGTACTGTCATCCTCTCCACGTACTTCTGCCGATTCCTGTTGTTTGTTGACCATGTTGACAACGTGAGAGGTCGGCGCCGCGGCGAGCGCACCAAGGCGCGCGGAGGACGACGGCGAGGCCTCGGACGTCGGTGTTAACAATTTAGGAGACGGTGGGGCGGCGATGCGTGCGCTGAGGCGCAGCCAGCCGTGGGAGGTGGAAGCAGGCGGCCTTGCCGGCGCTGGTTTGGTTTTGGCGGCTGGAGGAAGACAGGACTGAAGAAACACAACAGACTGCAAAAGCAGCAGGAGTACTTAACAACCTTAACTGAAACCAGCAGGGGCATTTAACCACCATAGCTGAAAGTAGTATGAGTACTTATACAGGTTCAACCGTACAAACCATGCCTGGAACGTTGCTACTTTGCCTACAGTTAACCAAGGGTGAGGCTGCCAAGCCCCAGGACAAGGCCTAGGTGCTACCCCGCGCATCCACAACCTTTTGAAAGCGGCTTCATCTCGCATTGTGGTCAATAAACAGGATATTCGCTTTAGAGCCATGGAAAAGCAGGAACATAATCTTCTGTCCTATTCTCCAAGATGGACGGGCCTTCATTATTTGAGACCACCCATGAATAAGTATCTTTTCACCTCCAAGGGGAATGGAGTATGTCGACATAAACATCATGTTGTGACCAAGCGCAAGTCTGACCCAACCATGGTCAGGCATCTGTATAGGAACAATAGAACTGGGCAGTTTCTGTTTTAAGAAGATCACAACTGTAAAACTGTGTATAAGCAATAGTTTATGAACAACATATATAACAGAAGACAGCTCGTACCATAAGTTTCTCGACACAGTTGGACATGTTCAATGAGTGCAGCAGTGACACACATATCCCACGTGGCCTTCCACCATTGAAACGCCCCACAAGGACCTCAAGACGATCAATAAAGTGTAGGAACTTGTGGATGTCGTCCAAGTCAACTTCAATGCCATCAGTAACATTCGAGTTGTTACAGAATAACAAACGAGCAGCCTGCTTAACTCTGAAAAAACCTACACGTGCCACCAATTATAAGAAAATATTAGTTAGAAGTAGCATCTTCGTGAGAGATTCGTTGCTACTTCTAAAGTTAAATTGTGATTAGTTAGACATAATAGGTGGATTAAGAAGTAATCAAGGCAACAAGAAAGAACCAGATACAAAACTAACATGGATGAACAATTGGAACAACGTCGGGGTGGAAGATCGCAGTGAAGATGAGACCAGGATCTACTATTTCCATCAACATTCATGTGCCAACTTTCAGTCTGTAACACTTGAGGAAGTTTATCCAAGATCGGCCATAAAAAAAGCAGCGATCTTCTTGGTTCATGAACCCAACTCGGAACATATATCCATGGCTTATCTTCACTGAAACCATTAAAATGGTGTATTCGGTTATGGCAAGGCTGAGCATCTTGAGTACATGTGTTCTGGCAGAGCAAATAATGCACTGCAGGAAAAATAATATGAGAACACAATGTATTCCCTATCCAAATCTAGAAATAACTTCCTCCTTCACGTCAGTGTTGACCATCATACTAGTAGTACGTTTTATCCAAATATAGCAATCCAAATTTCCAAATTAGTCGACAACATGTTAAAAAAACCCACCCTCCCGGATAGAAAAGAGGATTCTAGGAACATACTGTGCGCGTTTTAAAATCCTGTGTTAGGATGAGAAGGAACAAGTGTGGCGTCTCGCTGAGGGCGCGGAAACCTGTAGGGTCCTCGCACTTTGGGCACTTCAAATGAAACACACTAGATTCAGTAGGAAGAAAAATGCATCAACGGCGGCGGCTGCCATCCTAGGATTACCTGCGACCAAGGGACTTGGATTTATCGGGGATGGATGAAGAATTCGTACCTGGTTCTCCATGAGAAAACCCTATGCAATCGCCGAGAGGGGGTTTTCTCTGAATAAGTAGACGAGGGAGAAGGGGATTCAGGCCCAGTGAAATATTGTCGCTTCGTCCGTCCAGCTTACTGCTAAAGCTGGAAGGGGGGGTTGTGATTTGACGGCTCATTGGGCATTACTGCGGCGCTACGACTGGGGTGTGTCTACCGTGCAGTTGTGCACTCTAATTTTGGCATATGGCACGTGGACCCTGTTGCCGGATGCCCCACGTATCACCAAAAGGAAGTAGAAAGACAGGAGTAATTAGTTACACAAAAATATATTTTTGACAGAGAGATACTCCCTCTGTAAAGAAATATACAAATCTTTTATGTCACAACTTTATACATATAAAAAATCAAGGGGAATATATATAACATATATAATTATAAAAAACAGAGTTGTTTTTAACACAGTATAGATGAGTTGGTGATGATGGTGTGCCTGCCATCCTGCAATATAGGCCATCCGATTTATATCTGACGGATAGGAAGGAAACTATAGCAATTTTGCAAAAAGGTACCCACACACCTCTCCACATTTGCAAATAAGGCCTTCCCTCGTTCATCCTTTTCTCTCACAAGATAAAATACTCATACAAATGCATCTTGATGTTACGTGCAACGCACGGGCATTATGGGGGTTCAGCTGAGAATATAATACTCAGACAAGCTCACGGTTCTGGACTTTGGGCCGCAGGCCCACCCTGCATGTTTGGGGGGCCATGTGTTCTACCTCAGCGCTTTTCATATTGCAAGCGATCGGTACGACGCTGGTTTTAGATGCTGTCGCAAGGCGAATACACAAAATTGAATAAAGCATGACAGCTGTTGGAATGAAATCAAACAACAGTTCCTAACCAGCAATGAGAGTTGCAATTCTATCAACGATATACCATGTGATAAATAATACTGTCGTATTACTTATACACACATGACACTTGTTTCACCATGCTAGATTATTACATCAAAATCACTCGTAGGATAGATCAGTTCCGCAGTTGCGTGCTGCTACTGAAGAATTTCAAAGTTGATTTGGACCAGCTCTCCTTGCCGAGAAAGTTTGATTTTGAGATCATCCCCTACCGCAAGATATGATTTAGATTTGAAGCTTGACCATCCTTTAGCATCATTCATCGTGCGACCATCCTTTGTACTTACGGTATATTGAGCAGGTTCATTCACACCAAGTATGCGCATGGTAAGAGAAACTTGGCCGCTGTCGCCCGGATTGTTGAACGACTCCCTCGTTGCTCAAGGAATTCTCTGTTTGCAAACAAGAAAACATACCCAAATAGTTAGATCAACACAGTGAATCATGCGAAACAACATGGAAAGAAAAAAGAACGAAACACTTGGGCGGCCAATGCTTACTAAGAAGGTGGACATGTTGGTTTTTGTAAGGACTTCCGTATATGAAGTGCGAACTGCAGTCCAGTCTATTGCTGGTGCAACTGCTCGTTCGGTTGTCATTGCACGGGCCGGAGCAGATGCAAGTGCAAGTGTTGGTGCAGGTGCTGAAGCCGTTGCTGCTGCCGGAGATGGTGCTCCTTGTAGAGCTGGTGCCGGTGTCGGAGCAGGTGCCGGTGTCGATGCCCGATCCTCCGGTAGATCATCCTGATCCGCTGACGCGGTCGGTACCCAATCCTCAGCTGGATCAGACTAAGCTGCTACCACTATCAGTGCTAGAGCAACTGCTGGTGCTCGATCCGTTGCTGAAGGTGGTACCGATGTGCGAGACAGCGGCGATCGTGTCTGGTCTGCTATGGTCAGCTTTCTAACTTGACTAGGCTTTGTGACCGTGATCCAATTTTTTTCTTCATTTCTTTTAAACACGAGAAGGACTGATTGTTGCATTTTTGTTAAACCCAACTGTAGTTCATCATAGGGATTCAGCTTGCACTCAGACAACAGACTGATCCAATTGTTTCCAGTAATATAAGTGATGGACAGTGCCTTCATTACTGACACGACATAAGAAGTGAAACCTGCAAATATAGCCACCGTAGAGCAAACCAAATGGTTTATTCTGTGATGAATGTCACATGGCAAAACCTGCATCGTAAAATTTCTGGAAAAGAAAGAAAACATGACATTAAATCAATAAAATTTGGAGAGTAAATCAATAAGATTTACTTGATGTGACATGAATGAATCCTTACCAGGAAATCACTATGTTGAAGTACTAAACAGAAGATTGATCGTCCAACTACGGGTGGCATGCAGGGGCCCCGCCTACTCCCATAAGCAGGACAGTCCAAAGGTCGTGACAAATCGTATGGACCGAACATCCATGGGACTGGAAATCCTGGTGGGTGCGATAAACCCTGCAATGCATACACATATTGGAGTGTAACCATAATTGATAAACCGTCCTCACAAAAAAGATGATCTGGATACTTCAAAATATACAGACTGAATTGAGTGGACAGACATTAACATAGAACGTTCTCAGGAATGACCACAAACCAAAAGCGGCAGTACTAATAAACAATACAGGGTTCACAAACACAAATCAAGTACTGAACAATAGTACATACTATAGACAAGCAAAGTTGCACTAATTAAACTCTGCAGACTATTTCTTGCCACCGGCCTACGGGATGAACCCCGCATAACTGACTAGGCCATGGACTTCGTGAGAGATGTCTACATGCACCATCACCATCTCGTCAACCTTAGAGAACCTAACAGAGTGGTCTTTCCACTCATAAACATGATCATGAAGACAAGCCGCATCAGATTTGTTAGGAAGCTTTACAAGAACCACACCCTTCGTAATCGAAGGCACATCCAGGAAATTGTTGTGGTCAAGTACAGCCTCGAGAACACGCCTAACAACAATGCTACAGGAAAACACTAGTTCAGGACACGTGGCGACAAGGACACAGAAGCTAGATAGTTTAGCAGTAGAACTCATCCTCAGATCTTCCAGTTCACACTGCATGACTTTGAGAACTTCATCTCCACCGCGGACCTGGTTCTAATTCAAACAGAAACCATATTATATTACTACCTCCGTTCAGAAATATAAGATGATTTTCGATATTATACTCCATATATGACTACATATACGCACAGAAATGAGTGAACAAAGACACTAGAACATGTGTTCAAAGGCATGAGAGCAGAGGGATTACTTGCAATATCAATAACACAAGTTACCGAGGCAAATATACCCTCTTCAAAGGTAGCATTGATGCTCATAAAGTACTCCCTCCGTCCAAAAATTCTTGTCTTAGATTTGTCTAGATACGGATGTATCAAGTCACATTTTAGTATTAGATACATCCATATCTAGACAAATATAAGACAAGAAATTTGGGACAGAGGGAGTAGTTGAAAGTAATCTATAAGAAATCAGTGTCAACCTCTCGCATGTTTTGGTCAAAAGAGGAATTTAGAACCGTCATTTGGCACACAAAAATCACATGCAAGATCACCCAGAAAGTTGTACTACTAGTACTAGTACTGCGTGTTAGATGAGAAAACACGATCAAGATCGAGATAAAGATCGTCAAGAAGAGATATTACCTGGACTTGCTAAATGAGGGATCCCGGAGAGGGGGGCTTGGACAGGGCGATGACTTTGAGCTTGTCTGCGGTAGTCTCGGCAGGGTGCTTGCGCTTCTTCGTACCATGAGCCTCGACAGTTTTGGCCAGAGCCATAGACATCATTTCAGTCGGTGCTCCATCGTCCATCAAGAAACTGTCAAATAGAAATAAAAGAAAAGAAACCATAATCACAAACCCAAAAGAAGAAAAGAGAGGGAGTTATAGGATCAGCCTCGGGGTTGCAAGACCGGGCCTTGGCCAGAATCAACACCATTGATGCGCTCACCTTTCCATCTTTGGGAGAGAAGAACAATGGCAGAAGCAGGTCGGGGTTTTCTTGAAGAAATGAGGAACAAGATGAGGGAGAAGCGAGTTGGGTAGAGAGGAAGCTGAGAGAGAAGAGTGAAATGATGGTTGCTTCTCTGTCCAACTTACTGCTGGAAAGGAGGGGGTTTTGTGATTTGACGAGTCATTGCGCATTACTGCAGCGCTTCGATCGGGGTAGTCTACCGTCACTCTACTACGGAGTAATTTAGTGCATGGCTGGTGGACCCCGATGCTGGCTATCCCACACATCGGGAAAGTGAGTAATTTAGTGCATGTTTGGAGGAGGATCTGCACGGTAGAGCGTGTCCACTGTTTTTCTGAAGAAAAAAATGATTACAGCAAGCATTTCCGCTCTTACGACGGAGGAGTGCGAAACACGGTAGCCACTTGAACATACAAAGTGCTCCTACTACTAGGCATGTGCAGTGGTTCATACGTCAGTACTACATAATATTGTTGCTAGTGTAGTAAGATATGACGACAACAAATGATGTTGTGCGCATGTCAACTATATGAACAGTAATGTAGTAACATAGTACCGCTTTCTCGACTGTCCGGTCGAGAATGAATGCTGAAATCAATGTTAACAGAACTAGGTCTATAGCGCACAGAGAGTACAGTGCTACAGTACTCCACGAAACATGAACCATATGAAGCATGAATAGTGTTAGGCAGGGTGTATGAACGGTGCACGGGATGGGAGCAAAAGTTCCATTCTCGACCCACTTTTGGGTGTTTGGTAGAGTGCATGAAGGGTGCATGAGTCCACACTAGTAGGTTAACACAAATACACGAAGAGGAAACAACTACTCCCTTCGTCTAGGTGTGTAAGTCATCTTACATTGTGCACTGCGACCAAGGTGGAGAGGAAAACGAGAAAACTTAATGTATTTTTGCTAATTAATAGCATTGCATGCAATGAACTAACCACTGCATGTCATGTTTATTAGTCTCAAGTCATTGAAAGCATGCACGACCCACGTCTCTTATTGGTTGATATGTCACAAAACAAGAAATGGGGAGGGAGTTAATGTTCTATGCCTAAGTGTTTTGGGATTATTTGGTTTTCGTAAGGTGACTTACACACCTAGACAGAGGAGTATATTGAGACGAGAATGCAACCAAACACACCCACACGCTTTGTGCTACAGTGACTGATCTGCACCGTCTGAGTTTGATCAAATGGTCATGTTGCGCTGAGACATGGACATGCTCATGCAGAGGGCGCCTAAACACCACCGAAGTCCCTCTGCTTCTTGAGGCAGACGACGTTGGTGATGCAAGGGGCAAAACGGCTGAAAGGCAATGCAATCTACGGGAAGGCGGAGGGAGCCAGTCGAGGAGCGGGAAATCTTTTGCTTTTCACCATGGTAAAACACTAGTCGACGACTTATCACATCAGGGAGCAGTGGGTTTTACAGGCGGAGTCATCGTGACTAATTGTTGCCGCGCCTGCTCTTGTTAATCAAAAAATTAAAAATCCTGCCGCGCCTGCTCCCGTCAATCAAAAAATTAAAAATCCTACCATACTAAAACACCAGAGCAACACCGCGGTGGATATTTAAATTTACCTGCCGGCAAGTAGATAAAAAAGGGGTGAACAAACAAATGTGGCGGCGGCCTAGCTAATCGGTCGAACTAGCCCAACTAGCTAGCCACCGTGCTTCACTGATGTACTCGGCGGGAAAAGTTGTCTTTCGTGATTTGATGACTCATTTACTGGCTTCGGCGAAAAAGCGCGGTAGGGTGTCCCACGTCAGGAAGAATATATGTGTGCACCACCCGGGAGGACTCCGAAACCGTGCGGTAGGGTGTGCCATATCTCGGCACGGAGGAAAAATGTGCGTGTAAAACTTTACTGTATCAGACGTACTACCTATGGTTCGACCTCGGGAACCAGCCAGTCAGTCGAAAACACCCCACTAGCCACACAACTTCATCATGCTAACATGGCACGAAGGATAGGTGTGGTTAGCTCCGTCTCAACCAGCCACAACGTCTCTTGTTCTAGGCGATTCTTCTATTTTCCAAGTTTTTTTAGTTGTAATAACACCACGGCAAGCTAGCGCCGCTCTTCGTGTGTGCCCGTGCAAAGGTTAGACGATGGAGAGAAGAGAGATAGCAGACCTAGGACCCACCAGTAATTGAGTCAACGGTCATGCACGCGTTGACGAGGCACCCCCTCTACTCTACTCAACGTAATACTGTATAAAATCAAGTTATGGGACAAAGCCAACAACCGTTGTTGTTTCAGGCTATCGACTTATGCTTTGTAGTCCAGGTTGCCAGTTCGAATCCCGTATTTCATATTTGTTAGTTTTAGGTCCAAATTTGATTAATGACAAGTGGGACCCCTGTGTGTTGTTCCGATATTTCAGTGTAGGATGGTTTTTTTGAACAAACACTTTGCACGGTTAGACAAGTAACGACACAAGTTACACGTATTTTGCAAGTTTGCGAACAAAAATGATAGTAGCATAGAATATCACATCCACCCCGCAGCTTAGATGCCATGGTGATACGAGTTTTTACATCGTTGGAAGTGAGATCCAATGGCTTGGGAGTAGTCTTTGTAATTATGCGCAATTTTCAAACTCTCCAAAGGTTTTTTTGCAAATAAAACATTCAGGCCTTGTGTATGCCGCTGCATCTTGGATCCAACGGCTGCCCATTGCTCATATTAGGTGCTTCCTGTAGCTTAATTACTCGCTACGATGATATGAGCATCTAGGTCGCATGATCAGTGATCAGATGGCACATGCGTAGTACTTGTACTTTCTGCGCAATTCCCAAACTCTCTCAGCCGTATATTGCAAAAACATTCAAACCTCCTACCGTGGGCCGTTAGATCTCTGTGAACTCGTATCACCATAGAATCTACGGTGCGGGAGCACCTCATATTCTCACGTGCAAGAAAACATAAGGTGCTCTCCCAGCTTGGATGCTACGGTGATACGAGCTTCGAAGTTGTTTGATCTGAGATCCAATGGCATCTGAGCAGTCTTTGTGCTTGTAAGCAGTGGCCGAACTCTTTGGGAGCTTTTCTGCAAAAAACCATTCGAACCACCGAGGAGGTGTTGGGTCACAAATCCAACGGCTCCGAAGAGCTTGTATCACCAAAGCATCTAAGGTGTGGTAGCACATGATATTCTTACATACAGGAGAATATGATGTCCTCCTTCATCTTAGATGCTACGGTGATACGAGCTTCGAGGTCGTTGGATATGGGATCCAAGGGCATCTAAGTAGTTTTTGTACAAATTGTGTGCAATTCTCAAACTCATCTAGGTTTCCTGTAAAAATATTAAGACATCATGTGAGCTGGTATATCTCAAATCTACAAGCTCCAAGCAAGTCGTATCAGCATATCTAAGGTATGGGGGCACATGATATTCTCCCGGGGAAGAGGGGTGGGGTGCACAATCAATCGGTGGTTGGGAGGGTGGGGACAAATATAATCTAAACAACCCTAAATAGAGCGTCACAATTTTATCTAAGGTCGAGGGGGTGACCCCCGACAATCATAGCTCCGCCTAATTAAACACAACATTTGCATGTACTGTAGTACTAGACTTAATATTCATATTTTAGTTTCATGTTCGTTTTAAATATTGAATTGAGGACCATGCATGTCTTACATTTTACTCCCTTCATTCCTAAATATTAGTCTTTTTAGAGATTTCAAGTGGACTGGCACATACGGATGTATATAGGCATATTTTAGAGTGTAGATTCACTCATTTTTCTCCGTATGTAGTCGCTTGTTGAAATCTCTAAAAGACTAATATTTAGGAACAGAAGGAGTATTTTTGAATTTGTGTCATACATGCATGGTTTGGAAAAATAGATGCACTATACTTATTGGATTGTTGTGTTCGTGTGTGGGTGTCTCTCTCTGTGTGTGTGTGGTCATATGCTTGATACATACAAAGTTTTCTCACCTCCATATTGTTCATCTTTTAAATTTGAATTTGCATTGAAAAACTTACCAGGGATACCATGAAATGTGAAATCCACGTTGAGATCACTATATCACAAACTCACTCTAATTCAACAACTTGTCATAAATCAGTTACCATGTTGAGATTAGTATTTGCAAGGAAAATATGGGCATTGTAATACACATAGATTCGTTCCGCAATTTAAAAGGTTCCTTTCGTATTCTCAAATGGTAGGACCCAACGGCGTACCAACCATACCTTGGCTCGTGTTGATCCTAAAAAAATTGGGCACTTGTCCTTCTGGTGGCGTGCGTGGTACGCACATTAGGCAACCCCAACTAGTCGAGCCTCCGCGTTTCGAGTCGAAATATCTGGCGGCCAGAATTCCAGCCCTAGGAAATTCCCCTCATGTCCCCGGTCCATAATGACTACCGATGAACAACGGAGGGATGCTTTAGTAACTGGACAACGTTACCTACCATGCCGAGCATGGTTCAATTCCCTCGGTCGCCGCTCACCAATGTCCCGTCAACTACATTGCCTAGTACTACTACTACACCAGGATGAGCACAGAATTGAGCCCTTTTGTTCGTTCCTAGTACTTGAGTTAATATATTAGGCAATGCACTGGTACGGAGGGATTATCCTTTTGCTCTGCATATATAACTTGTCTAAAGTCTAACTAAGAAAAATGTTTGACCAAATCCTTTCTTAAGAAATACAACAGGACAGATGTATGGCTTGAAAATTTATTGCATGATGCGGGTTATGATATTGTTGCGAATCCTGGATCTTAAATTTCAGAAAATCCAAAAGTGACCATAAATTCTTGAAACTGAGCATGGTCACGTGATATGGCACAAATATTACTTCATAATTTTTTTCTTCAATTTGAGACAAGCTGCTTATGACAAGTTGCACAAATGAAGAGCCAAGATATTTTGGAACAAAGACCTGTCACGTTAAGGCGAACGCTTTCACTATTGAAACCATGGGTGTTTACGTGCCGCCACGAGTCCCGCTTCTCATCGGCAGGTGCCGTCCGAGCAAGCGTGTGAGTCGACGGGAGGCGTGCGAGCAGACCGCTGCGCCGGCGAGCAAACCGCTGTGCAGGCTCCCCGGCAGGCGAGCCCTTTGACCAGGCTCCGCCGCCCACCTTCGTCCCAACTGCTCCCACTTTTAATGTCGCTGGCACCACAATTTAAAATCAACCCCGCACTACCCGGTATCGCTACAATCTTCACTCTTCCTCTCCGATTCTCCTTTCGTCTACCTCCAACCAGCCTGACCTAAATGTACGCCATGCCGCATCATGATGGTCTGCCCTTAGTCTTCCAGTTTTCTGAGGAAGACACCCAGCCGAAGTCTCAAGAACATAAGGCGCTTTGGGACGAGCTTGAACTGGCCTTGCGGGAAGACGCCGCGCCTGGGCCCGCTCCCGTTCTGGCTCCCGTTTCACCGAGTGCGCCAGTGCCCATCCCCTTGCCATTGATGGGCTCGGAGCCGCACATTGTTGCCGAGTGTGATGCCACGGGGTTCCACGAGGTCCCCACCAACTTTCACGCACCCGTGCACCTGCCAGCGCATGCGCTTACGTGTGCACTAACGCGCACGCCCGTGCACCTGCCAGTGCATGCGCCTGCGCGTGCACTGACGTGCGTGCCCGTGCCGGTGCCCGTGCACACGGATGTCTCCACCGCGTCGTTGACAGTGCCTGTCCCCGCATAGGTGCCAGTGCACCCCTCAGCGGCATGGATGGCCGTTGTCGACCGCTTCCTTGCACCAACGCTAGTCGCCTCCTCCCGCCTGTTGACTCGCTCCGAAGTCCAGAACATTTTGGCCTTCCTTGAAGCTAGGCCAACGTCCAGGAGTACGCCAACAACGGTGCAAGGCGCCGTCGTCGCCGTCGGTCAGTGGCCCGCCGACACACAGAGCACGACAGAGGAGCCTCTTCCCACCGCAAGATGCCGCCGCCGCTGCGTAATCTAAATTTGCCATGAAAAACATTCAGATTGCCATGCTTAAAATCCGAACGTTTATCATTTTGGTTTATTTTAGATCAATCGTCGTATAATTTAAAGTCGGAGTCAGACTGAACGAAATCTATGGTTTGATCGATTGAATGTTCTGCTAGAGCCATATCAAATTAAATCTAAAACGTCATCAAGCCACATGTATTCCTTGTCATCCAACGACCTAGACTGCTTCAATGTCGAGCGCTCAACACGTTTAGCGTGCAGTTAATTTCATGCCAAATATAGTGCTAATCACATAATAACACGCAAATAATATCCTACTTAATATCCTCATGCACTTAATATACTTCCAAATTAACATGCATTGCACGTACACACTGACTAGTTCTTCTAGCACGTGAAACTGGTGCCGTAACTTGTGAATGCGTCCAGATATGGTCAACGGCAACACCGCCCGCGAGTTCTTCGTGTTTGCCCATGCGTCTAAACGTAGAAGGGGAGGAGAGAGAGAGAGCAAACATGGAACCCACCAGTAAGTGAAGGCGAATAGTATTAAAAATAATATTACATGTTATCAATTAAATAGGCTATGGTAATATAAAAACATTATGTGAACAAAGGGAGGTACAACAAACATTGTTGTTCTATGTATGTTGCCTATTGACGTGCGACTTGAAGGCCCTGGTCGCATGTTCGATCCTCGTCCTTTATTTTTTAATTTGTATATGGGTCCAAATTTGTTTCATGACATGTGGGCCCCTCGGTGTGTAGTTTGTAGCACTTTAATTTGTGGGTCGAAATTTGTTCCATTCCAAGTGGACTATCGGTGTGTAGTTTTGTAGCTTATTTATAATAATTAAAGAGAACAATAGAGTTTTTTTGCAGTAATACAATGGTGCGACGTTGAAGGTGAGAAAGGACGTGCGAAAGAGCGATGACCGGGCCAGAGGGAAATCAACTAGGGGAGTTGCGGGGGTTGCAACGGTGTTTCGAATAGTTGTCGGCCGAATGCTACGAAAATATAATCTAAACCGACCGGAATAAATGCCTACACAAATTAATCCAATGTTGGAGTGCCCGTCGCAATGTAAATAGCTCTGGCTTTGTGAGGGATGGATAGGTAGCTTCAATGTGTGGAAGATACGGCGTGAGAAAGCGAGGTCAATCGAGAGACATATAGATAGAGAGACAAAGTGAGTGTGGTCCGACATTCATTAAACAAATATATATGCTCTGGAGAGATATTGTCTGATTGAGCTTTTGGCAAGGGTGAGGGCTGTAAGATGGAGCTTGAGAGATGATCCAGTCACAGACGTGTAGATATATTTTGTGCGTGGGAGGAAGCAAGGTCAATCGATCGCATAGGGTCGTCGTGTGATCGAAAGAGTGAGACGGGTTGGAGAGAGAGACCTAGATAGACAATGTGCGTGAGAGAGTATACAATGTGAATAAGTCGAATTGGGCTCAAACATGGTGATATATCATTTTTGTCCGAGAAAGAGCAAGGTCAATCGAGACATACAAAGAGAGAGAGAGAGAGAGAGAGAGAGAGAGAGAGAGAGAGGAGAGAGAGAAAGAGAGAGAGAGAGAGAGCGAGCATGGCCCGCTAAGAGGTCAAAAGAGTGGGGGCGGCTTCGATGGACTGACCTAAATAGACAATCTGCGTGAGAGAGTATAGAGTGTGTCGACCGAGGCCTGAACAGGGAGACATATTATTTGTGTGTGAAAGAAAACGAGGTTAAACGAGACTCAGATAAAGAGAGTGAGATTGAGCAAGTGTGGCCCGCCGTGTGGAAGAAAGAGTGAGATAGTCTTGAGGGAGTGACCTAGATAGACAACGTGCATGCGTGCGCATGAGAGGTTGGGGGGCTAGATAGGCAATGCATGTATTTAGCACGAGAGGGTGAAAGCGAGAGGGAGAGAGAGAGAGCTCTGCATGGGGTGCAATGGCGGGTGTGTGAGGTAAATACATTTCATAACAGAGTGGAAAAAGGGGGTTAGGAGAGGAAGATTGACCGGTACAGGAAGTATGTAGTTGAGATAGTTAGAGATCAAAACATGGAGAGAAAGAATGGATGTGTGTTGGAAACCGATAGCTTCCTAAGGTGGTTAGGAGAGGAAGATTGACCGGTACAGGAAGTATGTACCGTGTGTGCGGGGGGGGGGGGGAGGGTGGGGGGGCTAAAAACAACATTTGAATGTAGATAGTACGAGACTTAATATCAATGTTTCAATTCGGTGTACATTGTAAGATTTGAACTGAGGACCATGCATATGGGTAATTATTTTGAATTCGTGCCATACTAGGTTTCGAAAAGTTGACATTGACTCGATTTGTTGTGCTACTTTGTAGGTCATATGTTTGAATCCATCCAAAAGTTTTCTCACTACCATGGTGTTCATCATATACATATGAATTTGTATTAAAAGAGTAGCATGGATACAGTGAAATGCGATATCCACGTTAGAATTGGAGATCGCTATGTGACACACACACTCTAATTCAAATAACTAATTATGTGACACGCACTCTAATCCACGTTACCGTGAATAGCGTTTCGATTTTTTTCAAATAACTCCTCATTAATTAATTTATAGTATCTCGTTTCAAATGACTAATTATTGCAAGGAAAGAAGATTCGTTTGCATTCTCAAATGTAGGCAGACCAAGCAGACCAGGGTCGTGTCATGGTGGTCGCATGTGTCGGACGGACACTTAGCACCCAGCCCTGCAAAATCTCCCTTCTCCACCATCCCCTTCCGCGCCCAGATTGCTCAAATCCCTAATTCGCCGCCAACCCAAGCAAAGTTCGAATCACCCCTCGTCTCGTCTATTTCCCCACCTCTGTGCCGGACGACAACGACGAAGATGACGGTCGCGCTTCACCACCGCACCGGAGCTACCTCATCTACGCCCTCGTCCACCGCACCGGGTGGTCCACCGACAATGTCGGCCGCCACAACCGACGTGCCTCACAGACACCGACTTCCACCGCATCAGGTGCGCTTCACCGACACCGTCTCCCAGCTCACCGGGGCTACTTCACCGAGCACATCGTCGCGCCTCCGACCCCAAGGCTGCTGGGGCTTCACCAACGGTCTCGTCCACCGCATCGTAGCGCTCCACTACCACTCAAGATCTGCATCTGTGCGCTGCCAGCCAACGCCAGCGCATCACCGTCAACGGCTCTAAAGTGACACGCACTAGGCGAGCATGCCCAAATGCCGGCCCGAACTAGGTATCCACACATCACTCCCTTGTGCACTGTTCCGACGATGTTTGGATATCCTTTCACTGCTCTCTTAGCTTACACGCCTATCCAACTCTGACTTTAACTCTTATTCCTTCTGGAGATATCATTTGAAACAAGCAAATACATTTTTTAGCGAAGAATGACGGCGCTACGGGATGTGGTACACATCCTGCACACCTATATAACCTTGTAAGTATTTGTCCTCCGGTACAACAGCAAGGTCGATTCCTCTTATTTGATCAGCCATTCGTCGTGTCAAAAATGTAGAGGGGGATGCAAGGAGCACAAGGCCTGCACATCCAAGCAAGTTGACACATGGACTTGTACATGGAACATCCCAAGCACAAGCAGAGCTGCAGTGAGCCTGTACAACGAGCTAGTGTAAGTCCCTGCATTTCGTTTAATTTGTTCTGGCATTCATGTATAATTTGTGTGCAGTGGCGGATCCACGAATTCAAGTTACCAGGGGCGAACATTTAACTTAAAAATTACGAAGGCACTTACACTCCAGAAATCAACATAACTTGAGAAATGTGAAGCTACATGCACTTTGAAAACGAGCTAATGATCCAAAGCAGTTCAGATTATAAACACTAAATGATGCAAGCACCAAAAAACACAAAAATGTAACATGGTTTACAAGGACTACAAACATGGTCTGTACCTGCTTGAATTATTCGTTCTCTGGCTGAAAATATCAAAGTGTAATTGCACCTATAACCAGTGCGCAAACTGCATATCAATATATATATATCCCGCACAAGTATGCCAATAGCTTCAAACAACAGATTAGAAAAGTATTTATGCTACGTTGTCATGATACGGGGACTTTCTGGTAGATGGCCTCGACGTTTCCTCAAGCCATGAAAATGCACTATAATTTGCTTGTCATCAATGCCTGCAAATCTCTATGTCTCTCTCAACATAGCAGATCATCAATAGACACTAAATCCTTCAATGGGAGCTTGCAAAATGCTTGCATTAGATGCCTCATTAGACACTATATGTTCATCACCAGGAGCATGTATAATGTTTGCATCAAATCCTTCATTACCAGTCTGTTCATTAGACACTTCAGGCTCAAGAACAACATGAGCTTGGATGTTTGCACCCGAAACTTGATTAGATTCATCAGATTCAGTCAGTTCAGTATTGATTTGGGGAGTTATAAAATAAGTAGAAATTGGTTTCATTTTCTCATACATTCCCTACATACAAGCAGTTTTACAACACCGTCAAGTTTTACTATTGGCCAGAAATTGAAGAGTTGAATTAGATATAATCAGGGATGTGATGTACCTGCTCGTTGCGCATGCTACTCTTGCAAGCTGCGACTGTCCGTTTGCGCAAGCTCGATGCCATGCTCGTGCTGCCGCCGCTGCCTCCCACGCAGGCTACACCCAGGGTTGGATCTTCATCTTATTGTCCTTTTGTTCGCTTGAAGCCCAGAGACCGCCCTCCAATTAGGGCACGAGGAAGTGTTGTGTCGGTCTGTCCAGCGACGGCTAGGTTAGGAGCGAACCAGACTAGAGGCTGGAGCGGATGAATTGGGATTTTTCCTGCTGTCGGTCGATATGGGAGGCGCTCGTTTGGGCCGCGAGCCTGCTATAGGGCCTGCCTTGGACTTATGTTATTGGCCTATCCAAATTGAAACATTTTTCTTCATTTGTTACATTGCCTGCTCGTGCGTTGGGACGAACAAAACTAGCCTGGGCCAACCTGGACGACTCAAACTAGGTGCAAACTATGGTGGCATCGCCCCCTTTTGCGTGTATGATAGGGGTAGTGAAAAATATTGCAGTGGCGCTTTTGATTTACCCACAGAATGGTTGAATTGCTTGTTTCTATGAACTGAGTTCGCCAATAATGTGAAGGATGCCAGTCTTTTCATCCTATTATAGATTGCTTAGATCTCGATATGCCAAAAGTAAACGCATGAAATATACAGTAAAATCCAGTGTGATGTGTGTGGCTACAACTAGTCTGACTACACGTCCTCATATAACATATCAAGGACGAACCATCTTACCAGATTAACCATTCGACTTACCAATGGAGTGTGGGAAGAAAGAAGTATTGAGACTGCATATCCAAGCAATTGATGCCATGGACTCATTCGTACAACCTTGTAAGCGGAAAAGAAGTTGCAGTGTGCCTGTACAAAGAACTAGCATATGTTCAGTTACCCGCTTCTCGGAATTTTAGTTAGCCACTTATTGAAAAATTGTTCAATTACGTTGCTTGGCTTAATTTAGTTTGCTACTGATTACATAATGCCACAACCTGTTAATCCTATTATAGACTGCGCCTATCTACGTGTTTGATACTTACTGTTAAGAATTACCTGTTTGCCTGAAGTTAAATAGCTACTTGTTTGTTTAATTGCTTTGCTGCTGCAACAATGGGTTACAATGATGTTAATAACTACTTTTCAGCATCGAATTGGAATTCTTAAATTCCTTGTTTGTTTAACTGGTTTGCTGTTATGACTCCTAGTTGAGATGTTTTGCTAACTTCAACTTTTCTGAATCCAATCAGAACTTTAATGGCAAGACAGGTTAGCCCAAGATCAAAGAGCAAGGTCCCCATGGATGTTGTATCATCCCATAGCAGTGGCACCGGCCCAATCGTGCATTATGAATTGCCAACTGTTGATGCTCTAGAGGCTAAACTAGTGGTAGAAATAGATTCTGCTTCTACACTTAGATATGAAGTTGACATGTTGAGGAAGCAAACAACACAATCAGTAGCAGTACTCAAGATAACCATTAAATATTTGGTGGATTCCAAAACGAAGCATGCTAAGACTGACCACATTGTTAAGGTCCTGAAGGAAAAAAGGAAATTAAATTACCACTTGGTAAATCATAGGATAAATGTTCTTTCCATCATTGAATAACCTTTGTGTTGTTTGTTCATGTAATCAATCAAACCATTTGTTTTAGATATCATGTAATAATTGTTTTTTGTTTTTTGTTTTTTGGTTTGTAATTTTATTTGAGCACAAGTCTGTATTAACTGATAAGATTCGGAGACATTCCATTTTGATTGTTGTGCCAGACCTACAAATATGCCAATCGGGCTGAATGTGCATTCAGCAATAATAGTAGTATAGATGGACCATAAGTGGCATGCATCGGAAAGGGACAAGATGCTGTAGTAGCTTGGCTAAAAAAGGATGTTGTTGTAGCAAAGAAATGTATAGCGGCTTGGCTTATGTATGTTAGTTGATATTATTGATCCATATACTCTATAAGTGTTTATATATCTGTTAGTTCAGTACATTCTTGGTTGATTGACTCAGTATTTGAATCTTGATACATCGCTTGTGTACATATCTAAATGGGAGTACACATTATGTCGCGTGTGACATTTGAGTTGGACATGAAGTGTTCCAAATATTCGAATTCACCTTAAACTGGATTCTAGCTTCTGAATTTGAGTATCGGCATTTGTAAACCACATTCATATATGACAGTGGAATACATCTTTCTCGTCCTTTTGAAGATATATAAAAACACATAGAATGATTTATAAAGATTCGTATAGGAATACAAAATGGATTCGAATTTAGTTGCCAGAGTAAACGTGGATGCTTATTGTCCCAAAATTCGAAACAAGCAGCAAAATGTCCACTCCCACGCCGGCTGCCCGAAGCCAAGTGTTTGGGAGATGGAAATTACTGTCTACCCATTACACGGACAATCCATCGGCCCAATTTCCACTACTCTAAATAGGGGTAGGATAGTAACTTCAATTAGACATGACACGACCGCCTCTGAGCCCATTCCGACACGTGGGCGCCAAACATGGGCGGCAAAACACATTTGATTCAAGATCGTCTGAAAGACCTCTGTTTCACCCTCCATTTCCCCATTCATACACGGTGGGTGGCAAAACAAACTCGACTCAGCCGAAATCAATGTAGGCAAATATTTTCAATAGGGGCAGGTTTGTAACTTCACTCAGACGTGACACAACAGCCCTACCTGTCAGCCCCGTTCTTACACCGTGGGTGCCAACCATGGGCGCCAACCACCCTCTCCTCGCCCGAAATCGCTCTAGGCAATATTGGCGAGATGAGAGATTACCGTCGTATCCCCAACTGACGAGACGTCCAAATTTTAAATGGGGGCTAAGTTCGTAACTTTCCCATATTTCAGACAGGCGCGTCCCAAAAACATGGTTCCCCGTACCTCTCCCTCCATTTCCCCATTCATACACCATCCGCACTAGAACACCATCCCCGCACCAGCCTCCATCCGCCACCCCATCCATCGCCGCCGTCCTCAACCACAACCATTGCCGCCGTCCTTCACCACATCCATCGCCACCGTCCTCCACCATGCCGGAGCGCCTACCAAGACTGTGTCGTCCACTGCTAGATATGGACGTTTCTCATCCACGGCGACGGACCAAGAGCCTTGCATCACGTCCTCTCGCTTCATCGGCGTCGTCATCCTCTTTGTCGGGGCTGCTCACACGACCTTCTCTTCCACCACAATGGGACTTATCCCCCGATGCACCCGTCTACTGTCGTAGATCTGCTTCAACACCACCGACAGCTATCGCACCCCCGATGCCCACACGGCGCCGCAAGAGAGGTGGTACTTCATATCTCCTCAACTTTTTGATCTCAACCAGAAAATAAATCTTAACTTGGTTACTCTACTTTCTTTTCAGCTCTTAGAATTTAGTTCTTAGTTCGAAGCAAACAATGGCTGCTAATTATCATTTCTCTGGTTTCCCCCTTTTATGATCAGTATATGATCAGAATACGTGCTTCGTGTCATAATAGCACTACTCGACCCATCAAGCTAAACAAGCTTAGTTGTTCAAATACGAATATGATATTATTAAAACAAATTCGTTTAATTGGCCAGCTAAATGTTCCTAAATTAGTTTCGAAAATGCATGTTCACCACTTGGGTGTGTATCTCTACAGGGTGCCCATGGTGGGCCGGCCCACCCTGGGATTTTGGGTCGTCCCAGGCCCCGATTCCCCTCTGTTCTGCTGCGCACTTCCGATCTCTACTCGCCCCCAGCCGCCTGCCTCGCCGGTGACTTGCCGTCCCCGGACGGCATGACTCTAGGAGGAGACGCCGGACTAATAGGAGGTCAGGAGCCGCTCACCCAACAGCGTCACCGCTGCCCGGGCGCGCCGCCGTGCCTACCTTCCCAGTCCGTTCAGGGCTCAGGCGTGCAGCACCCACTAAGCCAACCCAATTTAGCCTGAGATAAGTCCTCAACACTCAACAACCACTCCTCATCACCCATTTTCTAATTGATTCATTACCCATTAGGCAGGACTGTCATTAGGGTTTGTTGTGTGCTCAGTGCTACCCACACTTAATGGTTCAGATGTATTTCGATAATCTTTAGTACCTGTAAAGTTCACAGGTTTTTCAAAATTCCGGCCCTAGGAACAGACACTAGTCATTTTGGATTGTTGGTCATAGTGACATTGACCCAGATTACTATTGCAAGCCAGGTTTGTTGACAATTTTACTTGTCTTTCTTACTCATTCAATATAATATCCAATTATTCACGTCGATTAGTTGGAAACAATAAGTGCTAGAAAAACTTCTTGATTTAGATTTTGGACGGTCTCTTAATTCAGTTACAATTCTGCATACTTGTCCTAGTAAGCTCACAAGTAAATGATTGATTCACTACATCTATGCTTGCCTTGTCATATTTGTTGTCAATATTCTTTTAGGGTGGACCACCCTGTTTCTAAATACTGCAACCGTAGACATGAGTGAATACTATTTCTCTACGTGATCTCTTCCATCATGTGTGGGCAACGAACACTGCATTCTATAGAAAGAAAGTGTCATTTCCAGCTTTTGCATAGGCTTTGATCTTTTATATGGAATACAAGCTTCCTACTTGCTTTGTGTCGCACTACCAACACTCCACCCTTGAAGCTAAACATTATGCCACTCATAATTCCTTAGTTTATTTGTTCAAATACGAATTTCATATGATTCTAATGTTCCTACTTCAGTTTTGAAATGTGTGTCTGCCTGTTATAGAGACATAAGGGGTTTGTATTTCTGTGTGTGGTCTGGTCAGCACGGTTGGGGGGTGAACTTTGCATATGCAGGGGTTTATAGGGAGACACTCTTCGAGTTGAATCCGCAATGCATTCCATAGATAATCTGACTACTTTTTATGTTTTCATGAATCTCAGATTCTGAACATCATCATAATGATTATGAGCTTGCGCGCATGAAAAGAATAAAGCAGAACAATGCCATGGCTGTCAAACTTGGCATTAAGGGATTGAAATCAAGTCCGGATGCAATGCAATGCAAAGCTCTCCACCTATAGATTCATGCTCAGAATATGATCATAACAGTGATTCTGAGCTAGAGGGAGACCTAAGTCAATGTAACTCCCTAGTGGAGGAGTCAGAGGAAGATGCCCTATCTTATTCACCCATCAAGGTGCTTGCTCTAACTTTCCAAGGTTATATTTGTCGCACATATCTTGCAACTGATGCTTTGCATTGCTTCTACTTTGTTGAACTGCCATTAGCTTAGTTTACACATCGTGTATGTGAATACGCCCTGCCTATCCATTTACAGTACATATTCCATCTGTCATGATACCATATTTATCCATTCAAATGATGTTCTTGTGTATCAGACGTTCAAAAGGATGAGGGCGATTGCTGATCATGGAGGAGCACAAGCAAAGTATTTGGAAAAGGTAGTGGCACCTGATAAATCAAATAGCCCATTAGGTGTAGTTGCAATATCACCTGACCCACAAAACACCCCAACTCTAGCAGACTCTAGCCCTACTACACTGGTCATTTCTGATGCCCCAACTCAGCAGACCCCAACTGTAGCAAACATTATGATTATGCCAGTTGACATAGCACCAGCTCTACGATGCAAAACCCCCATTCCAGCAAAGATTACACCAAATCCAGTTGCCAAATCCCTTTTCGAACGAGAGAGAGCCCCAATTGTAGCAAATAGGACCCCTGTTCCATTTCTTCCTAGTTTAGAAGACAAAGCTTATATTGTTGTTAGGAACTTTGTGCGCATCTTTCCTTCATGGAAAGATTATACCGTAGACACAGAACAATTTCCAGTCTTCCTCCGCAAATTGTTATTAATGGTCATTGCTGCATATGTTTCTACTGACAGAAGACACAAGATTTCATTCTTTTAAATAGGAGAGGACCAAACTGGATTGTGAAGACGAGCAAGGGTTGGTTGCGCTTTTCAAGCACTCGTTGATGAAGTATCGTTCCTACCTGAGGCAAGCGCACTTTGATGCAAGCCTCTAAACGAAATTTCTGTAAAGTCTCCGGTGCTACATTTATCGGACGGTGACTTGAATAATCTTGTTACACATTGGTCTCGGCTGCAACGTAAGGTACTATCTATGATATCACATCACAATTTGAACTACATTTCTGCATTTGCCTTAACGTCTCACTTGTACGAAAACTGTTAGCAGAAGAACATTAATTCTCAAGGGACCACAGAATCTCGCAACTATACTGCACACTGCATTGCTCTTGTAAGCACCTCTTGCCCTATATGACCATACTTACTTTCATAGTTGTTTGATTATGTAGCATCACTGCACATGTTAGCCTCGTTATCGTCCATTTGGTGGACATTATAAGATCCGTATGGACTCCTACATAAATTTAGAATCAACCCAATGCTTTTGAAGAGGTTTAGCTCCGCAGTCCTCTTGTAAGGACTGAACGTCATCTATCACTGTACTTACATTAATAGCTACTCCCTCCGTCCCATAATATAAGAATGTTTTGTACAGTACACTAGTGTTCAAAACACTCTTGTATTATGGGAAGAGGGATTGGTTCATTGTGTAGCATTATGCATCTTATCTCCCTCGCCCACCATTTACTAAAAAAGATCAGATCTATATTTAATCTTAACAAAAAGTAGAATACACACACAATGCCAGTGCAGAAGTGTAGCCCATTGCTCTTGTCAGTACATTTTGTCCTGTAATGCTTGTACTTCCAGGGATGGGTAGTTGATTATGTAGCATCAATCTGCATCTTATCTTCATTATCCTCTATCCCTTCCAGTATTATCATATCTATAATTACTCTCTACAAAATGTAGAGTACATGCAATGCTTATGAAGAAGATTTTGTGCTGAAATTCTTGAGTTATCCTTCCCTTGACATGGAGAAGGGCATTATAAAGCTGGTGTTAACTGTTAATGCAAGTCAGTCCTTCTAAAGCCTTTATCCTCAACTTTTGTTTAATTTTCTCATACTCCCTATCGTTCGCTGCTGTTTAGTTTGTTGTTTCTACCGAAATGCATGTTCGTAAGAACCGTAAGTTCTAAGTTTTACTTGTAAAACCAAATTCCTTATTCATACCATGCACATTACTCAATACTCCCTATATGTATGCTTGTTTTTGTGGATCTATAATCAAGTGTGTGGTGAAGCAACCCACGTTTGCACATTGTCATCTCCTGTTTTATCTTACTGATGTGGCTGATGATATGAACAACATGCCATGCACATTAACCAAAATAGATACAATGATTTTCTTTGCCCTTCATCTATGCTTGTTATGTTGACATGGTAATCCAGTAGTGTGGTGAAGCTCCCCACATTATGAACAATGCCAAATTATGCTATTGATATTTTGAACTTACTCTTTATTTTCTAATTTGAAATTGGATGGAATTGACAGCACAGTTGCCGGTGTCAAAACCGGCGGATCACGGGTAGGGGTCCCGAACTGTGCGTCTAGGATCGATGGTAACAGGAGATGGGGGACACGATGTTTACCCAGGTTCGGGCCCTCTCTATGGAGGTAATACCCTCCTTCCTGCTTGATTGATCTTGATGAATATGAGTATTACAAGAGTTGATCTACTACGGGATCGTAATGGCTAAACCATAGAAATGTGGCCTGTATGACTATGGTAATGAGTGTATCCTTTCTAGACTAACCCCTCTGGTTTATATAGACACGGGGAGATCTAGGGTTTACATAGAGTCGGTTACATAAGAAGGAATCTTCATAATCGGTCGCCAAGCTTGCCTTCCACGCCAAGTAGAGTCCAATCTGGACATGGGTACAATCTTCGGCCTTCATGTCTTCACGGCTCATCAGTCCGGCCCAATGGATAACAGGCTGGACGCTCGAGGACCCCTTAGTCCAGGACTCCCTTAGTAGCCCCTGAACCTGGCTTCAATGACGAGGAGTCCAACGCGCAGATTGTCTTCGGCATTGCAAGGCGGGTTCCCCTCTTTCCGAACCCCAAGATAGTCTTCAGATGTATTGATTGTATCTGGACTTGTATACACAAATGCAGAGGACATAATATTTTACGAGTTCAATCCCCCGACAACTTTTTGGTAATATGACATCACGCCTGCTTCGGCCATTATTTGCGAACCGTTTTAGCTGGCCCGTCGCCCCATGTCTCAAGATGCGGTTTTATTGGCATGTCTTATCCAAGTGGAGACCATGCCACCCTTTTTTAAGGGATTCCTGTCAACCCGGATGTGGGTTACCCAACCGTCGCTTGGGTACAACTTCTCGGAAACAAGCAAGTTTACGAGGCCTGAAAGGAGACGTTTGATATTCACAGCCTTTATACATAGGGGTACAGACCCGTCTTTTTCTTCCTCGCTTGCTTCTCCCTCAACCCCCGCTATCCTGAGTTCTACCACCCGGGTTTCGATTGCTACAAGCCCCAATTATGTCCGGATCCAGCCGTCAAGGCCCGTGGGTAGCTTCTTCCGTCACGGAGGGATATATTGCAAAGCTTCGGGCGGCTAGGTATTTGACCACGAAAATCCATCACCGGCTTCCCGCCGAGGGGCAGGTTATTCCCACCCCTAGATCCGGCGAGAGGGTCGTGTTCGTGTCCCACTTCCTTCGCGCGTTAGGGTTTGCACTTAACCCCTTCGTCCAGGGGCTCATGTTCAGTTACGGGCTAAATTTTCACGATCTGGCCCCGGACTCTATTCTTCTTATTTCTGCGTTCATCGTCACGTGCGAAGCCTTCCTCCAGACTCCCCCGCACTTCGGCTTGTGGCTCAAGACCTTCGATGTGAAGCCGCAAGTGATAGAGGGGGAGTAGGCCGAGTGTGGTGGTGCTTCAATGAGCAAGCTTGCTAGCGCCGTTTAGTTGAAGGGATCCTTCGCCAAATCTTCTGATCTGTGGCAGCAGGGGTGGTTCTATATCACCGAGCCCCGTGGCTCTAAGTGGGCAACTACGCCTGTATTTTAATCCGTCCCCCAACTCAGCTTGCATCATGGATTAATAAGGGGTTGGATTGGGGATCAACGAACGACGTGCGAACTCTGCAAAGTCGCATCCGAAGCCTCATTAAGAAGGACATCGATATAGCCAACGTCTTTCAAGTAATGTTAGTTCGTCGGACCCTGCCATGCTAGTGACGGCCTCTCCGCATGTGGGAGTTTAATCCGGAAGGGCCGCAGACGCTTCAGCACTTCTTCGGCACTACACATGAAGGAATATGGAGATCATTCTTCGGGAAACAAAGGCAATGGTCGGACACCACCGAAGATGTCGGCCTAGACGGTAACCATCCGGATACCCCGGTAAGTACCCGTTTGCCGAATACCTTATAATTAGACACCAAGTGGCAAGATACCGACAGTATCATCCCTTTTCAGGGCTGGATAAAGACGGGGGAGTGGATTAGGTTTCTGGCTCCCCTTCCCGAAGACTCAACTACTCCCGTGCTAACAAGGATGCTGGCCTCGGCACCGTACCAGGCACCAGCGGACCCAAGATGACCTTGGTTCCGAAGGTAAGTCGGACACTGAGTCTAGAGAAATCGACCTTTCCTCGCCCGAGGACAGAGGCGGAAAAGGACCTAGTATCCCTTCTCCAAGCAGGAGGAAAAGGGATGCCTCCGACGATTGGGAGGGGCGGTCTTCCAAGAAGGGAAAGACACCATGGTCGAGTGGCTTGGATTTGAAAAGCGACACCGTTGAATAGCTCCAACAAGGGGACAAGCCCTCGGCCAAACCGTATGAGAATCCGGAGTACTTTGATAGAGTCCTGCTCCATTGCTGTTACCGAAGATATTCGTAACGCATTCATGCATTTTCGCAGGTAAGCATAGAGTTTTTCTAGGCGATCCTCTTCTTCGGGGAGTCTTCTCCCAGAGATGGAGAGCGAGATGCCTCCTCCAACCTCCTCACCCAATATGGTGAACGACTCCGAAGTGTCATCGCAGAGGGTCTCTTTTGACCAACAAGTTACGAAGGAGACAAGAGAGGCAGTACCCGAAGGTGGACCTCCGGCCATCCAGGATTCCGGGGCTGACGCTAACAAAGGACCCGGAATATCTGGTTCGCAGCCGACAGTGATTCTGGAGACGGGTGAACAGATTCCTTCAAAGGATGACTGTGCCCCTGGAGCAGTGTCCGGAAACCCGGAGACTCCTGATATATTGCAGGACATATTGCAGAAAGCATCTGTCTCGGGGGAACATCGTACCTTGATGGGTACAGTGATTGAGAAGATTTTGTCCGCGAAGAGCGGATTAAATGAAGCTTTTATGAGCCTACTGAAGGGCTTCGAGGTTTGTGACATAATGTTTTTCAGCTATGTTTCATTTGCAAAGATGCGCCTATGTATAGGTAGTAGCCCCTGATACTCAGGTTGTCTTCCATTAGGAAGCAAACAGAGGATCAAAAATGATCGTTTTGAGGACTAACCTAATGAACTTGAACACAGGCTGCATCCCCCTTGGCCACTTCCCGGACCATGGAAATTGCCGAGCTGCAGCGAAATCTTGACGTGGCAGGGGATGATCTTGCATTAATCAATACGGTCTTGACGAGTCGCAAGGTATGTATTTGGGGCAATCCCCATACATTTTTGTGGTATAAGCATGATGCTATAATTTTTATGCTGGAGTATGCATGGCTGCAGATGGTGCTGCCGCCGTGGAAGTTCTTCAAGCGGTGCTGGCCCGCACCAAGGAGCAGGCCTGGGGTAGCAATGTTGCTGCCGAAAATGCATCGACTGAGCTAAAAGCCAAACAAATTGCACGGCGCCAAAACAAGGAGAAGATATCCATGGTGGAGCTGGAACTGGAAAATGCCGCTGGCCGCTGCGAATTTCTGGAGAAGGAGAATAAAGCCTTAACGGCTGAACTGGACAAGGCCCTACAGGAGGCGAGGGAAGCGCGATCAGAATCCAGAGCAACCCGTGAGGAGGTTCGGCAGGCGAAGGAGATTGTGGCTGGAAAGCCTTTTCTGCTGCAAACTAAGTTCGGTGACCCGGACTATGTTCAGCTTAACCAAGTGTGGAGTTCTCCGGACGAATTCTTGGACTTGCCGAAGAGTTCTTCCGATGTGGCTTAGTATTACCAAGCACGAGATGGATATGCAACTGAGAAGCTTTTTTGGTCGCAGTTTGGCGCGTTAAAGCGCCCTTTGTTGCTCAATGAACAGATGTCCCAATGGGCTGAACTTCATAGGATATCCGGCATTGCCATGAAGGATGTCATAATCCGGTTGTGGCCAACCGAGCCTATTCCGAATAGCTATTTCGGTTAGGTGTAGAGGCTTGTTGACGCAATGTCGCGTATCGATGCTGTGAAGCGGTCAACATGCATTGAGGGTGCACGGATGGCCTTTGCCCGAGTCAAGACATTCTGGGGGAAGATGAAGGCCATCAATGTTGCGACGAAGAGTCCACCCAAAGGCAAGGACCGTCCGGAACCGGAGCATTATTTTGAAGACGTCCTAGGGGCCGCCCTCTTGATAGAGGGTCAACGCCCGAAAGAAATAATGTTCGAGTGAGGTGTATGATAATTGTAAAAGACAATTTTATAGTTAATCTATTTTTATGTTTTGCTCGAAAGCCTGAATTCCTCCTGTGCAGCCGTTTTAATATAGTCTGAAAGTTTTCCAGTCATCGGCTTCAGCCCCCTCGTAGGAAGTACAGGGGTGTTCGGAAAAGCATTTAATCACTCTTTATCCAACGTCTTGGTCCATGAAGGTGGTGATAGTGCGGCGAACCAGGCAATCGGACTATAGGGCGTTAACACTTTCACTTAGCCATAGGAGTTTTATTATGGGGCTACGACATAGCCCCTGGTATGTATGCGGCGTATGGTGCCTTACATATTTGATCTGAAAGAGATCCCTCGTGTGACACGGAGAATCGCTAAAGATTCTAGGAAGTCGCCAAGTGGTTGACCAACTCCCGCCGCATCATGACAGTCAATTTTCCGCTTTCTCTACTAAGGTGCTCATCCGATTTAGACCAGGGCACAATCACGGTAGTTCTCCCTTTACTACCCTAGCCGATAGAGCGGAACATAGGGTAGCAAGCACAGGAGCCGGGCAACCCAACTATTGACCCAAGACAATGATTCGGAGTTGATGCATATAAGGCCAAACTTGCGATGCTGAAGTGTGATGTAGAGCTATTCGGGCTTTTGCTGGCAACTCATTTGTTCCCATACCGAGTCCCTGGCAGGTTATGCCAAGGTATATTTGTGAAACAACCATGGCAGCCGTATTCCGTGGCAAGACAACACGGATGATTAGTTCGGATATGTTTTACTAGGAACTGAGCGGTATGCCAATGATTACTTATGATATATATAAAAGCTATCCTCCCAGCTATTTGACATGCTCGGGGTTGGAGGCGGAGGAACCGACATAGTACAGGCTCAAGAAATAGAGAATGCGCTCTACAAAAATTTATTTTGGACCTCCTGTCGCACGTCTGCGCCGCCAGTCGTCGGTGGGGGAATCCTTGATGGAAATAGCCCCTTAGGTGAGTATACGGATCCGGAGCCAGTTTCAGGTATTTATCCTGTTCGCCACCTGTTTTTAAAGGATAGCTAAGGAAGAAAAAATAAAAAGGAAAATAAATAAATAATGTTACTGGAGTGCTTGCAGGCTTATCCGTATTGTGCTTCCGCCAATGACCATAGTATCTTGAGTGCATAATGATGTATGCGCGCTACAAATTTTGTAGGTGTACGGAGTGGGCAGCGGAAGCCGGGTTGCTATTTCCATTCTGGGAGTAGTTCATCCTCGGGTGGAGATTGCTTCTGACACCTAGTGTTTCTTTGATGAACCTTTCCGTCATCCATGTCACCTGGCGGCCTCCTCCCCCTGTGTTTGGCGTTGAGCTTGTCGGCCTGTTTAAAGACCCAACAGTTTCTGTTGGTATGATTAGCTGGTTTATCGGGGTGGCCATGAATCTCGCAGGGTCGGTCCAATATCCTGTCCAGGTTGGATGGTTCGTCTCGATTCGCCTTGAATGGCTTCTTCCGTTGACCGGGCTTGGGGTTGCTGAATCCGGCATTGACTGTTGTGTCGCATGATCTTTCATTGTCATTGCGACTGTTGTTTTTGCTTCATCGTGGCTTTCTGTTGCCGTCTCAGATTTCGGAGGTGCCCGAGTTGCTGGCGCTATTGCTTCTACGAGCGAGCCAGCTGTCTTCTCCCAAGCAAAAGCGGGTCATTAGAGCAGTGAGGGCTGTCATGGATTTAGGTTTGATGACCACAAGTATAGGGGATCTATCGTAGTCCTTTCGATAAGTAAGAGTGTCGAACCCAACGAGGAGCAGAAGGAAATGATAAGCGGTTTTCAACAAGGTATTCTCTGCAAGCACTGAAATAATAGGTAACTGATAGTTTTTTGACAGGATAATTTGTAACGAGCAACAAGTAACAAAAGTAAATAAAGTGCAGCAAGGTGGCCCAATCCTTTTTGTAGCAAAGGACAAGCCTGGACAAACTCTTATATAAAAAAAAAGCGCTCCCAAGGACACATGGGAATTATCGTCAAGCTAGTTTTCATCACGTTCAAATGATTCGCGTTCGGTACTTTGATAATTTGATATGTGGGTGGACTGGTGCTTGGGTGCTTTTCTTACTTGAACAAGCATCCCACATATGATTAACCTCTATTGCAAGCATCCGCAACTACAACAAAAGTATTAAGGTAAACCTAACCATAGCATGAAACATATGGATCCAAATCATCCCCTTACGAAGCAACACATAAACTAGGGTTTAAGCTTCTGTCACTCTAGCAACCCATCATCTACTTATTACTTCCCAATGCCTTCCTCTAGGCCCAAATAATGGTAAAGTGTTATGTAGTTGACGTTCACATAACACCACTAGAGGATAGTCAACATACATATCATCAAAATATCGAACGAATACAAATTTCACATGGCTACTAATAGCAAGACTTCTCCCATGTCCTCAGGAACAAACGTAACAACTCACAAAGCATATTCATGTTCATAATCACAGGGGTATTAATATGCATAAAGGATCTGAACATATGATCTTCCACCAAATAAACCAACTAGCATCAACTACAAGGAGTAATCAACACTACTAGCAACCTACAAGTACCAATCCCAGACTATCAGACAAGAATTGGATACAAGAGATGAACTAGGGTTTGAGAGGAGATGGTGCTGGTGAAGATGTTGATGGAGATTGCCCTCTGTCGATGAGAGGAGCGTTGGTGATGACGATGGCAATGATTTCCCCCTCCCGAAGGGAAGTGTCCCCGACAGAACAGCTCTGCCGGGGCCCTAGATTGGTTCCGCCAAGGTTCCGCCTCGTGGCGGCGGAGTCTCGTCCCGAAAGCTTGCTTATGATTTTTCTTCAGACGAAAGACTTCATATAGCAGAAGATGGCCGCTGGAGGACCAATAGGGGGCCCACGAGGCAGGGGCGCGCCCAGGGGGGTAGGGCGCGCCCCCACCCTCGTGGACAGGTGGTGGCCCCCCTGATGTATTTCTTCCGCTCAGTATGTTTTATTATTTCCAAAAATAACTTTCGTGGAGTTTCAGGACTTTTGGAGTTGTGCAGAATAGGTCTCTAATATTTGCTCCTTTTCCAGCCCAGAATTCCAGTTGCCGGCATTCTCCCTCCTTATGTAAACCTTGTAAAATAAGAGAGAATAGGCATAAGTATTGTGACATAATGTGTAATAACAGCCCATAATGCAACAAATATCGATCTAAAAGCATGATGCAAAATGGATGTATCAACTCCCCCAAGCTTAGATCTCGCTTGTCCTCAAGCGGAAGCCGATAATGATAAATATGTCCACATGTTTAGAGGTAGAGGTGTCGATAAAATCAAATACGGACATGAGGGCATCATGATTATTCTCATAATAGCAACATATATGAATATTGTCATATGATTTCTTATGCTCAAGTAATAATCTATTCACAACACAAAGTATGAATCAAAAACTTTACTGAGAACTAACAAACTATAATCTCAGTCACTGAAGCAATTGCAATTTATCATAACATCAGAAAGAGTCTATGTCAGAGCTTTCTATCAATTCCACATACTCAACTATCATTTAGTCTTTCATAATTGCTAATACTCACGCAATACTTGTGGTCACGGAATTTTAATCGGACACAGAGAAAGATAGGGGCTTATAGTTTCGCCTCCCAACCTTTTACCTCAAGGGTAATGTCAAAAATAATAATTCATGCTAACCCATATCCAATTAGATATATCTATCAGGATCTTTCCAACATCCTGTGCTTGCCAAAGGATAAAATGTAAAAAGGAAAGGTGAAGATCACCATGATTCTTACATAAGGTAGAAGATAATAATAAAAGATAGGCCCTTCGCAGAGGGAAGCAGAGGTTGCCATGCGCTTTCAGGGTTGGATGCACAAAATCTTAACGCGAAAGAACGTCACTTTATATTGCCACTTGTGATATGAACCTTTATTATGCAGTCCGTAGCTTTTATTTCTTCCACATCACAAGATCGTATAAAGCTTATTTCATCCACACCAATCAATCATACATATTTAGAGAGCAATTTTTATTTCTTGCACCGATGACAACTTACTTGAAGGATCTTACTCAATCCATAGGTAGATATGGTGGACTCGCATGGCAAAACTGGTTTAAGGGGTTTTGGAAGCACAAGTAGTATCTCTAGTTGGTGCAAAGAATTTGGCTAGCATGAGGGGGAAAGGCAAGCTCAACATGTTGGATCATCCATGACAATATACTTTATCTCAGATATAAAAAACATAACCCATTACGTTGTCTTCCTTGTCCAACATCAACTCTTTAGCATGTCATATTTTAATGAGTGCTCCCAATCATAAAAGATGTCCAAGATAGTATATTTATATGTGAAACCTCTCTTTCTTTATTACTTTCCTGTAAATTGCAATGATGGCCAAAGCAATGTTTGTCAACTCTCAACAATTTGTATTACTTTCTATGTGAAGTCATTACTCTCCATAAGATCAATATGATCTCTTTATTTCTTTTTATTCCTTTTCTCTTATTCCCTCAAGATCATGGAAAAATAATCAAGCCCTTGACTCAACACTACTCTTTATTATATATAGCTCACGGACTCGATTATATAGAGGGATCGTAAAGCAAAACTCAAAGCTAGATCATGCCATAAACTTTATTCTACTAGATCGAGATACTACTAATAGGATCGAACTAAGAAAAGCGGTAAAGAAATGAGTGTGATGGTGATACGATACCGGGGCACCTCCCCCAAGCTTGGCAGTTTGCCAAGGGGAGTGCCCATACCCATGTAATTATGTCTCCTTTGCTGGTGAAGAAGGTGGAGGTGATGTTGATGATGCGGGCTTGTCGTCCATGTTCCAAGGGATAGGCTCACCATCATAGAAGGATGATCGAGTCTCCGGGATCCTCAAATCTGCAGCCAAAATCATCCTTTTGAATCTATATTCATACTCACAATTTTGGTTTTGCAGGTCATAGATCTGGGCTTGAAGGTGCTCGATCTTCTCGTGAAGCTTGAAGATGGTCTCCCCAATGTTGTTGGCATCCAGCTTGTGGTTGTTGGGGAACTCCGCGATCATCATGTGGTTGAAGTTGAGTCCACGTTCCACCATCCCCTGGCACTTGAAAACTTGTTGCTCCATTTCTTCGAGCCTCGTCTCCATGCTTCCGGTCCCCTTAGGTCCCTCGACATCGCAGATGTGCAGCAACCCATCATGCATCTCAATGGTTTGAGGGTGTCGCAGCACCTCCGCGAGGTAAGGGTTGATGACCTTCTCGAAGAACTTGTCCTTGGGGGCTCTTGGAGGCGTCATGATAATCTAGATCTGTCAGAAAAATAGCTTGAAATAAGAACAGAGGATAATTGCATGATAGAGGAGTCAAAACCTTCGGGAGATTATATAATGAATTTTTACCGACCAAAATACATATCGTGCAAGAAAACGGAGTCCGGAGAGCACACGAGGTGCCCATGAGGTAGGGGGGCGCGCCCAGGGGGTAGGGCGCTCCCTCCACCCTGGTGGAGGCCTCGTGTCCTTCCCAGACTGCTTCTTTTTTTCTGTTTTTCTAAATATTCCAAAACGGAGAAATATTGCCATAAAAACTGTTTTGGAGTAGGTTTACTTACCGTACCACATACCTATTCCTTTTCGGAGTCTGAAACGTTCCGGAAAGTGTCCCTTATGTATTCCGCCGGGGTTACGGTTTCAATAACATTGGTTTCAACATTTATGGGATTACCTGAGATATAACATTTGATTCTTTGACCGTTCACCACCTTCGGATTTGTGCCTTCGAAGTTGTTGATTTTTATGGCACCAGAATGATAGACCTCCTCAATAACGTAAGGACCTTCCCATTTAGAGAGAAGTTTTCCTGCAAAAAATCTTAAACGAGAGTTGTATAGCAATACATAATCACCTACATTAAACTCAGGCTTTTGTATTCTTTTGTCATGCCATCTTTTAACTTTTTCTTTAAACAACTTGGCATTCTAATAAGCTTGGGTTCTCCATTCATCAAGTGAGCTAATATCAAATAACCTCTTCTCACCGGCAAGTTTGAAATCATTATTGAGCTATTTAATAGCCCAATAAGCCTTATGTTCTAGTTCGAGAGGTAAGTGACATGCTTTTCCATAAACCATTTTATACGGAGACATACCCATAGGATTTTTATATGCAGTTCTATAGGCCCATAATGCATCATCAAGTTTCTTGGACCAATTCTTTCTAGATCTATTAACAGTCTTTCGCAAAATTAATTTGAGCTCTCTATTACTCAATTCTACTTGACAACTAGAGTACGGGTGATAAGGAGATGTAATCCTATGATTAACATCATATTTAGCACGCATTTTACGAAGAGCACCATGAATAAAATGTGAACCACCATCAGCCATTAGATATCTAGGGACTCCAAACCTCGGAAAAATAACTTCTTTAAGCATTTTAATAGAAGTGTTATGATTAGCACTACTAGTTGGAATAGCTCCTACCCACTTAGTAACGTAATCAACAACAACTAAAATATGTGTGTAACGATTAGAGGCAGGAAAAGGTCCCATATAATCTAAGCCCCAAACATTGAATGGTTCAATAACAAGTGAATAGTTCATAGGCATTTCTTGATGTCTACTAATATTACCAATTTTTTGACATTCATCACAAGATAAGACAAACTTACGGGCATCCTTGAAGAGAGTAGGCCAATAAAAACCAGATTGCAATACCTTACGTGCAGTTCTATCTCCAGCGTGGTGTCCTCCATAAGCCTCGGAGTGACACTTGCGTAGGATGTGTTCCTGTTCATGCTCAGGTACACAACGTCTAATAACACCATCAACTCCTTTATAATGGTGTGGGTCATCCCAAAAGTAATGTCTCAAATCATAGAAAAACTTTTTCTTTTGCTGGTATGTGAAACTCGGTGGTATAAATTTAGCAACAATATAATTAGCATAATCAACATACCATGGAGCAGTACGAGAAGTATTTATGACATTTAATTGTTCATCCGGAAAGCTATCATCAATAGGTAGTGGGTCATCAAGAACATTTTCTAACCTAGACAAGTTGTCTGCAACGGGGTTCTCAGCTCCTTTTCTATCAACAATATGCAAATCAAATTCTTGTAGCAAGAGAACCCATCTAATAAGTCTAGGTTTAGCATCTTTCTTTTCCATAAGATATTTAATAGCAGCATGATCCATGTGAATAGTTACTTTAGAATCAACAATATAAGGTATGAACTTATCACAAGCAAATACAACTGCTAAGAATTCTTTTTCAGTAGTAGCATAATTTATCTGAGCATTGTCTAGAGTTTTACTAGCATGTTGAATAACATTTAATTTCTTATCAACTCTTTGCCCTAGAACAACACCTATAGCATAATCACTGGCATCACACATAATTTCAAAGGGTAAATTCCAATCAGGTGGCTGAACAAATAGGTGGAGAGATCAATGCTTTCTTAAGTATTTCAAATGCTTCTACACAATCATCATCAAAAACAAATGGTATATCTTTTTGTAATAAATTAGTCAGAGGCCGAGAAATTTTTGAGAAGTCCTTAATGAACCTCCTATAAAACCCTGCATGCCCTGGGAAACTTTTTATACCTTTGATGTCCTTAGGACATGTCATCTTTTCAATAGCATCAACTTGGCTTTATCAACCTCAATACCTCTTTTAGAAACTTTATGCCCCAAGACAATACCTTCATTAACCATAAAGTGGCACTTTTCCCAATTCAGGGCAAGATTAGTTTCTTCACATCTCTGCAAAACTCAATCAAGGTTGCTTAAGCAATCATCAAAAGAGGATCCATAAACAGAGAAATCGTCCATGAAAACCTCACAAATCTTTTCACAAAAGTCAGAGAATATAGCCATCATGCATCTTTGAAAGGTAGCAGGTGCATTACATAAACCAAAAGGCATAAGTCTATAAGCAAAAGTACCAAAAGGGCAAGGAAAAGTAGTCTTTGATTGATCATTGGCTGACACAGGTATCTGACAGAAACCAGAATAACCATCTAGAAAGCAAAAATGTGTATGTTTAGATAATCTTTCTAGCATTTGATCGATAAAAGGTAAGCGGTAATGATCCTTTTTAGTAGCGTTATTTAATTTGCGGAAATTAATTACCATCCTATAACCTATAATAATTCTTTGCGGGATTAATTCATCTTTATCATTAGGAACTACAGTAATACCTCCCTTCTTAGGGACACAATGGACAGGACTTACCCACTGACTATCAGCAACGAGATAAATTATAAATGCCTCAAGGAGCTTTAGTATTTCCTTTCTTACCACTTCTTTCATCTTAGGATTCAGCCGTCGTTGATGATCACAAACTGGTTTGGCATCTTCCTCCAAATTTATTTTATGTTGACATAGAGTGGGACTAGTGGCCTTAAGATCATCAAGAGTATATCCAATAGCAGCACGGTGCTTCTTCAGAGTTTTCAATAATCTCTCTTCTTCATGCTCTGAAAGGTTAGCACTAATAATAACATGATATATCCTTTTCTCATCAAGATAAGCATATTTAAGAGTATCAGGTAACGGTTTGAGCTCAAGCCGGGATTACCCTTGGGTGGAGGAGGATCCCCTAGGATTTTAACAGGCAAATTGTGTTTCAGGATGGGTTCCTATTTAAACAATACTTCATCTATTTCCCTTCTTTCATTCATAAACATATCATTTTCATGGTCTAGCAAATATTGTTCTAAAGGATCACGAGGAGGTACGGCAATAGAAGCAAGACCAATAATTTCATCCTTACTAGGTAATTCCTCTTCACAGTGTTGTCTATGAAATTTAGAGAAATTAAACTCATGAGACATATCACCTAGACCGATAGTGTCGTGGATTTGTCACGGCAGATGTCCTGGCAAAAGGACTTAGTCGTGGAGCCATCGCAACGGGTTAGTTTGAAGGGGTTAGAGCGGACGCAAGGACACAGAGTTTATACTAGTTCGGCCCCTTCAATGAAGGTAAAAGCCTACGTCTAGTTGTGATGGGATTGATGGGTTTCGAGGACTAGGGAGCGATAAGCTTCGCCTAAACCTCGAGTTGTTGTTCTCTGTCCCCAAACCGCCGTCGGGTCGTCCCCTTATATACACGGGTGACGCCCGTCGGTCTGCAAAGTCCCGACCTCCGGCTTATAAACGTGCCCGGGTCGGTCTCTCTATTCCTAACTTACAATGCAAGTTTTACCTCAGGCCGGTTTACGCCGTAAACCTCTAAACCGATTATAGACCTTGGGCCCTTCTATTTCTCCTTGGGCTTTAACATCTCGGGTCCATTGACGGAGCTAACCCGGGCCCTGTAGGCCGGTTTACCCCAAATAGCAATATCCCCAACATTAGGCCCCAGATTGATTTGAACTGGTTCATGTCAATCCTTAAAAAGAATTCATGTTTCAAATGCTTTCCAGCGGCTGTTAGACCGATGTTTCTTCGTCTCCTTTTGCTGCGGTAAACCGATATGACGTCAGCGCAGATTTACCGTCTCCTTTTGCTGATCCGCAATAATCAGGGCGACGGCTGGGCTCCCGAAATCATCGGCTCCTGGATTCGCGCGCCTGACACGCGCGCCGCTCCTTATAAATAGGACTTGAAAGCCATCTTCCTTTCCTCCCTTTCGTCCCCTTCTTCGTCTTCCTCGCGACCCAGACCTCGGAGCTCCGCCGCCGCCGTCAGCTACTGCATCAACTCCGGCCGCTGCATCAACCTGATCGGACCAGAGCACCGCGGCGACTCTCCACATCTGTTTGGACCCCGGTAAGGCCCCTGTTCTTCTTGCTTTAGATCTGTTCTAGGGTTCGTCATCCTGCTACTGTTTCTTGTTCATCCCCATAGCAGCTTTTGCGAACAGATGATGATACCTGTACCGTGATTTGTAGTTCCTCTCAGTATTCGCCATAAATTTGTACTCATCTCCTTAGATCTCACTCATTTCCCTGCTTGTCGAACTTATGTTGTTCTGCTGTGAGCCAAACCTCATATTTTTACTTCTTTTTTGCCCTAGCTGTAGATCCATTGCTTTGAAAGAATCCGTACGGGATCTGTTTCTGCTTTCATATTCACAACTGTTAGATCTGGTCGGTTTAACTTCTAGCAAAGCGAACAAACCAATCCACACATCCATTAGTCCCCTTGATGAACCGCTGGATGATATCATTGTAGATAACCTTACTCTATATAAGAGCATCTTCGGTTTACATTCACACTTGTTCTCAAACCGGAACACCTTTGTCTTGTAGATTTCCTCATGGCAAAACAGGTGTACGAATGCAACTGGGTTCCCTCTCGCATCACTGAGACCCAACTAAACAACTTAGTTCTGACTGGCGCTTTGAGTAGCAAAAATGCTATCCATTGGAGGGTTCCAGGAAACGAATGTCCTCCTACCCCACAGGAGGGAGAAGTGGTGGTGTTTGCGGATCACCTGGCCCGGGGTTTTAATCCACCCGGTTCAAAATTTTATCGGGACGTCCTTGCTAATTTTAAGTTGCGCCCACAAGATGTTGGCCCAAACTCAGTCACGAATATCTGCCATTTTCAAGTACTTTGTGAGGTGTACTTCCAGGAGGAACCCACTGTAGAGCTGTTCCGAGACTGTTTTCATTTGAACCGACGTACTGAATTCACCGACGGCCCTAATATGGAACTGGGCGGTATGACGATTCAAAAGAGGAAAGAGGTGACCTATCCTCACGCCAAGCTGCACAGTCATCCGCAAGAATGGAATTACACTTGGTTCTATTGCAAGGATACTTCCCCTGCTGAAGAAAATCCACTGCCCGGCTTCCGTCCAGAGAGACTTAGCAATACACACCCCTTCCCCCAAAGGCTAACCGCCAAAGAGAGGAGCAAGTATGCCCCTCAGCTGTCCAAGCTCAGAGCCTTCATGCCTAACGGTTTAACAGGGGTAGATCTTGCCCGTTGCTGGATTTCATGGAGCATCCTGCCCCTTAGCATCCGCTCCGGTTTAATGTGCCAATACACGGGCCGGGTTGATGATCCTTTGAGGCACTGCAACATTCAGCTGACGGAGGACGAAGTCACTGAGGCTGTGAAAAAGATGCTGAATGAACCGGAATATGTTTGCGCCCGAACCGGCCTGCTTCCATTTTGCGCCACCAACAAACCACCTGCTGTAAGTATCTCCCCTCTGTTTGTTATAGAATTTATGATCTCCTTATACACATATTGCTAACTCCAGTCCTTTCTGAGACAGGGAGATGATCCGTTTTGGAGCAAGAAGTTTCAGGAGCCGACCGAAAAGGTAACCCGACCAAAAACGAGGGTGAAGAAGCCCGCTCAGAAGAAAAGGAACACCGCTTCCTCTACCCCGGATTTAGAGGAGGATGATGTGGGTAATCCGGACCTGGGGGTAGACCTCGATTCAGTTGGCTTACTTTTTATACGTCTTATTGATGATGATATTTGTCAGGACGACGCTGAAGCGAGCAATGCTGAAGGCCCAGAGGTAACTATTCTTTCTTCTGATGCCGTTCCTTTGCCTTTGAAAAAACCTCGCCAAGCAAGCCGGAAAATTAGATTTTCTCATCCTCTTGCTTACTTGGATCCCAAATTTCTTGTGAAGACCCAGCAACATGAAGCTCGACGCACCACCCGGCATAGCGGCCAGGTAGTTACCTCCGCCGGTTTACCGAACAGCCCGGTTCGGAAACGCCGCCCAGAGGTCTCCGATTTATGCGCTAGCTTTCCTCCTAAAGCAGGTTTAACTCGTCAGCCTCTAAATCCATCTGACTCCGATTATCAGGTCACTTCCCATTCATCTTCTGGTGAATCTTCCGCCACTCAACTGCCCCCGCTGAAGACAGTTATTGGGTAAGTTGGACCGATCACAACATATCTCTGTATGGGTCTCTTAATCCCTCTTATACCGTTTTTTTTCAATCTTTGGGTTTTTTCCAGGGCTAAACCTAGACCGAGCAAGAAGGCTCGTCTGGATAACCCGGCTGAAGGAACTGCCGCTCCTGAACCGGAGAAAACTCCTGGTGCTGACGCTCTGGGTCGTGAAGATATTCAGAATTATCTATCTCCGCAAGATGACACCTATGCTGAAGAAAGGCCTGCCAGCCGTACTAATCCGCCTGCCAGTCCTGTTCGGGTTAAGGAATCCATCCCCCCTTCTGGAACTGTTGATAAACCGACAGGGCCAATGCAGAGCAGTGACTCCAAGGATGATGATGTTGTGATTACCGGCATTGGTCATTCTGAACCGGGGAACACTGCTACTTTAGCCAAGCATACTGCCAAGGACGAAATCTCGGCCATAAAGGGCAAATGGGACCTTGACTCCTCTACGTACGCCTCTTTAAGCGCCCCGGATCTTTATTCTGGGTACCTGAACCGACTGTACACCAGTCGGGATTATGAAGCTGGCATGATCAGGATGATGAAGGAGAAACTTGAGGTAAATCTCTTGTGTCTCATTCCATTGCAACTTAGCTTATCAATATTTCCAAACCGAGATGGTAATCCGGATCAGGCTGCCTTGACAAACCCAGGGCTTCAACATAGGTCGTAACCAGAAAAAACATCATCAGATAACCATTAGCCCCCAAGTGCCAAGTTTAAATACTTGTATAAACCCTGGGACTTTTGTAATGTAAAACATGCGTTAAGATCAAGTATGCATTAGCCCCCAAGTATCGAGCACATAACTTGCTTGTGTGGTTGATACTTCCAAACCGTGCACTATTTTCTGAACACTGCTGATGACCTGCTGCAGGGGGATTTAAAGACCAAAGAGAAACAAGTCTCGGACCTTCAGGAAGCTTTAAAAACCCAGCAGGCTGAAACTGAAAAAGCGAAGGAGGAATTGACCAAAGCCTTAACTGTTATGGAGCAGCTGAAAGAAAGCCGCAAAAAGGAGCAAGCTGATTGGGCTACCGAAAAAACTCTTTTGACGAAGAGGGCTGAAAATGCTGAAGCTGCTCTCAAACCGGTGATTGATGAATTATCCGCCGTGAAGCGACAAATACACTCTATGACCTCTGCCGTCTTCGGTAAACTTCTTTCAATGCCCCTCTTCCAATTTGTACCTTGTCTGCTATATCTTATGTCCGGTTTGTAATCCATCCTGAAACACTGCAGGCACACGTATTGGACACTTGGGTTCTGATGTGCGGATGAAGCTCAAAGCTGCATATACTCTGATTGAACAGTTGTACACCGGAGCACAAAGAGCTATCACCACTGCATCGCATAACAACCCTGTGCCGTCCCTGATTCAAGACACGTTGAAAAGGCTATCTATGCTTCCAGCCCGGATTGAAGAGTTGAAAAGATCAGCTGCTCGAACTGGAGCCATCACTGCCTTGATCCGGGCTAAAGCGTGGGTACCAGATTTCGATCCTGTCGAAGCGGCCCAAGGATACCCCAGCTTGAAAGAAGATGGTTCAGACTTTGGTGAAGATGATTTGAGGGCGATAAACCGGGCGGTGCGCCCCCTAGCTTGTCAATTGGCTGAAGAAGCAGATCTGAGCCATTACCAAGCCCAATATGATAACCAGAACAGGCGAGTAGCTGCCCCGGTCCCTGAAGCGGAAAACCTTATTCCTCCAATCCGTAAGCATACCTACGCCCCTGACATTGAACCGTCTTTGCTGATTCACGAAGAAGCTGTCTTTCAAGCGCTAATGGGAATCGACTGGACCACTGCTGATTTCCAGCCAATGGGTAGCCAAGAGGATGCGGCGCAAGATGATCCACAGCCTTCGAACCGAGGCGGCGAACAGGCGTAAACAACGCTCCGGTTCACCTTACTTGGTGACGTTTAATCCGTCAACGAACAATATATTCAGGCACTACACTGCCTTGTAATAAAATAGTTTAATACCTCTGCATTTGAATGTGCCTTCGCGCACGGGTACTGATGCTCTTTACAATGACGTTTTCCAACTTTATGTTTCCTGTCTTTACTGAGTACACAAGATCTTTCGACCCTATGAACCGTGCTGCGCCTTTGCCAAACCGGGCAACTTGCCTCCGGGTTAAAAAACGGACCAGGCTATGTCAGCTGAATCGGTTCAAAAATACTTGACGTTCCGAAGAACAAAAAACACCACAATAAAGGCAGAAAACAAAAACCAAATACGAAAGGGCAACGCGATAGTAAAACGCATGCAAATAGTGGTTGCTATGAACCGTTCAGAAGGCGTGACCATCGTCAAGACAAAATAAACCAAGCCCCTAAGAGGTGTAGCTACGGTTTAGGTCGACTAGGTTCCTAACTGAATCGTGGCAAATATGCCGGTAGAATGGCATTGCATTGGTTCGGATTCGACCAAGCCCCCAAGTGACTCAGTGGCCAAGGGTCGATCAAGTGGCATTGCATTGGTTCGGACACGACCAAGCCCCCAAATGATTCATTGGCTAAAAATCCGACCAGAAGGCATTACCATCATCAAGACATGACCGAGCTCCCATAAGGCGTAATCTACGGTTCAAGTCGATTAGGTCCCCAACTGATTCAGTGGCAAATGTGCCAACCAGAAGGCATTACCGTCGTCAAGACATGACCAAGCCCCCCCGGAGGTGTAGTTACGGTTCAGGCCGACTAGGTCCCCAACTGACTTTATAGGGATAGCTATGTTCTCTTTGGTTCGAATACGACCTACGTTTGAACAGGAAGCCCCATGCTTGAATAGCTATGTTCTCTTTGGTTCGAATACGACCTATGTTTGAACAGGAAGCCTCATGCTTGAACCGGGATATTGAACCGGATATTAAGAGCTTCACAGCTTTGTAGGAGACATCTTCCCTTGAACCGGCTTTTAAACCGGAATCTATAATTTGAACTTCTGTGAAGCGACCTCCAGGGGTAAACACATGATGTGAAGAACAGCAGAGACCCCGCTTTACTCGAGGCTCCGGTTTATTGTATTAATCATAATATATACATGGTCATGATATGTACATAAACAGAGCCCAAGGCTCATGTATAATAAGGTCGAAGATGAGCTATGTTCCACGGCCTGCTGGTCTCCTCCTCTGATGTGCGTGAATCTTTGCGCTCTCGAATATCAATCAGGTAATATGACCCATTATTCAGATTCTTGCTGACCACAAAAGGTCCCTCCCAAGGCGGGGATAATTTATGCTGATCAGACTGATCCTGGATGAGCCGAAGCACCAAATCCCCCTCCTGAAAGGTTCTGGTCCTAACCCGACGGCTGTGGTAACGGCGAAGATCTTGCTGGTAAATCGCTGAACGGGCAGCTGCCAAGTCACGCTCCTCATCCAACAAGTCAAGAGCGTTCTGCCGTGCCTGCTCATTGTCCGCTTCAACATATGCTGCCACGCGAGGTGAGTCATGTCGTATATCACTTGGGAGAACCGCCTCTGCTCCATAGACCATAAAAAACGGCGTAAACCCCGTGGATCTGTTAGGCGTGGTGTTGATGCTCCATAATACATACGGTAGCTCCTCCACCCAACAACCCGGCGTCCTTTGCAAAGGGACCAAAAGCCGGGGTTTGATACCTCTCAAGATCTCTTGATTCGCTCGTTCTGCCTGACCATTAGATTGTGGGTGCGCTACCGAAGAAACATCAAGCCGTATATGCTCCCGTGCACAGAACTCTTTCATGGCCCCCTTGGATAGATTGGTACCATTATCTGTGATGATGCTGTGTGGAAAGCCAAACCGGAAGATCACCTTCTTTATAAACCGAACCGCCGTGGCCGCATCACACTTACTGACAGGTTCTGCCTCCACCCACTTTGTAAATTTGTCAACCGCCACCAGTAGGTGGGTCTTCTTATCTTTGGAACGCTTAAAAGGCCCAACCATATCGAGCCCCCAAGTCGCAAACGGCCAAGTGATTGGAATCATCCTCAATTCTTGAGCCGGTATGTGTGCTCGTCTGGAAAATTTCTGGCACCCATCACATAACCTGACCAGGTCTTCTGCATCAGCATGAGTAGTTAACCAGTAGAAACCGTGGCGGTACGCTTTAGCCACCAATGATTTTGAACCGGCGTGGTGGCCGCAATCCCCTTCATGTATTTCTCGTAATATCTCGCACCCCTCCTCAGGGGATACGCACCATTGCAGCGCTCCTGATACACTGCGATGATGTAGCTCTCCTTTGAAAATGGTCATAGACTTGGACCGCCGTACTATCTGTCGAGCCAAGCTTTCGTCTTCTGGCAACTCACCCCGGTTCATATATGCCAGATAAGGGAGCGTCCAATCCGGGGTGACGTGAAGAGACGCCACTAATTGAGCCTCCGGATCAGGAACAGCCAACTCCAGCTCACCGGGTAGCTGTACCGATGGGTGATACAATACATCTAAGAAAACATTGGGTGGGACCGGTTTACGCTGAGAGCCCAAGCGGCTTAAAGCGTCCGCTGCCTCATTCTTTCTGCGGTCCACATGGTCCACTTGATAGCCTTTGAAATACCCGGCTACCATATCCACTTCACGTCGGTATGCAGCCATGATCGGGTCCTTAGAATCCCAGGTGCCAGACACCTGCTGAGCCACCAGATCCGAATCACCAAAGCACCTAACTCTGCTTAGATTCATCTCTTTAGCCATCCGAAGACCATGAAGCAAAGCTTCATACTCAGCCGCATTATTTGTACAGGGGAACATTAAACGAAGGACATAACAGAACTTATCTCCTCGTGGGGAAGTTAAAACGACTCCAGCCCCCGAGCCTTCCAATTGTCTTGACCCGTCAAAATGAACGGTCCAATAGGTGTTATCTGGCTTCTCCTCAGGCGCTTGTAACTCTGTCCAATCGTTTATGAAATCGACAAGTGCCTGTGACTTTATGGCCGTCCGGGGTACGTACCTTAAATCGTGCGGCCCGAGCTCGATAGCCCACTTGGCAATCCGACCGGTCGCCTCCCGGTTCTGTATGATGTCACCCAAAGGAGCAGAACTGACCATCGTGATGGGGTGTCCTTGAAAATATTGCCTCAGCTTCCGGCTTGCCATAAAAACACCATATACCAGCTTCTGCCAATGCGGATACCTTTGTTTGGACTCGATAAGCACTTCACTGATGTAGTAAACCGGTCGCTGAACCGGATGTTCCTTTCCAGCCTCCTTTCGCTCTACCACCATCGCCACACTAACCGCTCTGGCATTCGCTGCAACATATAACAGGAGTGGCTCTTTATCTACAGGGGCTGCCAACACTGGTGGATTGACTAGCTGTTGCTTCAAGTCTTCAAACGCTTTATCAGCCTCCGGACTCCAGACAAATTGATCCGTCTTCTTGAGCATTTGATACAAGGGGATCGCCTTTTCACCGAGGCGACTTATAAACCGGCTTAACGCTGCAATCCGCCCGGCCATGCGCTGAACATCATTGACGCATTTCGGTTTGGCCAGGGAGGTGATGGCGGTGATCTTTTCCGGATTGGCCTCAATTCCTCTATGGGATACTAAAAATCCCAACAACTTGCCTGCAGGCACACCAAAAACACATTTAGCCGGGTTGAGCATCATTTGGTACACTCTCAAGTTATCGAAAGTCTCCTTCAAATCGTCAACCAGGGTATCCTTCTTTCGTGACTTGACCACAATATCATCCACATAAGCATGCACATTACGACCAATCTGCCTGTGGAGGCAATTTTGCACACATCGTTGATAAGTAGCCTGCGCACTCTTAAGCCCGAAGGGCATAGACACATAGCAGAAGGCTCCAAAAGGAGTAATGAACGCCGTCTTCTCCTGGTCCTTAACTGCCATCTTGATCTGGTGATAACCCGAATAGGCATCCAAAAAACTCAAACGCTCGCAACCTGCCGTAGCATCAATGATCTAATCAATCCGGGGGAGAGCAAAAGGATCCGCTGGACAAGCTTTATTCAAGTCTGTGTAATCCACACACATGCGCCAGGTGCCGTTTTTCTTAAGAACCAGCACCGGATTAGCAAGCCATTCGGGATGAAAAACCTCAACGATAAACCCAGCTGCCAGGAGCCTGGCCACTTCCTCCCCAATCGCTTTACGCCTTTCTTCGTTAAACCGGCGTAAGAACTGCTTTACCGGTTTATACTTAGGATCCACATTAAGGGTGTGCTCAGCGAGTTGCCTCGGTACACCAGGCATGTCAGACGGCTTCCATGCAAAGATGTCCCGATTCTCACGGATGAACTCGGTGAGCGCGCTTTCCTATTTTGAATCCAAGTTTGCACTGATGCTGAACTGCTTGGATGAATCGCCAGGCACGAAGTCAACAAGCTTAGTTTCGGCCGCTGATTTGAATTTCAAGGCCGGATCGTGGTCCGTAGTTGGCTTCTTTAATGAAGTCATGTCCTCCGGATCAACACTGTCTTTGTACTGCCTTAGCTCCTCCGTAGCACAAACCGATTCTGCATAAGTCGCATCTCCTTCCTCGCATTCCAAAGCGATTCGACGGCTCCCATGAACCGTTATAGTGCCCTTGTAACCCGGCATCTTAAGTTGCGGATACACATAGCAGGGCCGTGCCATAAATTTTGCATAGGCTGGCCGTCCAAACAAAGCGTGATACGGACTTTGGATCTTAACCACTTCGAACGTCAACGTCTCTGATCTGGAATCGTGACTATCGCCAAAGACCACTTCAAGGGCTATCTTACCAACCGGATATGCAGACTTGCCAGGCACCACCCCGTGGAACACTGTATTGGTCGGTTTGAGATCCTTATCCACCAGTCCCATGCGACGGAAGGTCTCATAATACAAGATGTTAATGCTGCTTCCTCCGTCCATGAGCACCTTGGTGAGCTTATAACCTCCCACCTGAGGCGCCACCACCAATGCTAACTGACCCGGATTATAAATCCTGGGAGGGTGATCTTCTCGGCTCCATATGATAGGCTGTTCCGACCAGCGCAGATAGTGAGGCGTGGCCGGTTCGATAGCACTGACTGCCCGCCTCTGAAGCTTTCTATCCCGTTTATCCAAGCTTGTAGTAAAGACGTGATACTGTCCACCACTCAACTGTTTCGGGTTGCTCTGATAACCTGATTGCTGCTGTCCGTAACCACTTTGATTACTTTGATTATTTTGATTATTTTGGTTGTCCTGTCCGCCCGGATTACTCTGGAACCCTGAACCGGAATTTCCGCCACCGTATCCTGATCCAGAACCTGAACCGCCGCCGGAGCTGTGATCATATTGGAAAGTGTTTGAGCTTTTGAATTCCTTCATGATATAACAATCCTTCCAAAGATGGGTTGCTGGTTCCTCTTTTGTTCCGTGCTTTGGACAGGGCTGGTTTAAGAAAAAGTTCAAACGCTCCAGATTAGGACCGGGATTCGCGCGGAAACTTGGCTGTTTCCCCTTACGCCGCTGGCCTTTATTCTGTGCACTTGTGTTGGCCACAAAGTCCATGCTCCCGTCCGGTTTACGCTTACCTCCGCCTCCATTACCTGTCGGTCGATGTTGCTGGCCTTTGGTGTTGCTATTCTTCTTTCCCTTCCCTGCTTTGTCATCACCAGAGTCAGGATCCTTGGTACTGTCAGAGTCTGCATACTTCACTAAAGCGGTCATGAGCGTTCCTATATCTATACAATCACGCTTCATCCGGCCCAGCTTTAGCTTCAAAGGGCCAAACCGACAGTTGCTTTCCAACAGCACCACGGCGGTGTCTGCGTTGATGCGATCTGACGAGTGCAAAACTTCTGATACCCGCCGCACCCAATGGGTAGTTGATTCCCCTTCTTGCTGAACGCAGGCTGCTAGGTCAACTATCGACATTGGCTGTTTGCACGTGTCCTTGAAATTCTTGATAAACCGGGCGCGCAATTGGGCCCACGAACTAATTGAATTAGGCGGTAAGCTCTTTAGCCAAGTCCGGGCCGTTCCTTCTAACATCATAGTGAAATACTTGGCACACGCCGTGTCATCCACATCCAGCATCTCCATAGCCATTTCATCGCTCTCCACCCATGTCTCCGGAGGCTGATCTGCCGTGTAGTTTGGTACCTTGCGGGGGCCTTTGAAGTCTTTGGGCAGGCGTACGTTGCGCAAAGCGGGAACAAGGCACGGTACTCCCAAAGAACTGGAGACCACCCCCGGTTCAACCGTAGCCGCTGGGAAGATAGGTGTAAGCTGACGAGCCTGATGCTGCGCTGCTAATCCGGCCTCCCGCGCACGGGTGCGATCCACATTCTCCTGAGCATTGTCGACGCCCGCCGGGTTGTTGCCGCGGAGCGCTTCACGCCTGGCATTGCTTGACACAGCCGGCTCCTCCATGCGCCTACTATGGCTCCCGCTGGGGCGAGGGGTGGAGTGAATCCGATCACGACTTTGTGAATATGCTTCTTGTTGGGCCAATGCGGTCCTAAGGAGCTCCTTGACCCGGCGTGTCTCTACGTCCTGCGGTGAATCACCTTCGATCGGAATGGCTTCCAGCCGAGCTGCCGCCGCGACGAGGTTATCCATCGGGTTGGAATAATGACCTGACGGTGTTGGTACGGCCTGTGGTGTACCAGTGTTGTGGCGAGGCAGGTTTATTATCCGGTGCTGAACCGCGGCGTCAACTGTCGCCTCCGCACGGTTTACCCCCGGGGTGTTGAAGAGATTTCGGGCGTCGAGGGCTGCGGGCAGTCGAGATCGGGATTTCCTCTTCAGGACTTCCTGAGACGCATTCTGGTCCATCATGAGCCTGTAAGCCTGTGCATCCAAAGCGGCGCGCTCTGCCTTCATCCTGATCTCTTCTGCTGCCAGCTCCGCTTTAGCTTGTGTGATATGCTCTCTCACTTTGGCAATCTCAGCATTGTGAACCTCCTGATCCACCGGGTTGGCTTCCGCCATGAGCGCTGCCAGTGCGTCAAACAGGTCTGACAAAACTTGGGCTGGTGAACCCATAGGGCCTCCTGCCCGCGCAGCTGTTGCCGCTGCCGATCCGGAGATCGCTGCTGCTGCAGTTGATGATCGTGGCACCGCCTGTGTTCCAGCCATGAAGATCCCAACCCGATAGGGCAGATCAGAGGGGTCCGGAATACTGTTGCCATCGGAGCCGCCCCCAATCCGATCATCTTGCAACTGGTAAAGAGATTCGGTTTCCCCGGTTGACGTTTCATCGCCCGAATAGATGGCGGTTTCGTCACCGGATTCGGATCCTTCCTCGTAGCTTCCTCCGTGGATGACTCCCACGAAGGCCTGCTTCCTGGTCGGTTTAGCCAGGGTCGGTCTCATGCACTGAGCTGTCTCGACGAGGTCAGCGCAGACGCCTAACTCGGGGCCTGGTTCTCCGATCTTGCCGATGAAAACATGGATGCCGCCAAAGGGGACCCGGTACCCGTACTCGATCGAGCCGGCGTCGGGGCCCCAGCCTGTGCTGTCGATGTAGAGTTTTCCGCGGCGGCTCTTGGTCATCCGACCCACAGCGTAACCCTCGAGTCCTTCAAAGCGGCCCTCCAAAAACTTGAAACCATCTCGCGACAGCCCCACGGTGGGCGCCAACTGTCGTGGATTTGTCACGGCAGATGTCCTGGCAAAAGGACTTAGTCGTGGAGCCATCGCAACGGGTTAGTTTGAAGGGGTTAGAGCGGATGCAAGGACACAGAGTTTATACTAGTTCGGCCCCTTCAATGAAGGTAAAAGCCTACGTCTAGTTGTGATGGGATTGATGGGTTTCGAGGACTAGGGAGCGATAAGCTTTGCCTAAACCTCGAGTTGTTGTTCTCTGTCCCCAAACCGCCGTCGGGTCGTCCCCTTATATACACGGGTGACGCCCGTCAGTCTGCAAAGTCCCGACCTCCGGCTTATAAACGTGCCCGGGTCGGTCTCTCTATTCCTAACTTACAATGCAAGTTTTACCTCAGGCCGGTTTACGCCGTAAACCTCTAAACCGATTATAGACCTTGGGCCCTTCTATTTCTCCTTGGGCTTTAACATCTCGGGTCCATTGACGGAGCTAACCCGGGCCCTGTAGGCCGGTTTACCCCAAATAGCAATATCCCCAACAGATGGTAACAACATCCTTTTCACAGTCTATCCTAGCATTAACGGTGTTCAAGAAGGGTCTACCAAATATAATGGGACAAAAGCTATGTTGTGGGTAGCCAAGAACAAGAAAATCAGTAGGATATTTAGTTTTTCCACACAAGACTTCAACATCTCTAACAATTCCAATGGGTGATATTGTATCTCTATTAGCAAGTTTGATGGTAACATCAATACCTTCTATCTCAGCAGGTGCAATTTCAAGTATAATTTCTTTGTATAAGTCATGAGGTATAGCACTAGCACCGACACCCATATCGCATAAGCCATGATAACAATGATCTCCTATTTTAACAGAAATAACAGGCATGCCTACCACAGGTCTATGTTTATCTTTAGCACAAGGTTTAGCAATTCTAGCAGTTTCCTCACAGAAATAAATAACATGCCCATCAATATTATTAGACAAGAGATCTTTAACAATAGCAATATTAGGTTCAACTTTAATTTTCTCAGGAGGTGTATAAGTTCTAATATTTCTTTTACGAACCACATTTGAAGCTTTAGCATGATCCTTTATCCTAACAGGGAAAGGTGGTTTCTCAACATAAGAAGTAGGAACAATAGGATCATTATATGTGATAGTCTTTTCTTCAACTTTAATGGGTGCAGCTACTTTTACTTCTATGGGAGGATGATATTTAAATCACTTCTCTTTGAGGAGATCAACATAAGTAGCAAAAGATTCACAGAATGAAGCTACTATCTCAGAGTCAAGTCCATATTTAGTGCTAAACTTACGGAAAACATCGTTATCCATAAAAGATTTAACACAATCAAACTTAGGTGTCATACCTGACTCCTTACCTTCATCGAGATCCCAATCTTCAAAGTTGTGTTTAATTCTTTCCAATAAATCCCATTTGAATTCAATAGTCTTCATCATGAAAGAGCCAGCACAAGAGCATGGTGCGATTGTTATCAGAAAGTCGAGCATAAATTTTGAATAATTATTTCTCTTGAGAGGTCATGACTGGGGCATGAATATAACATTGATTTAAGCCTCCCACATGCTTGAGTTATGCTTTCTCCTTCGCGAGGCCAAAAATTATATATATAATTGCGATCACGATGAACAAGATGCATAGGATAAAATTTCTGATGAAATTCCAATTTCAATCGTATGTAGTTCCATGATCCCGTATCATCACATAGCCTATACCATGTCAATGCATCTTCCTTCAAAGATAAAGGGAAGACCTTCTTCTTAATAAAATCATCGAGCACACCTGCAAGCTTAAATAATCCACAAACTTCATCCACATATATTAGGTGCTCATCAGGATGCTTTGTTCCATCTCCTGCAAAAGGATTAGCTAGCAGTTTTTCTAACATACCCGAAGGAATCTCAAAGTGAACATTTTCATCTTCAGTAGGTTCAGTAGGTTGGGGAGCAACTCTTTGCTCTACTGGTCGGGGTGAAGATACCCCGAACAAGCCCCTTAGAGGATTACTTTGCATAGTAACAAGTGACAGTAAATTTCATCACACTATATAAATTTTTCCTTACCAAATTCCACCTACCAAAGGCGCTTCACTCCCAGGCAACGGCGCCAAAAAAGAGTCTTGATGACCCACAAGTATAGGGGATCTATCGTAGTCCTTTCGATAAGTAAGAGTGTCGAACCCGACGAGGAGCAGAAGGAAATGATAAGCTGTTTTCAGCAAGGTATTCTCTGCAAGCACTGAAATAATAGGTAATAGATAGTTTTTGATAGGATAATTTGTAACGAGCAACAAGTAAAAAAAGTAAATAAAGTGTAGCAAGGTGGCCCAATCCTTTTTGTATTAAAGGACAAGCCTGGACAAACTCTTATATAGAAAAAAGCGCTCCCGAGGATACATGGGAATTATCGTCAAGCCAGTTTTCATCACGTTCATATGATTCGCGTTCGGTACTTTGATAATTTGATATGTGGGTGGACCGGTGCTTGGGTGATTTTCTTACTTGAACAAGCATCCCACTTATGATTAACCTCTATTGCAAGCATCCGCAACTACAACAAAAGTATTAAGGTAAACCTAACCATAGCATGAAACATATGGATCCAAATCAGCCCCTTACGAAGCAACGCATAAACTAGGGTTTAAGCTTCTGTCACTCTAGCAACCCATCATATACTTATTACTTCCCAATGCCTTCCTCTAGGCCCAAATAATGGTGAAGTGTTATGTAGTCGACGTTCACGTAACACCACTAGAGGATAGACAACATACATCTCATCGAAATATCGAACGAATACCAAATTCACATGACTACTAATAGCAAGACTTCTCCCATGTCCTCAGGAACAAACGTAACTAATCACAAAGCATATTCATGTTCATAATCAGAGGGGTATAAATATGCATAAAGGATCTGAACATATGATCTTCCACCAAATAAACCAACTAGCATCAACTACAAGGAGTAATCAACACTACTAGCAACCTACAGGTACCAATCCCAGACTATGAGACAAGAATTGGATACAAGAGATGAACTAGGGTTTGAGAGGAGATGGTGCTGGTGAAGAGGTTGATGGAGATTGCCCTCTCCCAATGAGAGGAGTGTTAGTGATGACGATGGCGATGATTTCCCCCTCGAGGAGGGAAGTGTCCCCGACAGAACAGCTCTGCCGGAGCCCTAAATTGGTTCTGCCAAGGTTCCGCCTCATGGCGCCGGAGTCTCATCCCTAAAGCTTTCTTATGATTTTTCTTCGGACGAAAGACTTCATATAGCAGAAGATGGCCACCGGAGGACCAACAGGGGGCCCACGAGGTAGGGGGCGTGCCCAGGGGGGTAGGGCGCGCCCCCACCCTCGTGGACAGGTGGTGGCCCCCCTGATGTATTTCTTCCGCTCAGTATGTTTTATTATTTCCAAAAATAACTTTCGTGGAGTTTCAGGACTTTTGGAGTTGTGCAGAATAGGTCTCTAATATTTGCTCCTTTTCCAGCCCAGAATTCCAGTTGCCGGCATTCTCCCTCCTTATGTAAACCTTGTAAAATAAGAGAGAATAGGCATTAGTATTGTGACATAATGTGTAATAACAGCCCATAACGCAATAAATATCGATATAAAAGCCTGATGCAAAATGGACGTATCAAGGTCCTTCTTGGCCGAGGTGGCGTGCCAGCCATTCGTCCCGGACACTGTGTCTGAAATCCGCAAGGGTTTCGGCGTCCGGACAGTCGATGATTTGTTTTTTTTTTGACTAAGAACCGAGTCTAGAGCTCCCTGGCTGATTCTCCGGGCTGCTGGACAATGTGACTTAGGTCATCGGCATCCGGTGGCCCGACATATGTTCCTCGGAAGTTATCGAGGAAAGCCTCTTCCAAGTCCTCCCAGCTGCCTATGGAATTTTCAGGCATGCTGTTTAACCAGTACCAAGCTGGTCCTTTTAGTTTTAGTGGGAGGTATTTAATGGCATGGAGGTCGTCCCCACGGGCCATATGGATGTGGAGGATGAAATCTTCTATCCATACCACGGGGTCGATTGTCCCGTCGTATGATTCAATATTGACGGGTTTGAATCCTTCGGGGAATTCATGATCCATTACTTCATCATTGAAGCAAAGTGGGTGTGCGGCGCCTCTATGTTGGGCCACACTGCGACGTAACTCTGAAGGAGTCCCTTTGCGGTTTTCATCTCGGGCGTGGCAAGGTTTGACACGTACGAATAGGTAGCCATCATCGCGTGTCGAAGCGTGCTTTCGTGATCCGTAGATCGGTCTTGCGTGTCTTGCTCTATTATCCAAGTCCCACTGCAGGTCATCTAGGTAATCATGATCTGCGTTGTTCTTGCCTTTACAACAAGGTGGGGCGATTTGGTGTTCGGCTTGAGTTGCCTTTTTATCCGGACAGAGTTGTCAGCGACTTGCCACATTGTGTGACGATGGTATGGGCCCCAACGCCCCATCACCGGACTGGTATAGCAATCTGTGATTTGGGTGGCTTTTGGCTAGGCCACTAAGGCTGTATTCTTCGGCAACCAGGACTTCGGTCCATTTGTCGTTGAGTAGGTCTTGGTCAGCTTGAAGCTGCTGCTGCTTCTTTTTCAGGCTCTTTGTCGTAGCTATCAGCCTGCGCTTGAAGCGCTCCTGCTCGAGGGGCTTTTCGGGTACGATGAAGTCTTTGTCGCCGAGGCTTACCTCATCTTCGGAGAGCGGAAGGTAGTTGTCGTCCTCCGAACCGTCGCTGGGCAGGTCCTGTTTGTCGGGGCTGGCTTGCCCGTTTTCCTATTCCTCCTGCTCGAATATTGCTCCCACAGGGTCTTCATTGTTTCGGCGCCGTCCGGAGTACTATTTTCTCTAGTGCCATTGTTGCTCCGGCGTGACTTGGAGCGGCGCTTGGGGCGCCGGAACTTAGTCTGTGTCTCAGGAGTTTTATTCTCAATTGGATCTCCCTTGTCATTGCTGCGAGACTTTTTAAGTGTATCGATCATGTACACGTCGTATGAGGGGGTGGCCGTCCCATGCCTGATGACTGGCGCGTCTTAGCCTTGCTCCTTGTCGGCATCATCGTCTATACCGTTAATGTTTTCGGAGCCAGAAGCGGGCATGTCGGTTAAGTCCTCGACAGTGGCTATTAAGTGGGTGGCGGGTGGGAAGCGAGATTCTCCATTATCAGCCTCTAGCTCGAACCGGACATAGTTCGGCCGTGAGTCCCCCATCGGGGACAGGTTTTTCAATGAATTCAACACATCGCCAAAGAGCAAGTGTTGGAAGACATCTGCAGTGCCGAACTCGATGATTGATAACCGATCCAACTCGGTGTCCGCAGGTGTACCGGTCCGGGACTTATAGCCGGAAACGAGTCTGGGGTTCCATGGACGCAAATATTGCGGGGTGTCGAGTCCGTGTGCGGCTCCAACGCCGCGGACTCCATGGCCTCGGATGGCACGATCTGCTTTGGTTCTAAGGCCGTTGCAGCAACAGGAACCATCTCCTGGACGTGATTTGATGATAGATTTAGGTCATGTTCATCGGGGCGAGGGGGAGCGATCGCTGCGGTCTCAAATCCGTTGAAGATCAAGTCTCCACGGATGTCCGCGACGTAGTTCGAGCTTCCAAATCTGACCTGGTCGCCAGGGGCATAGCTATCGATCTTCTCCAGATGGCCGAGCGAATTGGCCCGCAGTACGGAGCCGCTGAAGACAAAAATCTATCCGGGGAGGAAGGTTTCTCCTTGGACAGTGTCACTATCGATGATTGAAGGGGCCATCGAACCTTTCGTCGACGGCACAGTGGAACTCTCAATGAAAGCACCAATGTCGGTGTCAAAACCGGTGGATCTCGGGTAGGGGGTCCTGAACTATGCGTCTAGGATTGATGGTAACAGGAGACGGGGGACACGATGTTTACCCAGGTTCGGGCCCTCTCTATGGAGGTAGTACCCTACTTCCTACTTGATTTATCTTGATGAATATGAGTATTACAAGAGTTGATCTACCACGAGATCGTAATGGCTAAACCCTAGAAGTCTAGCCTGTATGACTATGGTAATGAGTGTGTCCTTTCTGGACTAACCCCTTCCGTTTATATAGACACAGGGGGGATCTAGGGTTTACATAGAGTTGGTTACATAAGAAGGAATCTTCATAATCGGTCGCTAAGCTAGCCTTCCACACCAAATAGAGTCCAATCTGGACACGGGTATAGTATTCAGCCTTCATGTCTTCACAGCCCATCAGTTCGGCCCAATGGATAACAGGTCGGACACCCGAGCACCCCTTAGTCTAGGACTCCCTCAACAATTATCATCTTTGTTTATACAGGAGCAAAATCTGTCATCTCTCTACTTTGTTTCAGGCTGATATGCCTGATGGCACGCACAAATCTGCTGAAGGCTGTGAGACAAACCCAACATATATTGCAGCAAAGAAGGCAAAACATCTTGAAGATAGCGAGACAACCCCAAAGTCTTGTCTTGATGCAGTGTTCAAGTTACTTGAGACTAGCAGTTAGACAAGCTCACAGAATTCGTTGATTGAATCAGTTCGACTTCTTCAGTCCCAAGTTCTAGCAGAAAGGCATTCTGCAACTGAACTTCGACTTGAAGTCCTATATCTAAGAAAGATTGCGGAGAACACCAATGAGAACCTCATCGCTAAACAGCTACACGTGGAAGCTATGACCGACATGCTAGCCCGGTCCCACAGCCTTGCTCAGCAGCTTGCGCAGCAGATCCCGCACAAGGCTAATCTTTCTTGAACTGTCTTGGAAGTGGTCTCAGTTCAGTATTATTCTGTTACGCTGCAATGGAGCCCAGTTTTTGTAATCTGCTTCTTCGTTTGCGCGTTATGATCACTGGTAGCGAACTTCGATGCCCAGTGGATGTAATATACCATAAATCCTTTATTGTATAGTGTAGGTTTATTGTTAGTTACTATGCCATAATTTCTTTATTGTATAGAGTAGGTTTGTTCTTAATTCTTACTAGTTATTGCCATCATTCGCTATCTGAAAAAAATCATATGTAGTCGACCGGGCCGAAACATTCGCCTCTAACGGGCTTGGTGTTTAGCAGGCCACAATTGGGACGGCCTGCATCTTTCTTGGGCCCGAATCGTTGGGGCCTTCACACTTTGCGTGAGGCCCACAACTTACACCGGCCTATATTTTAGTTGGGCCTTTTGTGGACCCAACGCTTAGTTTGGCCCAGGTAGCATTGGGCCATTAATAGGCTGAATATTGTACTGGCCTGTTATGGCCCAGATGAAAGCATGGGCCTTTAGAAGGCCGAAATGCATATTGGGCCTCAATTTTCACTAGTCGTCGACGGGCCTTCAACAGGCTGAAATGTAGACGGGGCCTTTTTGGGCCCATTTATATCACGGGCTGTTACCAGGCCGAAACATATCTCGGGCCTTAGTTGGCCCACTGATATCATGGTCCTTTAACAGGCCCAAAGTCACGTTGGGCTTAGGTGTTGTTTGGTTCTCTAGTCCTAGGACTTTTTCTAGTCCCTAGGACTTTTTGGAAAAGACTCTCAAGGAGGTGCTTCTAAGGACTTTTAGCAAAAAGTCCCACCCTGTTTGGTTTGCTAGGGACTTTTTCTAGTCCCAACACAAAAAAGTCCCTGGAACCAAACACCCCCTTAACTGTTGCCACCTTTATCACGGGCCGTTAGTGGGCCCGATGTCCTGTCGGACCATATATGGCCCATGGGCAGCACAGGCCATTCCCAGGCCGAAAGTCACACCGAGCTGAATTGGGCCCATGTCTACATCGGGCCTCTAATAAGCCGAAAGTCACTGGGCTATAATTGGGACCAAATATTCAGCGAACAATTAACGGGCCAGATCTGGCTTTGGGCCGTAAATGGGCCTTTATTAAGCAGGCCGTTATTGGGTTGGCCCACTAGTACCTGAGTAAGTACTATGAGCCTTTGACTGGGCTAGCCTTGTTAACCTATATGGGCCTCTGTTGGGCCGTGCCATGTGTCGATGTATCATAGGCGCACTGGGTCCAATGAGTGGATGACATCTGTCCCAACGATGAGCTGACACGTGTTTCCCCCATCCAATGATGATTTTACACGTGGAAAATCCCCATTGGTCGGGGCTGTTAACGGGTTATCCGATCCAAAACACCGAACCTGATAGCTTAGCGACGTTCCGTTACGATGGATGCCACGTGTTGGTCACCCTTGACAAAAGCACTTCTGTGACGCGCGATTTATCGTCATGGAAGTGGACACTTCCGTGATGATAATTTTGGTAATGTCATGGAACACTTCTACGACAGCACAGGTTTGACTATCTTGATTATGTCATAAATTTGTCATGGATGTACATGCATGACAGAAAACGTGACCTACTGTGACAAACATGTATCATCACGTAAGTGTATTTTTTTGTAGTGAGGTCATATGCGTTCTCAGAAGTTTTTGCAAATAGAACAAGTTTGAGGAATTTGACCAGATGAGTCTTTAGAAATTTCACTAAGCGTTCTTTGACTTAGGTTCCAGAATTGTACAAGTTAAAAATCCACACAATTGAGGAATCTTGAAGAAAATGTTGCTTAGGGAAACAGATCAAGAACATATGTTATGTTAGGTGTTTAGTGTGTGAAGATTTGAAGAATAAAGACCTTTTCAAGATTTTGTAGGTCACTAAACACCGCTCGCCCGAGGAAATAGGACGAACATGCCCCTGACCCTTCTCATTCGTGTGCCATGTGTCACCCACGTACTGAGAGGTGGCGATCGTGCGAGATCGTGGGTGAATAAGATAATATATCGTGGAATGTGGAACGGTTTGAGCGGCAAAAACTAAAAATTCAGATAAGATAATGTTAATGTTTCGTTCGCAAATTCTTCAGCTGACAAGGACACAATGAAGATTTTGAACGAGTTTCAAATAGAACGCACATGAAGAATTTGTGAACAAACTGTGTTGAGTTTGGCATAGAGGGGGAAGGGTCCGATCACATTCACTTAGCAGAAAAGGCAACATGAAGAATTAGCAATAGGTGAATGCTGTAGAGGGCATAAACTTTTATATATATATATATATATATATATATATATATATATATATATATATATATATATATATATATATATATATGTAGCCAATGAAGAACAACAACGGAAAGAGCGAAGACATTGAAAAGTTGAAGAAATTGAACAACTGAGGAATTTAAAAAATAAAGAAAAACTCAAATTGAAGATTTTCAACTTTTGGTGGTGGCATGACCCACCGTATAAGAATGATGATTTCAGACACCGTGTACAATTGTTGTGCTCTAAGAATCAAATTCTTCATTAATTTCTTCACACTTAGAGTGTTAGTCTTCATTGATTGAAGAAAAACGTTTCTTCATGTGTTGCACATCTAAGTCATCAATTTTGCATAAATGTTAGGATGTGTGTCCTTTTCGAAGGACATACAAAGATTCTAGGATATTTAGCTCACACCGCAACTTGCTAAATCTCTTCTCATCCAAGGGCTTTGTGAAGATATCGGCTATGTGTTCTTCAGTCTTCACATGCTCAATAGAGATGTCGCCCTTCAACACATGATCACGAAGAAAATGATGACGAATCCGAATGTGCTTTGTCTTCGAGTGTTGAACTGGTTTATGAGAAATCTTGATAGCACTCTCATTGTCACAGTAGAGAGGCACATTCTTCATGTTGACGCCGTAGTCCTTGAGGGTTTGCTTCATCCATAGCAATTGAGCACAGCAGGAACCAGCAGCAATGTACTTAGCTTCAACAGTAGACCGTGATATGCAGTTTTGTTTCTTTGAGGACCAACAGACCAAGGATCATCTGAGGAAATGGCATGTTCCTGAGGTTGACTTGCGATCCACATGATCACTTGCATAGTCAGACTCTGAATATCCAATGAGATCAAAAGCTGAGCCCTTGGGATACCATAATCCTAGTGTTGGTGTGTGAGCTAGATATCGAAGAATATGCTTCACAGCCTTATGGTGTGATTCCTTCGGTGTAGCTGGAAAGCGGGCACACATGCAAACAATAAGCATAATATCTGGCCTAGATGCACATAAATACAATAAAGAGCCAATCATGGAGCGGTATACCTTTTTATCAAAGTCAATACCATTTTGATCAGTGCATTGATGGCCATTTGTGTACATCCATGAGGTATTTCTCCGGAGATATGAATATGCCATTGCGCTGTTGACGAATTTGAATACCTAAGAAGAATTTCAATTCTCCCATCACAGACATTTGATATTCTTCACTCATCATATAGGCAAATTCATCACTGTAACATTGGTCAGTATAGCCAAAGATGACATCATCAACATATATTTAGCACACAAACAATTCACCATCATAATATTTAGTGAAAAGAGTTGGGTCAAGTGAACCGGGTTTGAAGCCTTTCTTCATGAGGAATTCCTTCAAAGTATCATACCACGCCCGAGGGGCCTGCTTGAGGCCATAGAGGGCCGTATTGAGTCTGTAGCTTGATCAGGATGCTTTGGATCTTTAAAACCTGGGGGTTGAGCAACATATACTTCTTCCTCAAGCTTACCATTGAGGAATGCACTTTTCTCATCCATTTGATATAAGATGATATTATGATGGTTAGCATAAGCAAGTAATATGTGAATAGCCTCAAGTCTAGCAACAGGTGCAAAAGTTTCATCGAAATCAATTCCTTCAACCTGTGTGTAGCCTTGAGCTACAAGTCGTGCCTTATTCCTCACCACAAGGCCATTTTCATCTTGCTTGTTGCGGTAGATCCACTTTGTGCCAATGCTATTGTGCTTGCGAGCGTTTGGACGTTTGACCAGTTCCCAGACATTGTTGAGCTTGAATTGATGTAATTCCTCTTGCATGGCTTGAATCCATTCAGGCTCCAGAAATGCTTCATCTACCTTAGTGGGCTATGTGATAGAGACAAAAGCAAAGTGCCCACAAAAGTTAGACAAATGTGAAGCTTTTGAACGTGTGAGAGGACCTGGTGCATTGATGTCGCTGATGATTTTCTCAATCTGCACTTCATTGGCTACGCGAGGATGAGCGGGTTGACGTCGATGGATTGGATCAACATTTTCTTCAGCACCATTTTCCTCAGGTGCATCAGCATGATGTTCTTCATGTTCTGGAATGACTTCTTCAACAGATTCTTTGGTAGGAATGGCATCCTCAGTGGCCTTGAACTTGATGGTTTCCTCAGGTGACTGTTCATCTAGCACAGGAGGTAGGTGCTCTCTTTGCAAGCCATTAGTTTCATCAAACCACACATCTAAAGTTTCAACAACCTTGTGGTGAACGTTGTTGAAGACTCTATAGGTGTGCGTGTCCTTTCCGTAACCAAGCATAAAAACTTCATGTGCTTTCGGTGCAAATTTAGAATTGCGATGAGGATCTCTAATCCAACATTTAGCACCGAAGACTTTGAAATAACTCACATTGGCTTTCTTGTCAGTGAGGATTTCATATGCAGTATTTTTGCATAATTTATGAAAATATACCCTGTTGATGATGTGGCACGCAGTATCAATTGCCTCAATCTAGAAGTGACGAGGCGTCTTCTATTCATCAAGCATAGTATGAGCCATCTCAACAAGAGCCATGTTTTTGCGCTCGACGACGCCATTCTGCTCAGGAGTATAAGGAGCAGATAACTCATGAGTAATACCAAGTTCATGAAGATAGTCATCAGGACCAGTATTCTTGAACTCGGTTCCATTGTCACTTCTGATGTGGTTGATCTTCACACCAAAGTTGGTTGAAGCCCTCGAGGAAAATCGTTTGAAGACTTCCTGCACTTCATGTTTGTAAGTGACAATATGCACCCATGTGTAACGAGAGTAATCATCAACAATAACAAAGACATATAGAGATGCTTCATTAGTGAATGCAAAGTAATGGTTAGGACCAAAGAGATCCATGTGCAACAATTCAAATGGTCGAGTGGTAGTCATGATAGTCTTCGCTGGATGCTTGGCCTTGGTCATCTTTCTAGCTTCATATGCTCCAGACAAGTGATCCTTGAGGAATTTGACATTCTCAATGCCAATGACATGCTTCTTCTTCGTGAGCGTGTGCAAGTTTCTCATGCCAGCATGACCTAGTCGTCGATGCCATAGCCCGCCTTCTGAAGCTTTTGCAAGTAAACATATAGCTGGTTGTGGTCCTATAGAGAAATCAAGAATATACAGGTCTCCTCTCCTAAAGCCTTTGAAGACTTTGGAATTGTTAGCTTCCATGATCACAACACAATGATACTTGCCAAAGATAACAACCATATCAAGATCACAAAGCATTGAGACTGACATGAGGTTGAATCCTAAGGACTCGACAAGCATGACTTTGTCCGTGTGTCGATCCTTTGAGATCGCAACCTTTCCTATACCCAATACCTTGCTTTTTCCTTTGTCTGCATAGGTGATGTGCTTCAGATGCGATGGAGATAAGGGAGCATCCATCAATAGATTCTTGTCACCAGTCATGTGATTCATACATGTACTATCGAGGACCCACTCAGTGGCTTTGGGTAGATCATCCTCAGATGAATTAGTGCAACTTACGAACTCATATACTTCATCAGTGAAGAATATGACATCAATTTCATCAGATCAATTTCATCAAATCAATAGAACAGATAAAGTAGTATGAGGACATGAGAAATGAGGATTCATTTTTTCATGATTATCCTGCGTCCTTTCAGGCATATTCAGGTCTCTAAAAAATTATTCATACTTTTAAGTTTGTCTGGAGACCTGACCCTGCATAAGAGATTAGTTCTTTTTCTTCACCACCCACATCCGAAGGGGTGGCAAAGAGTTCATCATTCTACGAGCTACATAAGAGAATGGTGGCATAGAAGCCAGTCCACTTCATTTCACTTAAGAGGAGTTAGGATAAGCATATGAATAAGCAAAGAAATTCTTCGAGGACTTATGAACATTATGGTTACGAGAATAATGCACATATTCATAGCCCTTAGATCTTCCCTGCAAAACAGAAGTGTTAGCACGATGATGATCATATGAGGATTTTGATCCTTTTGAGGAATTTTATCCACGTGAGGAATTCGGTCCGTATGAGGACTTGGATCCATATGAAGAATTTGGTCCATATGAAGAATTTGATCTGGGGTTGCTATTCTTCACAGGTGCTGTCATGATGACATTCACCTGAAGACTTTCAAGGCACCTTTTGGGAACCCAGATTTTCTTCATAGGAGAACCGTTCCTGCAGTTAGTGCCAACATATCTAGCAAAGACTTCACCATTCTATGTTTTGAATAGTTTATAGTTGGAGACAAATGACTCATCAGAAGAATGAGGAGATTCACATGTAAAGCCAGATAAGGTAGATGGATCTACTGGAGGTCCCTTTGCAGCAACCCATGAGGTTTTGGGCTACTGCTTAGGCTTCCTGTAAGTCCCATCAGCATTGAGTTTCCTCTCAAAGGTGGGATCTTGATTCAGAGGAGGGATATTTGAGTACCTTGGCACCCTTTGCCATGAAGTAGTAGGTGGGAGCATAGTCATCATCGTCGTCATCAGCTTTGTTGTGGTAGCCATTTTCTTCAGTGTTGAAGATGGACTTGCTGACGAATGCAGTAGCGCGGGCTAAGCTCGCCACACCAGATTCTGACTCCTCAGATGCCTCCTTTTCCTCATGTTCTTTAGATTCAACTTCAGAGTCCATTTCATTGCCAATGAATGCCCGAGCCTTCTTGGAGCTCCTCTTCTTATGAGATGAACACTTCGAGGATTTTGATGATGAAGACTTTGAAGATTTCTTCTTCTTCTTTGAGTCATCCAAACTGTAATCCTTGTATTTATTCTTCTTTGATTCCTTTTCCCACTGAGGACAGTCTTGAATGTAGTGACCAGGTTTCTTGCATTTCTGGCACACTCTCTTCTTGTAGTCTCGGTATGAGGAATCATCACTTCTTGAGGATTTTCCAAAGTGACCATGTCTTGAGAACTTCTGGAATTTCCTCATGAGCATTGCTAGCTCCTGGCTCAGTTCTTCAGGATCACCAAGGCTGCTACCAGAATCCTCACCTTTAGATTCAGATACTGCCATGGCCTTCAGAGCGCGTGATTTGCCATAGCTAGGACCATAGAGATCTCTCTTCTCAGCAAGCTGGAACTCATGAGTGTTTTGCCTCTCGAGGATATCAGTGGGATCAAGTTACTTGTAGTCTCCACGTTCTTGTATCATCAGTGCAAGGGTATCAAATGAGGAATCAAGCGATCTCAGCAATTTCTTCACCACCTCATGGTCGGTGACGTAAGTGGCACCAAGTGCTTGAAGCTCATTTGAGATGTCAGTGAGGCGATCGAAGGTTTGCTGAACATTTTCATTGTCGAGCCTTTTGAAGCGGTTGAAGAGATTGTGAAGAATGTCAAATCGAGAGTCACGTTGTGTCGAGACTCCTTCATTGACCTTGGATAGCCTATCCCAGATGAGCTTAGCTGTCTCCAAGGCACTCACTCTATGTCGGTGTACAAAAGTAGGGGCTCTCCTTTTGACCTTTACTTGTGCACGGGCAGTCAGAGCCACGCGCCGCGGCCACACATAATAGGGCAGAAGGGGGAAGCTGGAGAGAAGCCGAGGCGCAAGACAACCGAGGCAACGCTAAGACCAGAAACACCAAAGAGCAAGAGGGCGAGGTGGACTCCCCCGGCAAGGCTCTTGCCGGGGCGGCCTCCGCGGACCCGGTAAGGAAACTTTCCCAACGCCAACAGAGCAAGCCACCCTTGAGCCCAAGGGTTACAAACACCGTCAACAACAACATTGGAACCAAGTCTCGGGAGGCACCTCCGTGGTGGCATGCAGATATTTGTCAAGATCATGAACACACAATCAGATGAGGACCAGAAGACGACGACCCTCGGCAGGATCCTAGCCGAGGGGATCCACAAGGCCCCCGGCAAGCGCCTTGTCGGGGACGAGTGCGACGCCACGACAAGACCCTTGTCGGGCCCCCGGCAAGACCCTTGCCGAGGGCATCAGCGGGGCCACTGCCAGGCCCGCACGAGCCAATACTCCACCGCCGTCCCCAAGCATCTTCTAGCTCAACCAGCTCGGCAGGCACCTGCATGGCGACGGGCGGCCTCTACGCCAACTCAGCAAGCACCTGGGTGGTGGCATGCAAATCTTCGTGAAGGCTCCACCACCGCGCCACCTCAGCAGCCTGCCTGCCTACATGGCACCGCACGCATCGCTGGCCTGGGCGCGTGTCGAAGCGAGGCAGAGCAGCGACGGACGGGACGGGCCTCGTTCCCATCCCCAATATAACTAATGGACACCTAGGTAGCGCATTGAATGCGCTTTGTCCCGTAATGCCGGGCGATAAGCTAGCGCATCGTACCTTTCCACCTCATGTGTGCCACTGTGGCAATGCATTTTGCCTATAAAAGGAGGCCAGAGGCGACCAGGAGAGGGATTCGGCTCTTTTGGGCAAGTTACACCCCGTAGCTAGCTCAAGAACACAAGAACACCCAATACATCCACCAAAGCAGGACTAGGGTTTTACGCATCCTCGCGGACCAAACCTGGGTAAACGATCTGTGTGCTTCTTGTTAGACCTGCTCTTCTCACGACCCCGCGCCCGCCAACCGTAGAAGGGATTCCTGTGATCCCATAGGTGTCCCCTCCCCGACATCTTTGATGCGCCAGGTAGGGGGCGCAATCATGGGAATCTGATCTAGCAGTTAGCCTAGCGGTTCTTCATCGCCATGGCTCCCAAGAAGAAGACGATCAGGGCGATCGGCTCATTGGGAGCCGAACGACCCGTGCCAATGCGGACGAGCAGCGGGCCGGTCGCAGACAGAACCCGAGCCGCGGCCTGCGAGCACCAGCATCGCTATGGAAGTCAGAGCCTGGCGAGCGGCGTCGTTCGTGCGCCAGACGACGGGCCGCGCATCGCCAAATCCAAAAAACGGGGCTTGGCCCCCCGCAGGTAGCGCGGGGCCCTCCAGGGGCGTTGGTGTGCCCCCTACAGGCGGCGCAACGACCTCCAAGATGCCCACCCCGGCGCCCACAGCGCGCTCTTCCCATGGTGTGCGCGATGAGCAGCGTCACCACGTCGGTGACCCTGGACACCGCTGTGGGAAGAGCGATGTGCATCGTCCGCGGGATGAAGGAGTCCAGCATGCCCGCTGAAGTGCTGGCGAAAATGGCACGCAGCCGCTGGGCCGTGATAGAGCTCCTTCTAACTTGGTTAGAAGTCGAAGCCCGCCGCGGTCCACGCAGCTGTCGCCACCACCCACGCCAGCAGAGGCTTTGGCGTGCGCACAACTGCTCCTCGACTTCCCTCCTGCTACAGAGAAGCTCGACGAGTGGAGAGCCACCATCCGGAGCCTCATAGCCGTTGCCAATAAAGATGATCTGCGACCGGCGGGGCCCTCAGGCTGGCGCTCCATCGAGCCACCACATGTCAGTGGTGGGAGAACCGGGGGAGCTGCAGCCACAGTACACTCTCCTCCCCCGCGCCAGTTGCCGCCGGTGCCGGTCCGTCGTGACGACGCATGTGATAACATTTCCATAGCGTCGTCCGACCCACGGACCCACCACGACTGGTGCCAAATCGAGCCACTGGCCAGACACTCTTTGCCCTGGTCTACGGGGCAGAAGTAGTTCTCCCCACGGAACTCATATATGGGTCACCTCGAGTGCTCGCCTACAACGAGCTTGAGCAAGAGCAATGGCGGCAAGATGACGCAACGCTTTTTGAGGAAGATTGTCTTCGGGCAGCTATGAGAGCAACACTCTACCAGCAAGCCTTGTGCCGCTAGCATAGCTGCAAGGTTCATGCCCGAAGCTTTGAGGAAGGCGACCTTGTTCTTCGGCGCGTTCAGTCGGCCAAGAATTCCAACAAGTTGACGCCGAAGTGGGAAGGCCCTTAGCGGGTAATATGAGTCACCAGGCCCGGCGCGGTCTGTCTGGAGACCGTAGATGCTGTCCCAGTGAGCAACTCCTAGAACATCAAGCATCTTCGCAAATTTTACCCATAAGGCGCGGCTTGCCGGGCCTCCCGGAAAGCCACCTTTTGTACAAGCTTTGCCGACAAGGCATGTAACCCTTTGTACAAAGCCAGGCGCAGACCCTGAGCATAAATAAACGAAGCGCTGGCGCCCTAAGTTATAGGATGCACGCTCGGTTTAAGTCTCTCCCTCGGTTAGGGTTGATTGTGCTCAGCGGCACTAACCCCTAGCCTAGAGGTCGAGTGTGCATCCTTCTATCCTCTTTGGTTCGCAGGGCACGTGGACACTTCTACTGAGCCGCTTGGGAGAAAGAGAACGGACCGGCGCTCTGGCCCCGGCAAGCCAAGACTGCCGGGGGCTGAAGATACAAGGATCCAACCACGGCAAGCCAAGGTTGCCGAGGGCTACGGATTCAGATAAGTCTTTCATCCCCTGTTATGCATTTTTCGAATGGAACTGGGACAAATTAGGCCTCGTTCCGCTCCGAAACAACCGTGCTCCCCCTTCTTCTTGTGCCCAAGTCACTGGGCTAGAACCGGGTCGCAGACGCGGTGGCCAGGAGATACACGAGGGGCCTAAACTCTACTTCGCCCTTGCCTCCGCCAAGAGCGCGAGAATGATCGGCTGAAGTGGGGGAATGTCAAGGCCTATTGCCGGGCGACAATGTTTATCTTAGAAGTAACAAGGACTCATTCCTTGGCATGGGCCTCGCTCATGCACAAAGAACCCGGCAAGCACCGTTTTTCATTAAAAATGGCCCATACATGTACAGTTCGTACGGAATAAAAAACATGAGCAAGGGGATTACAAGTTTTAAATCTAACAAATGCTCGCAGGCTTACAAACTAAAAATAGATAAGGTGCCCGTAATCCCTTTCTTGTCCATCTCCTCAGAAGGTCGAACAAGACAACAGCAAGGCAAAAGGAGCGCCTAGGCGAGGTGGGAGGAGCAGAAGGCACCAACAGCACATCTTGGTGACGGGAAAGTAGCTGGAAGATGAGGCAGCGGGCCGGCAATACGCGACGAAGGCGTCGGTGACTGTGTACTCCGACTTGACGGCCACCACCCGCCTTCTCGCCTTCTCCGGCCCTCCTACGCCAGCCGCCTAAGGAGACGACGGGGAGCACCCCGATGGAGAGCTTGGCGAGGAAGGCCCTCGGTTGGCGCATGACCGAGGGAGGGGCGGCGCGGTCAGTCGAAGTCAGAGTCGGCATCCTGCCGCTTGACTCCCTTGTTGTCGTTGTCGTTGTCCTCCTCGTTAGTCCCGCTTGAGGAGTGTCGGATTTCGGGTTCCAGCAGACCCTTGAGGTTCGAACACTGGGGTGCGTGCGGAGATCTCTCCCCTACCGATCTACGTCAGATCTTCTCGTGCGAACTAAGATGAAAACGATGAACAACACAAGGGACACGAGATTTATACTAGTTTAGGCCACCGTTGTGGTGTAATACCCTACTCAAGTGTGTGGTATGGTGGATTGCCTTTGGGGCTGATGATGAACAGTACAAAGGAAGAACAGCCTCGCGAGAGGTGTTCTTGGGCTGGTGCGATGAACTGCTTAGGTTAGTTCAGTCGCCTCTCTCTCTATCTCTCTACTTAGGCTCTATCAGATTTCTCTATGCCTATGGCTGGATGGCTAGATCGATCCTCTACTCTGTGGTGGCTAGCTCTATTTATAGAGGCCCTGGGCCTCTCCCCGAAATAATTGAGCAGGAAGGGCGCCAACAATTGGCCATTTTGAAGGGGAACATCTAGTACAAGTTATCCTGACCAAAGGTGGTCTTCGGCTGCCAAAAGCTCCGGTGGTGACGCCGTCTTGGGCTCCACGGTGACCTCCTTCCGGCCGTCCGACTGGTCTTGGTCTCGTTGCACTGGAATGGTAACCTTGGCCTGTGCTTTCCCCCTTTGCACCAAAGGGGAAACAAGGACTCTGCACAGGCCGGCGCCCGCCTGGCGCCCGCCTGGCCTTTATTGTCATGGCTTGCATCACTGGATCCTTGTGAGGTACCCTTGTATTGACCTCTCCGCCTCCTCGCGAGCCCTGCCTGATGAGGACGTACTCGAGGAAGCTCTTTGTCGTCCGCCCCGCGAGGCAGGCAAGTCTGGGGACCCCCGTTCCCAAAACGCCGACAGTAGCCCCGGGGACCAAGGCGCGCGGGGGCTTGGCTTAGCAAAGAAGCGAAGGGGCAAGCGCAAAGTGCCGCGAGACCTAACAGCCTGCGGCCTTGGGCGCCGCCTGGCAGTTGATTGGATGTGGGCGTCTGCGCTTCCCCATGATGCCTTGGCAACTGTGCGACTTGACTAGTCCCTGCATGCAGAGATATGGGTCATGATTACCTGCGATTGTGGTGCTTGGCGGATGGACTTCTCCGGCTATAAGTACGGGGCCACGTGAGCTCCACCAGTTCGTCCCTTCTTGCTTCTTCCTCCTTCTCCTTGCTTTCTCTTGCGCCGATGACAACGATCCATCGATTCTCTGCGGAGGAGAAGGGAAAGGCCCCCGAGAGGGTCCTGACCCCCTCCCACCGAAGAAGCGGCCAGTCCTCTGCCGCCGGGATGAAGGTGCCTGGCAGGAAATGTCGACGCCGTGGTACGAGCGGCCGCCGCCTGGGTTTCCGCGGCCCTTGTATGCCCGCGTCATGGGCCCTAGGGTGGAGGACGCCGAGCAGCCCCAACAGCGCCGCCGCCGGCTCCGTCGTGTCACGAAGGTGCGTGTCGTCCCTCCTGGAGTCCACACGGAGCGCTCCTCTCGCGAGCTAGTACTCCACGCCGCCATGCCTCCAATTTCGTGGATCCACCTTCCTCCCTCCTTCGCCTTCGAGATGCGGGGCAGGTCTCGGGAGCTCTGGCTGCAGCACGCTGACTGCAGCACTCCTACGACCGGAGCGGAGGTCGCGGTCACCGCTCCGGGCGAGGTCTTCATGACCCGAGGAAGGGGTGAGATCACTCGGGTCTGCCGATCGGTAGGCGCCCTCGTGATTCATCTTGAATACGACGACACCTCCCTGATGTTCTTCAAGGTCTTCGATGCTGAAGGACGCCGGCTGGAGTGCTGCCCCGAGGGAAGCGGCGAACAGGCAAGGGCCCGGCCTGCCGGTTGGTCCTCCAGCAGCTCCTCAGGCGGCAACGGAGGGACTGAGGGCTTCAACGGCTCTCTTGAACTCCTCGCGACCCCGGAGACGAGCGACGACAGCTACGAGCCTCCGAGCTCGCGCCGTGGTCGGAGTGGGCCAGCCGCATCGGGCCGTCAACGCCGCTGATCTGGATGGGGTTGGCTGCGGTGCCGGGAGGCCCACTGTTGATGATGGCGTCGTTAGCAGAGATGCTAGTAGTTAGAGTTCATTAGAGCCAGCTCCTTTTGTTCCCTGCGAGGAATTAGAGTAACACCCCACGGGGATATGTAAGGCGTCTGCCGTGCTTTTTGTAAATATTATATCCTTAATATGAATTGGCGTGAGGTATCCGTCCTGTCCCGGCCGGGATCCCCCTTTCTATCCTCACGAGGATTCGGTGCTCTATGCTGACAGGCCCTAGTCCCCAGGCAAGCTTCAGCCGTCGCTGGTATGCCAGGTTGCGATGCCGTGGTCAAGGCCAGGAGGTGAGCGGCCTGAGGTCCGGTAAGAGCCCCTGAGTCGCGATGCTCGGGAGGTTCCCCTTAGCACTCAAGCAATCCTTGCTGGGCGAGAAAGGAAGGTAGCATCGCCATGACAGGTTTACACTGGGCGAGGTTTCAGCGTTGTGTTGGTCTAGCTCTTGTGAGGGCGTGACTTATCTTGTGCGCCTGACGCAGTCCCTCGGACAAGCGCTAGGCCCGCGAGTCGGTGAGCGAGGCACTGCCGGGTCGGGCCCTCGCGAGCTCCTTCCCCTCCTCCCGCACTTCCCTTAACACTCTACGTCCTCAGGTCCCGGCCCTCGAGCGAGCTCAGCCGCCGCTGGTATGACAGGTCGCGATGCCGTGGGTCAAGGCCAGGGGGAGAGCTGGAGAGCCAGTAGGAGCCAATGGGTCGCGATGCCCAGGTACCCCCCTTTTAACGTGCAAGCAGTTCATGCTGGAGAGGGGAGAGAGTGCTCGCGACGCCCCAACATTGCTCCCGGAGTAGGTCCTGCACACCAACAATGAGGAGAAACAAGGCCTGCCGTTGCGGCTGCCAGCCAACCCATGGTCACACTGAGGAAGTCATTAGGGCACTTGAGGGCCTGGTGAGGTGGCGCCTTGCGGGGCTGCCGCGGCCAGAGCTCAACCACTCAGTATCGACGTTGCAGGGACGGACCCGTGCGCAAGCGCCGTGCCAGAGTGGGCGTCTCCATAGGTGGGTGTCCACCGAGCAGGTGATTAGGTCGAATATGTTAGGCATAAAGGAAGGGATTCAATTTCAGGCGAACGTAGGTGAAAGCAACCGCTGCCGGGACAGGACCGAGTGGTGTGGGGGTGATGCAGCCCGAGGGGCGCCCCCAACAAGGTAAGTAAAAAACATAAGCAAAATGGATACATGTCGTGGAGACGGACCCACGCGGCCTGGGAATGATGCGGCCCTGCGGGCACTCCTACCTGAAAGTAAAACTCTGAAAGATGTCACCTGACGCCGTTGAATATGAAGTGATGCTGAGGAAGCGAGCGATGTGTGGTGGAGACGTCGACCCTCACGAGCCCCCAGGCCCTGGGGCCTCGGGAGGCTCCGCGGGCCCAAGCGGGTCTTCGAGAGCCATTTCCATCTCTGCTCGGACTGCGTCGTGCCTGGCCTCCTGAGCCTCCAAAATGCTCCTCAGCAGGCGCTGGTGAGCAACGGCCGCGTTCGGCAAGCCGAAGGGCATGCGAACATAGCTGTGAGGTGGCCCCTCACAGCGCCCCACGCGCGAAGGCCAGAGGTGCTCCTGAGACGCGGCTTGGTTGAGCCCTGGGACGTCGATGCAGACGTGCAGCCCACCATCCTCGCCTGGATGTGGGGCTACGGCAGGTAGGCAGCGGCTGCCGCGCATGACTCTTGACTCTTGCAGCTCTTGAGTGTTTCTTGCGACGAACTCCTGAGGGTTTGGTCTCCCTTGCCTTGTACCTTCCTGAAGGAAAAGCGCCTGAAAGCGCCCTTCCAAGTGATGCCCCAGCGCCTCCCTCGTGACCCTGGCAAGGTCGGTGGCTCTCCAAGGAGGAGCCCCTGAGTCTCGCCTGAGGAGGGCGCTAGGCGCGCTTTCCTATGCGTGAGAGGGTGGCGCTCCCTGATCGAGCGCGGAGCTTGAGGCAACACCTCCGGAGGTGCCAGCCCCCTTGTGGCTTGAGCCTTGCGAGGTCTTCTTCTTCTTGAGGGTCGCTTCGAGAGGTCTCCCGCCCCTGTGGTCTGGGTCTTCGATTGGCGCGGCTTGGTACGCATGCTCTAGTGAACACACTGCATCTCTTTCTTCACAGGGCATGGTGATGACTCCACCACTTCCAGGCATCTTGAGGACATTGTAACCATGGTGAGTCACTTCCATGAACTTGGCTAGGGCCGGGTACCCGAGGATGGCGTTGTACGGTAGGCGGATGTGCGCGACGTCAAAGTCGATGAGCTTGGTGCAGTAGTTGTTGCGCTCCCCGAAGGTGATTGGAAGGCGCACCTGCCCAATCGGAACAGTAGAACCATCGGTGACTCCCGAGAAAGGCTTGGTTGGCTGTAGCTGATCGTATGGCACTTTTAGATTGTCGAACATCTCGACGGACAGGACGTTGAGTCCAGCACCGCCATTGATGAGGGTCCTGGTGACCTGCACATTGCTGATGACTGGGGAGCAAAGCATCGGGAGGGCTCCAGCCGTTGCCGCACACTTGAGCTGATCCGCTGAGCTGAACATGATAGTGCACGTAGACCACCTGAGAGGGCGCGTGGCCTCAAGCTTGGGAAGAACTGTGTTCACCTCGCGAGCAAACTGCTTGAATATGCACTGTAAGGCCGGAGCCTGAGCGCCACCCAAGATGCAGGCAATTGTGCGCGGCTCCTGGAAGCCCCCAATTCCGTTGTCCTGATGCTGGTCTTCATTCCTTCTTGGTGGTGGCGTCAGAGGCGGGAGGCCTGCTGTCGGGGAAGCTGCCTCCACGAGCACCTATGAGGACGGAGCCCCTTTCGGTTCGGCGGGGGGCGGAGGTCGCACGAAGAGCAGATCGAGGCGAGGCACACGAGTGGTTTACCCAGCTTCGGAGCTCTCCGGAGAGATAACACTCCTACTGCTGCTTTGTGGATTGTATTGAGTTCTTGCTCGGGAGCGCTGAGTGCTACAGCATGCACCAGCAGCTAACGAGACCGAGCGTGAGTGTTCCACTGTTCCTCCTCCCCCCCTACGTTGCGCATGGGCCTCCTTTTATATGCTCAAGGGGTCACCGACAGGTGGCAACGTAGGCAAGTGCAAAAATGGAAAAGGTGATGCGGTTGGTACAGCTACCTGCACAGTGTATCATACCTAACCCTGACGGCAGGGGACAAAGGCATTAAATGCCTATCTACGTCGCCCGAACAGTGCAGGAAAGGGACCGTCAGGGACGCCACCGCTCGCCACGATGGCGATCCTGTTAGCGCCGCTTGCCACAGTGTACCCCTCGCTGCACAGCCTCCCGCCACGTACGCCTGGAAGGGTCCCAGAGCGACACGTAGGTGGGTGTGCTGGAGCGCAGGTACAAAGTGGTTGCAGCCTTCCCGCGGCCGTTGTCTTGTCGCGTCCGGAAGCTTGTCGCTCGCCGGGTCTTGCCGGGACACGTGGTGCGTCGCGGCAAGTTCCTTGAGATGCCCTGGTCGGCCTTCCCGGCAAGCTCCTCTTGCCGGGGTCTTGTGCCTTGAGTGGCCTTCCCGGCAAGCTCCTCTTGCCGGGGATTTGTCTCCTTGGCTTAAATACTTCGTTCTTGAATGGCTCCAAAGGAACCACAGAGGATATTGGCGGTCACCCGACAAGCCTTGCCGCGGGACGCTGCGACTGCCGGTGCACAAGTTCGGGATACTAGGGTACCCCTACTCTAGTACACCGACACCTGCGTTGTCGTGCGGGCGATCCTCACAAGGCTGGTCCCTCCAGCCACCCTCGCAAGGCTGGTCCTGCCAGCGGTCCTCGCGAGGGCGGTCACGCCTTCCCTGGCGCGGGCCACGGTCTTCCCATCCTCCTCCACCTCTTCCTCCTCCTCGGCCATAGCCCCTGTCGTTGCGCTCGGGGCGTCGGCCGATTCGCCCGTCTCGCACGGCTCTGAGCTCCTGACATTTGTTGGTGTTGTGGGTGTGGAGGTCGTGGTACACACAGTAGCGTCCGCCCTTGGATGACTCAGGCTGATCCCTGCCTCGCTTGGTGTCCAGCTCTGCTGCTATCACGGAAGCCCCCTTGCGCTTCATGTCTTTGGCCTTGAGCTTCTTTTCCTCTGGGTCGGCTGCCGGGAGCTCGAGAAGGAAAAGGCGCCCTTCCTCAGCCCTGGCGCACTTGGTCGCCAAGTTGAACAGCTCCAGGGATGTGCACAGGTCTTCATGGATGGCTAGCTCCTCCTTCATCTTGATGTCGCGCACGCCGTAGAAAGTTGAGATGATGGCTTCCTCAGTCACCTTGGGGATCTTGAGGCAAGCATAGTTGACGCGTTGGATGTACTTCTGCAGGGTTTCCCCTGGCTATTGCTTGATGCGGCGCAGGTCGCTCACGGTCGGGGGCCGGTCACGAGTGCCCTGGAAGTTGGCGATGAAGCGGGTGCGCATCTCGCTCCAGGTGGAGATGGTGCCGGGGGCCAGCTTAAGGAGCCAGGTGCGGGCTCCGTCCTTGAGCGCCATGGGGAACCAATTCGCCATGACCTTTTCGTCCCTGCTGGCGGCCACGATGCCCAACTCGTAGAGCTGCAGGAACTCCGCGGGGTCCGTTGTGCCATTGTAGCGAGGAGGGAGGTCAGGCTTGAACTTGCCTGGCCATGTGACATCGCGCAGCTCGGTGGTGAAGGCGAGGCAGCCCGCTGTGGCCACCGATGCCCTTGGCTGGTGCCGATCTTGATGTTGCAGGTCACCACATGCCGCCGCTGGGAGCAGCGCAGGGTCTTGTTGTGGAAGCGCTGGGACGCGATCTTGGCGCGCCGGCATCAGGAGCGCGGGAGCACCATCTCGGGGACGCGGTATCTCTTGGCAGCTCCTTTCTTGCTATGCAGGTGCTGGACATAGCGGGTCTCGCCCTGGGGCTGCACGCCTTGCAGCCAAGGCGTCTTCTTGGGGAGGAGGTGGTGGAGGCACCTCCTGCACGGAACAGAGGCGTGGTAGCGAGGGGGGCCGCAAGGGGGAGCCCCCTGCGGCGCTGATGAGCTCGGCAATGCGGGCGAGCCAGTCCTCGTAGAGGTCGTCGACGAGGCGGTAACGGAGAAGCTCTTTCGCCAAGAGCAGCAAGGCGCGCGTGTCCATGGGGGCGCGCCGGGCGTGGGACGACGAGCCAGCCGGGGTCAGCGACGGGGTGGCAGTGCGGCCATCCCGCCGCACCGAAGGATGTTGGGACGAAGCCTGTTGCTCGTTCCCCACCGGGCCGGTGGCGGTGTTGGCGGCGGGCGACAGGGAGCGACGAGGCGGACCGCCGACGGGCGCCGTCTGGGCGACGCTGGTGGCGAGAGCAGCTCGGCGCTCGGAGCGAGCCCGACGAGCGTCAGCCATGGACACGACAGAAGACCTCACGCAAACGGTGGAAAAAAGGATTCCGGCGCACCCCTACCTAGCGCGCCAAATGTCGGATTTCAGGTTCCGGGAGACCCTTGAGGTTCGAACACTGGGGTGGGCGCGGATATCTCTCCCCTACCGATCTACGTCAGATCTTCTCGTGCGAACTAAGATGAAAACGATGAACAACACAAGGGACACGAGATTTATACTGGTTCGGGCCACCGTTGTGGTGTAATACCCTACTCCAGTGTGTGGTGTGGTGGATTGCCTCTGGGGCTAATGACGAACAGTACTGTCGGATCACGGGTTCCGGCAGACCCTTAAGGTTCGAACTCTGGGGTGCACGCGGAAATCGTGCCCTCTACCTCTCCGTCTCGTAAGGATCTAACTAAGGCAAGAACAACACAAGAGACACAAGGTTTATACTAGTTCGGGCCACCATTGTGGTGTAATACCCTACTCTAGTTTGTGGTGGGTGGATTGTCTCTTGGGCTGATGAGGAAGAACAGTACAAGGGGGAACAGCCTCGCGAGGGCCTATTCTTGGCTAGGGGATGAACTACTAGGGGGAGTTCGATCGCCCTTCTCTCTCTCTCTAGATGCTGGATTCGATCCTAGCTCATTCCCATCTCTCCCTACTCTGGGGGTGGCTAGTCCTATTTATAGGCAAAGGCCCTGGGCCTCTTCCCAAATATTGAGCGGGAAGGGCGCCAACAATTGGCCAATTTGAAGGGGAACATCTGGTACACTTATCCTGACTAAAGTTGGTCTTCGCCTGCCAAAGGCCCTGCGGTGACGCCGTCCTGGGCTCCATGGTGACCTCCTTCCCTTTGTTGGACTGGTCTTGGTCTCGTTGCACCAAAATGGGTGCCTTTGCTTAATCCCCTCGCCTGCGCTTGCTCCCTTTGCACCAAAGAGGAAAGGGAGACGCTGCCCGGGCTGGCGCCCGCCTGGCATCCTTGGTCGTCATGGCTTGCGTCATGGGCACCTCGTGAGGTACCCACCTTGATCTCTCCACCTCCTGGCGAGCCAGCTTGAGGAGGCCGTGCTTGAGGAAGCGCCATGTCGTCCGCCTTGCAAGGCTTGGCCCCTCGCGAGGTTCTCGAGCCTTGTGTTGACGAAGATGGGCCACGCTGGGCCCCCATTTGAGCCACGCCGCAAGCCGCAGGCAGGCAAGTCTGGGGACCCCCTTTCCCAGAACGCCGACAGTAGCCCCCGGGCCCAAGGCGCGCATGGACTTGGTCGTGCCGAGAGGCGAAAGGGCAAGAGCGAAGCGCCGCGGGCCCTAACAGCCTGCGGCCTTGGGCGCCGCGTGGCGCTTTGACAGGACGTGGGCGTCTCCACTTCCCCATGACGCCTCGGCAACTGCGTGACTTGACTAGTCCCTGCATGCATAGATTCGGGTCATTATTACCTGCGATCGTGGTTCTTGACGGTTGGCCTCTTCCGGCTATAAGTGCGAGGCCGCACAAGCTCCGCCAGTCCATCCCTTCCCGCTTCTCTTCTTCTTCCTCTCCTTCGCCTCCGCCGCTCGCATGGCTCCGAAGAGGTTCTCAGCTGCCGAGAAGGGGAAGGCTAGTCGGGCGGGGCCCGACTCCCCTCCGCCCAAGCGCGGCCGGGGTCGTCCCCGCAAGCATCCCGCGGTCCCAGCTGTGGCTCCCCGTGGGCACAGGGGTGATTCTCCGCGTGGTGGTGAGCGCTCGGCTGCCATGAGGAGGCAGGCTGCGGTTGCGCGGCCTCCCAGGCCGCGCTTTCGCTCGGCGGAGGTGCTGCCGGAGTTCATCGTGTGGTCGGCGGACCCGACCAACACCTGGCTCCAGCTCCCTCGCTTCTTTATCAGCGAGCTGCCGGCCGGCGCCCGGTGCGGCTTTTGGCTCCAGGCTGACGGCTGCTGCAGTAGGGCCTCTTGGGTTTCGCTCGAGGTCTCCCCTTCTGGGAACGGGGCCCTGACCCGCGGCTGGCAGACGTTTGCCCGCGCGCGCGGCCTGGGCCAGCGGTGCACCCTGCACTTCAAGTTCGACGGCGACGGCACCCTCTACGTGAGGGCGTTTGGGGAAGATGGCCGCCTCGCAGGATGCTGCCCTGAGGATGACGATGGAGGAGACATCGCCCTCTCTGCTGGCGGCGCCCGAGGCTCCCCAAGCTTCGCCAACTTCTCTTCAGGCGGCTCCTCCAGCGGTGGCCGCAGCCAGCCCCCTCGCCTCCGCGCTTGCTTGGGGGGTGGCTGTTCATCCGCCCGTCGTCGCGCTCCGGTGAAGCGCGGGAGGGAGTCCGCCTGAGCTCTGGATGCATCCGGTGTCGCCTCAGCAGGCCGATGTGGGGCGGGCCGCGTTGGGCTCACCCTTCCCTTTTCCTTTTGCTCTCTGTGTAAGATAAGACAGCTGCATGGAGCCCCGTGGGGGCGTGTTGAGAATCATTGCCGTTGTAGCCATTACCTTGATTTTGTTGTTGCGTTTCTCAACCATTTGCCCTCGCGTAGGTAGTTTGGGGCCCCATCCGGGGGGCGACCGACCCAGGCCCTGTGTGCATGTCGTGGTGCCCGAGGGGCACGGACCAGAGGGGTGCTCCTGTAGAGAGCCCGGGCCGTGAAACCTTTAAGCGGCTAGAGCAGAAACGCTCGCGAGGGCGTTCGAATCCCATCCCTCGCGAGGCCTTCATGAGAGAAAATCAAAACGAGGAGTGAAAATCGACAAACCACAAATGAACAACGGCGATAGCTTCGATAAGACTTCAAATGCAAGTAAAACACGTCAAATGCGGAAAGCAAATGAAAAAGCCGCGTCCGGCACCTAGTCTAGTCTTCGACGTCTTCTCACCAGCGGGGAGCTAAGTGCTGCCACTTGGCGTGGGAGGGAGCCCCAGGGCCTGAGGCTGCGCTCCTGAGACTCCGGGGCGTGTACATCCCCACTCATTATTACGTGAGAGTGTCACGGGGCGGCGAGCTTCACAGGCATTGGCCTTCTTCACAGGCTCTGGGCCTTTCTTCTTAGAGGTAATAAGCTTCACAGGCATTCACCTTCTTCACAGGATCTGGGCCTTCTCCCTTAGAGGTAATAAGCTTCACAGCCAGTCCCCTTCTTCACAGGCTCTGGGCCTTCTCCCTTAGAGGTAATAAGCTTCACAGGCATTCGCCTTCTTCACAGGCTCTGGGCCTTCTCCCTTAGAGGTAATAAGCTTCACAGGCATTCGCCTTCTTCACAGGCTCTGGGCCTTCTCCAAAAAGAAACGATCTTCATAGGCGTTCGCCTTCTTCACAGGCTCAGGGACTTTTCCAAAAAGAGAAGATCTTCACAGGCGTTCACCTTCTTCACAGGCTCAGGGCCTTTTCCAAAAAGAGATGATCTTCACAGGCGTTCGCCTTCTTCGCAGGCTCTGGGCCTTTTCCAAAAAGAGATGATCTTGACAGGCGTTTGCCTTCTTCACAGGCTCAGGGCCTTTTTAGGGGTAGAACCTCCGGAGGTGCTGGATGTTCCACACGTCCTGGATCGGCTCCCCCTCTTGAGTCTCCAAGCGCACGGAGCCAGGCCTGGAAACATGAACAACCTTGAACGGGCCCTCCCACATGGGAGAGAGCTTGTGTAGCCCTTCCCTGGAGAGAACCCGCCTGAGTACGAGGTCTCCTACCTCGAGGGTCCTGGGGCGGATGTTGCGGCAGTAATATCGTCGTAGCTCCAGTTGGTACCTTGCCGCTCGCAGCGCGGCTTCCCGGCGGCGTTCCTCCCCCAGCACGAGGTCCATCCCCCGCATGGCGTCCTGCTGCGCCTCGTCGAACGCCAGGACCCGCGCGGAGCGACGCCTGACCTCGTGAGGAAGGACTGCTTCGGCTCCGTAGACCAGGAAGAACGGGGTTTCCCCGGTTGGTTTGGTCGCGGTTGTGCAGATGGACCACAGCACGGATTGGAGCTCGTCATACCAACCACTGCCGCAGGCCTTCAGCTTCTTTTTGAACGTTCTGGTCTTGAGGCCTCTCAGGACCTCCGCGTTGGCTCGTTCGGCTTGCCCATTGCTTCGCGGGTGTGCCACCGAAGCGTAGCATATCTGCGTTCCAAGGTTAGCACAATATGTTTTGAAGAGATTACTGGTGAACTGCGAACCGTTGTGTGTGATGATGCGGTTCGGCACCCCGAACCGGCTCAGATACCCCTGATGAACTTGACAGCGGAGCCCGCGGGGATGGTACGGACAGCCTCCACCTCTGCCCACTTGGTGAACTTGTCAATGGCGACGTAGAGGTAACGGTAACCCCCTGGCGCCCGAGGGAACGGGCCCAGAATATCCAACCCCCAAACTGCGAATGGCCACGAGAGGGGTATAGTCTGCAGGCTCCCCGCTGGTTGATGGATCTGCTTGGAATGGAACTGGCAGGCCTCGCAAGCCTTTACTAACTTGATTGCGTCGTTGAGCACGGTAGGCCAATAGAACCCACTACGGAATGCTTTGCCGACGAGGGTCCGTGATGATGAGTGGTGTCCGCAGTCTCCGCCGTGTATGTCCCCCAGTAGTTCCCTTTCTTGCTCCCTGGAGATGCAGCGCAGAGATACGTCGTTGGGTCGCTTCCGGTAGAGTTCTCCGTCTCTGATGCAATAGGCCGTGGCCTGCCACGCCACACGTTCTGCTTCCTCCTCCTTCTCTGGCAGGGCCCCATGTGTCAGGTAATTCCGGAGCTCTGTGATCCAGCATTCCTCCTGAGGTTCCATCGTCAGGAGCAAGCGTGCTCCTCAGGGCGGTCCGCAGGCCGGGGCTCCCGAGGCTGGCGGCTGAGGGAGCTCCTCTCGAGGCTGAGCCGTGCTTGATAGCGTTGGCTGCGGCGAAGGCTTGAAGATCCGCTCTTCGAAGACGCCGGGCTTCTGCGGCAGCCGCCTGGACGCCCGTCTGGCTATGTCGTCAGCTTCCTGGTTGGTGCCACGGGGCACGTGCTTCAGCTCCAGCCCCCAGAACTTCTTTTCCATCATGCGGACCTCTGCTAGGTAGGCCTCCATGTGTTCATCCTTCGGCTCGTACACCTTATTGGAGAAGTTGACTAGGAGCTGCGAGTCGCCTTTGACGGTGAGGCGCTTCACTCCCAGGGCCGCTGTGGCCTTCAACCCGGCTATCAGTCCCTCATATTCTGCTATGTTGTTGGAGACCTTTTCTCCTTGCTGGAAACAGAGTTGTACTGCATAGCAAAGCTTATCCTGAGTAGGTGATATCAGCACAGCACCAGCCCCCGCGCCGTGCCTGGAGAATGCCCCGTCGAAGTACATGACCCAGCCTTCTGGCGCCTTGCTCCCTGGGGAGAGGGAGCGATCCTCGTCACCCTTGAGGCCTGGCGCCTCTGTCCATTCCGCCACGAAATCCGCCAATGCTGAACTCGAGCTGAAATGCTTGCAACTCTATGTTCCACTCAGCGACCCTTCCGGCTGAGTTAGGGCTCCTGAGCATCCTCTCCAGGGGGGTACGACGAGACGACCTTGATCGGGTGAGCTTGGAAGTAGTGACGCAGCTTGCGCGAGGCCACTAGCAGCGCGAGGAGGAGCTTCTGAGGCATCGGGTATCGTGCCCTCGCATCCCGTAGCACCGTGCTAACGAAGTAGACCGGGTGCTCAACGAGGCTGAGAGCATCTTGGGTCGCGGCGCCCTCGGGAGGTGAAGGCACCTCACGAGGTGCTGTGGCCTCGGGAGGCGAACCATCCGGGCATGCCGCCTCTCCTGTCTCTGGTGCGTCCCTCGGTAGCTGACTCTCTTCATCTGTAGTTTTGGCTTCCTCGAGCTTTCCCTGTTCCCGTCTTGTCTGGCCTCGGGCTGCCGCTATGGTCTTGGACTGGCGCTCCTCCCTAACCGCCACCAGTGCTGCGCTGGCAGAGTAAGGGGTGGCGGCAAGGTAAAGCAGCAGAGGCTCCTGAGGGCGCGGAGCCACCATGACTGGGGGACTGGTTAGGTACCTCTTGAGATCTTGAAACGCCTTATCTGCCTCTTTAGTCCATTCAAAGGGTCCCTTTTTCTTCATCAGCTGAAAGAAAGGCAGCGCTCGTTCCCCCAACTTGGAGATGAAGCGCCCTAGCGCGGTCACACGCCCAGTGAGCTTCTGCATTTCTCTGAGGGTCTTTGGCGGGCTCATGTCCTCGACCGCCTTGACCTTCTCGGGGTTGGCCTCGATGCCACGGTGAGCTATGAGGAATCCCAAAAGCTTGCCCGAGGGAACGCCAAACACACATTTCTCTGGGTTGAGCCGCAGGTTCACTGCGTCGAGGCTCGCGAAGGTCTCCTCCAGGTCTTGTATCAGGGTCCTGGCCTCTCGAGATTTCACCACAATGTCATCGACGTACGGTTCAACATTCTTCCCGAGCTGCGGGCCCAAGGTGATGTGCATCAGCCGCTGAAAGGTTGCCCCTGCGTTGCTAGTCCAAATGGCATGCATGTATAGCAGTATACCCCGCACGGGGTCAAGAAGGCGGTCTTCTCATCGTCTTCTACCGCCATCTTGATCTGGTGATATCCGGAGAAGGCATCCAAAAAGCACAACAGGTCGCACTCGGCGGTGGAATCGACGATCTGGTCGATGCGAGGGAGCGGGAACGGATCTTGCGGGCATGCCTTGTTGAGGTTGGTGAAGTCGACACCCATGCGTTCCTTCTCCCCTTTCTTGGGCACAACGACAGGGTTGGCCAACCAATCTGGGTATCGGACCTCGCGAATGACTCCAGCGGCTTCTAACTTGCGGGTCTCTTGGACGATGAAGGCCTGCTTCTCTGTGGACTGTCGCCTGGCTTTCTGCTTCACGGGGCGCACATTTGGGCACACGTTGAGGTGGTGCTCGATGACGTCCCCGGGGATCCCTGCCAACTGATCGGTCTCCCAAGCAAACACTTTCTTGTTTGCACGCAGGAACTTGACCAGGGCCTCCTCCTGCTCAGGCCCTAGGTTGGCGCCAATGGTGAAAGTGGCGCTGGAGGACCCGTCCTCGTCGACGAGTATCTGCTTGGTTTCTGCCTTGTCCTGGGTGAACAACTGCTTCTTCTTGGTAGGCGCAGCCCCCTTGGGCTCAGGGGTCCCCGCGTCGGCGGGCTGTGCCGATGCCGCCGTCTTGAAGGCGAGCTTGAGTACTCGCAAGGCATCCCCGGTGTCTCCGTGCACGGTGAGGGTACCGTTGCTCCCGGGCATCTTCATGAGGTTGTACGCCGGGTGCGTGGCGGCCATGAACTGAGCCAGTGCCGGGTAGCCGAGGATGGCATTGTGAGGGAGGCCGATGGGGGCGATGTCGAAGTCGACCATCTCCGTGCGGAAGTTGTCGTAGGTGCCGAAGGTCACCGGGAGCCGGATCTGTCCCAAGGAGTCGGACGACCCGCCCCCGACGCCTGAGAAGGATCGGCTGGGTTGCAGCCGCTCCCGGGGTATGCGGAGGAGGTTGAAGGTCTCGACCGAAAGCACGCTGAGGCCCGCGCCGCCATCGATGAGGATTCTGGTGACGGCCACCTGGCAGATGGTGGGGGTGCACAACAGGGGGAGCGCGCCCGAGCCGGCCAAGTTAGCGGGGTGGTCCTCCGAGCTGAAGGTCAGGCCAACCTCGCGCGCCGCCCGGTCCGTGGGAGCCCCCTGCCATGCGGAAACGACGCCGATCTGGCGGGCAAACGGCTCGACGTGGCGGCTCGTTGGTGGCGCCTGCGAGCCGCCCAAGAGGGCCGCAACGACCGGGAGTGCCGACATCGTGGTGCAGCCGCCCGGTCGCGTCGATAGGCGCCGGGGTGGTGCTTGTTGTCCGCCTCCCGTCGGGCCAGTGGCGGTGTTGACTGCGGACGACGGGGAACGGCGAGGACGTCCACCAGCGAGGGCCGCTGGCGTGGCGCGAGCTCGACGTGTGCCGTACATGGATGCGGCAGCCGGGAGAGGACGGAGCGGTGGACGGCAGATTCCGGCGCACCCCTACCTGGCGCGCCAAATGTCGGATCACGGGTTCCGGCAGACCCTTAAGGTTCGAACTCTGGGGTGCACGCGGAGATCGTGCCCTCTACCTCTCCGTCTCGTAAGGATCTAACTACTGCAAGAACAACACAAGAGACACAAGGTTTATACTAGTTCGGGCCACCATTGTGGTGTAATACCCTACTCTAGTTTGTGGTGGGTGGATTGCCTCTTGGGCTGATGAGGAAGAACAGTACAAGGGGGAACGGCCTCGCGAGGGCCTGTTCTTGGCTAGGGGATGAACTGCTAGGGGGAGTTCGATCGCCCTTCTCTCTCTCTCTCTCTAGATGCTGGATTCGATCCTAGCTCATTCCCATCTCTCCCTACTTTGGGGGTGGCTAGTCCTATTTATAGGCAAAGGCCCTGGGCCTCTTCCCAAATATTGAGCGGGAAGGGCGCCAACAATTGGCCAATTTGAAGGGGAACATCTGGTACACTTATCCTGACTAAAGTTGGTCTTCGCCTGCCAAAGGCCCTGTGGTGACGCCGTCCTGGGCTACATGGTGACCTCCTTCCCTTCGTTGGACTGGTCTTGGTCTCGTTGCACCGAAATGGGTGCCTTTGCTTGATCCCCTCGCCTGCGCTTGCTCCCTTTGCACCAAGTAGGAAAGGGAGACGCTGCCCGGGCTGGCGCCCGCCTGGCATCCTTGGTCGTCATGGCTTGCGTCATGGGCTCCTCGTGAGGTACCCACCTTGATCTCTTCGCCTCCTGGCGAGACAGCCTGAGGAGGTCGTGCTTGAGGAAGCGCCATGTCGTCCGCCTTGCGAGGCTTGGCCCCTCGCAAGGGTCTCGAGCCTTGTGTTGACGAAGATGGGCCACGCTGGGCCCCCATTTGAGCCACGCCGCAAGCCGCAGGCAGGCAAATCTGGGGACCCCCGTTCCCAGAACGCCGACAAGTACAAAGGAAGAACAGCCTCGCGAGAGGTGTTCTTGGGCTAGTGCGATGAACTGCTTGGGTTAGTTCAGTCGCCTCTCTCTCTATCTCTCTGCTTAGGCTCTATAGATTTCTCTATTCCTATGGCTGGATGGCTAGATCGATCCTCTACTCTGTGGTGGCTAGCTCTATTTATAGAGGCCCTGGGCCTATCCCCGAAATAATTGAGCGGGAAGGGCGCCAACAATTGGCCATTTTGAAGGGGAACATCTAGTACAAGTTATCCTGACCAAAGGTGGTCTTCAGCTGCCAAAAGCTCCGGTGGTGGCGCCATCTTGGGCTCCACGGTGACCTCCGTCCGGCCGTCCAGCTGGTCTTGGTCTTGTTGCACTGATACCTTGGCCTGATACCTTGCCTGTGCTTGCCCCCTTTGCACAAAAGGGAAACAAGGACTTTGCACAGGCCGGCGCCCGCCTGGCCTTGATCGTCATGGCTTGCGTCACTGGAGCCTCGCGAGGTACCCTTGCATTGATCTCTGCTCCTCCTCGCGAGCCCTGCCTGATGAGGACATACTTGAGGAAGCTCGCTGTCGTCCGCCCCGCGAGGCTTGGCCCCTCACGAGGGTCTTGAGCTTGTGTTGATGGAGATGGGCCTCGCTGGGCCCCCACTTGAGCCACGCCGCAGGCAGGCAAGTCTGGGGACCCCCATTCCCAGAACGCCGACAAGGAGGAAACTTCATTGTCGGAGGAGCTCTCCACACTTCACTTCAGGCGAGTTCCAAGATCTCCGAAGACCTTGATGGAGAGCAAGCCACCCTCCATTGACTTGAAGTAGAGGACGAGCCCCACCATCAGGCTATGGATGCGAGCAAATGTCTTCCATCCGCGACGATGGTACATAATATGAGGACCGGGGAAGTCGACGTCGACCCGCGTGCCGCCGGTCCCGCAACCCCTCATGTGCAATCTGAGGGTCTGGGGCGGATCGAACTCCATTTCCCGAGCGAAGGGGGTGGGGAGACGGAGACGACGGCGTGGTGGTCGGCGCAGTCTGATGAAGAACTCGCAGGGCTTGTCCCTGACGTGACCCTCCATCGCAGGAGGCACCGCTGGCGGAGGCACGACCATCGCGTCGCCTCGTCCCCCTCTTCCTTGACCGCCGCGGCGACCTCGCCCACGCCCCTCCCCCTTCCTCTTGTGGCTGGCTCCACTGCCTCGGGCTCTTGGGAAGGAGGGATGCGCTGACGAGCAGCAACCCTCGCCGCCACCGTCGAAGGCCCAGCACCTCCTCTCGCCATGGCAGGTCGAAGAAAGGAGCAAAGGTGGAGGAGGATGGATACTGAGGGAATGTGGGATGACGCCCCCTCCCCCTCCTTATAAAGGGGCGGGGTCGAGGCTTGGCCGCCCCACTCAGCCAATCTAGCCATCGGAGGCGCAGGGAATCAGGACCGACCCGCTGCCCCAATCAGGGGGCTTGGATTCCCACCTCCACCGTCTGCCACTTGCATGGAGGATGCATGGCGAGCGAGCAGGATCGAGGGGACGGGTAAGGCGACCGTTCCCCGCCCCATGATCGTGGAGCATGGGCGCCTTGAAGACTGTGATGCGAGTCCACTTAATAAATGAGCCGCGCCTCCACGCCTCCCTCTTTTTATGGGGAAGGCGCGAGCCGCCTCTTTACTGCGACGTGACGCATGCATGCGGGAACCGCCCCACGCATGACCCCCACGTCACGCATGACCCTCCACATCGCGCGCAGGTCATGGGGAAGCACAGTGGACGAAACACTTACTGCGGTAAAATCCGCCCCACCTGCCCGCGCACCGTTCTGGGCCTTGGCCAACAACACATCACGCTTATGTGTTGCCCAGGCCCGGGGGCTCCTGTCGGTGTACAAAAGTAGGGGATCTCCTTTTCACCCCTTTACTTGTGCACGGGCAGTCAGAGCCACACGTCGCGGCCACACCTAACAGGGCAGGAGGGGGAAGCCGGAGAGAAGCCGAGGCGCAAGACAACCGAGGCAATGCTAAGACCAGAAATGCCAAAGACAAGAGGGCGAGGTGGACTCCCCCAGCAAGGCTCTTGCAGGGGCGGCCTCCGCGGCCCGGCAAGGGCCTTGCCGGGGCAACTTGCCCAACGCCAGCAAAGCGAGCCACCCTTGAGCCCAAGGGTTCCAAACGCCGTCAACAACTACATTGGAACCACTGCTCGGGAGGCACCTCCGTGGTGGCATGCAGATCTTTGTCAAGATCATAAACACACGATCAGATGAGGACCAGAAGACGATGACCCTCGGCAGGATCCTAGACGAGGGGATCCGCAAGGCCCCCGGCAAGCGCCTTGCCGGGGACGACTGCGACGCCACGACAAGACCCTTGCCGGGCCCCCAGCAAGACCCTTGCCGAGGGCATCAGCAGGGCCACTGCGAGGCCCGCACCAGCCAAGACTCTACCGCCGTCCCCAAGGAGCTGCTAGCTCAACCAGTTGGGCAGGCACCTGCGTGGCGATTTTGGCGGCCTCTACACCAACTCAGCAAACACCTACGTGGTGGCATGCAGATCTTCGTGAAGGCTCCACCACCGCTCCACCTCAGCAGCCTGCCTGCCTACATGGCACCGCACGCATCGCTGGCCTGGGCGCGTGTCGATGCGAGGCAGAGTGCCGACGGACGGCACCGGCCTCGTTCCCGTCCCCAATAAAGCTAATGGACACCTAAGTAGCGCATTTAATGCAGTTTGTCCCGTAACGCTGCGCGATAAGCTCGCGCGCTATACACCTTTCCACCTCCTATGTGCCACTGTGGCAACCCCTTTTGCCTATAAAAGGAGGCCCGAGGCGACCAGGAGAGGGATTCGGCTCTTTTGGGCAAGTTACACCCCGTTGCTAGCTCAAGAACACAAGAACACCCAATACATCCACCAAAGCAGGACTAGGGTTTTACGCATCCTCGTGGCCCGAACATAGGTAAATAATCCGTGTACTTCTTGTTAGACCTGCTCTTCTCACGACCCCGCGCCCGCCAACCGTAGAAGGGATTCCAGTGATCCCATAGGTGTCGTTTCCCCGACACTCTGCCATACTGCCCTTTGCTGGCCACATATGATGTTGTTCGCTTGAGAATCGAGTTGCTTGAATCTCTTCACGTCAATAGTGTTCAGGGAAGGTGAGATAGTGGGAACGCCATTCTCCACAATGTACCAGAGATCCTTGTCAATTGCCTCAAGATGCATACGCATCTTATACTTCCAGTAGGGGTAGTCCGTCCCATTGAAGGTAGGACACCCAACAGAGACCTTGATCATACCTGCAGTCGACATAACTAAAACTCCAGGCGGTTAAACCAAAATCACACAGAACAAGGGAGTACCTTGCTCTGATATCAACTGAAAATGCGTTAAGTCGACTAGAGGGGGGCTGAATAGGAGATTTTTATGAATTCTTCACTGAGGAATTTCAGAATGAAGAAATTCCTAAGAGAAGAACTACTTGCAGCGGAATAAGTACTCAGATGCAAACATAACAGAACATAAGCATGGTCATCATGATGAAATGAAAACACGCACAGAGTACAGAAAGCGTAAACATAGGATAAACAGGATGAAGACAAACAGACTGAAGAAATTGAACTGAGGAAATAGAGAAAGTCTTCAGTCAAAGTCTTCAAACGGATATGAACAACCACACAACATAGTAATGAGGAAATGAAAGAGTTGAGGAAATAGAACCAGTAGGCTTGGTGAAGACAATGATTTGGTAGACCAGTTCCAACTGCTATGACAGTTGTACATCTGGTTGGAGCGGCTACCGTATTCTCCTTGAGCTAAGGTCACACAGACCTCTCCCAATCACTCATGGTAATTCTTCAGGTGACTTCCAAACCTTCACAAACTCGGTCACTCGGCGATCCACAATTTCCTCTTGGATGCTCTAGACCATGACACCTAACCGTCTGGAAGATGCATAGTCTTCAAAGGTAACAAGCGTTGGATCCATGCAGGATCAATCTCTTCAGTGATGCTCAATCACTTTGGGTTTTTAGGTGTTTGGGTTTGGGTTTTCCTCACTTGATGATTTTCGCTCAAAGTCCCCGGAGGATTGGATGCTCTCAAATGACAAGTGTCAGTTTCTCTCGGAGCAGCCAACCAACTAGTGGTTGTAGGGGGCGGCTATTTATAGCCTAGGGAGCATCCCGACATGATAAGAAATAAATGCCCTGCAATGATATGACTGTTAGGTGGCTAGATATTTTGGGACAGCAGGTGCGTAACACAGCAACGGTCGGTGACTATCAAATTCCTCAGGGCTATCATGTTCCTCACATGTACGCAGTCCGCACTGGCGAATTCCTAACTCCTCAGTCAGAACAAATTCCTCAGAGACCAGAAGAACTTCGTCTCTCTCACTAAAGAAATTGACTGAACTGCATGAGATTTCCAATGGCTTCACTCGTAAGGATTGGTAGGTGTAGGATTTTGAGTTGGGCATCACTTGGCAAATTTTCTTTAGTTCTTTCTCGACCCACTTTAACAGTACGGTATTTCCTATGACTCAAGAAAGAGAAAATGAAACTACGAAAACAAAAGTCTTCATGCTTCATGTTCCTCGTATGAAATCCAAGTCTTCAGGGTCACACCAATTTCTTCACTTTCAAAGTCTTCAGAAATCCAAAGTCTTCAGTCGAAGAACTTCATTTTTAGGGGTCGACTTTCTCTGTAAGTATCAAACTCCTCATAGACTTATAGACCTGTGTACACTCACAAACATATTAGTTCCTTAACCTATAAGTCTTCAATACACCAAAATCACTAAGGGGCACTAGACGCACTTACAGATGCTGATGGTAGTGTTACTATCTACAAAGCTCGACTTGTCGCGAAAGGTTTTCAACAAGTTCAACATGTTGACTACGATGAGATTTTCTCACTCGTAGCGATGTTTAAATCTGTCTGAATCATATTAGCAGTTGCCGCATTTTATGAAATCTGGCAAATGGATAACAAAACTGCACTCCTTACTGGATTTATTAAAGAAGAGTTGTATATGATACAACCAGAAGGTTTTGTCGATCCAAAAGGTACTAACAAAGTGTGTATGCTCCAGCGATCCATTTATGGACTGGTGTAAGCATCTCGGAGTTGGAATATACGCTTTGATAGTGTGATAAAAGCATATGGTTTTATACAGACTTTTGGAGAAGCCTGTATTTGCAAGAAAGTGAGTGGTAGCTCTGGAGCATTTCTGATATTATATGTGGATGACATATTGTTGATCGGAAATGATACTAAATTTCTAAATAGCATAAAAGGATACTTGAATAAGGATTTTTCAATGAAAGACCTCGGTGAAGCTGCTTATATATTAGGCATCAAGATATATAGAGATAGATCAAGATGCTTAATTGGAATTTCACAAAGCACATACCTTGATAAAGTTTTGAAGAAGTTCAAAATGGATCAAGCAAAGAAAGTGTTGTTGCCTGTGTTGCAAGGTGTGAAGTTGAGTAAAGACTCAAAACCCGACCACGGTAGAAAATAGAAGACAATGAAAAGTCATTCCCTATACCCCAGTCATAGGTTCTATAAAGTATGCCATGCTGTGTACCAGACCTATTGTATACCGTGCCCTGAGTTTGGCAAGGGAATACAATAGTGATCTAGGAGTAGATCACTGGACAGCGGTCCGAATTATCCTTGGTGGAATAAGGATATGTTTCTCGGTTATGGAGGTGACAAAAAGTTCGTCGTAAAGGGTTACGTCAATGCAAGCTTTGACACTGATCCGGATGACTCTATGTCTCAATCTAGATACATATTGAAAGTAGGAGCATTTAGCTAGAGTAGCTCCATACAGAGCATTGTAGACATAGAAATTTGCAAAACATACAGATCTGAATGTGGCAGACCCATTGACTAAACCTCTCTCACACGCAAAACATGATCACACCTTAGTACTCTTTGGATGTTAATCACATGGCGATATGAACTATTTTATTGACTCTAGTAAACCCTTTGGTTATTGTTCACATGGTGATGTGAACTATAGAGTGTTAAATCACATGGCGATGTGAACTATTGGTGTTAAATCACACGGTGATGTGAACTAGATTATTGACTCTAGTGCAAGTGGGAGACTGAAGGAAATATGCCCTAGAGGCAATAATAAAGTTGTTATTTATATTTCCTTATATCATGATAAATGTTTATTATTCATGTTAGAATTGTATTAATCGAAAACTTAGTACATGTGTGAATACAAAGACAAACAGAGTGTCACTAGTATGCCTCTACTTGACTAACTCGTTGAATCAAAGATGGTTAAGTTTCCTCGACATAGACATGAGTTGTCATTTGATTAACGGGATCACATCATTGGAGAATGATATGATTGGCTTGACCCATCCGTTAGCTTAGCACGATGATCGTTTAGTTTGTTGCTATTGCTTTCTTCATGACTTATACATGTTCCTATGAGTATGAGATTATGCAACTCCCGAATACCGGAGGAACACTTTGTGTGCTATCAAACGTCACAACGTAACCGGGTGATTATAAAGATGCTCTACAGGTGTCTCCGATGGTGTTTGTTGAGTTGGCATAGATCGAGATTAGGATTTTTCACTCCGATTGTCGGAGAGGTATCTCTGGGCCCTCTCGGTAATGCACATCACTATAAGCCTTGCAAGCAATGTAACTAATGAGTTAGTTACGGGATGATGCATTACGAAATGAGTAAAGAGACTTTCCAGTAATGAGATTGAACTAGGTATGATGATACCGACGATCGAATCTCGGGAAAGTAACATACCACTGACAAAGGGAACACCGTATGTTGTTATGCGGTTTGACTGATAAAGATCTTCGTAGAATATGTAGGAGCCAATATGAGCATCTAGGTTCCTCTATTGGTTATCGACCGGAGATGTGTCTTGGTCATGTCTACATAGTTCTCGAACCCGTAGGGTCCGCACACTTAACGTTCGATGACAATTTGTATTATGAGTTATGTGATTTGATGACCAAAGTACTCGGAGTCCCGGATGAGATCACCGACATGAAGAGGAGTCTCGAAATGGTCGAGAGGTAAATATTCATATATTGGAAGGCTATATTCGGACATTGGAAAGGTTCTGAGTGATTCTGGTATTTTTTGGAGTACCGGGGAGTTACGGGAATTCACCGGGAGAAGTAATGGGCCAAGAGGTGGCGTGCGCCTCCCCCCTACCCAAACCGAATTGGACAAGGGTGGGGGTGCGGCCCCCCTTTCCTTATCCCTCTCCCTCTCTTTCCTTCTCTCCTACTCCGAATAGGAAATGGAATCCTACTAGGACTTGGGAGTCCTAGTAGGACTCCCTATGCTTGGCGCGCCTCCTAGGCCGTCCGCCTCCTCCCTCCCTCCTTTATATACGGGGGAGGGGATCACCCCAAAGGCACTCAAGATTTGTCTTAGCCGTGTGCGGTGCCCCCCTCCACACACTACAAAAAAAGACACATCCGTGACATTTTGGGCCAAACGAAAATCTTTTCTGTCATACTTATGACACTTCTATGACGATAATTGTGACAAAACCCGGTATCATCATAGATGTGGCGGGGTCCTACTTCTATGACAAAAAATCATGACAGAAAATGGGCTTTTCGTCCTGGGCGGGCCGGAGACGCAGCTGCATGACATTCTTTGGGCCGTCCATGACGGAAAAAACCGTGGTAGAAGCGAAGGCGAGGAAAATATCAGGGTGTTCCTGGTTAGGGTGGGTCGTCGGGGCCCAGTGATGTGTGTTTCTCTCGTACACGCACGCGCGTGGGTGTGAGGCGTTGGGCTCTAACTGAACCCGAGCGAGGCGTTGGGCTCTAACTGAACCCGAGCGATTGCACTGCAGGCTACGCGTTACTGAACACGAGCGATCGATCGATGGGTGTTAACTGAACCTGATCGAGTGATTCCTTCGCTACTGCTGCTAACTTAAGCCGATCGACGCTGCCTCTGGATGAACAATGAGCGTTGCTGGGGGGGGTTGGATGAACTGCTCCCGACGGAGGTGGATGAACAGGGCCCCGTGGCGTTGCCTCTGGATGAACAGTGAGCGTTGCTGGGGGTTTGGATGAACAGTTCCCGATGGGGGTGGATGAACAGGACCCCGATTGTTCGAGCCGGTTGGAGCTGGATGAACAGGAACCCGTGGAGGGCAGGATGAACAGGACCACCCCGTGGAGGGCAGGATGAACAGGACCACCCCGTGGAGGGCAGGATGAACAGTAGATGGTGGAGGGCAGGATGAACAGTAGCCCATGGAGGGGTGGTTGAACAGGAGCCCATGGAGAGGGCTTGTTGAACAGTAGCCGGTGGAGTTGCGCGCGGTGGAGGCTGGATGAACAGGAGCACGTGGATGAACAGTCGCAGGTGGAGGCTGGAGGAGGTCGACGGTGGATGAACAGTAGCCCGTGGAGGCTGGAGGGGGTCGACGGTGAAGATGAACAGTATCCCGTGGAGTCCCGTTTTGCGGTACGCCACACCCCTCCCGATGAACAGGACCCCCGTTTCGACCGTAGCGCTCCAACACAAGTCTGTTTCCTCCGTTTTGTGGTACGCCACACCCCTCCCGATTAACAGGACCCCCGTTTCGACCGTAGGAGGTCCGTTTCCTCCGTTTTGCGGTACGCCAAACCACTCCCGATGAACAGGACCCCGTTTCGAACGTGGCTGGTCGAACACAAGGCCGTTTCCTTCGTTCTGCGGTACGCCAGGCCTCGTTTCCATTGGCTGTTCCGTCCAAGCCCTCCCGATGAACACGACGACGCATTCCGTTCCGACCCAGACGATTGGCTCCCCATGAACAGGATGACGACAATGTTTCTCCGTTCCGACCCAGCCATGTACACGAGCCCTGGTCGTACGTATGCGCGAGTAGGCGTTCGAGACCCTGCCCGTATGTACGTACGTGGCCGTATTTCCTTTCTTGCACACTGGCCACTGTACGTACGTGTACATGCTACGTGCGTGCCTCTACTATGGCACATGCGCGCCTCTACATCAACCAGTATGTACGTACACGTTCGCGACCAGAATGACAATGCTATGTACGCTTCGACCAGGTGGGTCCCGACTGTCAGGCACTTCCTTGCGTGCGAAGATGTAGCTGGTGGGTCCCAGCAGTCAGGGGGAAATGTTTTTTTCGCGAAATACGGTGGCTGGTCCGGTGGGTCCCCGCTGTCAGGTGGAGGAATAATTATTTTGCGCATAATAAGGAGGCACTTCCTTGCTGCGGCCGTGGACCCAGCTGTCAGCCTCTCCATGTACAGTCCATGTCCGATGGAATCTGTTCCTTGACCACCTTGACCACGCCGCGCTGAGAGCACCAGGGCGGTGGATGACGGCGAGGCCTAGGAAGGGGACGACGCAGAGCCGGGGAAGACGCGACAGTGGATGCCCACGCGTAGAGGAGTACGAGGGTTCACTGGTTCGCTGCGGTGTGAGGCTGTCGTCACCGCAGAATAACAGGGGGTGTGGGTGAGTAGAGGGATGGCCTCGCCAGTGGTGGGAATAGTAGGGAGCGGTGAGGCCTCCGCGGCAGCATAGCCGGCCACGGGAGGTAGGAGCATGCGGAACGACCGGTGCTGCTTTGGGCGGCTGGAGCAACAAGACCAGAGGTTGAAGAAGCACTACGGCCGTTGGATGGACATAGTTCAGTCACTAGAGCTAGAATCATTCATATTGACTAAGTTGACAAAGCACTCCGTCCCCGTCAACTTAGTAGGCCCACAAGTCAGCCACCCACCAAGGAGGGTCCCAACTAGCAGGGGGAGTATTTATTTTTTTTGTGCGTAATAAGGAGGCACATCCGGTGGGTCTGAGCTGACAGTGGGGGAAACATTTTTTTCGCGAAATACGATGACCCATCCGGTGGGTCCCAGCAGTCAGGGGGAAACGTTTTTTTTGCAAAATACAGTGGCCTATCCGGTGGGTCCCTGCTGTTAGGTGGAGGAATCATTATTTTCCGCGTAATAAGGAGGCACTTCTTTGCTGCGCCCGTGAACCCAGCTGTCAGCCTCTCCACGTACAGTACACTTCTGATGGAAGTCGTTCCTTGACCACGTTTACTACGCCCCCACTACTAGGGAAAACGTTATACATAGAATCTTAGCAGCAGGGCGGCACAAACAGAAGCGCTACTGCTAATTAGCAGTAGCGCGGGTTTTTAACCCTCGCTACTACTAAGTTGATAGTAGTAGCGCGGGTTTTTAACCCGCACTACTACTAAGCAGTCTCTATCGTGGCCCCCATACATGCCATAGTAGTAGTCAGGGGTATAAACCCGCGCTACTACTAAGTTGATAGTAGTAGCGCGGTTTTATACCCCTTGCTACTACTAAGTACGAGGTAGGTGAAGTCGCCATATCCTCGGCCGAATCCCCATCTCCTCCCCCAAATCCCTCCTCTCTTCCACCACTCTCTCCTCTCACTTTCCATACGCTCTCACATGGACCTCTTGCCCATGCACCCATCCTCCTCCATGGCGCCGAAAGAGGCCGCCGCCTCGCGCCACCGGCGACTAGGAGCTCGTCGGTCTTCCAACGACATCTAGGAGGCCGTCGCCCCGCGCCACCACACCGGAGCACCTCGCCACCAGTGACTAGCTCCGCTGCTCCCTACATCAGCTTTGTCTCTCCCTCGGTTTTCCTTTTCTCTCTCTCTCCCTCTGGTTTGACTCACCCTCCCATGTCCATGCCCGTGCAGGTCGTCGCCATGGATGACCCGGAGCTATCTGGCATGGTCGGGAAGAGGAGCCCGATGCCGCGGCCTGGCTCTGCCATAGAAACGGGCCTTCTCCAACAGCCACTGCTGGATCTGGTCTTCCGCTATCTGTTCATGCCTCCGGCGACGCCAATCATCGCTAGATCTTACCATTGCTGCCATTGACAGCATGCACGGGATCGAGATTTTTTTTTGTTTTTGAAAGTAATAGCAGTAGCGCGGGGTATAAGACCCGCTAAAGCTAATTAGCAGTAGCGCTATTTGCAACGCATGCTACAGCTAACCATGTATAGCAGTAGCGTGTGTCAACACGCGCTACTGCTACAAGTTAGATGTGGCACTGTATCAGTAGCGCGGGTACCCGTGCTACTGGTACACCCAAAACCCGCACTGCTGCTAGGCTTTTCCCTAGTAGTGCGCGCTCTATTGCATGCATGCGTCGATGGGCGTGGTGCGTCCCCAGTGTCAGCCTCTCACGTACAGTCATGTTCCGATGACTCTCGGTTGTTGACCATGCTTCTTGTCGAGCGCACCAAAGGCCGGTGGACGACGGTGAGGCCCCAGACTGGAATGACCCGGAGGATGACGGGGCAGTGGAGTCGCAGATGGAGAGGAGTGGGAAACTTGACTGGTTCGGGTGCGCGGCAGCACAGCCGCGGTGCCGCCCACAGGAGACAGGAGCAAGAACAGAGGTTGAAGAAGGAGCACGGCTGTTGGATTAACATCCAACGGTCCAGCTGCTAGTATCATTTGTTGATTAAGTTGACAAAGCCCTGCATACACGTCCGCTTAGTAGGCTCACAAGTTAGCCACCAAATCTGACGGGTCCCAGCTGTCAACGGGAGGAATAATTTTGTTCGCATAACAAGGAGGCACTTCCTTTTGTGCGAAGATACAGCCGGTGGGTCCCAGCTGTCAGGTGGAGGAAAAAATCCGCTTAATAAGGAGCAACTTTCCTTGTGTGCGACCATGGACCTCGTGGGTCCCAGCCGTCAGGCTCTCCACGTACAGTCCTCTTCCGATGACTCTCGTTTGTTGACCACGCCGCACCGAGCGCAGCGAGGCGGTTGAGAACGGCGAGGCCTCGGACGTGAATGACTCGGAGATGGGAAGACGCGGTAGTGGAGTCGCAGATTGAGTGGAGGAGAAGGGTTATAACTGGTTCTGGTGTGGCGTGGGGCTGCAGTCGGTGGAGAATAACAGGAGGTGTGGAGGGGTGGAGGGATAACCTGGCCGACGATGGGGTGGCGCTTCGCAGCGATGCATGCTAAGCAGAGCTGCTAGCCACCGGAGGCGGGACCAGGCGGTCCCGGCGACGCTGGAGGAAGAAGACGAGAGATTGAAGGTGCATGCCGACCAAGTTGACAACGCCCCTGCGTAGGCTTCGACCTATTGGCCCACATGTCAGCCTGCAAAAATGTGGCATATATTTAACCCATGTTTTTTAGAATGTACAGTCCATTTGCTGGGCTGGGTGAACAAATAATTTTGCGTCAATGCGGCCCATTTATATTATCTAAGAAATCCCAGCCCATTTGCACTTCCTTCAAATACACGAATTATCTGGGCTCGTTATATATATATAATGTTATGTTAGAAGGAGCAATTAATATCAAAAATAAACGGGAGAGGCACATTTTTTATATACATAATTAACAAATTAGCGAGTTATTTCTCAAAATAAAAATGAGCGCGTTATTATTACGTTGGTCCTTAAAATCTTCGCAAGCTTTTGTACACAATCACAAGGATTTTCCTTGTCTGTGAGTCAAAAACAACCAGGATTTTCCTTGCCAACTTCTGTTAAACATTTACTTTTATAAGTTAATAACACGTGGGATGTTTTCATAATGTATATATAAGTCTCTATAAAATATACGATAATAGTAATAATATAAATATATATAATGTGGTTAAAAAATACATTGGGATGCCGATCTTTAAGAAAAAGCCCATAGCCGGTATGGACCTCAGAAAATAAGTTGAAACCACTGTCACCCGTATGTCGTGGGCTACGCATGTTAAAATACAAAACCTAGGACTAGCTGATACTTGTTCACCCTCTGGAAAAAAATGATACCAGATCCCCGAGCGAACTGGATTATAGAGGGGGCCGGCGACACGACTGAAGAAGCACATCAGGAGAGATTTTTTTCTTCAGTGGATGGCTCTTGATGCCGTTTTTTACTTGCCTCTGCACCATACAACTTGTATTTTTAGCCTCCCAGTCCATGGTGGACCAGCAGCCCATTTGCTGGGCGGGCCAACCTACAGAAACCAGCACTCGATTTTTCATCAAGCCCCAAAAACAACGCAGTACTATGTTTGTTTTGAGGCCGAAAACATTACGGCAGGGGTTGAGCGAGGGGAGGGGCAAGACAGAGCAAAAATATTAAAAAGAGCTGATGCGCTGTTGCTACCCTAACAAGCAGGTGCAATTCTTCTCGGGAAGAAGGTGTGCCATTGACACCCACACGTCACATACCCCACAGTAGGCATACTAACAAGTTCACACACAAGCACAACAGAAAAGGTAAACATTCGTATCAAACTCAGGTTCACAGGACACATTCATATTCATAGCCAACATTCACTATCAACAACTCAAAAGATTCATATATACACAAGTTCAGCGTGTCTATGGATCCAAATGATTGATAGATCACACAACAATATTCATAGATAGTTCACAAAAAGATTCAGATATACACATGTTCAGTATGTTTATGCATCCAAATGATTGAGATCAAAGACAATATGATCCATGGACGAACTTCAATTACCTGGGGTACAGACTGGTAAATGGTGTTCAGTCGAAGGTACTTCTTTCTAAAATTAATGCTTGTACGAGTAAACTTTCAAGTACATAAGAGGCAGCACAGACAATCTGAACTTTGCTTGTAGGTTTATCCTCAAATAGTGGCCTCATGCCGAGGGAGGTTTGAGCAACTTGGCCACTACTTTCATCCAACTATTTTACTGGCACATCTTGGTCCTGTAGCTCACCAAAATTCTACATTGCAGACTGGTAAATGGTGTTCAGTCGGAGGTACTTCTTGCTAAAATTAATGCTTCTACGAGTAAACTTTCGAGTACATAAGAGGCAGCACAGACAATCTAAACTTTGCTTGTAGGTTTATCCTCAAATAGTGGCCTCATGTCGATGGAGGTTTGAGCAACTTGGCCACTACTTTCATCCAACTAGTTTATTGGCTCATCTTGGTCATGTATCTCGCCAAAATTCTACATTGCAGACGAGAAAGGAGGCGGTTGAGAAAATGAACCACCCAAATTTTTTGTGCAGTTCAACTGAAATGGAGCATCTCTGGCGTGCAGACTGATTAAATGCCAGATGAATATATGCGTCAACCAACTTGTCTGGAATCTTTAGACTCCATGCCATACAATTCGCTACCATATGTGCAGATAACCAAAAGGCACAAGTTGGGACCAAAGACTGGACTGCATTTTTCTAGGCTATGCGCCAAGCAATGTTTTTGGCGTTCACTCTCCTAATACTTGGAGTTTGAAAATTGGTTGATGTCGGTTGATACTCGAATGAATATCGACACTTCTTCTTGTCAACATCGATGCTTGTTTGAGTGAACTTTGGAGTACATAGCAGCAGCATAAGTACCTGTCCATCTGATCTTTTTGTGCAGTTCTACTGAAATCACCCGATGTAATGATTTGCCTGCGAGTTTAGGCTCCAAGTTACACCTTTATGAAATCGGCAAACAGTAGCACAATACCAAATTACCAATACATATGACAAGCACAATAATCAGGATAAAGACCAGTACCAACCTGTGTGAGGTAGCATATCAATTACTATTTCCTTTGACTGGAAGCCGAGATAAGCCAAGCGACTGACAGCAAAGGAAGAATGCAAGCCGAGATTAGCAACTAACAAGAAAGGAAGGAAGCTGTCGAGGCAATGAAGCACCCAAAGTTTTTGTGCAGTTCCACCAAAATCGAGCATCCCTGTTGGCACATATATTGAGAGAGTGAGATTACTGTAATAGTGGGACTAGTTGATGAAACATACACTAACAAATAGAAGCACCCTCATTATCTTTATGGGTAAAGTTAGCATTCCCTCCCTTCTCCACCACATGATTCACCTCATGGACAAACATACACACGTACATGATTCAACATAGGGTGCTACTAAAGATTTGTTTAACTCCGACAGGAAAATTAGGCAGCACTAAATTAGTGGTACTTAAGTACTCCTAATTAATTAAGTGAGACAGCAGAAGTGGAAGGGCTCCCTGGAGGATTGTCTCACATGTAAGGTAGTCGTTGCCGGAGCCCTTGAATGGCCTCGACTGAGGCCTCTGGCTTCAGCAAGATCGCCTTGGCACTGTTTACTCTTCTTTTTCCTCTTCATGCTATGTTTCTCAGTCTCCTCACCAGTTGGTGAAACCAAGTACATGATTGGCCTTCTATTTCAGAATTGGTTTTGTCAGTGAGGGAGTACAAGTGTACTAGTAAAAAATAGCATTATTTTCTCATGGCAGTCGCAAAATAGAGATGAACACATGCATTAAATATCATACTTACCTAAAGGAAGGTTATGGTGCCAATATGGATGATGAGGATTGGAACACAGATCTCCCTTTGTGCAGTTCCACCGAAATGAACCAACTGTTCCATTCTGACATTCCAGTTAAACAACACAAAAGTCACTTCTTTTAAGAAGAGTTTTTGCAGTGCACCAAAAGGTCACAACAGCAACCAGGTGAATGGATATCCCTGTTTGCACAAAAAGCTATAGAGGAAACAGTCAGAGTCTCAAACAATTACAGGCAAAAGCATTTGGCTAAACTTGTCAAGGCTTATAACAGAGGCATGGCTTCATTTTTACCAGGGGCATTAGATTAAGAACAACTAAATATTTGGTATAAGGGCATGGGACAGTGGGTGCACCAGCAGTCCAACACCATGTACCTAAACAGGGGCATAAAGTGGTGATTCATAGTTTGTTGCCCCGAGAAACAAACATCCAAGAAACATATCTGGGTTGGTCCCATTTTTGTTCACTCTAGCCACCTACTCCTATGTGTGGATAGAAAATCTAGTCCTGGTCATACCACTGTGTACAACGTTACCCCTATATTTCCCTTCTCGACCAAGAGACCGGTTAGATGACTAGTCTATACTACTTTCACCCCTTTCCTTCCTGTTTGTACCAAGTCCGATGTACTATAGACTAAATTCGCCCACCCCCACTTTATTTCTTGTTTGAACCAAGTACAAGATTCGACTCCATGAAGTAGCTTTACCTCTAACAATAGAAGAAAAAAAATAGGTGACGTTGGACCATCTGATCGAGAGGGGCTGAGAGGTAGAAAATGATGCACATGCAGCGACGTAGCGAGCTGGGGAAGTAGAGCTAAGGCGGTTTCGAAGGAAGATATACCTGAAGTTCATCGGGATGTGGATAGGTGGGCGGCGGGGGGCCGGATCCGCCCACACTAGGGCAACGACGAAGGGATCGGAGGACCTCTCGTGTCGGCGCTCGGCTAGAGATAACGGTGCAGCCGATAGTGGTTCTCCTCCCTTGCTACCGATGATGGCCTAAACGCTGCCCCTCCTCCCATTCACCGGCGGAGGGGGATACATCCGGATCTGTAACAAGCGGTGAGGATAGAAAGATAGTGTTTTTGAAAGGAGAAAGACAGTGTTACCACCCCTATCTTGTTTAGATCTGGAGAGGACGAGAGTGTGTGAATAGAGCAACTCTAGCAAGCAAGCGCAGAGGCTCCGACCAATATATATGTAGTAGGGTAGTTTTCCTTTTTCACTCCATCAAAACAATCGTTTAAAATTGGAGTACGTGCCAGGTCGCCGTTTTTTTAGTTGTTGATTGTTTTTTGAGATAGCTACCCGCTTGTTCCAAGTGGTGTTATGGTGTGCCAGGTCGCACTTTTTTTAGGGTGCCAGGTCGCAGTTTGTATCATTCAAGTCTGGTAAAAGTCCCTCCATTAAATGAACAACCACCCCCTCGTAAAAATTGTGAACAAGCCCACGGCTAAAATTATCGGAAACGTGGGTTGCCCCAACATGCATTATTATTTATATTTTCTACTCCCTCCATTCCTAAATATAAGTCTTTTTTTATTCGCCACACCTAAGACAAGAAATTTTTTATTAGCAGTGAACCCCACATGTCATAGACACAAAAAGTGTGGCAAGATTCCCTTAGGCAAGCCAAAGTGTGTATAACAATTTGAGCAACTCAAGTTAGGCAAGTGTGGCAAGTGTGGGAAAAATAATGTGGCACCATAAGACAAACATAGTCACAATCCAAACAGCCCCGTAATTTTTTGTGACATGCATGAAAATTTGGTTAGTTAAATTTATAGTAAAAATTTTGCAAGGTGCATCAAATTAACACATGCAAGTATCAAAAGGGAGGTCACGGCATGCATGCATGCATGCGTTGTACTCCCTCCGTTTCCAAATATAAGTCTTTTTAGAGATTGCAACAAGTGACTACATACGAAGCAAAATATGTCTACATACATCTGTATGTAGTAGTCCATTTGAAATGTGTAAAAAGACTTATATCGAGTGTAGTGCTTTGATGTGTCGCGTCAACTCGTACAAGACCGAGAAGTTTGATTACTACAACGCCCCCTCCCTCGCGCATGAGCGTGGTGGCTGGCAGCACTAGTAGGAGCTTTCGCTACGTGCTTTTTGACGGCGGTGAACTAGCGGATGGAGTTGACCATCATGTCGTCCATGCGAGAGTCGAAGACGGCGCCGACGAGGGCTACGACGCCGGCGGTCGCCAGCACCGTCTGGAAACGTTGCATGGTGCAGTCCGTAGGCCGGCACCTTGGATGATTTGGCACAGCCGACTACCGCTCGCGACCATCGCCTCCATAGGTGCTTCTGGCTTCTGGTCACTTGGTCTTGGATTGGAGTGAGAAGTGTTGCACATTGATTGAGAAAGAACATTTATTGTCAATCTAACCCTCCCATCCAAAGACCTCTTTGGTTTAGAGTTAGTTCAGGGTTAGAATCTAACTCTAACCTCTACCTGAGTTAGTAGAGTTCTCCTCGTCTCGGTTCATCGCCATCATACTTTCCCCATTTCTGTGCTTTCAGTATCCTGCGAATCAAAGAGGTCCTTAGACTGGTTTAGGTCCGGTACTTTTCTATAAACGTGTTATGTCCAAAATTTAATGAACGTGCTCCGATTTCTATGAAAATAATCTGGTTTCATGTAGTAATTCATTTATTTATTTATTCTTCTGCGGGGGTTTGCAGGTAATTCGTGAGGTCTGAAATGTAAAGTACCCCGGCATATGCTCCGAGTCGTGCATGCACTACGACCCAGATGCTCTATGTCCCACATGTCGGCGAAAGGGTGCACGTGGAAATAGCCTAGGAGTACATATAGGAGGATAAATGCGTGAAAATATATGTACGACGAAGCGTAGCTGCGGTTCAAAAAGGAGACCTAAAGTGATGACAGGTATAGGTCGCACGCACCCAACTAGTGGTAGTACTAGACATACGATTGCTTTTTCCCTAAAAAAGAGATAGGAGTGCTCAGTACTCCTATTCTATCAACGCGAGTCCCATCTGACAACAGCGTTTGTGCTACATCTAGCTCTTGTCCCTCGTTTCTCTCTTCTAGTAATTCTAAACTCAGCCGATGCCCAGTGGGCGGGGTGGGGAATTGCCGATGGTCGGTTTGCTCAACTGCGGCCCCAACTCACAGTGAAAACGTTACTACTGGAATAAAAATGCCATATACTCCTATACTAATAAAACATTAAGGCCACGAGGCGATGCAGTGCTGGTTACAGGAGGCAAGAAGAAAAGATGCATCGAACGACGGCTAAGTAGCGGCAGCTTTCGTGGCCAGGTCGACGTGCTTCTGAACAATGGCGTCCAAAGATTCCAGCCGCTAGAAGAAGGCCAACGTCTTTCTGTCCTTGCTGGCCTTGTAGTGGCCTACGTAGACGATTTCCTCATAGACGTGGATGTGCAGGTCGACTGTTTCTTGCATGGCGAGGCGCTGCGCGACGAGCGTGGCCTCGAGGTGCACATTCTTCATCGCAACCTCTAGCAACTGCAGGGCCACCAGGGCTTGAAAGAGTTCGTCACCATGGAGGCCGATGAGGGTGGCACACAATGAGGAGCCTGGGCACGCGGGCTAGAGCAGTACGGCAAGGTCGTCCGCGCGCTTCTTGACGGCTGCGAACTTGCGGATGGATTTGACCATCATGTCGTCCATGCGAGAGGCGAAGCCGGCATCGGCGAGGGCTACGACGCCGGCGGTCGCCAGCGCCGTCTGGAAACGCTGCATGGTGCGGGGTTGCAGGCCGGCGCCTTGGATGATTTTGGCACAGCCGACTGCCGCTCGCGTCCATCGCCTCCATAGGTGCTTCTGGCTTCTAGTCACTTGGTCTTGGATTAGAGTGAGCAGTGTTGCGCAGAGACTAAGGAGTAGATGGATTGGAGTGGTGGGGCACCTTTATATGAGAATCCAAACTCTGTTGCATTCACATCTTGCTGGCTCTATTCTGCTTCTCTAATTAATTCCCTCTGCATGTAGAGTAATTTTAGGATGCACCATTGACCGTTCAACGTCTCGGGAACCGCTACCCTATCGCTCCTTGGCATTCAAGCACCTATGGAGGCGACTATCGCTCGCGTCTATCGCGTGTCAGGAGACGTTCCCGTCGACGGCGAGGTGCCTATGGTGACTTCGTAAATTTCAAGATGATAGTACTAGTATACTCAATATTGTGCACCGCAACCAAGGTTGAGAGGAAAACGAGAGAACTACGTATTTATTTACGGTGTAGATTCACTCATTTTGCTCCATATGTACTCCGTCTCGGTGTAGTCTAGTCACTTGTTGAAATCTCTAGAAAGGAAAATACTCCTTTCTGGTTTACAGGGCTATACTAGCAAGTAGTACTACAATAGTGGGCTCACATAGCAAGTTTGTCTCATGCAAGAGCCTGGATATATGCGTGCTCCAAGGTTCACAACTGCCATGTTCGGCTTGCACTTGGCTCTTCGCCTCTTCGAGAAGACAAACAATGATGTTACTACTACTGCTTCTACAGTATCGAATCCACTGCTACATGTCCGTCCACCGCGAGTGGGAGGGATAGCTTGTTGTAGTACTGTAAGCAAACACCTGTCCTCGTCTGCGAGCCACCGCGCGCATGGGAGAGGGAGAAGGCGTGTACAGTAAAATCAAGCTTCTCCTCATTATACGAGTTGATGCCACACATCATAGCACTGGCCCCACATGGTTGCCTCTAAACTTGGCTGAAAGACCCAAAGTGTACAATACTCCATTTGCTGCAACCTCTAACATTTACCCCACCACAAATTAAAATATATATTCCTGTCTTGACCAGATGAGCGTGCAAACTAGAATCACCAGGATGACAGGTAGGGCCAGAAGATTATTTTAATCAAAAAAATAAAGCATGGAGCCGACCCCAACGATTTTAAGGTTACAGGCACAGTACACGCTATCCTAGACTACTCTACACATGAAACTTCCACATGAGCGTCTGGGCTGCGCTTGGCTCTTCGCCTCTTCGGGAAGTCGAACAAAATGATGGAGTACTACTATAGTGGAGGAGTACTACAGTACTCCCTCCGTCCGGGTTTATTAGGCCTAAGGACAATTTCTCTTAGACCAAGACACATAGTAATTTGCTCACATTAATTCTTCCATTCAACTCCCAATGCACTCTCTCACACGCATGCAGCCAATGAAAAAGCACGCATGAAGTGTATTAATTGTCTAGCCATGGCACCAGCAACAATGACTTTCAATGCAAACAATGAAATGGTTGCATGCATGCATCTTTCCAAAACGAGGCCTTATAAAAAGGGACATGCTTGTGATGCTAAGTGGCCTAATAAACCCGGACGGAGGGAGTATGCTTCTGGCCATCTGACACTGATTGAACTGCTGCATGTCCACCGCGTACGGGAGGGAGAGCGTGCAGCGAACAAAAGCTTCTCCTAGTCCTGCTAGCCACCACACTCATGGGCGAGGGAGGGACGCAGCTTCATTGACTTACTGCTCCTGCTTTTGTGTCCATGAAAGGTGGGCCCAACAGGTCGGTGGCCCACCTGTCATGCAGCCAAAGGCAGGTGCGGTTAAGGCGAGAGGGTGTTGTAGTAATCAAAATTATCGGTCTTGTACGAGTTGACGCGACACATCAAAGAACTGCACTCGATATATTTCAATAATTTGCGTTTACCGATGCATTAATTACAATGCATGCATGCATGTCGTGACTCTCCTTTTGATACTTGCATGTGGTGATTTAATGCACCTTGAAGTAGTATGAATATGTGGCAGCAAAGCTTTGTAATGCCCCGGCCCTAATAAAGCGAGAGATGGTTGTGCACGAGGAGGGCGACATCATGCAGACGGAACAGGACCCGATGATGGAGCTCTCTATGGTCTCGACGGACCTCACCTTGCTCCACTACCCCTTGTGCCTCCGCCCCTTGAAGCCTCCAGTGTATGAGGTTAGAATACACCTCGTCTGTTCGGCTGATCGAGCAAGGTGCAGGTTTCTTGGTTGATGTGTTGTTCGATTGATTTGTGTAGTGCAAGGGAGGGCACCTAGCTTGTGCAGACTGCCACTTCGAGCGCCCCGGGAACCAGCGGCAGTGCCAGAAGTGCGAGCGCGGCTGTGGCTTCAACGTGTGAAACACGGCGGTGGACGCCGTCCTCTCCTCGGTGAGGGTGGAGTGCCCGCACAAAGGCTGTGGGCTCTACGTCACTTACCACAAGCTCGCCGATCACCAGAGCGTGTGTCTGCTCGCGCCCTGCAAACGCCCCGTGCCCGTCTGTGGCTATGAAGGCCCGCCGTCGTTGCTCTCCCACCACATCAGCACAGTGCATCCCATGCCCGTGCACAAGATCCAGTACGGCAAGGCGTTGCAGCTGCAAGTGCCACTGTCGGAGCCACGCCTCTTGCCACTACAAGAAATATGTCAACTCATGACCTACTCTTAGGGACCCCAGCTGAATTGGTCATAAATTCACGGCCATTTCGCTTGGAAGGGCTCAAAACCTGAAATTGCTTACACCAAATGGTCACAAAGCAGATAAGAGGCACCAATGACCTTATTTCTACCTGATTACGACCAATATAAATGGTCATGAGGTTGTGAACGTGGATGCATTGGTACTTATTGCTATGACTAGGCGCCACCTCATCAGTTTTGCCTATGTGTCATGTCCATGTGTCAATATTTGCCCTAGGTTGTGAAACAACCTATATTTCTGTCATTCCCAAAATTCCCAAAAAAATTGGGCATTCTTTACTATCCAAATCATTGCCTCATGACAATATTCAACTCCATTTGCCTGGTAAATCTTCCTCGGCAAATTTCCAAAGTTTTTGTTCAGCTCAAACTGTTGTGAAGGAAGTACTACCTAGGCATATCCTAATGATCTGAATTTTTGCCATATCTTCTATATTCCCAAATTATTGCTCTCCACAAAATTTGAGCCCCATCTAACAATACCTGTGAGTGTGGCTTCAACATTCATATTTATGTCCAGTGTGGTATGTTGCAAAGCAAGTGACACCTAGACTACTCCATTTGAGCTACAAATTTTCAAAGATAGTGTCCTTAGTAGATGATAATCCTCGGCCAAAACTCAGGCCCATTGGCCATACACATTCCCCGTACCACTAATCAAACACTTGGGTGCTAATTCATGTTTGAGCTCAGTTCAGTCTCCTCGTGAGATTCTTATATTGCCTTCTTCCTCCTGACACCTATCAGGGGAGTGCCCAACCTACTAGACATGTCTAGGCTGCCCAGAACGCATGGCAACGCCATGGTCACGCGGTGACCACGCGGCGGGCATGCGAGTCTACGCGCTTTGGAGTTGGTGCCTTGGGCCACCATCCAAACATCGATGTATCACCACCAAACCATGTATTTTTGATTAAATAGATACTTATGTAATCATATATGATTTTTAGAAAAAATAAATAGCAAACTATGAGGCAGCTGCAGTTCAAATTTGACCCGCTTCCATCTCAATCGGCGGAAATTTGTCTTTTCGCGAGAGGTGGATCAAAACTTTTTACACCCAACCATTTGGTCAATTGTGCATTAAATATGGCCTAGTATTTTATAAAAATGATTTGGTCCAATTTTGCAACAATTATTTGGGAGGTCCTTCACAAGAAAACCTCCTTTTGGGCATTCGAAAAATGGAAAATTGTTTTTTCGTCCAAAGGAAATGAAAACTTCCTTAGGCAACATTGTTTGACATTCCAATATGCACCCTTGTGCATAATATGAGATCATTTGAACAAACTATGCCATGAATGTGGCCATAAGATTGATCATTTGGCTTGAAAGCCATTGATCTCCACACGTGATAGCTCGTTTGTGAGAACACTTTTTAAAAATAATTGTCGTATTAAATGTTTGTTATTTTTTCTGGTAACTTTGCCACATATAATGACACAATGTGAAGGTTTTCCAATTTTTTTTTTGAATTTTTTATGCCATTTCAAAATGCGGTAAAAACGGCGGGAATGACCGTTCCTAGCTAGTGGTTGAATCTGGGAATTTTTTTGGTGTTTCTATTATTAAATAGATACTTATGTACCTAGAAATGATTTTTGGAAAAAATAAATAGCAAACTACAAGGCAGCCGCAGTTCAAATTTGACCCACTTCCATCTGAATCGGCGGAAAATTGTCTTTTTCACGAGAGGTGGATCAAAACTTTTTACACCCAACCATTTGGTCAATTGTGCATTAAATATGGCTTAGTATTTTAGAAAAATGATTTGTTCCAATTTTGCAACAAATATTTGGGAGGTCCTTCACCAAAAAAAAACCTCCTTTTGGGCACTCGAAAAATGGAAAATGGTTTTTTCGTCCAAAGAAAATGAAAACTTCCTTAGGCAACATTGTTTGCCATTCCAATATGCACCCTTGTGCGCAATATGAGATCGTTTGAACAAACTATGCCATGAATGTGGCCATAAGATTGATCATTTGGCTTGAAAGCCATTGATCTCCACACGTGATAGCTCGTTTCTGAGAACACTTTTTTAAAATAATTGTCGTATTACAAGTTTCTTATTTTTTTGGTAACTTGGCCACATATAATGACACAATGCGAAGGTTTTCCAATTTTTTGATTTTTTTTGAATTTTTTATGCCCGTTTCAAAATGCGGTCAAAACGGAGGGAATGGCCGTTCCTAGCTAGTGGTTGAATCTTGGATTTTTTTGGTGTTTCTCTGATTAAATAGATACTTATGTACCTAGAAATAATTTTTGGAAAAAATAAATAGCAAACTACAAGGCAGCCGCAGTTCAAATTTGACCCGCTTCCAACTGAATCGGCGGGAATTTGTCTTTTTCACGAGATGTGGATCAAAACTTTTTACACCCAACCATTTGGTCAATTGTGCATTAAATATGGCCTAGTATTTTAGAAAAATGATTTGGTCCAATTTTGCAACAAATATCTGAGAGGTCCTTCACAAAAAAACCTCCTTTTGGGCACTCAAAAAATTGAAAATGGCTCTTTTGTGCAATGAAAGTGAAAATCCCCCAAATCAACATTGTTTGTCATCCCAAGATATACACGTGTGCACACTATTGGTTCATTTTATCAAACTATAATTGGTTAATATGTTGAATGTTTACCCTGAATTAGAGGGTGAAAATATAAGAGAAACAAAAGAAAAAAAACTACCTAAGCTTATTTCTGATTGGTGGAATCACTTGTGGCTTGGATTGATGACATGGCAAACATCAGTCCATCCATCCATCCACCCATCTCATCCCATGGCAGCAAAACCCCCCTCTCTCGCGCGAACCCCACCCAACCCCTCTCTCTTGTGCGAACCCTAGCGCTGCACTCCTCCCCCTTGCCGCCACCACCTCTGTCTTGCCCGATGGAGAGAGAGAGCGAGAGCTTGCGTCCTCCCTTCTAGATCGCCGCCGCCACCTCCCTCTAGTGGAGCTCGCCGCCGTCCCCCACGCATACTTCCTCCTCCAAGACAGCAAAGCCGCGCCCTCTCCCCTCGAATCCATGGCGCTGCTCAGCACCGGCGCAGCCACGACGGTGTGGGCGTGCCTCGCCATGCTGCTGCCCCCTACAGTCGCCGCCCCCTCTGCCCCAGCTTCGCCGGTGACCTCCCTCCCTTCCTTCCTCGAGGGCGCCCAAAACCCTATCCGCTCGCGGACTGGGCGACAGAGATGGCCAAGGATCCCTTCTCCGCCCGCATTCCGGCAAAGCGGCACCGAATCCGCAGCCAACTGCGGCTGCTGCTACACTAGCAACAGGAGACGGCTCATGGACGGTCCTAGTCGGCCGCATTCTCCACCCCTTCTCTTGTACATGGTGTATCTCGCTGCTGTTGTCGCCGTTGCCGCGGTGGCCCTTGATGACGGTGAGGTAGGAGCGTGCTGGACGCCCAGGTAAGCCCTCCTCCTTTACCTGTTCTAAATCTCCTCCATAGCCTGCTGCATCTCCTTCATCTCATGTGCCACAGCTTGCTTTGCTTTGCTTTCTTCCTAGGGCAAATGCAGATCCCATCTCTTCTTGTTCTGTGTCGGGCAGACCACCACCATGACAAGGGGAAGGAGGCACGACGGGTTGGACGACAAGGTGGAGAACCCGGACACGGAGGGGCGCCAGATCTTGCCATGGGGTCGCCTGATCTAGCCATACTGTCACCAGATCTCCCCCCTCTCCCTCTCTCTGTGTTTTTCTGTTAGTAGCTAGTAGCATAAGTTGGAGCTGGCTGAACCAGGAACTATCCGCATTTATTCAACTAGATCAAGTACAAGTACATTAGTTCGTAATCTGCTATTAATACAATGTCCAAGTCATAAATTTACTGAAGTACTGCATGTATATATTTAGGTGCTAGTTAATTAGAAAATGGATATGATTAGAAAATGTGTTCATCGGGTCTTGTGTAATCATAAAATTTGTGATTCATATTCTCCAGCTAAATGCCTTGCCTGTGTATTATATACTTTATCCTTCTTGCTGGAGTACTAGAAGAGTAGTGATATCTTGCTGCTGGTGACACTCCATCGACTACTCACTGTTAATTTATTCCGAGTGGCCATAATTCCCTTCCTAGCAGCACCACAGAGTACCACCTGCTCTCTTGTCTCATTCATAACAACAATTTACTAGCAGTATGTGTCTTGGGTACTATCTAGTGAAGGAAATATGCCCTAGAGGCAATAATAAAGTTATTATTTATTTCCTTATTTCATGATAAATGTTTATTATTCATGCTAGAATTGTATTAACCGGAAACATAATACATGTGTGAATACATAGAAAAACAGAGTGTCACAGTATGCCTCTACTTGACTAGCTCGTTAATCAAAGATGGTTAAGTTTCCTAACCATAGACATGAGTTGTCATTTGATTAAAGGGATCACATCATTAGGAGAATGATGTGATTGACTTGACCCATTCCGTTAGCTTAGCACTCGATCGTTTAGTATGTTGCTATTGCTTTCTTCATGACTTATACATGTTCCTATGACTATGAGATTATGCAACTCCCGATTACCGGAGGAACACTTTGTGTGTTACCAAACGTCACAACGTAACTGGGTGATTATAAAGGTGCTCTACAGGTGTCTCCGAAGGTACTTGTCGGGTTGGCGTATTTCAAGATTAGGATTTGTCACTCCAATTGTCGGAGAGGTATCTCTGGGCCCACTCGGTAATGCACATCACTATAAGCCTTGCAAGCATTGCAACTAATGAGTTGGTTGCGGGATGATGTATTACGGAATGAGTAAAGAGACTTGTCGGTAACGTGATTGAACTAGGTGAGATACCGACGATCGAATCTCGGGCAAGTAACATACCGATGACAAAGGGAACAACGTATGTTGTTATGCGGTTTGACCGATAAAGATCTTCGTAGAATATGTGGGAGCCAATATGAGCATCCAGGTTCCGCTATTGTTTATTGACCAGAGACGTGTCTTGGTCATGTCTACATAGTTCTCGAACCCGTAGGGTCCGCACGCTTAAAGTTTCGATGACAGTTATATTATGAGTTTTGATGTACCGAAGGAGTTTGGAGTCCCGGATGAGATCGGGGACATGACGAGGAGTCTCGAAATGGTCGAGACATAAAGATCGATATATTGGACGACTATATTAGGACATCGGAAAGGTTCCGAGTGATTCGGGTATTTATTGGAATGCCAGGGGGTTGTCGAAAACCCCGGGGGACTATTCGGCCTACATGGGCCATAGGGAAGAGGGAAAGGCAGCCCACAAGGGGCAGCTGCGCCCCCTCCCTATAAGGGGTCCGAATTGGACTAGGGAAGGGGGCGCCCCCCCTTTCCTTCTCCTTTCCCTCTCCTTCCTTCTCCCTTCCTTTTCCCAGTTGGACTAGGAAAGAGGGGAGTCCTACTCCTACTAGGAGGAGGACTCCTCCCCTCCTTGGCGCGCCCCAAGGCTGGCCGGCCTCCCCCCTTGCTCCTTTATATACGGGGGCAGGGGGCACCCCAAGGACACAACAATTGATCGTGTGATCTCTTAGCCATGTGCGGTGCCCCCCTCCATCATATTCCACCTCGATAATACTGTAGCGGTGCTTAGGCGAAGCCCTGCGTCGGTAGAACATCTACATCGTCACCATGCCGTCGTGCTGACGAAACTCTCCCTCAACACTCGGCTGGATCGGAGTTCGAGGGACGTCACCGGGCTGAACGTGTGCTGAACTCGGAGGTGCCGTGCGTTCGGTACTTGATCGGTCGGATCGTGAAGACGTACGACTACATCAACCGCGTTGTTATAACGCTTCCGCTTTCGGTCTACGAGGGTACGCGGACAACACTCTCCCCTCTCGTTGCTGTGCATCACCATGATCTTGCGTGTGCGTAGGAATTTTTTTGAAATTACTACGTTCCCCAACAGTGGTATCAGAGCCAGGTTTTATGCGTAGATGTCATATGCACGAGTAGAACATAAGTAAGTTGTGGGCGATATAAGTCATACTGCTTACCAGCATTTCATTCTTTGGTTCGGCGGTATTGTTGGATGAAGCGGCCCGGACCGACATTACGCGTACGCTTACGCGAGACTGGTTTTACCGCCGTGCTATGCACACAGGTGACTAGCGGGTGTCAGTTTCTCCAACTTTAGTTGAACCGAGTGTGGCTACGCCCGGTCCTTGCGAAGGTTAAAACAACACCAACTTGACAATCTATCGTTGTGGTTTTGATGCATAGGTAAGAACGGTTCTTGCTCAGCTCATAGCAGCCACGTAAAACTTGCAACAACAAAGTAGAGGACGTCTAACTTGTTTTTGCAGGGCATGTTGTGATGTGATATGGTCAAGACGTGATGAGATATAAGTTGTTGTATGAGATGATCATGTTTTTTTGTGAAGTTATCGGCAACAGGCTAAAGCCTTATGGTTGTCTCTCTATTGCATAAGATGCAAGCGCCAAATAATTGCTTTACTTTATCACTATGCGATAGCAATAGTTGCAAGAGCAATTGTTGGCGAGATGACAATGTGACGACACATTGATATAGATCAAGATGATGGAGATCATGGTGTCATGCCGGTAACGATGGAGATCATGACGATGCTTTGGAGATGGGGATCAAAGGCACAAGATGATGATGGCCATATCATGTCACATATTATGATTGCATGTGATGTTTATCTTTCATATTATGATTGCATGTGATGTTTATCTTTTATACATCTTATTTTGCTTAGTTTGGTGGTAGCTTTATAAGATGATCTCTCACTAAATTATCAAGGTATAAGTGTTCTTCCTGAGTATGCACCGTTGCGAAAGTTCTTCGTGCTGAGACACCACGTGATGATCGGGTGTGATAGGCTCTACGTTCAAATACAACGGGTGCAAAACAGTTGCACACGCGGAATACTCAGGTTAAACTTGACGAGCCTAGCATATAACAGATATGGCCTTGGAACACTGAGACCGAAAGGTCGAGTATGAATAATATAGTAGATATGATCAACATAGTGATGTTCACCATTGAAACTACTCCATCTCACGTGATGATCGGACATGGTTTAGTTGATATGGATCACGTGATCACTTAGAAGATTAAAGGGATGTCTATCTAAGTGGGAGTTCTTAAGTAATATGATTAATTGAACTTAAATTTATCATGAACTTAGTCCTGGTAGTATTAGCATATCTATGTTGTAGATCAATAGCTCGCATTTAGTTCCCCTGTTTTATTTTTGATAAGTTCCTAGAGAAAACTAAGTTGAAAAATGTTAGTAGCAATGATGCGGATTGGATCCGTGATCTGAGGTTTATCCTCATTGCTGCACAGAATAATTATGTCCTTGATGCACCGCTAGGTGACAGACCTATTGCAGGAGCAGATGCAGACGCTATGAACGTTTGGCTAGCTCAATATGATGACTACTTGATAGTTTAGTGCACCATGCTTAACGACTTAGAATCGGGACTTCAAAGACGTTTTGAACGTCATGGAACATATGAGATGTTCCTGAAGTTGAAGTTAATATTTCAAGCAAATACCCGAGTTGAGAGATATGAAGTCTCCAACAAGTTCTATAGCTAAAAGATGGAGGAGAATAGCTCAAGCAGTGAGCATGTGCTCAGATTGTCTGGGTACTACAATCGCTTGAATCAAGTGGGAGTTAATCTTCCAGATAAAATAGTGATTGACAGAATTCTCTAGTCACCATCACCAAGTTAGTAGAACTTCGTGATGAACTATAATATGCAAGGGATAACGGAAATGATTCCCAAGCTCTTCGTGATGCTAAAATCAACGAAGGTAGAAATCAAGAAAAACATCAAGTGTTGATGGTAGACAAGACCACTAGTTTCAAGAAAAGGGCAAAGAGATAGAAGGGGAACTTCAAGAAGAATGGCAAGCAAGTTGTTGCTCAAGTGAAAAAACTCAAGTCTGGTCCTAAGCCTGACACTAAGTGCTTCTACTGCAAAGGGACTGGTCACTGGATGGAACTGCCCCATGTAATTGGCGGATAAGAAGGATGGCAAAGTGAACAAAGGTATATTTTGATGGGGAACGTAGTAATTTCAAAAAAATTCCTACGCACACGCAAGATCATGGTGATGCATAGCAACGAGAGGGGAGAGTGTTGTCTACGTACCCTCGTAGACTGAAGCGGAAGCGTTGACACAATGTAGAGGAAGTAGTCGTACGTTCTCCTCGCGATCCAACCGATCACAGCACCGTTACTCCGGCACCTCCGAGTTCTTGGCACATGTTCAGCTCGATGACGATCCCCGGGCTCCGATCCAGCAAAGCTTCGGGGAAGAGTTCCGTCAGCACGACGGCGTGCTGACGATCTTGATGTGTTACCGGCGCAGGGCTTCGCCTAAGCACTGCAACGATATGACCGAGGTGGAATTTGGTGGAAGGGGGCACCGCACACGGCTAAGGAAAGATCTCAATGATCAATTGTGTCTATGGGGTGCCCCCTGCCCCCGTATATAAAGGAGCCAAGGGGGAGGGGCTGGCCGGCCAAGCCTGGCGCGCCAGGAGAGTCCTACTCCCTCTGGGAGTAGGATTCCCCCCCCCCCCAATCCTAGTTGTACTAGGATTCTCCAAGGGGGAGAGAGAGAGAGGGGGGCCGGCCACCTCTCCTAGTCCTAATAGGACTAGGGGAAGGGGGGAGGCCCGCAGCCCATGAGGGAAGCCCTCTCACCTCTCCTCCAAGGCCCATGTTGGCCCATTATGCTCCCGGGGGGTTCCGGTAACCCTCCCGGTATTCCGGTAAAATCCTGATTTCACCTGGAATGCATCCGATGTCCAAACATAGGCTTCCAATATATCATTCTTTACGTCTCGACCATTTCGAGACTCCTCGTCATGTCCGTGATCACATCCGGGACTCCAAACTCCTTCGGTACATCAAAACGCATAAACTCATAATAACTGTCATCGTAACGTTAAGCGTGCGGACCCTACGGTTCGAGAACAATGTAGACATGACCGAGACACGTCTCCGGTCAATAACCAATAGCGGGACCTGGATGCCCATATTGGCTCCTACATATTCTACGAAGATCTTTATCGGTCAGACCGCATAACAACATACGTTGTTCCCTTTGTCATCGGTATGTTACTTGCCCGAGATTCGATCGTCGGTATCCAATACCTAGTTCAATCTCGTTACCGGCAAGTCTCTGTATTCGTTCCGTAATACATCATCTCGCAACTAACTCATTGGTTGCAATGCTTGCAAGGCTTATGTGATGTGCATTACCGAGAAGGCCCTGAGATACCTCTCCGACAATCGGAGTGACAAATCCTAATCTCGAAATACGCCAACCCAACATGTACCTTCGGAGACACCTGTAGAGCACCTTTATAATCACCCAGTTACGTTGTGACGTTTGGTAGCACACAAAGTGTTCCTACGGTAAACGGGAGTTGCATAATCTCATAGTTAAAGGAACATGTATAAGTCATGGATAAAAGCAATAGCAACATACTAAACGATCGGGTGCTATGCTAATGGAATGGGTCATGTCAATCAGATCATTCAACTAATGATGTGATCTCGTTAATCAAATAACAACTCTTTGTTCATGGTTAGGAAACATAACCATCTTTGATTAATGAGCTAGTCAAGTAGAGGCATACTAGTGACACTCTGTTTGCCTATGTATTCACACATGTATTATGTTTCCAGTTAATACAATTCTAGCATGAATAATAAACATTTATCATGATATGTAAGGAAATAAATAATAACTTTATTATTGCCTCTAGGGCATATTTCCTTCAGTCTCCCACTTGCACTAGAGTCAATAATCTAGATTACAAAGTAATGATTCTAACACCCATGGAGTCTTGGTGCTGATCATGTTTTGCTCGTGGAAGAGGCTTAGTCAACGGGTCTGCAACATTCAGATCCGTATGTATCTTGCATATCTCTATGTCTCCCACCTGGACCAAATCCCGGATGGAGTTGAAGCGTCTTTTGATGTGTTTGGTTCTTTTGTGAAATCTGGATTCCTTTGCCAAGGCAATTGCACCAGTATTGTCACAAAAGATTTTCATTGGACCCGATATGCTAGGTACAACACCTAGATCGGATATGAAATCCTTCATCCAGACTCCTTCATTAGCTGCTTCCGAAGCGGCTATGTACTCAGCTTCACATGTAGATCCCGCCACGACGCTTTGTTTAGAACTGCACCAACTGACAGCTCCACCGTTTAATGTAAATACGTATCCGGTTTGCGATTTAGAATCGTCCGGATCAGTGTCAAAGCTTGCATCGACGTAACCGTTTACGACGAGCTCTTTGTCACCTCCATAAATGAGAAACATATCCTTAGTCCTTCTCAAGTACTTAAGGATGTTCTTGACCGCTGTCCAGTGATCCACTCCTGGATTACTTTGGTACCTGCCTGCTAGACTTACAGCAAGGCACACATCAGGTCTGGTACACAGCATTGCATACATGATAGAGCCTATGGCTGAAGCATAGGGAACATTTTTCATTTTCTCTCTATCTTCTGCGGTGGTCGGGCATTGAGTCTTACTCAACTTCACACCTTGTAACACAGGCAAGAACCCTTTCTTTGCCTGATCCATTTTGAACTTCTTCAAAACTTTGTCAAGGTATGTGCTTTGTGAAAGTCCTATTAAGCGTCTTGATCTATCTCTATAGATCTTAATGCCCAATATGTAAGCAGCTTCACCGAGGTCTTTCATTGAAAAACTCTTATTCAAGTATCCCTTTATGCTATCCAGAAATTCTATATTATTTCCGATCAGTAATATGTCATCCACATATAATATCAGAAATGCTACAGAGCTCCCACTCACTTTCTTGTAAATACAGGCTTCTCCAAAAGTCTGTATAAAACCAAATGCTTTGATCACACTATCAAAGCGTTTATTCCAACTCCGAGAGGCTTGCACCAGTCCATAAATGGATCGCTGGAGCTTGCACACTTTGTTAGCTCCCTTTGGATCGACAAAACCTTCTGGTTGCATCATATACAACTCTTCTTCCAGAAATCCATTCAGGAATGCAGTTTTGACATCCATTTGCCAAATTTCATAATCATAAAATGCGGCAACTGCTAACATGATTCGGACAGACTTAAGCATCGCTACGGGTGAGAAAGTCTCATCATAGTCAATCCCTTGAACTTGTCGAAAACCTTTTGCAACAAGTCGAGCTTTATAGACAGTAACATTACCATCAGCGTCAGTCTTCTTCTTAAAAATCCATTTATTCTCAATTGCTTGCCGATCATCGGGCAAGTCAACCAAAGTCCACACTTTGTTCTCATACATGGATCCCATCTCAGATTTCATGGCCTAAAGCCACTTTGCGGAATCTGGGCTCACCATCGCTTCTTCATAGTTCATAGGTTCATCATGGTCTAGTAACATGACTTCCAAAATAGGATTACCGTACCACTCTGGTGCGGATCTTACTCTGGTTGATCTACGAAGTTCAGTAGAAACTTGATCTGAAGTTTCATGATCATTATCATTAGCTTCCTCCCTATTTGGTGTAGGTGTCACAGAAACTGATTTCTGTGACGTACTACTTCTCAATAAGGGAGTAGATACAGTTGTCTCATCAAGTTCTACTTTCCTCCCACTCACTTCTTTCGAGAGAAACTCCTTCTCTAGAAAGTTTCCGACTTTAGCAACAAAAATCTTGCCTTCGGATCTGTGATAGAAGGTATACCCAACAGTCTCCTTTGGGTATCCTATGAAGACACATTTTTCCGATTTGGGTTCGAGCTTATCAGGTTGAAGCTTTTTCACATAAGCATCGCAGCCCCAAACTTTAAGAAACGACAACTTTGGTTTCTTGCCAAACCACAGTTCATAAGGCGTCGTCTCAACGGATTTCGATGGTGCCCTATTTAACGTGAATGCGGCCGTCTCTAAAGCATAACCCCAAAAAGATAGCGGTAAATCGGTAAGAGACATCATAGATCGCACCATATCCAGTAAAGTACGATTACGACGTTCGGACACACCATTACGTTGTGGTGTTCCAGGTGGCGTGAGTTGCGAAACTATTCCGCATTGTTTCAAATGTAGACCAAACTCGTAACTCAAATATTCTCCTCCACGATCAGATCGTAGAAACTTTATTTTCTTGTTACGATGATTTTCCACTTCACTCTGAAATTCTTTGAACTTTTCAAATGTTTCAGACTTGTGTTTCATTAAGTAGATATACCCATATCTGCTTAAATCATCAGTGAAGGTGAGAAAATAATGATATCCGCCACGAGCCTCAACATTCATTGGACCACATACATCAGTATGTATGATTTCCAATAAATCTGTTGCTCTCTCCATATTACCGGAGAACGGTGTTTTAGTCATCTTGCCCATAAGGCACGGTTCGCAAGTGCCAAGTGATTCATAATCAAGTGACTCCAAAAGTCCATCAGTATGGAGTTTCTTCTTGCGTTTTACACCGATATGACCTAAACGGCAGTGCCACAAATAAGTTGCACTATTATTATCAACTCTGCATCTTTTGGCTTCGACATTATGAATATGTGTATCACTACTATCGAGATTAAGTAAGAACAAACCATTCTTTAATGGTGCATGACCATAAAAGATATTACTCATATAAATAGAACAACCATTATTCTCTGATTTAAATGAATAACCGTCTCGCATCAAAAAAGATCCAGATATAATGTTCATGCTCAACGCTGGTACTAAATAACAATTATTCAGATCTAATATTAATCCCGAAGGTAGATGTAGAGGTAGCGTGCCGACCGCGATCACATCGACTTTGGAACCATTTCCCACGCGCATCGTCACCTCGTCCTTAGCCAATCTTCGCTTAATCCGTAGCCCCTGTTTTGAGTTGCAAATATTAGCAACAGAACCAGTATCAAATACCCAGGTGCTACTGCGAGAATTAGTAAGGTATACATCAATAACATGTATATCATATATACCTTTGTTAACCTTGCCATCCTTCTTATCCGCCAAATACTTGGGGCAGTTCCGCTTCCAGTGACCAGTCTGCTTGCAATAGAAGCACTCAGTTTCAGGCTTAGGTCCAGACTTGGGTTTCTTCTCTTGATTAGCAACTTGCTTGCTGTTCTTTTTGAAGTTCCCCTTTTTCTTCCCTTTGCCCTTTTTGTTGAAACTAGTGGTTTTGTTAACCATCAACACTTGATGCTCCTTTTTTATTTCTACCTCCGCGGCTTTCAGCATCGCGAAGAGCTCGGGCATAGTTTTGGTCATCCCTTGCATATTATAGTTCATCACGAAGCTTTTGTAGCTTGGTGGCAGTGATTGGAGAATTCTGTCAATGACGCAATCATCCGGAAGATTAACTCCCAGTTGAATCAAGTGATTGTTATACCCAGACATTCTGAGTATATGCTCACTGACAGAACCGTTCTCTTCCATCTTACAGCTATAGAACTTATTGGAGACTTCATATCTCTCAATCCGGGCATTTGCTTGAAATATTAACTTCAACTCCTGGAACATCTCATATGCTCCATGGTGTTCAAAACGTCGTTGAAGTCCCGGTTCTAAGCCGTAAAGCATGGCACACTGAACTATAGAGTAGTCATCAGCTTTGCTTTGCCAGACATTCACAACATCTGGTGTAGCTCTTGCACCAGGCCTAGCACCTAGCGGTGCTTCCAGGACGTAATTCTTCTGTGCAGCAATGAGGATAATCCTCAAGTTACGGACCCAGTCCGTGTAATTGCTACCATCATCTTTCAACTTTGCTTTCTCAAGGAACGCATTAAAATTCAACGGAACAACAACACGAGCCATCTATCTACACAACATAGACAAGCAAGATACTATCAGGTACTAAGTTCATGATAAATTTAAGTTCAATTAATCATATTACTCAAGAACTCCCACTTAGATAGACATCCCTCTAATCCTCTAAGTGATCACGTGATCCAAATCAACTAAACCATGTCCGATCATCACGTGAGATGGAGTAGTTTCAATGGTGAACATCACTATGTTGATCATATCTACTATATGATTCACGCTCGACCTTTTGGTCTCCGTGTTCCGAGGCCATATCTGTTATATGCTAGGCTCGTCAAGTTAAACCTGAGTATTCCGCGTGTGCAACTGTTTTGCACCCGTTGTATTTGAACGTAGAGCCTATCACACCCGATCATCACGTGGTGTCTCAACACGAAGAACTTTCGCAACGGTGCATACTCAGGGAGAACACTTCTTGATAATTAGTGAGAGATCATCTTATAATGCTACCGTCAAACAAAGCAAGATAAGATGCATAAAAGATAAACATCACATGCAATCAATATAAGTGATATGATATGGCCATCATCATCTCGTGCTTGTGATCTCCATCTTCGAAGCATCGTCATGATCACCATCGTCACCGGCGCGACACCTTGATCTTCATCGCAGCATCGTTGTCGTCTCGCCAATCTTATGCTTCCACGACTATCACTACCGCTTAGTAATAAAGTAAAGCATTACATCGCGATTGCATTGCATACAATAAAGCGACAACCATATGGCTCCTGCCAGTTGCCGATAACTCGGTTACAAAACATGATCATCTCATACAATAAAATTCAGTATCATGTCTTGACCATATCACATCACAACATGCCCTGCAAAAACAAGTTAGACGTCCTCTACTTTGTTGTTGCAAGTTTTACGTGGCTGCTACGGGCTTAAGCAAGAACTCATCTTACCTACGCATCAAAACCACAAAGATAGTTTGTCAAATAGACTCCGTTTTAACCTTCTCAAGGACCGGGCGTAGCCACACTCGGTTCAACTAAAGTTGGAGAGACAGTCTTCCGCAAGCCATCTATGTGCAAAGCACGTCGAGGGAACCGGTCTCGCGTAAGCGTACGCGTAAGGTTGGTCCGGATCGTCTCGTCCAACAATACCGCTGAACCAAAGTATGACATGCTGGTAGGAAGTATGACTTGTATCGTCCACAACTCACTTGTGTTCTACTCGTGCAAATAACATCAAACCATAAAAACCTAGGCTCGGATGCCACTGATGGGGAACATAGTAATTTCAAAAAAATTCCTACGCACACGCAAGATCATGGTGATGCATAGCAACGAGAGGGGAGAGTGTTGTCTACGTACCCTCGTAGACCGAAGCGGAAGCGTTGACACAACGTAGAGGAAGTAGTCGTACGTTTTCCTCGCGATCCAACCGATCACAGCACCGTTACTCCGGCACCTCCGAGTTCTTGGCACACGTTCAGCTCGATGACGATCCCCGGGCTCCGATCCAGCAAAGCTTCGGGGAAGAGTTCCGTCAGCACGACGGCGTGGTGACGATCTTGATGTGTTACCGGCGCAGGGCTTCGCCTAAGCACTGCAACGATATGACCGAGGTGGAATTTGGTGGAAGGGGGCACCGCACACGGCTAAGGAAAGATCTCAATGATCAATTGTGTCTATGGGGTGCCCCCTGCCCCCGTATATAAAGGAGCCAAGGGGGAGGGGCTGGCCGGCCAAGCCTGGCGCGCCAGGAGAGTCCTACTCCCTCTGGGAGTAGGATTCCCCCCCCCCCCCAATCCTAGTTGTACTAGGATTCTCCAAGGGGGAGAGAGAGAGGGGGGGGCCGGCCACCTCTCCTAGTCCTAATAGGACTAGGGGAAGGGGGGAGGCGCGCAGCCCATGAGGGCAGCCCTCTCACCTCTCCTCCAAGGCCCATGTTAGCCCATTATGCTCCCGGGGGGTTTCGGTAACCCTCCCGGTATTCCGGTAAAATCCTGATTTCACCTGGAATGCATCCGATGTCCAAATATAGGCTTCCAATATATCATTCTTTACGTCTCGACCATTTCGAGACTCCTCGTCATGTCCGTGATCACATCCGGGACTCCGAACTCCTTCGGTACATCAAAACGCATAAACTCATAATAACTGTCATCGTAACGTTAAGCGTGCGGACCCTACGGTTCGAGAACAATGTAGACATGACCGAGACACGTCTCCGGTCAATAACCAATAGCGGGACCTGGATGCCCATATTGGCTCCTACATATTCTACGAAGATCTTTATCGGTCAGACCGCATAACAACATACGTTGTTCCCTTTGTCATCGGTATGTTACTTGCCCGAGATTCGATCGTCGGTATCCAATACCTAGTTCAATCTCATTACCGGCAAGTCTCTTTACTCGTTCCGTAATACATCATCTCGCAACTAACTCATTGGTTGCAATGCTTGCAAGGCTTATGTGATGTGCATTACCGAGAAGGCCCTGAGATACCTCTCCGACAATCGGAGTGACAAATCCTAATCTCGAAATACGCCAACCCAACATGTACCTTCGGAGACACCTGTAGAGCACCTTTATAATCACCCAGTTACGTTGTGACGTTTGGTAGCACACAAAGTGTTCCTACGGTAAACGGGAGTTGCATAATCTCATAGTTAAAGGAACATGTATAAGTCATGGATAAAAGCAATAGCAACATACTAAACGATCGGGTGCTATGCTAATGGAATGGGTCATGTCAATCAGATCATTCAACTAATGATGTGATCTCGTTAATCAAATAACAACTCTTTGTTCATGGTTAGGAAACATAACCATCTTTGATTAATGAGCTAGTCAAGTAGAGGCATACTAGTGACACTCTGTTTGCCTATGTATTCACACATGTATTATGTTTCCAGTTAATACAATTCTAGCATGAATAATAAACATTTATCATGATATGTAAGGAAATAAATAATAACTTTATTATTGCCTCTAGGGCATATTTCCTTCATATTTGATATACAGATTATTGATGTGTATTTTACTAGTGTTCGTAGCAACCCCTCGGTATTTGATACTGGTTCAGTTGCTAAGAGTAGTAACTCGAAACCGGAGTTGCAAAATGAACAGAGACTAGTTAAGGGTGATGTGACGATGTGTGTTGGAAGTGGTTCCAAAATTGATATGATCATCATCGCACACTCCCTATACTTTCGGTATTAGTGTTGAACCTAAATAAGTGTTATTTGGTGTTTGCGTTGAGAATGAATATGATTTGATCATGTTTATTGCAATACGGCTATTCATTTAAGTAAGAGAACAAATTGTTGTTCTGTTTACATGAATAAAACCTTATATGGTTACACACCCAATGAAAATGGTTCGTTGGATCTCGATCAGTGATACACATATTCATAATATTGAAATCAAAAGATGCAAACTTAATAATGATAGTGCAACTTATTTGTGGCACTGCCGTTTAGGTCATATTGGTGTAAAGCGCATGAAGAAACTCCATGCTGATGGGCTTTTGGAATCACTTGATTATGAATCACTTGATGCTTGTGAACCATGCCTCATGGGCAAGATGACTAAGACTCCGTTCTCCGGAACAATGGAGCGAGCAACTGACTTATTGGAAATAATACATACTAATGTATGCGATCCGATGAGTGTTAAGGCTCACGACGGGTATCGTTATTTTCTGACCTTCACAGATGATTTGAGCAGATATGGGTATATCTACTTGATGAAACATAAGTCTAAAACATTTGAAAAGTTCAAAGAATTTCAGAGTGAAGTGAAAAATCATCGTGACAAGAAAATAAAGTTTCTATGATCAGATCGCGGAGACGAATATTTGAGTTATGAGTTTGGTCTTCAATTAAAACAATGGGGAATAGTTTCACAAACTCATGCCACCTAGAACACCACAAAATAATGGTGTGTCCGAACGTCATAACCGTACTTTATTGGATATAGTGCAATCTATGATGTTTCTTACCGATTTACCACTATTGTTTTGGGGTTATGCATTAGAGACAGCTGCATTCACATTAAAAGGGGCGCCATCTAAATCTGTTGAGACGACACCGTATGAACTATGGTTTGGCAAGAAACCAAAGTTGTCGTTTCTTAAAGTTTGGGACTGCGATGCTTATGTGAAAAGTTTCAACATGATAAGCTCAAACCCAAATCGGAGAAATGTGTCTTCATAGGATACCCAAAGAATCAGTTGGGTACACCTTCTATCATAGATCCGAAGGCAAGACATTCGTTGCTAAGAATGGATCCTTTCTAGAGAAGGAGTTTCTCTCGAAAGAAGTGAGTGGGAGGAAAGTAGAACTTGATGAGGTAACTGCACCTACTCCCTTATTGGAAAGTAGATCATCATAGAAATCTGTTCATGTGACTCCTACACCAATTAGTGAGGAAGCTAATGATGATGATCATGTATCTTCAGATCAAGTTACTACCGAACCTCGTAGGTCAACTAGAGTAAGATCCACACCAGAGTGGTACGGTAATCCTGTTCTGGAGGTCATGTTATTTGACCATGACGAACCTACGAACTATGAGGAAGCGAGGATGAGCCCAAATTCCGCGAAATGGCTTGAGGCCATGAAATCTGAGATGAGATCCATGTATGAGAACAAAGTATGGACTTTGATTGACTTGCCAAATGATCGGCGAGCCATTGAGATTAAATGGATCTTCAAGAGGAAGATGGACACTGATAGTAGTGTTACTATCTACAAAGCTAGAATTGTTGAAAAAGGTTTTTGACAAGTTCAAGGTGTTGACTACGATGAGAGTTTCTCAGTCGTATCTATGCTTAAGTCTGTCCGAATCATGTTAGCAATTGCCGCATTTTATTAAATCTGGCAAATGGATAAACAAAACTGCATTCCTTAATGGATATGTTAAAGAAGAGTTGTATATGATGCAACCAGAAGGTTTTGTCAACCCTAAAGGTGCTAACAAAATATGCAAGCACCAGCGATCCATCTATGGACTGGTGCAAGTATCTCGGAGTTGGAATATACGCTTTGATGAGTTGATCAAAGCATATAGTTTTATACAGACTTGCGGTGAAGCCTGTATTTACAAGAAAGTGAGTGGGATCACTACAACATTTCTGATAAGTATATGTGAATGACATATTGTTGATTGGAAATAATGTAGAATTTTCTAGAAAGCATAAAGGAGTATTTAAAAGGAGTTTTTCAAAGAAAGACCTCGGTGAAGCTGGTTATATATTGAGCATCAAGATCTATAGAGATAGATCAAGACGCTTGATAAGTTTTTTCAATAAGTACATACCTTGACAAGATTATGAAGTAGTTCAAAACGGAACAGTCAAAGAAAGAGTTCTTGCCTATGTTACAAGGTGTGAAGTTGAGTGAAGACTCAAAACCCAACCACGGCAGAAAATAGAAAGAGAATGAAAATTTATTCCCTATGCATCAGTCATAGGTTCTATAAAGTATGTTATGTTGTGTACCAGAACTATTGTTCCCCTCACCAAGAGTTTGGCAAGAAGGTACAAAGGTGATCTAGGAGTAGAACACTGGACAACGGTCAAAATTATCCTTAGTGGAATAAGGATATGTTTCTCGATTATGGAAGTGACAAATGGTTTGTCATAAAGGGTTACGTCGATGCAAGTTTTGACACTGATCCAGATGACTCTAAGTCTCAAACTGGATACATATTGAAAGTGGGAGCAATTAGCTAGAGTACATCCGTGTAGAGCATTGTAGACATAGAAAATTGCAAAATACATAACGGATCTGAATGTGAAAGACCCGTTGACTAAGATTCTCTCACAAGAAAAACATGATCACACCTTAGTACTCTTTGGGTATTAATCACATAGCGGTGAGAACTAGATTACTGAATCTAGTAAACCCTTTGGGTGTTGGTCACATGGCGATGTGAACTATGGGTGTTAATCACATGATGATGTGAACTATCGATGTTAATCACATGGTGATGTGATCTAGATTATTGACTCTAGTGCAAGTGGGAGACTGAAGGAAATATGCCCTAGAGGCAATAATAAAGTTATTATTGATTTCCTTATTTCATGATAAATGTTTATTATTCATGCTAGAATTGTATTAACCGGAAACATAATACATGTGTGAATACATAGACAAACATAGTGTCACTAGTATGCCTCTACTTGACTACCTCGTTAATCAAAGATGGTTCAGTTTCCTAACCATAGACATGAGTTGTCATTTGATTAATGGGATCACATCATTAGGAGAATGATGTGATTGACTTGACCCATTCCGTTAGCTTAGCACTCGATCGTTTAGTATGTTGCTATTGCTTTCTTCATGACTTATACATGTTCCTATGACTATGAGATTATGCAACTCCCGATTACCGGAGGAACACTTTGTGTGCTACCAAACGTCACAACGTAACTGGGTGATTATAAAGGTGCTCTACGGGTGTCTCCGAAGGTACTTGTCCGGTTGGCGTATTTCGAGATTAGGATTTGTCACTCCGATGGTAGGAAAGGTATCTCTGGGCCCACTCAGTAATGCACATCACTATAAGCCTTGCAAGCATTGCAACTAATGAGTTAGTTGTGGGATGATGTATTACGGAACGAGTAAAGAGAATTGTCGGTAACGAGATTGAACTAGGTATTGAGATACCGACGATCGAATCTCGGGCAAGTAACATACCGATGACAATGGGAACAACGTATGTTGTTATGCGGTTTGACCGATAAAGATCTTCGTAGAATATGTGGGAGCCAATATGAGCATCCAGGTTCCGCTATTGTTTATTGACCGGAGACGTGTCTTGGTCATGTCTACATAGTTCTCGAACCCGTAGGGTCCACACGCTTAAAGTTTCGATGATAGTTATATTATGAGTTTATGAGTTTTGATGTACCGAAGGAGTTTGGAGTCCCGGATGAGATCGGGGACATGACGAGGAGTCTCGAAATGGTCGAGACGTAAAGATTGATATATTGGACGACTATATTCGGACATCGGAAAGGTTTCGAGTGATTCGGGTATTTATTGGAATGTCGGGGGGTTATCGAAAACCCCGGGGGGACTATTCGGCCTACATGGGCCATAGGGAAGAGGGAAAGGCAGCCCACAAGGGGCAGCTGCGCCCCCTCCCTATAAGGGGTCCGAATTGGAATAGGGAAGGGGGCGCGCCCCCCCTTTCCTTCTCCTTTCCCTCTCCTTCTCCCTCCTTCCTTTTCCCAGTTGGACTAGGAAAGAGGGGAGTCCTACTCCTACTAGGAGGAGGACTCCTCCCCTCCTTGGCGCGCCCCAAGGCTGGCCGGCCTCCCCCCTTGCTCCTTTATATACGGGGGCAGGGGGCACCCCAAGGACACAACAATTGATCGTGTGATCTCTTAGCCATGTGCGGTGCCCCCCTCCATCATATTCCACCTCGATAATACTGTAGCGGTGCTTAGGCGAAGCCCTGCGTCGGTAGAACATCTACATCGTCACCATGCCGTCGTGCTGACGAAACTCTCCCTCAACACTCGGCTGGATCGGAGTTCGAGGGACGTCACCGGGCTGAACGTGTGCTGAACTCGGAGGTGCCGTGCGTTCGGTACTTGATCGGTCGGATCGTGAAGACGTACGACTACATCAACCGCGTTGTTATAACGCTTCCGCTTTCGGTCTACGAGGGTACGCGGACAACACTCTCCCCTCTCGTTGCTGTGCATCACCATGATCTTGCGTGTGCGTAGGAATTTTTTTGAAATTACTACGTTCCCCAACAGTGGTATCAGAGCCAGGTTTTATGCGTAGATGTCATATGCACGAGTAGAACATAAGTAAGTTGTGGGCGATATAAGTCATACTGCTTACCAGCATTTCATTCTTTGGTTCGGCGGTATTGTTGGATGAAGCGGCCCGGACCGACATTACGCGTACGCTTACGCGAGACTGGTTTTACCGCCGTGCTATGCACACAGGTGACTAGCGGGTGTCAGTTTCTCCAACTTTAGTTGAACCGAGTGTGGCTACGCCCGGTCCTTGCGAAGGTTAAAACAACACCAACTTGACATTCTATCGTTGTGGTTTTGATGCATAGGTAAGAACGGTTCTTGCTCAGCTCATAGCAGCCACGTAAAACTTGCAACAACAAAGTAGAGGACGTCTAACTTGTTTTTGCAGGGCATGTTGTGATGTGATATGGTCAAGACGTGATGAGATATAAGTTGTTGTATGAGATGATCATGTTTTGTTGAAGTTATCGGCAACAGGCTAAAGCCTTATGGTTGTCTCTCTATTGCATAAGATGCAAGCGCCAAATAATTGCTTTACTTTATCACTATGCGATAGCAATAGTTGCAAGAGCAATTGTTGGCGAGATGACAATGTGACGACACATTGATATAGATCAAGATGATGGAGATCATGGTGTCATGCCGGTAACGATGGAGATCATGACGATGCTTTGGAGATGGGGATCAAAGGCACAAGATGATGATGGCCATATCATGTCACATATTATGATTGCATGTGATGTTTATCTTTCATATTATGATTGCATGTGATGTTTATCTTTTATACATCTTATTTTGCTTAGTTTGGTGGTAGCTTTATAAGATGATCTCTCACTAAATTATCAAGGTATAAGTGTTCTTCCTGAGTATGCACCGTTGCGAAAGTTCTTCGTGCTGAGACACCACGTGATGATCGGGTGTGATAGGCTCTACGTTCAAATACAACGGGTGCAAAACAGTTGCACACGCGGAATACTCAGGTTAAACTTGACGAGCCTAGCATATAACAGATATGGCCTTGGAACACTGAGACCGAAAGGTCGAGTATGAATAATATAGTAGATATGATCAACATAGTGATGTTCACCATTGAAACTACTCCATCTCACGTGATGATCGGACATGGTTTAGTTGATATGGATCACGTGATCACTTAGAAGATTAAAGGGATGTCTATCTAAGTGGGAGTTCTTAAGTAATATGATTAATTGAACTTAAATTTATCATGAACTTAGTCCTGGTAGTATTAGCATATCTATGTTGTAGATCAATAGCTCGCATTTAGTTCCCCTGTTTTATTTTTGATAAGTTCCTAGAGAAAACTAAGTTGAAAAATGTTAGTAGCAATGATGCGGATTGGATCCGTGATCTGAGGTTTATCCTCATTGCTGCACAGAAGAATTATGTCCTTGATGCACCGCTAGGTGACAGACCTATTGCAGGAGCAGATGCAGACGCTATGAACGTTTGGCTAGCTCAATATGATGACTACTTGATAGTTTAGTGCACCATGCTTAACGACTTAGAATCGGGACTTCAAAGACGTTTTGAACGTCATGGAACATATGAGATGTTCCTGAAGTTGAAGTTAATATTTCAAGCAAATACCCGAGTTGAGAGATATGAAGTCTCCAACAAGTTCTATAGCTAAAAGATGGAGGAGAATAGCTCAAGCAGTGAGCATGTGCTCAGATTGTCTGGGTACTACAATCGCTTGAATCAAGTGGGAGTTAATCTTCCAGATAAAATAGTGATTGACAGAATTCTCTAGTCACCATCACCAAGTTAGTAGAACTTCGTGATGAACTATAATATGCAAGGGATAACGGAAATGATTCCCAAGCTCTTCGTGATGCTAAAATCAACGAAGGTAGAAATCAAGAAAAACATCAAGTGTTGATGGTAGACAAGACCACTAGTTTCAAGAAAAGGGCAAAGGGATAGAAGGGGAACTTCAAGAAGAATGGCAAGCAAGTTGCTGCTCAAGTGAAAAAACTCAAGTCTGGTCCTAAGCCTGACACTAAGTGCTTCTACTGCAAAGGGACTGGTCACTGGATGGAACTGCCCCATGTAATTGGCGGATAAGAAGGATGGCAAAGTGAACAAAGGTATATTTGATATACAGATTATTGATGTGTATTTTACTAGTGTTCGTAGCAACCCCTCGGTATTTGATATTGGTTCAGTTGCTAAGAGTAGTAACTCGAAACCGGAGTTGCAAAATGAACAGAGACTAGTTAAGGGTGAAGTGACGATGTGTGTTGGAAGTGGTTCCAAAATTGATATGATCATCATCGCACACTCCCTATACTTTCGGTATTAGTGTTGAACCTAAATAAGTGTTATTTGGTGTTTGCGTTGAGCATGAATATGATTTGATCATGTTTATTGCAATACGGCTATTCATTTAAGTAAGAGAACAAATTGTTGTTCTGTTTACATGAATAAAACCTTATATGGTTACACACCCAATGAAAATGGTTCGTTGGATCTCGATCAGTGATACACATATTCATAATATTGAAATCAAAAGATGCAAACTTAATAATGATAGTGCAACTTATTTGTGGCACTGCCGTTTAGGTCATATTGGTGTAAAGCGCATGAAGAAACTCCATGCTGATGGGCTTTTGGAATCACTTGATTATGAATCACTTGATGCTTGCGAACCATGCCTCATGGGCAAGATGACTAAGACTCCGTTCTCCGGAACAATGGAGTGAGCAACTGACTTATTGGAAATAATACAAACTGATGTATGCGATCCGATGAGTGTTAAGTCTCACGACGGGTATCGTTATTTTCTGACCTTCACAGATGATTTGAGCAGATATGGGTATATCTACTTGATGAAACATAAGTCTGAAACATTTGAAAAGTTCAAAGAATTTCAGAGTGAAGTGAAAAATCATCGGGACAAGAAAATAAAGTTTCTACGATCAGATCGCGGAGACGAATATTTGAGTTATGAGTTTGGTCTTCAATTAAAACAATGTGGAATAGTTTCACAAACTCATGCCACCTAGAACACCACAAAATAATGGTGTGTCCGAACGTCATAACCGTACTTTATTGGATATAGTGCAATCTATGATGTTTCTTACCGATTTACCACTATTGTTTTGGGGTTATGCATTAGAGACAGCTGCATTCACATTAAAAGGGGCGCCATCTAAATCTGTTGAGACGACACCGTATGAACTATGGTTTGGCAAGAAACCAAAGTTGTCGTTTCTTAAAGTTTGGGACTGCGATGCTTATGTGAAAAGTTTCAACATGATAAGCTCAAACCCAAATCGGAGAAATGTGTCTTCATAGGATACCCAAAGAATCAGTTGGGTACACCTTCTATCATAGATCCGAAGGCAAGACATTCGTTGCTAAGAATGGATCCTTTCTAGAGAAGGAGTTTCTCTCAAAAGAAGTGAGTGGGAGGAAAGTAGAACTTGATGAGGTAACTGCACCTACTCCCTTATTGGAAAGTAGATCATCATAGAAATCTGTTCATGTGACTCCTACACCAATTAGTGAGGAAGCTAATGATGATGATCATGTATCTTCAGATCAAGTTACTACCGAACCTCGTAGGTCAACTAGAGTAAGATCCACACCAGAGTGGTACGGTAATCCTGTTCTGGAGGTCATGTTATTTGACCATGACGAACCTATGAACTATGAGGAAGCGATGATGAGCCCAAATTCCGCGAAATGGCTTGAGGCCATGAAATCTGAGATGAGATCCATGTATGAGAACAAAGTATGGACTTTGATTGACTTGCCAAATGATCGGCGAGCCATTGAGATTAAATGGATCTTCAAGAGGAAGATGGACACTGATAGTAGTGTTACTATCTACAAAGATAGAATTGTTGCAAAAGGTTTTCGACAAGTTCAAGGTGTTGACTACGATGAGAGTTTCTCAGTCGTATCTATGCTTAAGTCTGTCCGAATCATGTTAGCAATTGCCGCATTTTATTAAATCTGGCAAATGGATAAACAAAACTGCATTCCTTAATGGATATATTAAAGAAGAGTTGTAAATGATTAAACCAGAAGGTTTTGTCAACCCTAAAGGTGCTAACAAAATATGCAAGCACCAGCGATCCATCTATGGACTGGTGCAAGTATCTCGGAGTTGGAATATACGCTTTGATGAGTTGATCAAAGCATATAGTTTTATACAGACTTGCGGTGAAGCCTGTATTTACAAGAAAGTGAGTGGGATCACTACAACATTTCTGATAAGTATATGTGAATGACATATTGTTGATTGGAAATAATGTAGAATTTTCTAGAAAGCATAAAGGAGTATTTAAAAGGAGTTTTTCAAAGAAAGACCTCGGTGAAGCTGGTTATATATTGAGCATCAAGATCTATAGAGATAGATCAAGACGCTTGATAAGTTTTTTCAATAAGTACATACCTTGACAAGATTATGAAGTAGTTCAAAACGGAACAGTCAAAGAAAGAGTTCTTGCCTATGTTACAAGGTGTGAAGTTGAGTGAAGACTCAAAACCCAACCACGGCAGAAAATAGAAAGAGAATGAAAATTTATTCCCTATGCATCAGTCATAGGTTCTATAAAGTATGTTATGTTGTGTACCAGAACTATTGTTCCCCTCACCAAGAGTTTGGCAAGAAGGTACAAAGGTGATCTAGGAGTAGAACACTGGACAACGGTCAAAATTATCCTTAGTGGAATAAGGATATGTTTCTCGATTATGGAAGTGACAAATGGTTTGTCATAAAGGGTTACGTCGATGCAAGTTTTGACACTGATCCAGATGACTCTAAGTCTCAAACTGGATACATATTGAAAGTGGGAGCAATTAGCTAGAGTAGATCCGTGTAGAGCATTGTAGACATAGAAAATTGCAAAATACATAACGGATCTGAATGTGAAAGACCCGTTGACTAAGATTCTCTCACAAGAAAAACATGATCACACCTTAGTACTCTTTGGGTATTAATCACATAGCGGTGAGAACTAGATTACTGAATCTAGTAAACCCTTTGGGTGTTGGTCACATGGCGATGTGAACTATGGGTGTTAATCACATGATGATGTGAACTATCGATGTTAATCACATGGTGATGTGATCTAGATTATTGACTCTAGTGCAAGTGGGAGACTGAAGGAAATATGCCCTAGAGGCAATAATAAAGTTATTATTGATTTCCTTATTTCATGATAAATGTTTATTATTCATGCTAGAATTGTATTAACCGGAAACATAATACATGTGTGAATACATAGACAAACATAGTGTCACTAGTATGCCTCTACTTGACTACCTCGTTAATCAAAGATGGTTCAGTTTCCTAACCATAGACATGAGTTGTCATTTGATTAATGGGATCACATCATTAGGAGAATGATGTGATTGACTTGACCCATTCCGTTAGCTTAGCACTCGATCGTTTAGTATGTTGCTATTGCTTTCTTCATGACTTATACATGTTCCTATGACTATGAGATTATGCAACTCCCGATTACCGGAGGAACACTTTGTGTGCTACCAAACGTCACAACGTAACTGGGTGATTATAAAGGTGCTCTACGGGTGTCTCCGAAGGTACTTGTCTGGTTGGCGTATTTCGAGATTAGGATTTGTCACTCCGATGGTAGGAAAGGTATCTCTGGGCCCACTCAGTAATGCACATCACTATAAGCCTTGCAAGCATTGCAACTAATGAGTTAGTTGTGGGATGATGTATTACGGAACGAGTAAAGAGAATTGTCGGTAACGAGATTGAACTAGGTATTGAGATACCGACGATCGAATCTCGGGCAAGTAACATACCGATGACAATGGGAACAACGTATGTTGTTATGCGGTTTGACCGATAAAGATCTTCGTAGAATATGTGGGAGCCAATATGAGCATCCAGGTTCCGCTATTGTTTATTGACCGGAGACGTGTCTTGGTCATGTCTACATAGTTCTCGAACCCGTAGGGTCCGCACGCTTAAAGTTTCGATGATAGTTATATTATGAGTTTATGAGTTTTGATGTACCGAAGGAGTTTGGAGTCCCGGATGAGATCGGGGACATGACGAGGAGTCTCGAAATGGTCGAGACGTAAAGATTGATATATTGGACGACTATATTCGGACATCGGAAAGGTTCCGAGTGATTCGGGTATTTATTGGAATGTCGGGGGGTTATCGAAAACCCCGGGGGGACTATTCGGCCTACATGGGCCATAGGGAAGAGGGAAAGGCAGCCCACAAGGGGCAGCTGTGCCCCCTCCCTATAAGGGGTCCGAATTGGACTAGGGAAGGGGGCGCGCCCCCCCTTTCCTTCTCCTTTCCCTCTCCTTCCTCCCCCCTTCCTTTTCCCAGTTGGACTAGGAAAGAGGGGAGTCCTACTCCTACTAGGAGGAGGACTCCTCCCCTCCTTGGTGCGCCCCAAGGCTGGCCGGCCTCCCCCCTTGCTCCTTTATATACGGGGGTAGGGGGCACCCCAAAGACACAACAATTGATTGTTTGATCTCTTAGCCGTGTGCGGTGCCCCCCTCCATCATATTCCACCTCGATAATACTGTAGCGGTGCTTAGGCGAAGCCCTGCGTCGGTAGAACATCAACATCGTCACCACGTCGTCGTGCTGACGAAACTCTCCCTCAACACTCGGCTGGATCGGATTTTGAGGGACGTCATCGGGCTGAACGTGTGTTGAACTCGGAGGTGCCGTGCGTTCGGTACTTGATCGGTCGGATCGTGAAGACGTACGACTACATCAACCGCGTTGTTATAACGCTTCCGCTTTCGGTCTATGAGGGTACGTGGACAACACTCTCCCCTCTTGTTGCTATGCATCACCATGATCTTGCGTGTGCGTAGGATTTTTTTTGAAATTACTACGTTCCCCAATATCTAGGTCCCTTCTACTACTACACCTAGTTACTTGTGTGTATCCTATTACTTACTAGTTAGTACACATGTGTAGTAGTACTGTACTATAATCTTCTTCCTCAACTACTACAATAGTACTTGTAGTAGTGGTGTCTTACTGCCAGTGACAGTTTATTGAGTTTATTAACTCCAAATGAAGTGAATTGTGCATAATTCTCTAGATGCGGTACATAGTGCTATATGTTTCCTTGCCTCACCAATAAAATGTACTAATATGTCTCTTGTGACACGCTAGGTTGATTCTACGCCTTCGAGAAACATTTAGTACTTGTATCTCTGCATGTTTGAGCACTCGAGTAGTACTTCAAAATGGAGTAGCTTAATTCACTGAATTTGCTTGTAGTACTAGTTGATTCACTAAGAAGATTCAGGAATGAGTTGATTCACTGAGAAGACTCGGTTTTTTGTGCTGGCTTCTTTCCATTGTGGAGCTCGCTGTGTGACAAGTCTGTTCATTCCTCTAGATGTCGTGTCACTTGGCATAAGTAATTAAGTAGGAATAGTTTCAGGTGAATCGTAGCTTTGCTATTGCTTCATTCCATCTGATACAGGCATGAAATTGAACTGCACTTGATGCAGCGCCATTATGGTGCTTGAAATTAGCTTCTGTTATTGAATTTTTTATTTCCTCGCCTGAGAACAACGGTATCATCATATTATATCAGGCCCTTTGTTTGTTTCTGTGAGCTTGCCTCTGTGGCTAGCACATATCATATGTGATCCGTGTTGTCTCTTTTCCGCCCACTGAAGCTTGGAGCAAACTGGCATATTACTTTTGTGATAACTGAGAGAACTACGAGGCTTTGTTTTCTACTTTGGCATATAATATTAGAATTAATACTATTTTTATTTGAAATTTGTTATTAGGCTATTAGTGCGAAACTTCCAAGTTATAACTATCCTTGCATTTCTTACTCCAATTGTGAAAGGACTATATATAGTCTGTGTGCTTCTGTGAATATATTTGAGTACATTTTTATCATGCTGCTGTAATATGTAATGTAGTTTTCAAAGCATGTCTGCTGTTGTAATTCAGTATTTATATGCAACAACAGATTATCCAGTATTGTTTCCTACATGCTTCTGGCCGCTGATACTTTTCACTTTTCTCAGTTCTTCTTGCTTCGGATTGCTTCCTCCCTGACACCCTGATCCAGATGATGGCAGCAGCGATGGCGTCCACACTCAAGCGTGCCTACCTCTCCATCTATAACTGGTCCGTCTTCTTTGGATGATTAGCTGCTTCCTCCCCACTTTGAAATCTCGATCTCCTTTCTTGTTGATGGGCTTGTTCAATGATTCATATATGTGTGGATGTAGGGTGCAGGTGCTCTACTACACGTTGCTGGATAGTTTACCTAGACGTGTACGTCGCCAATCGAGAGGCGTCTCCAGCTTGCGCAGACTACCGTCTGGCTCTATCATTGATCAGTTATCTGTAACTTGCTGACGTGTTTTCTAGGACGCTAGTTTTGTGTTTTGCCTATAACTGCATGAGTAAGTCTTGCTGAAATGACATGATTTAGCTTTTAGTTCTTGTGGCCAAACATGTGTTTTAGCCTTTTGCCTTTGCTTATCAACAGTTGTTTTGCTTGTTTTTGAGCTACTGCCACTTTGAGCTGATGTAGGCCTGTAGTTATTTATTGCAACTGAGCTTCTATATTGCATTGTTGGTTCAATTAATTGCCACCTCTTAGATTTACTGTCATATGGAGTGGATAAATTTGCAGCCATCTTACTAGTAATCTGAGCACTTGTTAGTTTAGTCAGGTAGGATTAGAGTGAAATGATCATGTAGGAAGTAGGTATCATAAATATATGAAAGGCTACAATCCTTGAGAGAACCTGGCTCTACTTTTGCAAATGCTCAGTTTACTCATGATATGGTTTCTGTAGCTATGTGATGCCACATACATATATACTGCTGCCTTGGAACAGTAATAAAATATGAATATGTGCTATTTGCTGGCAGTCCTTCCCTTTCCAAGATACACGAAAGTTCAGAGACTATCAATCCGAAAATATGAATATGTACATTTTGTTCTCATTTCTCAATTTTGGTGCCTCTTGTTGATGTAGGTGCACATGACTGTTGTTGAGGACATGGTGTTATTTTTGGCGCGCCCAAGTATTGGGTGATGCTTGCCTGCATGGTTACTACAGCTCCAGTTCAGGTGGGCGCTCTAGCTCCTCACGCCCAACATTCAGGTACACCCTTCCACCGGTACCTACTTGGACACACAAAATATGAGTAGATACAATTGACTTCTGCTTATATTATGTTGCCAGCTTCATCTGTTTTGATCATTAGAATATTGCCTTCAAACTATCTAATTTCTGTAGTTAAGATGCTCTTGACTAACCAGAAAAGTTCTTTTGAGTTCCATATGTTGAGTAAAACATTTTAATCTGTCATTGAGTTAGCTATATAATTCTGCGATACCATTTCTGTACTATGATAGTTTCTAGTATTTTTCTATTATACTTGTATAAATTATTCCTATTTGAAGTCATCAACTGAGATGTTGTAAACATTCCTGCCATGTGTTGCTTCCTTTTTCATGCTTTGCTAATATAGATCATTTGCTTGAACTGAGATGGTCGGTGTATTTGTGCTTATAATTATGCTTCTATGTGGTTGTTGCAGCATGAGCCAACCAAATAAACATTTTGTGCCTTGATCTAGCTCTAAAACTGTGGTGTTACCTCTCTTTACAGGAGCTCCGTGCTGAAGAAATTTGAAGAAGCTTGAAGCCCGACAAAGTAAAGAGTAGCGAGTTAGTAGTGCTAGTTATGTTGTATAGTGGCTAGCATATCTGGTTGTATTGTAAATAATGTAATCTCGTATGTTGGTACAGTAGTCAGCATATTTGGTGCTAATGTTGGCTATCACTTTAACAATTTAGTATGTTCTCTTGCCATTTGAAATATTTTTCATTTGTTTATGGTGAAAGTGTGAGAAATAGAAATATGACCAGTGTGACAAACGAAAAGGCCAAGGCCCAAAAAGTATATGGAATGTAAAAAGGCTGAGGCCCAAAACAGAAATGGACTATAAAGGGTTGAGGGTGAAAAAAATGTACTATAAAAGGCAATGGCCAAGAAAAAAAAACGTTGAATTGCTGGGCTAGGCCCATGTAAAACACTGAATCGGACTGGGCTGATTCTCGTGCCACATCAACTTGCCACGCTGGATGCCTACGTGGCCTGAGGAGGTTGCTAGTGACCAAAAATTTGGTCGTGGAACCAACAACCTTTTACATATCACAAAGAAGGTCACTAATTTCAGTTTACGACCGCCAGCTTTTGACCTTCTGTTTTTGGTCACAAAAAGGTCGCAAATGGAAAACTATCACCTTTCAGCGGCCAATAGTGAGGGTCATAAGTTGATATATTTCTTGTAGTGTGTTGTTCGCGGAGGAGGACGGCCGCGCGTTTTTCTTGGTCGGTGGCGTGCTCGACATCGGCGCGCCTATCGCCATGTCGGTCGTTTGCATCAGAGCGGGGGCGTCCCCACTGTCGCACTATGTGGCGAAGCTGTGGGCGAACGGCCCGCCAGGGGAGCCCAAAGGCAGGACCGACGCCGTCAAGGTGGAAATGGAGGTGACAAGCAGCAGGGATCCCGGCGAAGTCACCGTGCAGGAGCTGACCTTCTTCACAGTTCCGCCCAAGCTGCTGGCCGGGGCTAAGCTGGTGTCCCTCCACATTCAGATTGACAAGCTCACGTCCTAAATGATTCTATAGTGCCTTCTGTTTATCTTAGTAATATGCTAATATAGGGGTTAGCTCGGTCTACTTTAGCTTAAGAGATGATGGGTTCTGGTGGCGATGCAGCAATTACCTCGACATCAGATCAACAGTGAAAGTAATTTCGAATAGTCAAATGGATATTTTGTGTCTGTTGGATATAAAGATCCTTTGGGTAAGAAGTAACATCTTATATGCTTTTTTTTAAAATGGAACAGTGATACTAGTATAATTTTTGTTGACATGCACTAATATTTTGAAAACGGACGCCGGGCTGTAGCTAGAAGGGCGGTTGGGACGCGGCATCGGCCCATACCGCGGTGACCCCTGATTGGGACGCACCGATTGTGGATTTTCTCCCTCACCGATGTCGACCGCGTCTACGCAGAACATTGTTCCCTTCCCCCAGCTGCGGGATCAGGCTGAATATGTGACCAGCGATGTGGCCACCATCGTTCAATGCTTGTGAAGAGAGCAAGACAAGCAAGCTGGCTTGTAGCTTAGGCTCCTACTAGTGGTTTTCTTTTTTTCTCCATATCAACCATTTTATATTGCGTACGTGTCATTGAAGAGTGAAATGATGGTTTCTTCTTCCGACTAACTTACTGTGCTATTTGACTGCTCCTTTAGTGGCCCCTACACGTACTCCCCCTACGTTTATGCAACAGTCACACGTACACATGGACGCAAAAACGCGCGTGACGCCCTAATTCATGCATGTTCGAGCACACGATGGAACACTCACGGTGAAGCTCAAGTGCTCAACCTACACGTGCATGCACACACATACTCAGCCAGGGTGAGCTAGTGACCGTATAAACACCGAAAAATGTATATATTGAGCACAGTGAGCGTATTATGAAGTCCACTGACCATATTTTTACAAATATACAGTGATAGACAGTGTATTTATCTCGTTTGAAATTAAGCCATATTAACCGGAGAGGAGGCAGTATGGACTAGCATTACTTTGCTGTGTCCCGTCAACTTGCCGAACAAGGAGAAGCTTGCAGGACGGGAGAAGCTTGCGCACGGTGTCTCGCAGAACAAGGAGAAACTTTTGACTAATGCAAGCTGTCCTTCGCTCAGGCGGTGGACGTGCGACAGTTAATTCGGTGTCAGATTGCCAGAATCATACACTATACTAGTACTATTATTGTTGCACTTCCCGAAGAGGCGAACAGCCAAGCGCAAAGTTTACTAGTACTACTACTATAGTCTATAGAGGCACTATACTAGTACTAGGAACCGGATGGAGGAGCGTCTGCACTCTTATTATATTTTTAAAATGTGATAAAGAAATCTTCAACACATTTGGTTCTCTTCGAGGGTTCTCGCATGTGATAATGGAAGTTGATTGCATGGAACACTCGCCACAATTCTCGCTTAATTCTGGATCATATCCTGTTACAAATAGGGGCGCTCGGTAATATTTCCTCTCTTTTTTGTTATTCAGCATGTAAACAGGTCAGCAAACCTTGCGGCGCATCTTTGTGCGAACCGTGCTTGCTGCACTTTGAATGTGGCCGAGAGCTGGCTTGATGAAACACCTCGCTTCCTACTTCTTTTTTGCGGGGTACCTCGCTTCCTAGTTACCAGTGTCTGGGCTGATCGTCCTAAGACTGCTTATATATGAATAAAGCTCTCTCATTTACCCGCAAAAAAGATTAAGCCATATTAACCGGAAAGGAGGGAGTATGGACTAGCACTACTTGTTGGTGTGTCTCGTCAACTCGCAGAACGAGGAGAAGCTTGCAGGACAAGGTGAAGCTCGCTTACGCCTTTTGACTAATACAAAGTACCTCGCCCAGGTGGTGGACATGCATCAGTTCATTCGGTGTCAGATTGCTAGAGGCATACACTGTAGTACCGAACATGCGGAGTACCATCATTGTTCGACTTCACGAAGAGGCGAAGAGCCAAGCGCAAGGTTTAGTAGTACGAGTAGTACTACTACTAGAACCACATGGTGGAGCCTCTGTACTCTTATTTTTCTTAATCTTTGATAAATTACACATTTATTCCAGAGAAGGGCGGAAAACGGCAGCCCAACATGTAATGATGATATCGATCAACCATGCTCGAATACATCTTGGCCTCCGTGCGAGCCCGTCTATGTGTTCTTGCTCCTCGTCTCTCTCAAGGGACGGCGGGTTGGCCATTTTGCAGTCAATTGAGATCGGTTTGCTCACACTCCGGTCCCACATGTCAGTGATATGCCAAGATGAGGTGCGTTGACCGACTGACCATACGCGTACTTGGTTTTGCACCTTCATACTACACCTCCCTCCATCATAGTTTACAGGGCGCGCTTCATTATGATGCATTTATCTCAATGCATCTCCACCACCAGGGAGACTTTAGACACGTTTGGTTTAATGCTCAATTAATTAGGGCGTGGTAACTGCAATTTTCTCTCGATGTAGTACTACGGAGTGGAGTACGTGCATGCATGTGTCTACTCGGGGTGGAAGCACTGCATGCATGTGTGTACGCATTATTTCCTCTAGACGCCGTGCTATAACTACCAATGCTATTTTTCAAGCCGACCGCTAGTCGCCTTGGTCCCAGAGATTTTCTCTTTTTCTGAAGCGCGCTCTATAAACAGTGACAGATGGAGTAGTATGAGCGGATTCAAAGAAGAGCGTATTGATGGTTGCTTCTTCCGAGCAACTTACAGTGGGAAAGGTGGGGCTTATGATTTGACTGCTCATTACTCACTATTGATGCGGCGCAATGACCGGTCTGAGTCTCCCATGCGGCTGTGCACAACCCCCTCGGTTCTTAAATATACTCCAGAGTATTTGTCTTTCTAGAGATTTCAACGAGTGACTACTCAAATATTTGTCTTTTTAGAGATTCAAATGGACTACTACATACAGATATATATAGACATATTTTAGAGTGTAGATTCACTCATTTTGCTCCGTATGTAGTCACTTGTTAAAACAAATATTTAGGAACGGAGGGAGTACACATACGAAGCAAAATGTGTGAATCCACACTCTAAAATATACCCATTTGAAATTTGTAAAAAGACAATATTGTTGATGACAGTTGCGACGACAAAAAAGAAGCATATTCCTTGTCCTAAGGGAAGATAACAACATGGTTGTGTTTGTCTAAAATGGTGTGAGGACGAGATTGCAATATGGAAAGTACGTCGGACGAGCTACGTTTTGTGCAAAGAACAATGGAAGATCCACATGCAGCGACGTGGGAAGACGAGCAGTGGCGCAAGGCCGGAGGGGATACCTGGAGGTCGTCGGGATGTAACTAGGTGAGCGGCGGCGGGCGGAATCTGCCCATACCGCGGCAGCGAGCAGGTGGCATAGGCCCTACCACGCCGGAGCTTGGTTAGAGAGAACGGCGTGTACCGCAGATCGGGACGTGCTGCCTCGGCGCTGTCGAACAGAGAAATGTGCACATCCTCCCTTTCCGCCGGCGGACGGGATGCAGCCGGATCAGTGACCAACGGTGAGAGAGAGAGAGGCCACCGCAGCCTTTGTGTGAGATACTCTGAAGAGAGACAAACCAGCCAGGGAGGCTCCATTGTATATAGTGGAGCGGACTACCTTTTTCTCCATAAATATCGGTTTATATTCTGTGTACATGCCATTGAGCGATATAACTTTATTTAAAAATAGCGCGCCAACGCATCAAGTCGAACTTTGTTTCGTGCACGCGTAGTACACGACCTCCGTAGGTAAACAACCATTACACGCGTTCAAATTAGCACGTGGGCTGCCATTTCATACAGAAATGAGCTCCACCATGTACCCGCGCGGGTGTGGCTGGGCACGAAGCGTGAGTACATGCACGGTGCACCTATTCTCTTCTTTTATACGTACACCACCTACGTGGGGTTGTGTGAGAGAGATACAAACATAGAGAGATATAGTGTGTGGGTTCGTGAGAGTTTTTTTAGGGGGGGCGGGTCAATCAAAAAATGTAACATATGCAATGTGTGTGAAATAGAGTCATAGATATATCATATATATAGAGGGGGCGATCCACGAGAAGAGAGTGGAGGTATCATCGACTTGAGGTGTCCATAGAATCGAAGAGAGGGATGATCTGTGTGTGTGTGTGCGCGCGCGCGGTCGATGTCGTGGTTCTTTTTTCTTTTCCTCTTTATTTTCTTTCTTCTTTCTCTCTTTCTTCTTTTTTGTTTTTTGGCTTATCTCAAGCCTTATGTACTTCTGGTTCTCCTTTTTATTATATATAAAAAATTGCAGTGGGGTTTTGCCCTACTGTGTATAGTCAAAAAAAGTCTGACAGTAGTGTAGGGGGTAAGTATGGAGAGGCTAGATCTTAGCTAAGTAGGAGATGTAAACACACAAAGATGTACGAGTTCAGGCCCTTCTCAGAGGAAGTAAAAGCCCTACGTCTCGGTGCCCGGAGGCGGTCGACTGGATTATATGTGTGAGAATGACAGGGGTGCGAACCCTTGATACTGAGGAGGGCGGTGGCTTATATAGAGTTCGCCAGCCCTCTCCTGCCCTCAGTAATGCAGGGTTTAAGGTACATTAAGGTTGGGCGTTACTGGTAACGCCCTTAGTAAAGTGCTATGATGACCATAAAGACTACATAATGACCGACCGTTTGCCTGTGGAGTGACTTTAGATCTCCTGGCAGTCGAGTGGTTGGCTTCGTGGTCGAGTGATAGCTTCTTGGTCGAGTGTCTTGAACCCGTCGAGTGGGTACCTTCAAGTCGATTGAAAGGTGACTTCTTCTAAGGATGTCCTTGGGTAGGGCTCTTAGGACAGGTCCGTGCCCCTACCCTAGGTACATAGCTTCATCATTAGCCCCCGAATGGATCGAGGTTAGAGTGGGCAAAGGGTTGGAGATCTTTTCGACTGGTTCTTTGTGCTACATGAGTGCCTTGTTTTGGATCAATCGTCACGGATGACGTCATCAACCTTTTTCAGTCGCCTTGATCCATTCCAGGCCTTTCGTCGAGTGAATTTACTTGCCTGTGGCGTTCCGAATGACGGTGTGAAAGGGATCTTCTGCCTGACGAATTGTTCTGCAACCCGCGGATTTCGAGGGATTTGAATTTCGGGAAGCGTGCGGGACGGAAGCGGCCGCAGTAATCGGATGTGATAAGGCGGAAGCTCCTCGACTGCCGCGCCACCTTTTTCGCCACGTACTGCGCGCGCGTCTGCTGCGGGATTTGACGGGATAGCCTGGGCCTACCAGTCAGCCACTCGAAAGCGGTCTCTTATAAGCCGCCGGCTCGGGGTTTCCAAACAGTGTGCTCTCTCCTTTCTTTCTCCCTTCGCAAGGTCCTCCGCCACCTCCGCTCTCACCCTAGCGCCGCAGGCCCGTTCGAGATTTGCCGGCGACGATGGGGAAGGACAAGACGTCCGCTCTGGAGCACGCGAAGAAGGCGGTGGCCCAGGGGAAAGGGAAGAAGTCCGCTTGGGGCGGATCTTCCTCAAGGACTGCTCTGCCCAGAGGCTGGATCCAGGGTGACTGGATGCCGACGGTGATTCGGCAGGAAGATCTCGATGATATGGTTGAGGGAGGGGTCATTCCTCACGAAGCTGCGCGTCTCCCGGGGAAGGAAGTCAAGCCCCAACCTCTTGATGGTGAGTGTGTCCTCCTCGCCACCCACATCGATCGCGGGTTTTCTCTACCGCCTCATCCTTTTTTCCGGAGCTTTCTGACCTTCTTCGGAGCGCAGCTCCACCACTTCACTCCCAATTCTATCGTGTATCTTGCTGCTTTCATTTCCTTGTGTGAGGGTTTCCTGGGTTGCCGCCCCCATTGGGGACTCTTTAAGCATATCTTCACCTGCCGTTCCCAATCGGTCAAGAAGGCCAAGTCGAGTGACGAAAGAACGCAGGTGATCCAGCTGTGCGGAGGCCTGGCGATCCAGACGAGGGGGAAAAGTTCTTTTCCATCTATCACTTTCCCCGAGTCGGTCCGTGGTTGGTAAGCGGCCTGGTTTTACTGTAAAGACCAGGCGACCCCAGGACAGTCGACTGGGCTTCCCCCTTTCTCTCTAGACCGAGCTCGGAAACCTGCTTCTCTGAAAGTGGTGCCGGAGGAAAAGGCGCAAGTCAAAGTGTTGGTTGGTTGAGTGGTTCAGCTTGTCCGCGAGGGCGTGACTGGAATGGACCTGCTGGAGGTCTTCCTTCGGAGGCGCATCCAACCGCTTCAGGCTCGTGACCACCCTATGTGGTTGTACTCGGGTCTTGAAGACACCACTCGGATCCACCCAGAGGAGGTCACCGACGAGATGTTGGAAGGGTGGCTGTCGAGTATCACAGGAAACAAAGACAACCCCCGAGGAGCCAGGAGGGTTCCTCCACTCGACAACACATACGAAGTGGACCAGGTCTGCCCTTATGTTCTTGATTGGTATCTTGCTTTCTTCGTTGGTCTTCTTTGAGTTAGTCGACTGACTTTTGTTTTGTCTGTTGTTTCCCAGGAAACTACTGAGATGTACTCGATGCCCAACGGGGCACAGGAGTCGACCGAGGAAGGGGAGGCGATCGGAGGCGAGAGCGGAGACGAACACGGCAAGTGGGAACCCGATGGCGAAGGAGAGGGAGACGACGACGTCGACTCCAGCGAAGAGGAGGAGGAGGAAGTTGAACCCCCCCCCCCCCCCGCTCGGAGAGGCGATCCAAGCTTACACACGATCCCGCGAGGGAACGTGGTAAGGCGACTGCTCCTGTTGGGCAGTCGTCGAAGCGCCCTCCGACCTCTTCTCCCATGCCGACTGAAAAGGCTCCCAAGCACCCACGCGTGACGCCATCCAAGCCGCCCAAGGCTCTGCCCAAGATGAAGATGACCGTCCCCACCATTTCTGGGTAATAATAAGACTTGTTTTCCTTTATCGACCGTGGACGGATCCTTGGTCGATTCATTGAGCCAACTGACTGACTTCCGAAATTTGTAGTGCTACTACTTCTGAGATCTCTGCCAAGGACGGAGATCAAGAGATGGAAGATGCTGTTACTTCCAAGCCATGTACGATTACTGATGTTTTGCCTTGGGTCGACTGAATATTTCATGTAACTCTGGTCGATTGACTTTTCTTGCAGCTCCCCCTCATGTTATCAACCTACCAGACGACAAAGACGACGAGCCGCTGAGAGTAAGAAGGAACTAGAGGGCGTCGACTGGTAAGACCCCCCAATCTGCTCTGTTGTCTGAGGCTGTAGCTCGGGACGGTGGTGATACCACTCGGACTTCCATGACTTTCGCTGAACCTCTGACGAGCGTGCGGCCTTCGGCGTCGACTGTAAATCCGCCTTCGCTTTTTGCTACATACCCTGTCCCAGAGGACCAAGTGGGTGCCGCAAAAGACGCTATACGCCATGCGGGAATCATGCTGGATCAAGTGAGAGTGGTTCGGGACGCCAGCCAAGCAGCGTATGACGCGATTTCGACTCTTCAGAGCAACGTCCAGGTCAGTCGACTCAACACTTGGTCTGTTGCAATATGCTGTTCGAAGAATCTCTTTTCCGAAGATCTTTATGTCTGTACACCCACTGGGTGTGTCTGTCAAGTTTTGGACGAGTGGGGGCACGCTAAGTGCACCCACTGGGTGTAGTCCCCGAGACTACGGTGGACTGTTGGCAGTCGACTGTAGTCTTCATATTGCGTTGCTGTATTTGTACTTCTTCACTCGGTCTGGTCGGGCCATGTCGAATGGAACTGTATCCGGTCGACTGCGGGCAGTCGACTTTTTTTTTGGTCGAACCAGTGGGGTACGCTGAGTGCACCCACTGGGTGTAGTCCCCGAGACTGCTGTTGAATGTTTTGATTTGGCTGTAGTCTTAGAAACGCTACCATTGTCTCTTGGTTACACGCAAGCAACCTATCCTTGACGTTTGTCGACTGATTTTTCACAGAAATCCTGTGAACTTGCGGCTCGCTTCATGAGTTGAAGGACCAACAGATCCAGCTCAACCTTGACTTAAAACTTGCTCAAGAGAACTTGCAGAAGGCTCGAGAAGAGGCAAAAGGTATGGCTGGTGAGGTTTTCTATTCTTGACGAGTGACTTTTTTCTTTTTGTCATCCTTGATGTTGATCGCACTCGACGTGCTGCAGATCAACTGGAGGAAGCTCTGAAGAAGAAGGATCAAGATCTTGCCGAAGCGCAGAAGGAGGCCCTGAACAAAACAAAGCTTGCTGAAGAAAAGCTGGCTTCAGTCTCTACTCTTGAACAGGAGAACTCCAGACTGAAAGGTGCTCTCGACGCAGCTAATAAGGAGGTCAGCCGACTGAAGAACGACAAGATTGCTCTGAATGACAAGGCAGGCGAGCTGCGGGGAAGAAGAACGATCTTGAGGTTTATCTCGGGGGACTTGCCAAGAAGTTGTTCATCATGCTCGAAGGTAACAATTTTCACTCGACTGGCTTGCAGTAACCAAACTCGTGTAGAGCCGCTGCCTTATACTTGAATTGTTATTTGTAGAATTCTGCCAGAACTTTGAAGAGGAGACCAATCGACTGGATCCAAGCTTGGACCCCGCCAATTCGCTCGTGAAGGACGAGGCTGCTATGAATGTACTCCGCCTGGAGTCCCGCATTACCAGCGTGGTTGATTATCTGGCTCGACTGAAAGTTGCAGTGTCGCGGATCAACACGTCTCTCTGGCCCAGGGCGACGCTTTCGAATGATCTTGAGTCCCTGATGACTCGACTGAATGACGTCCCTGGTCTAGTGACGGAATGGAAGAAGTCCTCTGCAAGGTGTGGTGCTGATGTTGCCCTGTCTCTGGTTCGCGTCCACTGCATGGAGGTGCTAGAGGAGAAGTTGGCTGCCATTCAGGTTGCCAATACGAGGAAGCTCAGCTTTCAAGACTTCATGGAGACTTTCATTGCTGCTGCCACCCGTATGGCCGACGGGATTGATTTGGACGAGTTCATCGCCCCTTCCAGCCCTCCGCCTGAGGAATGAAAAACTTTAATGCTTCCCTTTAAATTTGCCTTGGAATGCTGAGTGGATTCTGTAACCGTTATACTCTGTCGAGCCGAGGGCTCGAGTACTTTGATCTGAGGTCTGGGACCTTTGGGTCTTATCCGAACTTGATTTGCTGTTGAATATCTTCGTGAATTATCTGTCGAGTGGAACTTGATCTTCGCTCGAAATAACTTCGTATGTGTGGTGCAGCACCGAAGGAAAAGGTAACAGTCGATTCGCATCTTGCCGTCCTTGCGGATTGGGACGTGTTTCGTACTTGGGCGAGCACTGGGCTGCAGCTAAGCCTCCGAGTGGAAGGTTTTCTCTCCACTCGGTAGGATTTTTATACACTTAGGCAAGCACTGGGCTGCAACTAAGCCCCTGAGTGAGAGTCTGGCTCACCACTCGACAGGATTTTTAAACACTTAGGCGAGTACTTGGACTGCAGCTAAGCCCCCGAGTGAGAGTCTGGCTCACCACTCGGTAGGATTTTTATACACTTAGGCGAGCACTGGGCTGCAGCTAAGCCCCCGAGTGGGAGGTTTGCTCTCTACTCGGTAGGATTTTTATACACTTAGGCAAGCACTGGGCTGCAGCTAAGCCCCCGAGTGGGAGGTTTTCTCTCCACTCGATACGATTTTTAAACACTTAGGCGAGTACTTGGACTGCAGCTAAGCCTCCGAGTGGGAGGTTTGCTCTCCACTCGGTAGGATTTTTATACACTTAGGCGAGTACTTCGACTGCAGCTAAGCCTCCGAGTGGGAGGTTTGCTCTCCACTCGGTAGGATTTTTATACACTTAGGCGAGCACTGGGCTGCAGCTAAGCCCCCGAGTGGGAGGTTTGCTCTCCACTCGGTAGGATTTTTAAACACTTAGGCGAGTACTTGGACTGCAGCTAAGCCCCCGAGTGGGAGGTTTGCTCTCCACTCGGTAGGATTTTTAAACACTTAGGCGAGTACTTGGACTGCAGCTAAGCCTCCGAGTGGGAGGTTTGCTCTCCACTCGGTAGGATTTTTATACACTTAGGCGAGCACTGGGCTGCAGCTAAGCCCCCGAGTGGGAGTCTGGCTCACCACTCGGTAGGATTTTTAAACACTTCGGCGAGCACTGGGCTGCAGCTAAGCCCCCGAGTGGGAGGTTTGCTCTCCACTCGGTAGGATTTTTATACACTTAGGCGAGCACTGGGCTGCAGCTAAGCCCCCGAGTGGGAGTCTGGCTCACCACTCGGTAGGATTTTTAAACACTTAGGCGAGCACTGGGCTGCAGCTAAGCCCCCGAGTGGGAGTCTGGCTCACCACTCGGTAGGATTTTTTTGCAAACTTAGGCGAAACGGATTCGCAGCTAAGCCACCCACTGGGGGATTTTGTACATAAACAAAAGTGATAGCAATTACAGGAAGAACTGGGACACTCTTGTCTTTGATAGAAATAAACTATAGAAGTTTTTATTATTACATCTCATCCGAGTGAGAACTTAAGTGTAAAATGGGCAGAGTAGTTCCGCGTTCCAAGCTCGAGGCTCGTCGATCCGGCGATCAACATTGTAGAGGTGATATGCTCCGTTGTGGAGGACTCTGGTGACGATGAAGGGACCTTCCCAAGTAGGAGCAAGTTTGTGTGGTTTCTGTTGATCCACTCGGAGGACCAAATCTCCTTGGAAGGCTCGACTCTTCACGTTTCTGGCATGGAATCGACGCAAGTCTTGCTGATAGATGGTCGATCTGATCATAGCCATTTCTCTCTCCTCCTCTAGGAGGTCGACTGCGTCTTGTCGGGCTTGCTCTACTTCATCCTCGGTATAAAGCTCGACTCGGGGTGCATTGTGGAGTAGATCACTCGGCAGGACTGCTTCGGCTCCGTAAACCAGAAAGAACGGAGTTCTTCCAGTCGACCGGTTCAGGGTGGTCCTCAATCCCCACAGAACTGACGGAAGCTCGTCGACCCAAGCGCCTGCTGCGTGCTTGAGATAACGCATCAGTCGAGGCTTTAGTCCTTTGAGAATCAGACCATTTTCCCTTTCAGCTTGTCCATTCGACTGGGGATGTGCGACCGACGCGTAGTCCACTCGTGTGCCTTGAGAGGCGCAAAACGCTCTGAACCTGTCTGAATCGAAGTTCGACCCATTGTCCGTGATGATGCTATGTGGGACTCCATATCTGAATGTTAGCTCCCTGATGAAACTGATAGCAGTGCTAGCGTCCAGATTCTTGATAGGCTTAGCTTCAATCCACTTGGTAAACTTGTTGACTGCTACAAGCACATGTGTGAATCCGCTCCTGCCTGTTCTCAGTGGTCCAACCATGTCCAGTCCCCAAACAGCGAAGGGCCAGACGAGTGGAATGGTCTTCAGGGCTGATGCTGGCTTGTGCGACATGTTGGAGTAGAACTGGCAGCTTTCACACTTGTCAACTATCTCTTTCACCATTTCATTTGCTCTGGGCCAGTAAAAACCCGCTCGGTATGCTTTAGCCACAATGTTCCGAGAGGACGCATGGTGGCCACAGGTCCCCGAGTGGATATCATCAAGGATTATCTGACCTTCTTCTGGCGTTATACACTTCTGACCGATTCCAGTCGCACTTTCTCTGTACCTGTCCCTTTATGACTGTGAAGGCTTTGGATCGACGGACGATCTATCGAGCCTCTTCCTCGTCTTCTGGGAGTTCTTTCCTCAGGATATACGCAATGTACGGTACTGCCCAGTCGGGAGTGATTACCAAGACTTCCATGATTAGGTCGACCACAGCAGGAATTTCGACTTCAGTCGGATCTGTGGCACTTTTCGGCTGCGGGGGTTCCTCTGTAAAAGGATCTTCCTGGACTGATGGCGAGTGGATGTGCTCCAAAAACACATTGCTGGGAATGGCTTCTCTCTTGGAGCCTATCTTTGCCAAATCATCAGATGCTTGATTTTTCAGTCGGGGGATGTGATGAAGCTCTAACCCCTCGAACTTCTTTTCCAACTTTCTTACTGCATTGCAATAACCAGTCATAGCTGGGCTTCTGACGTCCCACTCCTTCATCACCTGATTAACCACCAAATCTGAGTCGCCATAGACCATGAGGCGACGGACGCCGAGTGAAATGGCCATGCGCAACCCATACAAAAGTGCTTCGTATTCTGCTTCATTATTGGAGGAATCGAAGTGAATCTGGAGAATGTATCTGAGCTTATCTCCTCGGGGGGAGACCAATACTACCCCAGCACCGGAACCATTCAGCATCTTAGATCCATCGAAGAACATGGTCCAGTGCTCCGAGTGAACTTGAGTCGGAAGTTGCTGTTCGATCCACTCGGCGACGAAATCTGCGATAGCTTGGGACTTGATAGCCTTCTTTGCTTCGAACTTGATATCTAAGGGAAGGAGTTCAATCGCCCACTTCGCCACTCGACCTGTTGCATCTCTGTTGTGCAAAATATCTGACAGTGGAGCGTCGCTGACGACTGTAATGGAATGATCAGAGAAGTAGTGTGCAACCTTCTTCGTGGTCATGTAAATCCCATACACAAGTTTCTGGTAATGAGGATATCTTTGTTTTGAAGGAGTCAAAACTTCAGACACATAATATACTGGGCGCTGAACTCTGAAGGCCTTTCCTTCTTCTTCCCGCTCGACCGTAAGTACCGTACTGACAACTTGTCCCGTGGCTGCAATGTAAAGCAGCAGAGGCTCTTTACTGATTGGGGCAGCAAGCACCGGTTGGGTGGAGAGCAGAGCTTTGAGGTCTGCAAACACTGCATCAGCTTCTGGAGTCCACTCGAACTTGTCAGACTTCTTCATCAGTCGGTAAAGAGGCAACGCCTTTTCACCGAGACGAGAAATGAATCGACTTAGAGCAGCCAAGCAACCTGTAAGTTTCTGGACATCGTGCACACGCTCGGGACACTTCATCCGGAGTATGGTGCCAACTTTTTCGGGATTGGCATCGATTCCCCGTTCAGAAACGAGAAAACCGAGCAACTTTCCACCTGGGACTCCAAATGTGCACTTTGATGGATTGAGCTTGATATCATACCTCCTGAGGTTGGCAAAGGTCTCGGCCAGGTCAGTCAGTAGGTCGGAACCTTTCCATGACTTGACCACAATATCATCCATGTATGCTTCCACATTCCGACTGATCTGAGTGAGTAAACACTTCTCAATCATCCTCATGAACGTGGCTCCAGCATTCTTGAGGCCGAAGGGCATGGTGACATAGCAGAAGCATCCGAATGGAGTGATGAAAGCTGTTTTGATCTCGTCGGGTCCATACAGACGGATCTGATGGTACCCTGAATAGGCGTCTAGAAAAGACAAACGCTCACACCCCGCGGTCGAGTCGACTATCTGGTCGATGCGGGGGGGAGGGAAATGATCTTTCGGGCAGGCCCGATTGATATGCTTGAAGTCAATGCACATACGAAGTGACTTGTCCTTCTTGGGGACCATGACAACATTGGCGAGCCACTCGGAGTGGTAAATCTCTCTGATGAACTCTGCAGCTAGTAGTCGAGCCACCTCCTCGCCAATGGCTTTCCTCTTCTGGACAGCGGACCGTCGAAGATGTTCTTTCATAGGCTTAAATTTCGGGTCGACTCGCATACGGTGCTCAGCCAGTCCCCTGGGAACTCCAGGCATGTCAGAAGGCTTCCATGCGAAGATGTCCCAGTTCTCACGGAGGAACTGGATGAGCGCTTCTTCCTATTTGGAGTCGAGCATTGTTGAGATGTGAGTCGGAGCTACACTGGGATCGGACGGGAGAATATGAACTGGCTTCGTCTCACCGGACGACTGAAATGCTGACTCTGAAGCAGGCTTCTTGGCTCGTAGCAATTCACTCGGATCTGCAGTCTTCTGGTACTCCCGCAACTCGACTACTGCCATCTGGGCGTCAACAATCTTTGAACCCTTCTGAAAACACTCTTCTGCTTTCTTCCGGTTGCCCGTAACAGTGATCACACCTCTAGGGCCAGGCATCTTCAATTTGAGATACACGTAGCACGGTCGAGCCATGAAACGTGCATAAGCTGGTCTGCCCAAAATAGCATGATAAGCACTTTGGAAGTCCACAACCTCGAATGTCAACTTTTCCTTGTGGTAATTCTTCGAATCACCGAAAACTACATCAAGAGCAATCTGGCCGAGTGACTCGGCTTTCTTCCCGGGAATGACTCCATGGAAGCTCATGTTACTGGTACTGAGTATGGACATCGGAATGCCCATTCCTTTCAACGTTTCTGCATACAGAATGTTCAGGCCGCTGCCACCATCCATCAGGACTTTGGTCAGTCGAGTGCCCTCGACAACTGGGTCGACCACCAAAGTTTGCCTCCCAGGGGTGGCAATGTGCGTGGGGTGATCGGACTGGTCGAATGTGATGGCAGTCTGAGACCACTTTAGGTAACTGGGTGTTGCCGGGGCAACCATGTTTACCTCACGGTTAATGACTTTCAATCGACTTTTGCTTTCGACATAAGCAAAAATCATCAAGGTGGAATTGACTTGGGGGTATCCGTCGTCGCTATCTTCTTTATCCTCAACTTTGTCCGACTCTTTTTCCTTGTCCTTGGACTGTTTACCCTGAAACTGCTGTATCAGGAGCCGACACTGTCGAGTGGTATGTTTTGGGTAAATGAGTTTACCCTCCTCATCTTTCTTGGTGTGAATGTGACACGGCAGATCCAAAACATCATTTCCATCTTGATCTTTAACTTTCTTGGGGTTCCAGGGCCCCTTTGGTTTTCCTTTGAATTTTCCCTGGGTTACGACCAGGGCCTCCCCAGGAGCGGCTGGCTCGGCCTTCCGCTTCTGTTTCCGACTGGAATTGCCTCCGGTTTCCTGGGCGACTCCTTTCTGCTTGCCACTCCGGAGTCGATCTTCATCTTCACCATTAGCGTATTTGGTGGCAATTTCCATCATCCGATTCAGAGACATTTCTCCGGTCCGACCGAACTTCAGGTTCAGCTCTCTGTTCTTGACGCCTTCTTTAAAGGCACAAACTGCTTGGTGATCTGGTACATTCTCAACTGTGTGATGCAAAGTGATCCACCTCTGGATGTAATCTCTCAGAGTTTCACTCGGTTTCTGCATGCAAGACCGCAATTCTGTAAGGCCTGCCGGTCGCTTGCATGTTCCTTCAAAAGTCGTGACAAACACTCGGGAGAGGTCCTCCCAAGTGTAGATGCTGCTGGGTACTAACTGATTCAGCCACGCTCTGGCTGAGCCCTCTAACAGGAGAGGCAAATGCTTCATAGCCACCTCATCATTGCCGCCGCCAATCTGGACAGCCACTCAGTAATCTTCGAGCCAAGTGTCGGGCTCAGATCTCGCCGGTGAACTTGCTGACTCCAGTCGCCAACCTGAAGTTGGGAGGAATCACTGCGGCCCTGATGGCTTGACTGAAACATTCTGGCCCCGAAACATGTACTCTGCTGCTGGTAGGCGCATCTCTGTCATGGCCTTCTCGGTGAGCCCTATTCCTGTTGACCAAACTTTGAACTAGGATGGATCTCGCATCAAACCCTGGTTCCCGGGGGTCGACTGGAATCCTCCGCCCAACAATGTGAGGGCGTCTGTCATCCTGCTGTCGAGGCGCATATGACCCACTCCTCGGGGGAGGGGTTGGCACTCGATGCCATCATCACGATCGAGTCGGTGATCATACTGCTCATTTCTTCTGTACCGATCATGTCGGTCTCCACGTCCCTCATGCCTCGGGGGCGATCTTGGGCTGTGAGCCGACTGCAATGTATCCGCTGCAACAGACCGACTGTGGATCTTATTCCGCGACTGCAAAACAGCGGAATTCTAGTTTCCTGCTGCCCGGAGCAATGCTCTGATCTGCAACAAGCCCCTGCCAGCCTCTGACTGGGAGGGCTGAATTGATTCTGCTATTCGGGCCGCAGCTGCCAAATTTTGAACGGGAGTTTGATATACCTGCGTAGGCGGGAAGAGCTGACGTCGACTGGACTCGGGAGCCCGCTGATGTGCTCTCTCGTCGAGTGCTCGCTGGAGATTCTCCAGTCGAGTGCGCTCGGCCAAGTTAGCCAAGCGTGCGTCCTCCAAGGCCCGGGCCTTGGGGGTTTCTCCTACGATAGGAGTGTGGAGTGCATCCATGTTCCAGCGGCGAAGCTTCTCTTGCTGCAGCGACGTGAGAGGCTCGGGGAGATACTCTTCGTGGGGATGCGCCAAGTCACCCCCACCCACACCTCCTTCGGTACGGGGAAAACCGGGAGGACTGCGTGTCCCATCAATTGCCAGAATCTCCGCCGCAGGGTCACTGCTGTCGCATTCGGATGCGGTCTCTGCGGAGCCAGACGACAGATCGAACAGGCCGTAGAGAGATTCGTCGGGCTCGATTGCCGCGACTTGAGGGGTGGCCGTCTGGCGAGCCACCGCATGCTTCACCCACCTCTGAAGTCTCGACCGACCGGAGCGCTTGCGTCGGCGAGAGACAAGGTGGGGAGATGAAACGGGAGCCGACCGATACTGGGTTGACGGCTGCCGCAGGAGGACGCCACGAACACATGCGCGGAAATGCGTCGCCCCGCGGACGGGGAGCGCGTCGATGTCGAGTGGTGCCTCTTGAAGCCAAACGGAGTCATCGGCGATGAACGTGAGCGCGCCGAGACGGATCTCGCGGCCCTCCACCAAAACCATGATCAAGGAGATCGGAAAAATCGCAACTCCTACAATCAAGCGCTAAGATTCTTGCCCCATGGTGGGCGCCAACTGTCGTGGTTCTAAGTCTGACAATAGTGTAGGGGGGTAAGTATGGAGAGGCTAGATCTTAGCTAAGTAGGAGCTGTAAACACACAAAGATGTACGAGTTCAGGCCCTTCTCAGCGGAAGTAAAAGCCCTACGTCTCGGTGCCCGGAGGCGGTCGACTGGATTATCTGTGTGAGAATGACAGGGGTGCGAACCCTTGATACTGAGGAGGGGGTGGCTTATATAGAGTTCGCCAGCCCTCTCCTGCCCTCAGTAATGCAGGGTTTAAGGTACATTAAGGTTGGGCGTTACTGGTAACGCCCCTAATAAAGTGCTATGATGACCATAAAGACTACTTAATGACCGACCGTTTGCTTGTGGAGTGACTTTAGATCTCCTGGCAGTCGAGTGGTTGGCTTCGTGGTCGAGTGATAGCTTCTTGGTCGAGTGTCTTGAACCCGTCGAGTGGGTACCTTCAAGTCAATTGAAAGGTGACTTCTTCTAAGGATGTCCTTGGGTAGGGCTCTTAGGACAGGTCCGTGCCCCTACCCTAGGTACATAGCTTCATCAGTCGATAAAGGGTGCCATAGAATTTGTGTGTGCCCATGTCAAATATATAGAGTGGCTTGCCTACTAGAACGAGAGAGGGGACATGTGCGGTTTCTCTCTGTGGCATGGATACCTACCTACATCGCTCGACTATTGGTGTGTGGTGGGGGGAGGGAGGCCTAATTAACTATAGAGGTTCAATGGTTGGTATATGTGTGTGGAGGATGAGAGAGGCCTACCTCATGTATTAAGGGATATCGATCTACCTCATGTATTAAGGGAGATTGATCGACATCCATGCATATGTGCAGGAGAGGAATAAGGTTGGGAGAGAGACAGAGCTAGAGTGTTGGAGGGGGTGGTAGTGGAGTTGCTTCTAACAAAATGGTGGGATAGGATTGCTAGACAATTGGAGGGCACGCCTGCAATATCAATAAGAGAGTGGATGGCTGCCTGTTTGTGCACACGCGTGTGAGAGACGGGTCAGGAGGCATGCACGAATGATGGGGGCGTATGGATGTGGTAAGCAGACATAACTACATAGGAAGATCAATCGTCCTTTGTCAGAGAAAGGAGAGACATAGCTTGTGAGGTACGTCGATCGATGGGGGCAAATAGTTAAATTCGACCTAGGTATATGTTGGGAGATCGATCGATATACATGCATGTGTGTGTTAGAAGCAAATGAGGCACGGGGAGAAGGATAGAGAGAGAGAGGGATGCATCTAGGAGGTGGTGCAAGAGTCATACTATATCGAGGGGGAGAAGTGTGCGAGTACGAGATCGATGAAAAGAGTGGTGGGAGTGAGGCATGGACGGTGATAAGAGAAGAGGGGAAGCTTGTGTTTTGTGCTAGGCACACCTGGCTAAAGAGGCATATCGATCGATGTGTGCCATAAAGAAGGAGCTGGTGGGCCTAGACACACCGTGGGTGAACGACCTAAAGTGAAAAGACGAATTTGCGCGATGGAGCTAGAGAATGCCGAGGGAGGGTTAGAGGGATGCGGGCGTCTGCATGCACGAGAGAAAGTTAGCGCTAGCTAGCTACAAAGATAAGAGGATTGTGTGGGTGTAAAAGACGAATAGAGATCATACTTCATTATAAAAAGCGAATTCCGATATTTGAAGAATTTATCATAGTGTTTTAAACCGACGCATGTGTGAATATATATAACGGTGATACACATGGTGTGGTTATGAACATGTTATACTACATATAATATATTTTATATCTACTCTTATAAAAAATGGAGTTGTTGATGATGGTGCTATCCTGCAATATAGGCCGTCCGATTTATATCTGACGGATAGGAAGGAAACTATGGCAATTTTGAAAAAAGATACCCACACCCCTCTCCATATTTGCAAATTAGGCCTCCCCTTGATCATTTTGATGTTCTGTGGAAAACATGGGCATCTTGCTAGTACTACGTATAACATATAGAACATTGATCATAATTTGGGCTAATGTGTGGCTTTTGCAGCTCAGGACTAAATACTTGTCATAATGTAGGGGGAGGGGCACTATACTATGTGTGATAAACACGGTGTACATGTATGGAACATGGTTTAGATTATGAATATATAGTTAGTACATCAAATGTACTATTATTTGGAATCCACATCAAGTGTATTCAAAAAATAGAATTTGAGTTCATGTAGTACACACAGTTCATATCTATCTCTATAGTAATCATGTGGTGTGTTATTAAGGTAATACACGAATGATGGTTGAAGTTTGCAACAATCATGATTGTAGATTTGTTATTGAAATAGAGAAACGAATTCAAATTCAGTTCAAATTGCAGCGGTAGTATAGACATTTGGAATGCACTAAAATGTTGGTATGAGTAGGTTACATGCATTATACAGCAAGCGAAAAAAATTAATTGGACATAACATGGATTCATACTACCGAATAGCATTTAATTGCACTATATTGTTGGTATGAGTAGCTTTAAATAGCATTTTTTATTATAGTAAAACGGGGCAAGACTCTCTCTTTGTGTGGTGTGAATAGTTTTATTTTTTTATTTTCTTTTGGGTTGAGGGAAGTGCGAATTGATTTGGTATGTACAAGTACAATATTACACGTTAGGCTTGTCCCTAAAATTCAACCCGCGCCTTGTTATATCCCAAAAATTCAGATATCGTGCTCCCAAAACTGGCGCCTTCACAACCCGCGCCTTGCTATCCCGAAATTACAACGCGCGTGAAAACTCCCTCCATATGCCAAATCCCGACACGCGAAATCCCCCTTCTAACCCTGAGCCGAAAGGGCCACTAGTTCAAATCGGTGCGGGGTACTTTTGTAACACACCCTACATTTTGGACAAGCGCGTCCCTAAGTCATGGTTCACCCCCTCCCATCGCCTCCTTGTTGCCATTCGAAATCCCAGGCCGCCATAATTAACCTCTCCGCTCCAGCCATGAAACCCCACCCTCCTCCGTCCACCACCTCACCGCTGCCCAGCCGGAGCCTCTTCCCCGACAACGTCGTCCACCACAACAGCTCAACGTCCCTCGTCCACCTCCACGGATGAGGAATTGTCGTCCATCTTGTCGTCCCGCCGGTTCAGCCGCCCCGTCCTCCACCTCCAAGGAGCTGCTCCGATGATCGCCTCATCTATCGCAGCTGCTCCATCCCCACGGCGCCGCCTTAACCAGCTCCACCAGAACAGCAGCATCCTCACCGACTCCTCGGACGAAGCCGAGGCCTACTCGGCGCCACCAAAGAGGTTGTACACTCATCGCATTGCACCTTCTCCTTAGCTCGACCTCCCGGTGCCGACGGTGCTCCATCCCGCACCCCATTGGAGTGGCTACCTTGAAGTCGGCGCCGCGGGCGACATCTCCACGGCGGCTCTCCCCCAGTGCGAGGCCCCTTCGGCGGCGGCGTCCATACCAGTCGGATCTGCTGCTGCTGCTCCGACTCTCGCTCGCTCGCGCTGCTGCTGCTCCGGCTCTCACTCGATCGCTCGCTCACCCAGTTGCTGCTGCTCCGGCTCTCGCTTGATCGCTCGCTTGCCCAGCTGCTGTTGCTTTGGCTCTCGCTCGCTCGCGCTGCTGCTGCTCTCGCCCTCGATCGTGCTGCTGCTCTGCTCTGATTTAGCTACACTTCAGTCGGCTGAATCGACTTTTGGGTCAGTCGATTTTCAGGGGGTGGGGGGCTCACCGGAGTTAAGGAAGAAGCACCCGCAGCGGGGACGGGGGCTCGCTGGAGAGGTACCCCACTATCTATCTTAGGGTTCAGGGTGGGGTCCTATAGGGCTAGCTGGGGCGGCGATGGACCGGCGGTGGGGAGTTGTTTCGGGGCGGCGAGGCAGCACTGGGGCCAACGGTTCAGCCGGTGGTGGCTGGGGGCTCAGGGGGGTGCTGGTTGAAGATGAACTGCAGGCCCTCCCTAAACTACATGTCAAGTGCCTCTCTGCTACCATTGCGTTCAGTTTCGATAGTAACATTCAGATTCCACAGTAAATTTTAGTTTCGACAGTTAAGTCAGATCCAAATTAATGTTCAAACTTGAGTTCTAAATTAGTTATGGGGCACATATCGAGGAAGCAATTAATAGTATCTCTATCTAATATCTGGTTCACCTAGGGTATGCTTATGTTGTTCATCTTGGGTGGTAAACAAATAGTAAAGCAATCATCATCTGTCTTTTTATTAAATTAAAGCAATCGTCAGCCTCGTATCATTATTTTTGGATCCATCCACTGGTTGTTACCATCACTCTAAATTTCTGCATGCTCTCCTTACATAATCTCACCATATTTTTTTCGTATGCATGTTAGATATTGTACACAGTCATGTTGAACATGTAGAGAAAAAGAGAAGTGTTTTGTGCGGCAATACAATGTCATGCAGACATCGCTCCATGGTGGGTTCAATGGCAAACCCTCCCCACCCCTCTCCAGATTGTAATCTAGAGGAAGCTATCTGTTCTGAGGCAGATTCAGATGCCGCTGACCACTCCTATTTACCCCCAAGGTGTTTGCTCTACCTTGGCATGATGATGTTAGTCATATCATGCATATGTTGCCTTGCAGTGCCTACTTTTGAAATCATATATGTCATCTGCTTAGTTTAGACATGTTCTGTAATGCCAGCTGTTTAGTTTCTATATCACATATGGGAATTGTGCAGTCTCATGTCTTTTAGCCAGCCATAATATACGTGAAATGTGCAATGCCATCCTATTTAACCAGGCATCATATATTTGAATGATATATTGCCCATCCTTTTCTTCATTACATTTCCATTTGTTGACAATGTTTGTACATTAAACTACTCTTCCTGTGAATCAGCCATTTGGGTGGGAAACTGAAAAATCTGGAGTGAAAACAAGGCCTTCTGAGCAGACAGTGCTACCTATCGAAGCAGATCTCTTGTTGGGTCCCGATAGCTCCTCAGAGATGGATTCAGAGACAGATGACCAGTCCTATTCCCCCACCGAGGTATATGCTCTAACTTTGCACGGTTCTACTAGTCATATCATGCCGTCCTTTTTTGTATTTCTCATTGCTTTTGTCGACAATGTTTGTATATTCAACTGCTCTTCCTGTGCATCAACCATTTGAATTGGTGATGGAGAAATCTGGAGTGAAAACAAGGTCTTCAGAGCAGACAATGCTACCTGGTGAAGCAGATATCTTGCTGGTTACAGATAGCTCTTCAGAGGAGAATTCAGAGGCAGATGACCAGTCCTATTATCCCCCTGAGGTGTATGCTCAAACTTGGCAGGGTTATATTACTCATATCATGCATATTGCAATGCTTAGTTTTTACATCATATACACGATATTGAATGCCATCTCCTTAGTTGACACATCATATATGCGATTGCCCTATGCTCACTTCCTTAGTATATAAATCATATATTTGAATTATATCATGCCATGATGTTTACATAGACAACATGTATCTGAATTATGGCATGCCAACCCATTTTCTAAAGACATAATATAGTTATATCAACTCATCGTGTTCACATAGTCATCATATTTTGAATTATGTCATTCTATCCGTGAATTATATCATGCCATCATGTTTCCATCGAAGGTATGTTTGTGATTTATGGCATGCGAACCACTTTAATAGACACATTGTATAGTTATATCATGTCATCCTATTTACATAGTCATCATATTTTGAAGTATGTCATTCTATCCTGTTTAATTAGCCATCATACATGTGAAATTGTGTCATGCTATCATGTTTAATTAGCCATCACATATGTGAAATTATGTCATGCTATTCTGTTTGGTTAGACAACATAAATGTGAATTATTTCATGCCTTGTTTTCTTCCCTACTATCCATTGCACCTGTCTATCTTGCAATGTCTGTACATTCAATTACTTTTCTTGTTTATCAATGATTTCAATTGGAGGGGGTGATGGCAGTATCTATGGGAGTAAAAACACGGTCTTCAGAAAAGATCGTGCTACCTATCGATGGAGATAGAACCACGGTTGTACTTGCCCAAGAACCAGCCCCACCACACATAACCCAGACTCACGCAGATTGTACCCCTACCCAGTTGGACAAAGAACCAGCTACACCCCTTCTAACCCCAACTGTAGGACCTTGAAGTATGTCTAGGAGGGGGGGTGATTAGACTACTTGACCAAATAAAAACTTAACCTTTTCCCAATTTTAATGTTTGGCAGATTTTAGCTACTTTAGGACAAGTCAAGCAATCATCACACAATTCAAGCAAGCATGCAAAGAGTATATAGGCAGCGAAAAGTAAAGCATGCAACTTGCAAGAATGTAAAGGGGAAGGGTTTGAAAAATTCAAACGCAATTGGAGACACGGATGTTTTTGGCGTGGTTCGGATAGGTGGTGCTATCCTACATCCACGTTGATGGAGACTTCAACCCACGAAGGGTAACGGTTGCGCGAGTCCACAGAGGGCTCCACCCACGATGGGTCCACGAAGAAGCAACCTTGTCTATCCCACCATGGCCATTGCCCACGAAGGACTTGCCTCACTAGCGGTAGATCTTCACGAAGTAGGCGATCTCCTTGCCCTTACAAACTCCTTGGTTCAACTCCACAATCTTGTCGGAGGCTCCCAAGTGACACCTAGCCAATCTAGGAGACACCACTCTCCAAGAAGTAACAAATGGTGTGTTGATGATGAACTCCTTGCTCTTGTGCTTCAAATGATAGTCTCCCCAACACTCAACTCTCTCTCACAGGATTTGGATTTGGTGGAAAGAAGATTTGAGTGGAAAGCAACTTGGGGGAGGCTAGAGATCAAGATTCATATGGTAGGAATGGAATATCTTGAGCTCAACACAAGGGTAGGTGGTTCTCTCTCAGAACATGTGATTTGGAAGTGTAGATGTGTTATGATGGCTCTCTCCACAAGTGAAGAGGAGGTGGAGGGGTATATATAGCCTCCACACAAAATCCAACCGTTACACACTATTTACCAATCTCGGTGGGACCGAATCAAAAAACTCGGTCGGACCGATTTAGTAAACCTAGTGACCGTTAGGATTTTCGATGGGACCGACATGCAACTCGGTAGGACCGATATGGTTAGGGTTAGGGCATAACATAATCTCGTTGAGACCGATTACACGAACTCGGTGAGACCGATTTGGTAATAAGTTAACCAGAGGGTTGGTCAGGTAAACTCGGTGGGACCGATTTGCTCTTTCAGTGAGATCGAAATGTTACAAAAAGGAAACAGAGAGTTTACATTGCAATCTCGGTGGGACCGATCCGCTCTTTCGGTGAGACCGAAAAGTTACAAAAAGGAAACACAGAAATTGCAATCCCATCTCGGTGAGACCGAGATCCCTATCGGTAGAACCGATTTGCTAAGGGTTTGGCAGTGGCTATGACATGTGAAACTCGGTGGCACCGGGTTGAAAGAATCGGTAGGGCCGAGTTTGACTTTGGGTTTAGGTCATATGTGGAAGTGAGAAAGTAGCTGAGGGTTTTGGAGCATATCACTAAGCACATGAAGCAAGAGGCTCATTAAGCAACACCTCATCCCTCCTTGATATATTGGCTTTTCCTAAAGACTCAATGTGATCTTGGATCACTAAAATATAAAATGAAGAGTCTTGAGTTTTTGAGCTTGAGCCAATCCTTTGTCATTAGCATTTTGAGGGATCCACTTTCATCATCCATGCCATGCCAATCATTGAGCTTTCCTCAAGTAATCATCTTGGAATAGCATTAGCTCAATGAGCTATATGTTGTTATGAATTACCAAAACCACCTAGGGATAGTTGCACTTTCAGTCTCCCCCTTTTTGGTAATTGATGACAACATATAGATCAAAGCTTCGACAAATAATAAGAATGAAATGTATCGTCGCTTTGAGAAGTATGTGATAAGTAAGAGCTCCCCCTAAATTTGTGCATATTTTAAAGTTTGCTTTGAACTGCAAATGCACAAAGAGTTAGAATCATGGGTTACTCTTCCATGTCACATACATCTTGGTGGATCGCTCAAAATGATAAGAATTGAATACATGCACTCATCACCAAGAAAAGTGAATGATCACATAAGATAGATAGCATAATATCAAGCATGCATAAGTGTAGCTTATGATCAATCACATAATCATCAATGTCTCACAAGCATATCATAGTATCTCAACCAAAAGCAAACAAAGTTTGAAAAACCACCAAAGCAAGAGAGAATAAAAGCAACACTCTCTCTCTCTCTCGAAGCCTATGATCTATACATTTTTCTCCCCCTTTGGCAACAAGTTACCAAAAAGTTCCTAGAAAATGCATAGTGCTAGATCGACTCTCAGGCTTGATCTTCTGGTGGTGGTGTAGTCCGGATCACTCCAAGGACGAAGGCTTCTGTAGACGTGGTTGGAGCTGGAGCTGAGGTGAATGCTGGAGCTGGTTGGGCTGGTGCTGTAGCTGGAGCTGAGGAGGTGGCTTTGGTGTCAGGAACTGGCACTGCAGTTGACCTCTGAGCTCGTGGCACTCTGGCAAATGCATCAGTTGTAGTCTTCCCTTTCCTCTCCTGCATGTCATCTTGAAGTTGCTCTACTGCAGACTGAATCTCTGTTACTTTGACATCCAAGTCATAGAACTTTTGTTCTACGATTCTCTCTAAGCTCTCCTGATTCTGAGTGAGGGTGGCCAGACCTTTCTCAATCCTCAGTGTGGATGCAATCAAGTAACTAAGCTGCTCTTACTTGGTTTTCAAGAAATACTCAGATGCCTCCTCTTGAGTTGGCATCTTGGCAGCTTCTCCTTCCTTGCCTTCTCCTTCTTAGCTTGTGCTTGAGCTGATGATGGTTCATTTTCATTCATCACAACTTGATTGTACTCAAAATCTGGATGAATAGGCAAATGCTCCTTGTCCAACAAGTATGTGCCTATGCCCATTTTTGAGTTAATCAACATTTGGATCTGAGGGGCATAACCACAGCTCCTCTTCTGATCTGCTTCAGTCCTCTTGATAGTCTCTACTATGAGGCTCATGACCTTGAATTTCTGAGGCACATCAAATATATGTAGTAACTTAATGGCATGACCTCTGATCATCTTGTGATCTCTAGACTTGGGCAAAAGAGTGTGCCTAAGGATCCAGTTGATCGTAGGCAGTCCTGACAACAAGTGTTTTAAAGACCCAAACTGGTGAGTTTCAAGATCATCCACTGGAATCTCCTTGTACATATTTGCCATTGAGTTATGATCCATATTTTTCTTTGCATAGACATCCAAGTCATCTTCATTTTCCTCTGAGGCATTGATCAACTTTGTCCATTCCTCAACAGTTGATTGGTACCTTGTACCTTCAGACATCCAAGTTATCCTTCCATCTAGGTAGAAGTGTGTTGTGGAGTAGAATTGCATGATCAGCTCTTCATTCCACTTTGTGAGCTTCTGCCCAACAAAGTCAGCTACTCCACAACCCTTAAAGATGTCTTGCACTCCAGGATAGTGCTCTTCATTGTCCTTGATGTACTCCTAATCTACCCATCTCATGTCACAAACTATGGGCTTCTTATCAAGCAAAACTGTCTCATAGAAGTCCTATTGTTCCTTTGTGTGGAACCTGTAGTCAACATCAGTTCTTCTTCTTGAAGCATATGGATCTTCTGCTCTCCACTTTCTTAACCCCGAGTCTTTCCTGATTTTCATGTTCTCAGCCACAGGATCAGCATCATTGCGGTCTGGAATCTTGGGCTTAAGCTTTCTCAGAACTTGACCTTCTTCTTCTTCAGCAATGTCAGGCACTGGGGCCTTGTTCTTCTCAGCAGCTGGGATGCTCCTTGTATTTCTCTTTGGAGCTGACTTGGCCTTGGAGGCAGCTTTGGGTGCTTCTTTGGGCTTGGATGTAGTAGCCCCTGATTTGATAGCATCACCCATAAGCTTTGGTGCCTTAGGTGCTGGTGCGGCAACCTCTTCTTCTTCTTCTTCTTCTTCCTCAGAGTCTCTCCTCATGGAGGGTTTTCCAATAACTCTGGCAGTGGTAGTTCTGGCTCTCTTCTTCTTCTTATCCTGGCCAATTTCTTCCTCTTCTGATTCCATGACAAGTTTCATGGTTACTTCAGGTACAGCCTTCCTAGGCTTGGAGGTAGGAACTCTCCTTGCAGGTGCCTTCTTCTGCATACCTGGCTTGATGGCTGCAACTGAGCCATATTCCTTCTTGAGCACTACTTTCTTTGAAGTGGCTTCCTCTTCCTCTGCCACATAATCCTCATCCTCTGAGTCTGAGGTTCTCTTCTTCCTTTGTCTGGTGGCAGCTTTTGGCAAATTGCTAGGGGTGCTCCTGCTGCCTTCATCTGAAGAACTGGAGGGACTAGTGCCCTCACTCATGTGCACTTGCTCTTCTGACATATTCTGGTTGTCACTCTGATCAGACATGATTGAAAAGCTGACTGCTGACCTTGTGAATAGTTTATAGATGAGGTAGAGTGGATGAGCATCACAAAATGCAGAGATTTTTGCAAAAGAATGATTCAAAATCTTAGTTTTAGTTTCCCACAGAAATCATTTCGGATCCACCGATTTTTAAACTCGGTGATACCGAAACAGTTTTGGAACCTAAACTAGTGAACTCGATCAGACCGAGTCATAGTTCGGTGGCACCGAGACTGTTAGGGTTTCACAAAGTTCCAAAATCGGTCACACCGATTAGTAATTCTCGGTCAGACCGAGTCTCACTTGTGCAATGGCATGAGCCAAATCGGTGGGACCGAGTTTTTCAACTCGGTGGGTCCGAGATGGTTTCAGCGGAAACCTAACCCTAAAATTTTCAAATCAAACCTATTCTACGAATTGCATTGACTGGATAGGAGTGTTTCAATCGTGGCTAGAGTCAATAAGATCACAATGTGCTAGGAATCAGATTGGGAATAGCACAAAGATCGAGTCCATACCCTAGTTCGGCGGAGACTCGCTACGGCGGCAACGGTGGGGTTGAATTCCATTGACGGCGATGGAGACCAGCGACTGGAGGCGGCTGGCGGCGAGGAGACGATCCGGAGACCACGTAGGTAGAGCGAGCTATCGCGCGGGCGAAGGGGTTCGGAGAAATTTCCAAATTTTTGCCCGTGTCTATATATAGCCCGACCCTGTCGGTGTGACCAAGTGGAACAAATCAGTGGCACCGAGATGCATAACTGTACACAGTTATTGCAACTCGGTGTGACCGAATGGTTCAAATCCGTTGCACCGAGATCGAAAACATAGATCGACTTGATGATCTCGGTAAGACCGAAAAGGAGAAATCGGTCAGACCGAGAATCACAAAGAAGTTTTGTAAGTTTAAGTCTATGATGAATCGGGGACTCCGAGTGCTCCTCACACAGAGTGGTTCGAATCTGACTTGATCAAGCTTTGTGATGTAGCATGAATAGAGTTTGAGACGAGAAAAGCATAGATAGATAGAGGAGGTTCTTAGGCATTCTTGTCCATCCACTTGGCAAGAGAAAAGAAAACCAATCAATCAAAACAACAAGTGGATGTCCTCGAATGAGTAAAATATGCAACCAACATGCTCACACAATAAAATGGCAATTGAAATATGTGACAAAGCATGCACAACCAATTCTAGCATCTATCAAGCAATTGGCAGCAATTGGTGATGACTAGGTCATCTATATATAAGTATATTGACATAGGAGTCAAATGAGAACATTTGATCATAGGTCATACTCATTGTTTAAGCACAAGTGCGGTTACCACTTTTACATAAAGCATTGTTGTGTTCACATCATTAGAGTTGATTTAGCTCAAGTCTTAGAGTAAAGCTCCCCCTAGATGTGATATCCCCCCTAAGAGGGATGCACTAACCTTGGGTTTTGTCGATGATGACTTCATGTAGATGTTGAATATGTGGATGCTCAATGTTGATGTAGAACAATTGGAGCTATCCATTGGAGTGAATTGCACTTTCAATACCTACATGGGTTAGTCCCACAAGGGACAAACAAAGGTATCCATAGACATAGAGTGATGCACACACAAGATGATGTCCATGAAAACTTTTAGGTTACCTTGTCCCTTGACTTACCAACGAGAGGGTTTGTGACTCCTTGAACTAGTGCAAGATGTGTAAGTTGATTGCACTTTTTCTTGCCAAAATGATAAGAGTGAAGTATGTTGGCAGAGTCACCCTCAAGAACTCTCTAGCTCTTCTTCTTTTGGATCCACACCATCTTGATGGGAATCCTTGGAGTTGTAGTTGTACTTGATGAAGTGGAACATGAAGTAGTCTTGGGAATCCACTTGACTAAGGTCTTAGGAGCTTCTTCAAATGCATCAATTTCCTCTTGAAGCTTGTCCTTGCCTTTTTGATTGTAGTCTTGTGGTGGAAGATCATCTTGAGCTCGTGTCCCCTTGAAGGAAGTAGGATCATACTTCTCTTGTTGAGGAACAAACTTCGTCTTGGGGTATTGATCTTCTTCCCACTCAACTCCATTGGCGTTGAACTTTCGTTCAAAACCAACACCTTGATTCTTCTGGTGCCTTCCTTGCTTTCGTACAATTTCTTCGAATTGCTTACTTCCGGCAAGGCTCTTGTAGACTCCTTTCTCTATAATTCCCTTCAATAAGCTATTTTCTTGCTCAAGTGTAACTTGGCTAAGATAATCATTAGTGGAATCAAGAGAACTACTAGAAGCAACAATATTGGATTTAACATGATCATTGTTACTACTAGAGGAAGAATCTTTCTTGTTCTTGTTACTAGACTTGACTTGAGGCATGTAAGTGGATAAGAGTAAACGCTTGGCAATGTAAGAAGAACTTTTCTTGCGGAGATCATCATTGATTGCTTTTAAGAACTCATGCTCGTGCTCAAGATTGAGCTTTTCAAAGCGTAACTTCTCATGAGCTCTTAAAAGTTCTCGATGATCTTTGAAGATAGTTTCATGAGCTAACTTAAGAGTGTTTAGTTCTTTAGTTAGAGCCTCAATCTTTTCCTTATCATTGTCATTCGTTTTATCTTGTTTAGCATGATTAATTGACGTTTCATCATAGCATTCATCACTAGAGTTGTGAACAAGTAAATCATCATCCCCTAACAAGTCATCTTCATCACTATTGAAATCAACATACTCAGGGTGTGATACCTTAGGGCCTTTAGCCATGAAGCATGTTCCAACTCCTTCATTTGGTGAGTCAAATATGTCGTAGGAGTTGGTTGATACTAGTGCTAGACCAGCAACACCTTCATCTTGAGTATATTCGGAATCGGAGTGATAACTTCTTTCGGAGTGGTTGTTGGAGTCGGAGCCAGATACCCATTCACCAACATGAGCTTGATGTCTTTGTTTTGTGTAGCTCCTTGATGAATTTTCCTTTCCTTCCGAATCCTTGCTTCTCCGTGAGTATCTTCGTTCGTAACGATCATCTCTACTCCTTCTCTCTCTAGATGGTGATTCTTCTCTTTTGCTTCTTCTTTTTGGAGAATCTTCTCTTCTTTTGTAGGGTGTCGTACACTCATTGGAATAGTGTCCGGGTCTTCCACAATTGTAGCAGTTTCGCTCTCGACTAGAAGATCTTTTGTCATTGTAGGACCTTGACTTGGAGCTTCTATCTTTGCTTCTACTCTTGTAGAACTTGTTGAAGTTCTTCACCATTAAGCTCAATTCTTCATTGAAGGTTTGTTTCTCACTTGATGATGTGGGGGCTTCACATGAGGCTTTGTAAGCTCCACTTGATTTGTTGTGAAGTTCCTCTTTATCCTTGAGTGACATCTCATGAGCAACAATTCTTCCAATGACCTCCGTTGGCTTGAGATCTTGTAATTGGGCATCATTCGAATCAATGTGCACACGGTATCATATTTTCCATCCAAGGCTCTTAGGATCTTCTTGATGATGAATCTATCGATCATCTCTTCACTCCCTAAGCCGGCAATCTCATTTGTGATGAGAGCAAGCCTAGAGTACATTTCAGCGACACCTTCACCATCCTTCATTTTGAACTTGTCAAGTTGACTTTGAAGCACATCCAATTTGGATTCCTTGACGGAGTCAGTACCTTCGTGCATATCAATCAAAGTATCCCAAATTTCCTTTGCATTCTCAAGACGGCTAATTTTGTTGAATTCTTCGGGGCACAATCCGTTGAAGAGAATATCACAGGCTTGAGTGTTGTATTGCAGCATCTTCAACTCTTCCGCGGTAGCTTCACGGTTTGGTTCTTTCCCATCAAAGAAGTCACCTTGCAAACAAACACACACAATAGCCCAAACGGCGGGGTTATGTCTGAGAATATGCATTTTCATTTTATGCTTCCAACTAGCAAAATTGGTACCATCAAAGTAAGGACCTCTACGGTGATACTTTCCCTCGCTAGACAACATACTCTCCTAGGTTGGGAAACCAAGCCTATGACCACCAAAAGCTATGGAAATCAAAGCAAATGGACACCAAAGCTCTGATACCACTTGTAGGACCTTGAAGTATGTCTAGAGGGGGGTGATTAGACTACTTGACCAAATAAAAATTTAACCTTTTCCCAATTTTAATGTTTGGCAGATTTTAGCTACTTTAGGACAAGTCAAGCAATCATCACACAATTCAAGCAAGCATGCAAAGAGTATATAGGCAGCGGAAAGTAAAGCATGCAACTTGCAAGAATGTAAAGGGGAAGGGTTTGGAGAATTCAAACGCAATTGGAGACACGGATGTTTTTGGCGTGGTTCGGATAGGTGGTGCTATCCTACATCCACGTTGATGGAGACTTCAACCCACGAAGGGTAACAGTTGCGCGAGTCCACGGAGGGCTCCACCCACGAAGGGTCCACGAAGAAGCAACCTTGTCTATCCCACCATGGTCGTTGCCCACGAAGGACTTGCCTCACTAGCGGTAGATCTTCATGAAGTAGGCGATCTCCTTGCCCTTACAAACTCCTTGGTTCAACTCCACAATCTTGTCGGAGGCTCCCAACTGACACCTAGCCAATCTAGGAGACACCACTCTCCAAGAAGTAACAAATGGTGTGTTGATGATGAACTCCTTGCTCTTGTGCTTCAAATGATAGTCTCCCCAACACTCAACTCTCTCTCAAAGGATTTGGATTTGGTGGAAAGAAGATTTGAGTGGAAAGCAACTTGGGGAAGGCTAGAGATCAAGATTCATATGGTAGGAATGGAATATCTTGAACTCAACACAAGGGTAGGTGGTTCTCTCTAAGAACATGTGAGTTGGAAGTGTAGATGTGTTATGATGGCTCTCTCCACGAGTGAAGAGGAGGTGGAGGGGTATATATAGCCTCCACACAAAATCCAACCGTTACACACAATTTACCAATCTCGGTGGGACCGAATCAACAAACTTGGTCGGACCGATTTAGTAAACCTAGTGACCGTTAGGATTTTCGGTGGGACCGACATGCAACTCGGTAGGACCGATATGGTTAGGGTTAGGGCATAACATAATCTCGGTGAGACCGATTACACAAACTCGGTGAGACCGATTTGGTAATAAGCTAACCAGAGGGTTGGTCAGGTAAACTCGGTGGGACCGATTTGCTCTTTCGGTGAGATCGAAATGTTACAAAAAGGAAACAGAGAGTTTATATTGCAATCTTGGTGGGACCGATCCGCTCTTTCGGTGAGACCGAAAAGTTACGAAAAGGAAACAGAGAAATTGCAATCCCATCTCGGTGAGACCGAGATCCCTATCGGTAGAACCGATTTTCTTAGGGTTTGGCAGTGGCTATGACATGTGAAACTCGGTGGCGCCGGGTTGAAAGAATCGGTAGCGCCGAGTTTGACTTTGGGTTTAGGTCATATGTGGAAGTGAGAAAGTATCTGAGGGTTTTGGAGCATATCACTAAGCACATGAAGCAAGAGGCTCATTAAGCAACACCTCATCCCTCCTTGATATATTGGCTTTTCCTAAAGACTCAATGTGATCTTGGATCACTAAAATATAAAATGAAGAGTCTTGAGCTTTTGAGCTTGAGCCAATCCTTTGTCCTTAGCATTTTGAGGGATCCACTTTCATCATCCATGCCATGCCAATCATTGAGCTTTCCTAAAATAATCATCTTGGAATAGCATTAGCTCAATGAGCTATATGTTGTTATGAATTACCAAAACCACCTAGGGATAGTTGCACTTTCACCAACCCCAGCAGATAGTAACCCAGTTCCCATTGACACAGCACCATCTCCACCACAGAGCACCCAAACACGAGCAGTTAGTAAGGCACCTGCAGTGCCCAAAGCACGAGGACCACCACTCCGAACCCCAAGTCAACGCTTAAAGCAGAAGAAGAATTGTTCTCAGGTCAGGTTCCATAGCTAGGGTTCATACTACTTTGCTCTTGCATCACCGTATTTACTCATACCAACTAATTTCAAATTTGAAGGATGCAATTGAAACTCCAATGGTGCAATAGGTATGTTTTAAACCTGTGTCTTTAACGTGTTTGCTGTTGTAACTTGCTCTACGTTGATTTCAGTTTCAATTGAATAAACAGTTATATTCTCATGCCATGCACCTTACAAGTGTTGTTATTGCTATGTAGTTTCCCACACTTATATTCTGTCTATGCTACTTTGTCTTAAATAGATATGATTCGAACTGTATCTATCTTGATTTGGCAACATAAACTAGAATGATATAGACCATACAATGACCATACTACATAGATATATGTTTGTTTCATGTTGTTATCCTGTCCACCTTACTACTGAACTAGTTTACCAAAATGAGTTTCATATACTACATTGTAAACCTATGATGTGTTTGTTTGTTTCTCTTTTAGAATGCGGATAAAATATTGGAGAAGAGTACCCCGTTATGCAATGGTACAGGAAGTAATGCAGATAAGGTTCAAGATAGTGAGACATCCCTGTTGGTCTCCAAGAAAGCTGATAAAAACTATATTGAAGACACTGAGACAACCCCAAAGTCCTGTCTTGATGTAGTGTTCGAGTTACTAGCTACTACTGAATGGCACCAGCTCTTCGAACTCGTTGCCTGAATCAGTTCGGCTTCTTGAGTCTCAACTTCAAGTTGAAAGACATCGATCAGATGTTATGCGACAGGAAGCCGAAGGACCGAGGAAGTCCCTGCAGAATTCAGATGCATACTTTCTGGTGCAACAACAAGTACTGTAGGATTTAAGCGCCAAACAAGAGAAAGTTAATAAGCTTGCTAAGCATCTTGCTAGCATTATGGGTACCCAGGATATTGCTTCTTGAGCTCTTCTGAAGTGGTTTCAGTTCTGGACTTGTTTTGCTGCAGCGTTTATATGCTGCTTTGTTCCCTATATTTCCACTGGTGGCAAACTTTGATGCCCAGTGGATGTAATATGTGTAATAGCCATGATAGCCTAGCTTAAGTTGCTTGCCTATTTATTTCCTTATTGTCTTCTTTATTTGTTTTCTTGTAGTCAGTGTAGTTCTTTTTCCGTGGTTTGCTAGTGGCCACAATAACCTATTTTTTAAAAACTAGGCCACATTAACCATGGGCTACATATTTACTGTAGTTAACATGGGCCTTCTAAGGGCCGGAGAAATAATGGGCCTTCTACGGGGCGTAGAAACCATGGGCCTTATACGGGATGTTGACACAATGCGCCTTCTACGGGCCGTATCATCAATGGGCCTTCTACGGGCCGTATGATCGTTTGGCCAAACATGGGCCAATAACAAACCACATTATGGTCGTAAATGGGCTAGAGTTGAAATCGTCCGTTCATGGGCCATAATGGGTCGTCGTTAATCGGCCGTATTTCATGACGCTATGAAAATGGCCCAACGTATTAACGGGCCACAAACAGGCCGACTATAACCACGGGCTCAATTTGGCCCACAAGCAGAAAATGACACTAACGGGCCAAAAGTAAACGAATGCTGGAAATGAGTCCAAGAATAAATGGGCCCTGAGAAGGCCGAAAGATAACATGGGCTGGAAACGGCCCAACGGAATAATGGGTCGTTAATGGGTATAAAGTGATACACTGTTCATTACGAGCTAGTTTTACCACGGGCCGTTAATGGGCCGAGGGTTACTAAGGGCCTCATATGGGCCGAAAGACTTCATGGGCCATACATGGGCCGTAAGTTAAAATAGGCTGGAATTATATTGGACGGCCCAGACAACGCTACTGGGCCTAATTCGGATAGGCCGTAAACGGGCCTTGGGTTAGCGGGCTGTAAATGGGCTATATGCGAACAGGCCGTTAACAGGCTTGCCGTGGGCCAGCCCACCACCTTTTGACCAAGTCAAACGGGCCGAACTTTTCACAGGAATGGGCCTTTCCTGGGTCGTGCCACGTGTTGATGTATCATAGGTGCTTTGGGTCCAATGAGTGGATGACATCTGTCCCAACGGCGAGCCGACACGTGCTCCCTCCAGCCAATGATGATTTTACACGTGGAAAATCCCCATTGGTCGAGGCTGTTAATGGGTTATCGAATCCAAAACTAGACCCGATAGCTTAACGGCATTCCGTTACGGTGGATGCCATGTGTCGGTCACCCTTGACAAAAGCACTTCCGTGACGTGCGATTTATCGTCATGGAAGTGGACACTTCCATGATGATAATTTTGGTAATGTCATGGAACTCTTCTATGACAGCACAGGTATGACTATCTTGATTCTTTCATAAAATTGTCATGGATGTACATGCATGACGGAAAACGTGACCTACTGTGACAAACACGTATCATCATGGAAGTGTATTTACCTTGGCGCCGAAACCGCCCGCGCCGGGCGCTGGTGCATAGGGACGCGGGACGTCACGACCCGGCCCACCACCAATTCACCGCTAGACGGTGGCACCTCCGGCACTTTGGGCCAGGTGCCCCGCCCACTAGAAGTCAGCGCGCGCGGAGGCACTTCCGCCTCCGAGATGACGAGGTCGGCACCTCCCCTCTCCAGGGTCATCTGGTCGGCCCAGGCCCACCCAGTCGGCGCCTGGCCCTCCACCACCGGCAGCTTCGTTCGCTGCAGGCCAGTGGCCTCCGGAGCCCTGTCGCGGGTCAGCTCCTCCTCCCACTCCTTGGCCGCCGCATCTGCCTTCTCTTTGGCCGCCGCGTCGGCCGCCTCCGCCTGTGCCCAGGCCGCGGTGTCCCGCTCCAACTGTGGCCCTTGCGCATTCATCTCCGTCGCCTCCCAGAGGGTGGCGACCGGGTCCATGCAGCCAGCGTCTTCGGGGCCGCCTGCCGCTCCAACCACCGAGGCGGACGAGGCCCGCGACATAGAAAGCGGGGCCCTGCACGACATGGCGAACGAAGCTAAAAAGTTTGCCAGAGGAGAAGCAAATACAAGACAAAAAAACTCGCAAGAGCACCCAAAGGGCTTACAGGGTCCATTTGCTTCTAGGGATAGATAGGGCTGGAGTCGCCAGTGCTAGAATGAAATGTGTAATAGTCCACTTCACCTTATCAAACTTGACCTCGATATAGGTTGCTTTTTATGACTAGTTAATAGAATAGACGGTATCTATTATTTTCTACCTCCTCTACCTAGATCTCCGTTTCCTAAGGAGGGAGAGAAGACAGTTCTCCGAGACGGAAGACATCTCTCACTCCCTCTTCTTTCCCTAAAAAGCTGATAAATCAAATCAAGAGAAAAGCAGAAGCTAAAGCTCGAGTCGGAGAGTGGAGGTCGCTCGGTAACTCGAGTCGATCAGTCCCATTCATTCTTGCCCGAAACAAGTGGGCTATTCATTCCGGTGCCACCTTTGTTCAATCGAGACTTTCCCTGCCAACCCTACCCAAATTTCATACCCTGCGGTTTTCGTTCCTCTATTGATATTTGGTTCCTCGAATCGAGACTTTCTTTGTCGAGGATCTCTGGTTTAGGGTACTCCATCGAGTTTCAGTTTCTTCTTCCAATGGTTGTGTCCGTCTAAGGTGGCTATTTAAGCGATTTAAGTATCATGGTTGTCTTGAGCTCTGGATTGATGGACGAAAACCCGGGGCTGGGTTCGATTTCAACTCGGAGATAGCCGGGTCTATAGTAACAACCGCATCGGATGACATAGCCAGGGTAGCCGCAATAGAGCAATTATGCCTTAAGCCCAAAACTCTTCCTTCTAGGGATCAGATCAACCTAAAGCACCGGACATCATCGGATGCGGCTTCGGGGTCTTCTAAAGGGCGGCCGCCTTCGCTGCCTCTTGCCACTAGGTCGCGACAACTATGGACTTGGCCTTCTTGGGCGGCCGGCTGCCGAACATCCCGACGTCGGCACGAGGCTTCGACATGTCGGGTGCTCCAATCGGCGTCGTCGAGGAACCAGCGCCTGTCCTACCGATCCCTGGGGCACGACGCTCCTCGTTGTCCTCCTCCTCCTCGTCTAGCCATTCCCCTATGCGCCTCCTGCGGCCCCACCTGCCACATCGCCGCCTCCAGTGGCATCTTCCTCCTCCAACGCAGCCGCCCCCAGCTCGGGGTCATCCACGTCGCTCTCCTCACGGTCTGCCATGTACCAATGGCCTGGATCTGGCGCGTCGACTGCCGTTTGGCCTGGGAAGCGCTGCTGTAACACCTCGAGAATCATGCGACAATAATCTCCCCCTAATGGTGGCCATGTCATCGTGATTACTATGTAGCTTGCCACTTGTCCAAAAATCAAAGCCTTTTCAAATTTAAAATAAGTCAAATAAATTATTTCTTTGAGCAGTAAAACAGAAATGTTTGCATTTTTCTAAAAAGTCTCTTGATCATCTGTCATGTTGAAACCAACATCATTTGACTCACCAATTAATTCCTAGGAAATATTAGGTGGTCTAATAAGAACCAAAATAGCCTTTTCAAAATTAAATAAATATTTATGTATTTCCAAACCGCTTGAAACGTTGTGGGTCTCTCCAATGTGATGAATAATATTTATGTGACAAGTTTCTTGATGAACAAAATTCATTTGGAATTTAAATAAAATGTAGAGCAGTGATGAAATAATAAAACCGAAATTTAATAATAACAATAATAAAAAGTGCGCAGTGCACTTGGGCTCTAGCCCATTGTGCAGGGCCCAGTCATTTTCCCCACCCCTCTTCATCCTTCCTGTTCACAAGAGGTCGTGGCAGGGCATCGATGGCGCCATGCCCGGCCCTGGCCACGTGCCGACCATCCGTGGCCTTTGTCGGATTTCGGGTTTCGGCAGACCCTTGAGGTTCGAACTCTGGGGTGCGCGCGGAGACTTCGCCCTCTACCTCTCCGTCTCGCAAAGATCTAAACTACGGAAAGAACAGCACAAGAGACACAAGGTTTATAGTAGTTCGGGCCACCATTGTGGTGTAATACCCTACTCTAGTTTGTGGTGGGTGGATTGCCTCTTGGGCTGATGAAGATGAACAATACAAGGAAGAACAACCTCGCGAGGGTCTGCTCTTAGCAAGGACGATGAACTGCTAGGAGGAGTTCAGCCGCCCTTCTCTCTCTTTCTCTTTGTTGCCTGATGATCCGATCATCTCTCTTTTCGTCTGGGGTTGGCTAGTCCTATTTATAGGCAAAGGCCCTGGGCCTCTTCCCAAATATTGAGCGGGAAGGGCGCCAACAATTGGCCATTTTGAAGGGAAACATCTGGTACACTTATCCTGACTAAAGTTGGTCCTCGCGTGCCAAAGGCTCTGTGGTGACGCCGTTCTGGGCTCCACTATGACCTCCTTCCCACCGTTGGACTGGTCTTGGTCTCGTTGCACCGAAATGGATGCCTTTGCTTGATCCTCTCGCCTGCGCTTGCCCCCTTTGCACCAAAGAGGAAAGGGAGACGCTGCGCGGGCTGGCGCCCGCCTGGCACCCTTGGTCGTCATGGCTTGCGTCATGGGCACCTCGTGAGGTACCCCGCCTTGATCTCTCCGCCTCCTCGTGAGCCAGCCTGGTGAGGCCGCGCCTGAGGAAGCTCCGTGTTGTCCGCCCCGCGAGGCTTGGCCCAACGCGAGGGTCTTGAGTCTCGTGTTGATGAAGATGGGCCGTGCTGGGGCCCCTTTAAGCCACGCCGCAGGCCGCAGGTAGGCAAGTCTGGGGACCCCCGTTCCCAGAACGCCGACAGCCTTCCCTCGCTTGAAAATCGCCAGCAACACCCTTCCTCGAACCCTAGCCCCTCCCCACTTCCCTCCTCGCGCCACCTCTTTCTCCCCCACGACGACCCAAGCTGCTGTCTTCGTAGCCTTCCTCTTTCTCCGTCGCCCTGGTGCCTCGTCGACGTGTCCAGAAGCTCCGCCGGAGACCGCTACATCCTCCTTGACTACGAGCTCAAGCCAGGACCCCCTACATCATCGGGATCGAGCTTCGTTTACCTCGGACGACCGCCGGCATTCCTCTATGATTCCGGCGCCGTCGAGCCTTCCTCGAGCCCACTTAGCACCTCTACAGGCCCACCGTGAGCTCCCCTCTATTTCCCCTTTGCTCCCAGGCCTGCGCCCGTCCTCTAGTGCCGTTTCCGCGAGCTCCGACCGCCGCCTTCCTCCATGTCCGACGTGTGCCTTGCTGCCAAATGCTCTTAGCCTATCGTGCTCCTAGAGAGAACTTGAAGCTTCCCAGCCGTTTAGCTCCCTCGCTAGCCAGCTGCAGCCCGGCGCTCGTTGCAACCGAGCTCCGCCGCCGCCGCTCGAGCTCACCGCGGCCACTGCTACAAGCCGCCCGCGCTCCCGCCGCGCCCTTGGCCGTCCCGTGCATGCCCCGCACGCGCTCCCGCGCCCCTGGTCATGCCTTGGCCGCGCCCCGTGCCTGCGTCGCCCAAGCTTTGCTTGCGTCGCCGCCCCCTGTCACTCCTCGTCCTCCTTGTGCTTCTCTGCTTGCTGCTTTGCTACTCTACTGCTGCTGCCGCTTAGCTGTTGTTGTTGCGCTGTCGCCGCTGCTGCTTGGACTGCTGCTGCAGCTGCCGCCGCGACCACTGCTGCTAGTTGCTCACGTATACTGCCGCTACCGCTGATGCCCTATTGTTGCTCTCGCCGTTGTGCCGCTGCTCCTGCAGTACCGCTTCTTATTCTTGCTACTGGTGCTATTATACGCTGTCGTTGACCATGGCCATGGCCTGTGCCTTTGTGCATGGTCGTGAGATGGCCGGCCGGCTCTCTGGATGAGGCCAGCCTTGTTAGTCCAGCTTAGTGGACTAATTAATGTTTAGGTATAGCCTCATGACGTGTGGGGCCACACTCGGTTAAATAATCTTTTAATAAACTCCAACCAATGACATGTTTGACAGGCTAGCTAATTAGTAAATTAAAACAATAGATAAGTTCAGTTAAAGATTGTGCATATGACATGTGGCCCCCTCTAGTGTAAATTAGCTTACATACTTTCATTAGCACATGTGTCACTTACAAGTGGGTCCCTACTGACCGTGTTGACCAGTCAACCTTGACTAGTCAACTATTGACTGACCCCCTTGGCCCCACATGTAATAGACTCTGACTAGAGGAGTACTAGGTGACAAAAGTAATTCTGTTCCAAAAAAACGAATAATAATATTTGAGAAAATGGTTAAAACTTTGACAATTCATAGAAAAATAACCGTAGCTCGGATGAAAAGGTTTTATATATGAAAGTTGCTGAGAAAAATCCAACGATTCTGAATCCATAGTCCGTTCATCTGTCGCATGCCTCTAGCATGCTGAACATGGAACCGTCCCCTCTCTTTTCATCTGTCCGGAAAATGTCAGACGCTGGAGAACTCCCTCCGGATGTTTTCCCTCTCCGTCTGCAATGTCTAGCACTGCGTTAGTTCACCCCTAACACCACGTATTATCATGTTATGCTTTATGATGCTTTGTTTGTTTTATATTTATTGTTTCTTCCCCCTCTTCTCTCCGGTAGACCCCGAGACCGATGCTGCCCCTGTGACCGACTACGTCTCCGACGACCCATCTTCCTTAACAGCAGAGCTTCCAAGCAAGCCCCCCCTTTGATCATTCCGGTATCTCTCATTCTATTCTCTTAAGCTTGTATTAGATTTTGCTACTGTCATTGATTGCTCCTCTTCGGATGCATAGCCTGTTTTTGTACCTGTTGTTGTACCTTACCTGCTTATCCTGAACTGTTTAGTATAGGCTTGTTAGAGACCCATCAGTGACCCCCACCTTGTCCGCGTTGCCCCGCTTTATGTTCGATGACTCGATCAACGTGTTCGACGTCCAGGCCCCGACACCGCACATCACCCCCCCTTAGTTGTACGACTCTGCAAAGCTACTACCGAGCGCCGAGGGTGGTACCTCGACAACACTTCTGATGTTAACCATGTAGTGTAGCTATTTGGTCGTGGTCATCGAGGGTGATTCCTCCTTAACCACTTCCGATACGACTCTGTCGTGCAACCCCTCAAGTGTGAACCTCGAGGGTGGTTCCTTCTACGTTCACCTTGATGATTACATCGAGTGGAATCCATCGAGGGTGATTCCTCGGGGTTTCCCCTTGGTGTTTGGACACACGGATACTTCGACTTTACAACTGTTACTTGAAAAGGCGGGTTGACCCTGAGGGGTACCCGTGAGTGACGTGGAGACGGGTTGACCTAGAGGATACCCGAGAGTTGAATACGAGGCGTGGCCGGGCATTCTTAGCCCTTGCCGCAAGTCCTCGAGATGGGGCGACGGGGTCACATCTTTCGTGAGTCTCTGCTCGTGACCGCACTACCAACACACTAACGGTTTAGATATTTGATCTGAGGGGCCTCTGGCCTAATAGCACTAACCATTGATACGTCTCCAACGTATCTATAATTTTTTATTGCTCTATGCTATATTATCTACTATTTTGGACAATATTGGGCTTTATTATTCACTTTTATGTTATTTTTGGGACTAACCTATTAACCGGAGGCCCAGCCCAGAATTACTGTTTTTTTTTTTGCCTATTTCAGAGTTTCGAAGAAACGAAATATCAAACGGAGTCCAAACGGAATGAAACCTTCGGGAACGTGATTTTCTCACCGAATATGATCCAGGAGACTTGGACCCTGCGTCAAGAAAGAAAGGACGTGGCCACGAGATAGGGGCGCGCCCACCCCCCCCCCCCCCCCCCAGGGCGCGCCCTCCACCCTCGTGGGCCCCATGTTGCTCCACCGACGTACTTCTTCATCCTATATATACCTACGTACCCCCAAACAATCAGATACGGAGCCAAAAACCTAAGTCCACCGCCGCAACTTTCTGTACCCACGAGATCCCATCTTGGGGCCTGTTCCGGAGCTCCGCCGGAGGACGCATCCACCATGGAGGGCTTCTACATCATCATAGCCCCTCCGATGAAGTGTGAGTAGTTTACCTCAGACCTTCGGGTCCATAGTTAGTAGCTAGATGGCTTCTTTCTCTTTTTGGATCTCAATACAATGTTCTCCCCCTCTCTCGTGGAGATCTATTCGATGTAATCTTCTTTTTGCGGTGTGTTTGTTGAGACCGATGAATTGTGGGTTTATGATCAAGATTATCTATGAAAAATATCTGAATCTTCTCTGAATTCTTTTATGTATGATTGGTTATCTTTGCAAGTCTCTTCAAATTATCAGTTTAGTTTGGCCTACTAGATTGGTTTTTCTTGCAATGGGAGAAGTGCTTAGCTTTGGGTTCAATCTTGCGGTGTCCTTTCCCAGTGACAATAGGGGTAGCAAGGCACGTATTGTATTGTTGCCATCGAGGATAACAAGATGGGGTTTTATCATATTGCATGAATCTATCCCTCTACATCATGTCATCTTGCTTAAGGCGTTACTATGTTTTCATGAACTTAATACTCTGGATGCATGCTGGATAGCGGTCGATGATGGAGTAATAGTAGTAGATGCAGGCAGGAGTCGGTCTACTTGTCTCGGACGTGATGCCTATATACATGATCATACCTAGATATTCTCATAACTATGCTCAATTCTGTCAATTGCTCAACAGTAATTCGTTCACCCACCGTAAAATACTTATGCTCTTGAGAGAAGCCACTAGTGAAATCTATGGTCCCCTGGTCTATCTTCATCATATTAATCTTCCATCACTTTATTATTGCCTTTACTTTTTACTTTGCTTTTACTTTACTTTGCATCTTTATCATAAAAATACCAAAAATATTATCTATCATCTCTATCAGATCTCACTCTCGCAAGTGACCTGAAGAGATTGACAACCCCTTAACGCGTTGGTTGCGAGGAGTTATTTGCTTTGTGCAGGTACGAGGGACTCGCGCGTAGCCTCCTACTGGATTGATACATTGGTTCTCAAAAACTGAGGGAAATACTTACGCTACTTTGCTGCATCATCCTTTCCTCTTCAAGGAAATCCAACGCAGTGCTCAAGAGGTAGCAAGAAGAATTTCTGGCGCCATTACCAGGAAGTCTACGCAAAAGTCAACATACCAAGTACCCATCACAATCCCTTATCTCCCGCATTACATTATTTGCCATTTGCCTCTCGTTTTCCTCTCCCCCACTTCACCCTTACCGTTTTATTCGCCCTCTCTTTTCCGTTCGCCTCTTTTTTGTTTGCTTGTCGTTATGTCTGAATTTGGGGAAATTATTGCCGATATGGACAATAATAATATCATAGAAAATTCTGATGCTCCTTCTGAAGAACCCCCTACCTTGCATGCAAAAAGATTTCGAGTTGGTAGTGGTAATATTATTGGAAAAGGAGTTATTCAAGATTTATTTACTTGTGCCGGTGCTTTGCCTTGTATGGGCGGTTCTATTCTTCATAGAACTAGTAGTCTTGCGGACGCTATTGCCATGCTTATAGTTGAGCTTGAAAGGCAATTTATGCACATGCATCCTTGCATACAAAGAATTTTCCTAGAATTCTCTAATATTGAGCATTCTTCTGTTAAGCGTGCCACCACTATTTTTTTGGCTCATGAGTTTAGATTTATAATAAAAGAGGCCAAAGAAATCTTTGCGCATTATAGGGTATATGCTAGTCATCCTCCCATTGAAGCTATCCTTTTTAATCAAGAAGACATGATGCGTTTACAATCTTTAGATCATATTGCTTATAATGAAAATCTTAGGAAAACTGAGGAAAATACTTACGCGACTTTGTTGCATCATCCTTTCCTCTTCAAGGAAATCCAACACAGTGCTCAAGAGGTAGCAACCATCACGTGGGAGCATGGGTGTTCTGCGTCATATGCATCAGCCGAAGCTTAATAGACGTCAGCGACTGAGCGGTGCGCACCGAGTTGGACTGCGTAAGCTCCTGCCTTGTTAAAGGAGGTAGCTAGGTCTGCTCATCGACCGCGTATGCAACGTGCAGGAGTTCTCGGGGCGATGGCCCAAGACCCCTGGCAGGCATAGGTTTAGTCCGGCATGCTGACCTCTCTATTAAGCCTAGGGAAGGTTGCGACGTATCATTGGGCCGAGGCCGGGCATGACCCAGTAAAGTATGCCCGGACGGAGTTAATCGAGCATGGTGGGTAAGTTGGTGCACCCCTGCATGGAAGAAAACATCTATCGATAGCCTGTCCTATGGTAACGGACGCTTGGAGTTGTATCCCAATCGATACAACTAGAATTGGATACTTGTGATGAGAAATGGATGGTATGGCTTTGGGATTGCTTTCTCGCATGGGGTCAAGGAAGGATCTGTGGGAATTAATGCTACAACATGATTGTTAATTATAATCTGCTACTCTTATCTCTTCTGATGTTGCAAGATGCTTGAAGCTGCTTGAAGATGCTAGTCTTCGATAGGCTAGGCTTTCCCCTTCTCTTCTGGCATTCTGCAGTTCTGTCCACAGATACTACCCATTTCATTGACACCGATGCATATGTAGTGTAGATACTTGCTTGCGAGTACTTTGGATGAGTACTCACGTTTGCTTTGCTCCCTATTTTCCCCCTTTTCCATTCTTCTCGGATGACGCAACCAGATGACGGAGTCCAGGAGCCAGATGTCACCATCGACGATTACTACTACACCGAGGGTGCCTACTACTACGTGGAGGCCGCCGACGACCAGGAGTAGTTAGAAGGCTCCCAGGCAGGAGGCCTTGCCTTTTCGATTGATGTTGCTTTTGTGCTAGCCTTCTAAAGGATAACTTGTTTAACTTATGTATGTACTCAGATATTGTTGCTTCATCTGACTCTTGTGTATTCGAGCTTATGTATTTCAAGCCCTTGAGGCCCCTTGCTTGTAATATAAAGCTTTTTTTTAATTTGTGTCTAGATTTGTGTTGTGATATCTTCCCGTGAGTCCTTGATCTTGATCGTACACATTTGCATGTATGATTAGTGTACGATTGAATCGAGGGCGTCACAAGTTGGTATCTGAGCCGACTGCCTGTAGGTAGCCCCATTTCCAACTCCTTGGCCGAAGTCGAGTGTAGTCACTACAAAACTTTTAGTAATATGGCAGTGTGTCTTACGGGCCCACGTCGCCATTGGGTGGTATTAGGATCTTTTACTCCTCGATCTTTATTCTGGGATTCTGATCTCTCTTCTATTCGGGTTAAATGATTTTGCTAAAATCTAACTTTAGGTTCTCGAAAATATTTTCTCCCAGAGAGCCCCTTCAGTCCAGATGATCGCTTGCTGCACCAGAAGATTTTGAAGATACTCTCCGATGTTTCCCTGAAACCCTTGTGCCCTTCGCTATTGCAATTCCATATCGCCGATAAATCCCTCTGGATAACTATTTACACGTGTCGTTCATATTGTCATCCCCAGTGGGACTTGTTATTACAAGATGTCCAGAAATACTCTTCGATATTCCAAGAATTCTTTATGCTTTCTGCCCTGCAGTTCATTGCCGCATGAATACCCCTACGGATAATTTCTTGTGCTTGTCGAGTATCCATTCGTCCAAAGTTATTCATGTGTTTCACAAAATTCTTTGGAATGCTATTCGATCTTACGAAAATCCTCATCAACCTATTGCTCTGAAAAGTTTTACCTGCTTGCATTGTGGTTAATTCCATATGTATAGCAATATTCATTAAGATCCTTTGTGGTTGTCATTCTGAGCCTTTGATTCAACATCTTTGCAAATACTCACAATCTTCAATTGATCCTTAGGAATTTTACTTTCGGCTCAAACGATATTTTTAACAGGAGCTGGTTCTCGGCAAATCAAACCTTGGTTGATTGCCATTGTAATTCTATTCAACTTACCCATCATTCGATTAGAGCGTCTGCTTTTGATCCTTCATTTTGGAAATCGTAATTACTTTGTAAAATAAACTTTGAATTAGTTAGTTGTTTCTATAATTCAATACCTATACATTCTTTCTTCCTCCGATTGAGTACTGATCCTCACATCAACTCCCTTGTGGACCACCAGATCCTTTGTTGGATTATTATCTGACAGTGCCCCTCATATTTAATCACCTTGTGAGTTCTTCCCTGATACATAATGCCTTTGGTAAATTGTATCCTCTCCTTGTGTCAACCATGTTCTACCTTCGAGCTTGTGTTATTTACTCTTTAAGTTTGTGGTATATGGTTCTAAGATGCCCCTATGGGTTGAACCTATGCCTTCCCTAATATGTGTGAACCCGGAAACTCCTATGGTTCATACTCTACTGGTGTTATGCCAGGTAAAACTTTAACACTACAACTTCTTCGAAGACGAGAAGTGAATGAAAGGTTAGGCATTGAAGAACTGGGAGTCGACCTTGAACTTTGTGTTCATGACCATGGACTCGATGTGGTACTTATCATGGAAGCTTCTTGGGATGATAATAATGGCCTTATTGTAAGTTCATCTGGTATCTAGGTTTGGTCCTTTGCAACCGAGATTCTGACCGTGATTGTTCCCCATTGATTCCATTCCTCGGACAAGTTAAAGCACTTGTCTTCTGCAGATCAATGCATCTCCACAGCCTCTATTTTTATCTTCCCTCGAGTATTACTCTCTGGTATCTCGAGAATAACAAGGAACTGTGTTACTTCCTATGAGTCGTCATCTAGTATTATTTCTCACTGACTTCAGATTTTCCCCCGGATTCTGAGTTATTAGTCACTCGAGAACACCGATAAGTGAATCAATTCTGCACTCTAATTCTATAACTCTAAGTAACTTTCATTGCATACGAGTTTAATACTCCTTAAAATCATTCCTAGCCTGATCAGCTATATAATTATCATGCTAAATCTTAACTATGCTACCTGGTCCTTCTTCCTGGAGCTCAATTTTCGACGATGAGCTAAGCTTAGGTTGATCTTCCTCCTCATATCGTTTCACCTTGAACAGCAAGCTTGTTTTGGAGTTTGTGTCATACCCGTAGTTCGAATAACCTTTAACTTCATCATTCCTTTGACTTGATGTCATTGCCGATCGATTACATCTTCATGAATTCTCTCGACAAATGTGTCGTGATCATCATCAACATTCTAAGCTCTTACATGATATCAATCGAATTCATGATGGTAAATACCATCCTTGCCTGTCGATGATTTGTGTTATCATCGACAACATTCTTGTCTTCCCTCCAACACAAACTTGTTCATATGAATTTTCGATTTACAGCCTTTGTGACATGTCAATGGATTGCTGTTGAACCCATCGGCCACCTCCTCATCTTTTCCCTATTAAATTGCATGAGATGTTCTAAAAATTCCTGATGGATCCTTTGTGTTCCCAAGGTCCGACCTTTACCCTATGACCATGTCAATGCTATCCCGAAGCATGACCGTGGTACTCCGAACATCTTTAAGAACATTGGGAGCGCAATGATAAATTTTCTTGATCAATTATCCAAACACTGTTGTATGGGTAATCCACATAAATTCCTTGCCCCTTTGTTTAAATGGTTACATGCTTGTAGCCCTATCATGTATATCACGGTCTACCTTTCCTTGGGAAAGATATACTCTCAATACTCGGGTATAAGGACCTTTTCCTTTCCCTTGGCCTGCTTAAACTCCAAACCACATTTTCCTTTCCATTGTTTTGTTTAACCTTTCTTGTGATCTATATGATATAAGCTGTAATACTTCCCTGCATATGTAAATACCTCGGTGTACAGCTCTGTCAGGAAGACCCTGTTACTATTGTTGATGACATTCCAGTAACCACCGATGGACGAGAACTTTGCCTATTGGTCCGCCTCGTTTCAATGAGCAAGAAAATGGTTTTCTTCGTCCCTCGCCCTTGGTACCGACATTGTTGCCAACATAACTGACAGGCTATACTCTGACCTGCCTAGCTATCATGACCGTGCAAGATGTCACCACTATTTCTACTTTTAACCTACATGGTGGGCCCATAACCCACAGTTCCACAAGATTGAAACCTGACTCTCCTGTATACCCTTGATGCTAAAGTATATTTTGCACTTGGCTTCGTATGTAATTCACGAGCCACCTTTTTTTGATCTATTCTGCTAACAGATGCAACACTTATTCCCGATGCTCCTAACCCCTTTCACACTCTGTTTCAGACATCAAACAATTGTCCATCCTCTTGAAGCTTCTTATTGCACCTTCTAGCATTACTCTCGATGACTTTCTTGAATTTCAACTCGAGAGATGCCTCTATGCCACGTTCGCGAGATAGCCCCCAGGTACCTATCTTGTGTTGAGTCCCGTCCTTCCCGAGTCTTTCCCCCTTACTCCACCTCTTAAATCTCGGGACGAGATTTCTTGTAGTGGAGGAGATTTGTAACACCCCAAGAATCATGCGACAATAATCTCCCCCTAATGGTGGCCATGTCATCGTGATTACTATGCATCTTGCCACTTGTCCAAAAAATCAAAGCCTCTTCAAATTTAAATAAATGTTTATGTATTTCCAAACCGCTTGAAACTTTGTGGGTCTCTCCAATGTGATGACTAATATTTATGTGACAAGTTTCTTGATGAGCAAAATTCGTTTGGAATTTAAATAAAATGTAGAGTAGTGATGAAATAATAAAACAGAAATTTAATAATAACAATAATAAAAAGTGCACAATGCACTTGGGCTCTAGCCCACAGTGCAGGGCCCAGTCCTTTTCCCCACCCCCTTCATCCTTCCTGTTCACAAGAGGTCGTGGCAGGGCATCCACGGCACCATGGTCGGCCCTGGTCACGTGCCGACCATCTGTTGCCTTCCCTCACTTACAAGTCGCCAGCAACCCCCTTCCTCGAACCCTAGCTCCTTCCCACTTCCCTCCTCGCGCCGCCTCTTTCTCCCCCGTGACGACCCAAGCCGCTGTCTTCGTAGCCTTCGTCACCCACGCGCTCTCCGTCGTCCTCGCGCCCCGCCACGTGTCCAGAAGCTCCGCTGGCGACCACTACGTCCTCCTCGACTACAAGCTCAAGCCGGGACCCCCTACATCGTTGGGATCGAGCTTCGTTTACCTAGGACCACCGCCGGCGTTCGTCTATGATTCCGGCGTCGTCGAGCCCTCCTCGAGCCCACTTAGCACCTCTACAGGCTCGCTGTGAGCTCCCCTCTGTTTCCCCTCTGCTCCCAGGCCCGCGCCCGTCCTCTAGTGCCATTCCCGCGAGCTTCGACCGCCGCCTTCCACCATATCCGACGTGTGCCTTGCTGTTGAACGCTCTTAGCCACTCCGTGCTGCCTATCGTGCTCCTAGCGAGAACTTGAAGCTTCCCAGCCATTTACCTCCCTCGCTAGCCAGCTGCAGACCAGCGCTCATTGCAACCTAGCTCCGCCGCCGCTCGAGCTCACCGCGGCCACTGCTACAAGCCGCCCGCGCTCCCGCCGCGCCCTTGGCCATCCCGTGCGCACCCCATCCGCGCGCCCGCGCCCCTGGTCATGCCTAGGCCGCGCCCGCGCCTGCGTCGCCCAAGCTTTGGCCGGCCGCTGCGCCTTTGCTCGCGTCGCCACCCCCTGTCACTACTCGTCCTCCTTGTGCTGCTCTGCTTGCTGCTTTGCTGCTCTACTGCTGCTGCCGCTTAGCTGTTGCTGTTGCGCCATCACCGTTGCTGCTTCGACTGCTTCTGCCGCTGCCGCTGCTAGCTCTGCTACTAGTGGTTGCCGCCGCGACCACTGCTACCCGCTCCCGTATGCTGCTGCTGCCGCTGATGCCCTGTTGCTGCTCTCGCCGTTGTGCCGCTGCTCCTGCAGTACTGCTTCTTATTCTGGCTACTGTTGCTATTATACGCTGTCGCTGACCATGGACATGGCCTATGCCTTTGTGCATTTTTTAGACAAACTTGGAAGCTTTTATTAAATCGTCACAATGTTTACACAGACGAAAGAAAGTCCATCCAGCTGGCCTAACCACACATGTCGGCCAGTCGGAATCAATAAAGCATGCTTCGCGAGTTTGTGAGCCTCGACATTCGAGCTCCTAAATTCATGACTAATATTACAAGCCTGAAAAGTAGACATACGATCTAATATTTCACATATAAGTGCTCCATAAACAGTCAGGTTTCTTTCTCGGAGATCTTCCACGACCACCTTGCAATCTGATGAAACTTGAATCCTCCGTTCATACAGATCCTCTCCGAGGGAAAGAGACTCCCTAATTGCCAAGCATTCAAGAGTAGCTGGGTCTGCGATTCTCATGAACACCACTGCCGAAGCTCCCAGGAAAGCACCTGAGTGGTCTCTGTATATAGCTCCCACAGCTCCATATCCCCCTCCTCTCCCAACTGCGGCATCCACGTTAATTTTTGCTGCTCCCGCCGGAGGAGGTATCCAGTGTGATGGCCTTGGGCCAGACCTTGGTACTGATATTGTTGGCTATTTTATAGCCTCCAACTCTCTCAGATATGATAGCACAAAAGAGTGTGTTGAGGATGGACTTTTGTATATCTGCTATTGAATCTCCTTTCATCGTGCACCCCATATAGCCCACAGTGTGACCACAAATTTTATTTACTCTGCTTGAGGCAGCATTTCTTGCACGGAGAATAACCAATCTTTGGTGATGTCATTGATGTTTGAACTAATCCCGTCAAGAATTGCTTCTGATGAAAGCGCCCACGTACTCCTTGAGACGGTGCAGTTTAGGAGAGCATGGCGGCAAGTATCCTCCGCTCCACATAGGATGGATGAACTGCTAGTAGACATGTTGCGGTGATTCAAAAGTCCTGCCGTCGGTATCGTGTGATGTGCCAGTCTCCATAGAAAGTTCTTGATTTTTTAAGGAATCTGAACCCCCCATAGCTGTGACCAAAACTTGCTATATGTTTTTCCGTGTGAGGATCCTCCTTACTCATACAACCAAGCCTCTCGGCTGAGCTTTGTTTTTTGGATCATTCTGTACGCCGACCTGACAGTGAACCGGCCAGTCCATTACTCACTCCATGCCCAAAAATCATCAGTCTGGCGTGTGCACAAGGGTATTTGCAAAATTGCCTCTGCATCAATCGGAATGAATGTCGAACAAACAAGTTGTTCGTTCCATGATGAGGTGGCTGGAATGATCAACTCGGAGACTTTAGAAGGTGGATGTTGTAGCAGAGATGTTAGAGGCCGTTTCAGATCCGGCCTCGGGATCCAGTTTGAGCTCCAGATCTAAGTTGATTCACCATTGACAATTCGACATATGAGGCCTTGTACCATGATGTCACGTCGATCCATGATCGCTCGCCATATCTACGAAGGGTGTGAGCCCAAAGTTGCCTCAAAAAGAGTATTGTCCGGATAGTAAATTGCTTTGATCATTCGTGCACTCAGAGAAGTGGGATGATGTAACAGTCGCCAAGCTTGTATGGCTAGGAGGGCGAGGTTGAAGATCTCCAAGTCACGAAACCCAAGTACCCCCATGTACTTCGGTCTAGTCATTACATCCCAAGCCACCCAGCTGGGCTTTCGCTTCCCTTGTTTACTGCCCCACCAAAACTGTCGTATTAGTGATGACACACTCTCACATTGGCCTCGTGGTAGCCGGAAGCAAGACATGGAATACACGGGAATAGCCTGTGCTACTGACTTGATTAGGATTTCTTTTCTAGCATAAGAGAGCACTTTCTCCATCCATCATTTCACCTTCTCCCAAACACGGTCTCTCAGATATTTGAACGTGCCATTCTTCGAGTGTCCAACTTCGGTGGGCATTCCTAGATACCGATCACTCAATGACTCATTGTGGACATTTAAAGTACTCTTAATACTATCTCTTACCACCTGAGGGCAGCCACGATTGAAAAAGATTGAAGACTTCTCATGATTAATGTGATGTCCCGAAGCCATACAATAGTCATCCAGTAGGTTTGACTCTGAATCAGCCCCATTAGTGCTTGACTTAAAAGGCAGCAGGCCGTCATCGGCAAAAAGGAGGTGGTTGACGGCAGGAGCCGTTGGAGCCACCTTGATCCCCTCAAGCTGGGATGACGAAGAACTGGATTTGAGGATGCACATGAGGCCCTCTGCTGCAATTAAGAAAAGGTATGGGGAGATCGGATTTCCGTGCCGAGTGCCCCTTCCCGGGCTAAACTGATCAAGCCTCCCGCCATTAAAAAGGACTGAGAAAGAGACAGTGTGTACCATGTTCATCACAATATTTACCCAAGTTGATGCAAATCCTATTTTCAACATCATTGCTTGAAGGTAGTCCCATTCCAATCTGTCATAGGCCTTCATCATATTAAGCTTCAAAGCACAATAGCTATTTACCTTGGATTTGCTCCTTTTCATAAAGTGAAGGCATTCATATGCATTAATTATGTTGTCTGTAATGAGTTACCCCTGTACAAAGGCCGACTGCTCTTCAGAGATAATATCTGGTAAAACTTGCTTGAGCCTGTTGGCAATGACCTTGGAAGCAATCTTGTACAAAACATTACATAAGCTTATGGGTCTGAATTGTGACAATAGGGACGGATTGGTTACCTTTGGGATTAACACTAGAACTGTCGTTGATGCATTCCGGGCTTTCCTCTCACCTTACAATTTTCAACACCGCCTCTGTAACCTCATCACCATAGAGATCCCATTGATGCTGATAAAAATGTGTCGGAAATCCGTCCAGACCGGGGGATTTTGTTGGGAACATCTGGAATAAAGCTGATTTTACCTCATCCTTGGTGTAGGGGGCGCACAGGAGCTCATTCATCTCCCTTGACACCTTAACCGGCACTATGTCTAGTACCATATCCATATTGTGAGTACCTTCAGATGTGTACAAAGATGTATAAAAGTCTTGTACCATGGCCTTTAGCTCGTGGGGATCAACAAATATTACCCCAAGAGAATTTTGCAAAGCTTTTATCATGTTCTTCTTCCTCCTTATTCTTTCTCTTAAATGAAAAAAGTTTGTGTTCTTGTTCCCAGATGTTAGCCACTGAATTCTGGACCTCTGCCTCCACATCAATTCCTCACGGTGATAGAGTTCCACCAGTTTCTCATTTATCTTGAGCTCAATATGGGTTGGAGCCGTGTGATTGGGGTCTGACTGAAGTTTCTCAAGTTCCTTTTTCAGGTCCTTGATCTCCTTACGGACACAGCCAAAGGTGTTTCTATCCCAGCGCCCTAAGTCGCTCGATATCACATGCAACTTTTCCTTGAGATGTTCAACTGTTGTGCACAAACCCTTTTCTGACCATACTGTGTTGATCGTTTCTCCCCAGTCCGAGTGGCCCTCTGACATGACCTCATATCGAGAAGTTCGAGGTGGCCGGGCCACCCTCTCCTCTCTGTTTAAATTAAGTAAAGTTGGGAAATGGTCAGAGGTGGCTGCTGTCAAATGTGTAAGATCAGCCAACGGAAACAGAGTGCGCCACTCTGTCGTGGCCAAAACCTGATCCAGATGTACCCGAGTGTACGTCCTGTCGTGGTTCTAAGTCTGGCAGTAGAATAGGGGGGTAGGCATGTAGAGGAAAGATCCCAGCTATGGAGGAGTTGTACACGCAAGGTTTACGAGTTTAGGCCCTTCTCGGAGGAAGTAATAGCCCTATGTCTCGGAGCCCGGAGGCGGTGGACTAGATTATATGCGTGTGAGTTACAGGGGGTGCGAACCCTTGTCCGAGAGGAGGGGGTGGCTTATATAGAGTGCGACAGGACCCCAGATCCCCTCCATTACATAGGATTCAATGTACATAAAGGGGTGGCGTTACAGGTAACACCTGTATTAAAGTGCTACAAATGACCATTAAATATCTAAGTGAATGTCCGACCATTGCTGCGCGGAGCGGCTTTAGGTCTTCTTGTCGTCGAGTGGTTTGGTTGTCGAGTGACCTGGATAAAGTGGGGTCCCGAGTGGATGGTAGGTCGAGTGGACGTCACTCGACACCTCTGCTGGATCCCTTCTTCTGATTCTTGAACTTCTTTATTCTTAGGACAAGGACCTTAGGTAGGACGTGTAGGTCAGGCCTATTACCCTACCCTAGGTCTATGTCCACATCACGTCCCACCCCTCACTTTCTTCTCGAAAGTCCACGGCCGTACAGAGAAGCCAATGTCCCTTAAATTGCACACGTCCATGGTATCTCGAAAAGCTTGAATTTGTGCGTTGCTTCTCTGTCCAATCCCGATGTGCTCATCGGGCCGCAAAACCTCATTGAAATCTCCTATACATATCCAAGGGAGATTATTGAGCGTGCTCAGTTTCTTGAGAGTGTCCCATGTTTGTGATCTGAGCTGTGTTTGAGATTCTCCATACACTACAGTTAATCTCCACGGATCCATACCTGATTCTGTCACGGAGCAATCAATATGATACACTAAGTAACCTAAAATCTCAAGTTTTATTTCATTGTTCCAAAAAACACCAATGCCACCACTTCTACCTTGACTATCAATAGCATATCCATTATCATAGCCGAATGAGCCAGCTAAAGCTTCTACCCTAGTTCCATCTATCTGAGTTTCTACGATACACATTAGGGTAGGGGCAAACTTATTCGCGAATTTGCGAATTTCTCGGACCGTCGCGGCTTTGCCCAAACCCCGACAGTTCCAACATAATGCATTCATTGGGCCCGGCGGCGCTCCTCGAAGGAGCCCGCCAAAGTCTTCACTGCTGAACTCTGTCCATCCATGCTATCATCTTCCATCCTGGTCCTCTTTGGATCTCTCTTTGGAGGAGGACTCACCGTCACAACTCCCGCCGGAACAATCGCTAGTGGGTTCACCATATTCTCTGGAGAAACATTGTTGGGAAGGGGGCCGAAGAGCTAGTTATAATAGGCTCTCCTAATGGATCAGAAGTGCGTTTCCTGCTCTCCTCCACTTCCTTCACGACTGCGTCCTCATCGGCATCTAGTGGCAGCTCAGAATCTGCATCATTGGGTTTACCATATGCAGCTCTACCACCCTCAGCACATCCACCACAGCGGCCTCCGCGGCGTCCCCTTCCTCGACCCGCCCCCGGGCCTGCTCCAACACGCATATTCCATTTAGCTCTGAGATTATTATAATACAGCGCCGATGGGGGGTGAATACCATTGTCGTGCTCCTTGTAGACATGCCCAAGATGGCCACACACCGCACACCAATCCGGGAGGCGTTCGTATCTCACACAGTATATCCGACGCTTGCCATCACGAATCATAGAGACCGCGTTCTTCAGAGTCTTATTGACGCTGATCTTTACCCATGCACGATAGAAGTTTCTAGCAAAGTCTTGAGTCATCGTCTTCGTGAACAAAACTTCCTCGACTTTTGCAGCTAATGGCCAGACCAGATGCGCATATCAATCAGGTACGTCATGGATCTGTATCCATATGTCAAGAGTGTCTAGTTTCACCTCAGTTGGCTTGGTGATGCCGTCGTAAGGTGTGATGATGACAGCGTTCCCCCTGAAATTCCATGGTCCTTCTTGCATCACTCGTTCCCAGTCACCCAAGCAAAAGAACTACAAAGTATAGAGATTGTCCTCAAGTGGACGGAACTTGACATCACGAGCTAGATCCCGCGCAGCCCACGTGTTCTCGAAGAACCAATATTTACTATATGGCTTGTCTATGTGAACTCTAGACACCGCCATCCACCTTGCCGCCTCCGGTGGAGCAGCTTCCTCGTCAAAGACGACATCATCGAGGTCTTCCTCGCGGAGCCCCAATTCAGCCATCATTCTCTCCACATCTGATGCGGAGCTGGAACCCGAAGCCTCGTTGGTCCTTGATCCCATCGCCGCAAACACTTGAACCCTAGCCCGTGATAGAAAACGATCGGGCCTTGAGAACTAACCCTAGCTCTCCGTTTCCTACAGGGAGGTGAAAACCAGGCCGGGAAGTGACGTTGGGATCACCACTTGATCGGCCCGGATCCGTCCTGCAAGAATGATCGGAGGAGGGAAGGAGAACGCTCGACGGCGGTGTGAGATCGCCACCGGGAGAAGGAAACCCTAACGAGAGGGGAAAAAGTCCGATGGTGGAACATGTGTGGTTCTATTTTTTTACTATCTTCCTTCCTATGCCTTTGTGCATGGTCGTGAGATGGCCGGCCGGCTCTCTGGATGAGGCTGGCCTTGTTAGTCTAGCTTAGTGGACTAATTAATGTTTAGGTATAGCCTCATGACGTGTGGGGCCACACTCGGTTAAATAATCTTTTAATTAACTCCAACCAATGACATGTGGGACCGACTAGCTAATTAGTAAATTAAAACAATAGATAAATTTAGTTACAGATTATGCATATGACATGTGACCCCTCTAGTGTAAATTAGCTTAAATACTTTCATTAGCACATGTGTCACTTACAAGTGGGTCCCTACTGACCCTGTTGACCAGTCAACCTTGACTAGTCAACTGTTGATTGACCCCCCTGGCCCCACATGTAATAGACTTTGACTAGAGGAGTACTAGGTGACAAAAGTAATTTTGTTCCAAAAATGAATTAATAATATTTGAGAAAATGGTTAAAACTTTGACAATTCATAGAAAAATAATCGTAGCTCAGATGAAAAGGTTTTATATATGAAAGTTGCTAACAAAAATCCAACGAATCTGAATACGCGGTCTGTTCATCTGTCACATGCCTCTAGCATGCTAAACATGGAACCGTCCCATCTCTTTTTCATCTGTCCGGAAAATGTCGGACGCCGGAAAACCCCCTCAGGATGTTTTCCCTCTCCGTCTGCAATGTCTAGCACTTTGTTAGTTCACCCCTAACACCGGGTATTATCATGTTATGCTTTATGATGCTTTGTTTCCTTTATATTTATTGTTTCTTCCCCCTCTTCTCTTCGATAGACCCCGAGACCGATGCTGCCCCTGTGACCGACTACGTCTTCGACGACCCTTCTTCCTTTACAGCTGAGCTTCCAGGCAAGCCCCCCCACCTTTGATCATTCTGGTATCGCCCATTCTATTCTCTTATGCTTGCCTTAGATTTTGCTACTCTAATTGATTGCTCCTATTCTGATGCATAGCCTATTTTTGTAGCTGCTGTTGTACCTTACCTGCGTATCCTGAACTGTTTAGTATAGGCTAGTTAAAGACCCATTAGTGACCCCCACCTTGTCCCAGTTGCCCCGCTTTATATTCGATGACTCGATCAACGTGATCGACGTCCAGGCCCCGACACCGCACATCACCGCCCCCCTTTGTTTTACGACTCTGCACAGTTACTATCGAGTGCTGATGGTGGTACCTCGACAACACTTCTGATGTTAACCCTGTAGTGTATCTATTTGGTTGTGGTCATCGAGGGTGATTCCTCCTTAACCACTTCCGATACGACTGTTTCATGCAACCCCTCAAGTGTGAACCTTGAGGGTGGTTCCTCCTATGTTCACCTTGATGATTGCATCGAGTGGAATCCACCGAGGGTGATTCCTCGGGGTTTCCCCTTGGTGTTTGGACACACGAATACTTGGACTTTACAACTGTTACTTGGAAAGGCGGGTCGACCCTGAGGGGTACCTGCGAGTATTGTGGAGACTGGTTGACCTGGTGGGTACCCGAGAGTTGAATACGAGGCGTGGCGGGGCATTCTTAGCCCTTGCCGCAAGTCCTCGAGACGGGGCGACGGGGTCACATCTTTCGTGAGTCTCTGCTCGTGACCGCACTACCAACATACTAATGGTTTGGATATTTGATCTGAGGGGCAACTGGCCTGATAGCACTAACCATCACGTGGGCATAGTATGGGCGTTCTGCATCGTATGGATTAGTCAAAGCTTAATAGACGTCAGCGACTGAGCGACGCGCGCCGGGTTGGACTGCGTAAGCACCTGCCTTGTTAAAGGAGGTAGCTAGGTCTGCTCACCGGCCGCGGACGCAATGTGCAGGAGTTCTCGGGGCGATGGCCCAAGCCCCCTGGGGGTATACCTGGCCATGGGAAGCCTGGCCCGACCCGGCCCGAAAAAGCCCGACCCGGCCCGGCCCGACGCTGCTCCCGGGCCGGGCTCTGGCCTAGTTTTGAGCCCGACGGCCGGGCCGGGCCGGGCCCGGGCCCGTCATTTTTGCACTTTTCTGAAGGTCGGGCCGGGCCGGCCCGGAGACCGGCGGGCTTTTACGTGTTCGGGCCGGGCTCGGTCCCAGAAAACAAGCCCGATGGCCAGGCCGGGCCAGGCCCGGGCCTGGGTTTTTTGCGTCGGGCTTGTCTAGGCCCGGCCCGAAGCCCGGCCCGGCCCGAGGTATGGCCAGGTATACCAGGGGGCATAGGTTTAGTCCGGCATGCTGACCTCTCTATTAAGCCTAGGTCGGGTTGTGGCGTATCGTTTGGCCGAGGCCGGGCATGACCCAGTAAAGTGTGTCCGGACGGAGTTAGTCGAGCGTGGTGGGTAAGTTGGTGCGCCCCTGCAGGGAAGAAAACATATATCGATAGCCTATCCTACGGTAACGGATGCTCGGAGTTGTATCCCGATCGATACAACTAGAACTGCATACTTGTGATGAGAAATGGATGGTATGGCTCTGGGATTGCTTTCTCGCATGGGGTCAAGGAAGGATCTCTGGGCATTAATGCTACAACATGCTTGTTAATTATAATATGCTACCCTTATCTCTTCCGATGTTGCAAGATGCTTGAAGCTGCTTGAGGATGCTAGTCTTCGATAGGCTAGGCTTTCCCCTTCTCTTCTAGCATTCTGTAGTTATGTCCACAGATACTACCCATTTCATTGACACTGATGCATATGTAGTGTAGATCCTTTCTTGCGAGTACTTTGGATGAGTACGCACGGTTGCTTTGCTCCCTCTTGTCCCCCTTTTGCATTCTTCTCGGATGACGCAACCATATGACGGAGTCCAGGAGCCAGATGTCACCACCGACGATTACTACTACACCGAGGGTGCCTACTACTACGTGGAGGCCGCCGACAACCAAGAGTAGTTAGAAGGCTCCCAGGCAGGAGGCCTTGCCTTTTCGATCGATGTTGCTTTTGCGCTAGTCTTCTAAAGGCTAATTTGTTTAACTTATGTCTGTACTCAGATATTGTTGCTTCCGCTGACTCTTGTGTATTCCAGCTTATGTATTTCGAGCCCTCGAGGCCCCTGGCTTGTAATATAAAGCTTGTTTTTTAAATTTGTTTCTACAGTTGTGTTGTGATATCTTCCCGTGAGTCCTTGATCTTGACCGTACACATTTGTGTATATGATTAGTGTACGATTGAATCGAGGGCGTCACAGCTACATCATAGCCAGACGGTCAGGCGGCACGAAGAGCTTGACACAAGCAAAGAAAAAGAATCAGAAACTAACCGGAGGTGGCGGATTGGTGCGACTATACGGCTCCTTACCGAACTGCCAGCTCTCCTCGTCGAGCTTGCAGTCGGAGAAGTAGTTGACGAGCCAGACCACCTCCACAATCGACAGGGCCTTGGTGGACATCCGGCACGGATCCCGATGGCCGTTCATGCTACCGATCCGATGAGGCCGGGCCTGGAGAGGCAACACCCAGCGTTCGACGAAGGCGGCTAGCAGGTCCGAGGCCCTAAGGCCCTCTGACTCTGTCATTTCTTGGAGCCGGGTGAGGGCGATGGTGATGGCGGCCGACAGCGGCTTCGGCTAAAATTTCTAGTTACCCGAAGCCCAGGGCGGCGGGCCGGCTGCGTAAGCCGGCAAGTTGGCGTAGTCCCGCGACTTGTGTATGTTCCGGACGTAGAAATATGACTTCTGCCAATGTTTGGCCGACTCCAGCAGAGTGAGGGCTGGGAAGTGGATCTCGGAGCCGGTGCGCCGCACCTCCACGCAGGCCCCGCACTGAGCCACCTCGCCTTTTACAGCGGTGCCGAGCTTGAGGTAGAAGAGCTCCCCCACAGCTCGAGCGTGGGCAAGACGCCGAGGTACCCCTCGCAAAGGGTGGCAAAGGCAGAGAGCAGCACCACCGTATTCGGCATGAGGTGGTGAGGTTAAAGATGGTAAAAGTCAAGAAAAGAGCGGAAAAGGCCGCTTGCTGGCAGGCCGAAGCCGCAGAGGAAGTGGGTCCGGAAGACGACGCACTCGTTGTCCTTCGGCGCCGACGAGATCTCCCTCTTGGGGGAGCACGCACCTCCATGTTCACCACGCGGGGAAGTCGTCGTGTCTGGCGGAGGAACTCGAGGTGGTCATCGTGGATGTTCGAACCATCCCACTCGCATGGCGCCAAGCTTTGTGGTTGCTTAGTGGCGGCGCAGCGAAGTCGCGCGATGGCGAGGCCGCGGCAACGCGGAGAAGTCGAGCGATGGCGAGCTGCAGCGGCGTTTTGACGGCGGGCTGCAAGACGGCGTAGCACAACAGCAGGAGGAAGAAAGAAGAAGATGGAGAGCGGGGAGGGACGCGCGTGCGTTTTAGCCATGCCCCTCCCCTTATTTATAACCGCGGCGGCAACGGCAAAGCCGAGGCGATGTGTCATGGGGACGTGGGATTAACTGCGCCCACGCCCGGCACGACCCCGTGTATTCCGCGCCTTTACGACACGTGATTAATGCGCCTGGGAAGGGCAACCGTCCGCCTCGGCCGTAGCAGATTCGCCCGCGCACCAAGGCCTGGTAGTGGTAGGCCCGGGCCTGCGGCGATTTCCCGTCGCGCGCGTGGTAGGCAGGCCGGCCTGGCCTGCTGGTGACGCATGGCAAGCGAGCAACGGGTGGCAAGCCCGTAACCCGGCGGCGTCAACCCGGCGCCCACCACAACGATTAGAATTCACCAGGCGGCCGGCTCAGCCTCGGCCAGCTCCCGACAGGTGGCATCACCCGCAACCGGACGAAGCAATAATACTAAACCACTCGGAGTAGGAAGCTGCTGAGGCACTCCGGCTTGACCGCGACGCCCCACCATCTTCCGGGACTACTGTCGGAGGGAGTGACCACGGGTAGCCTCATCGGCACCCTTAACACTTCAAGACACCGGGGCTAGCAAAGCCCCTCGCACCTTCCGGACGTACTACCGACTCCTTGGGCTGGCTGGTCCAGGAGGACGGCAGCCAGAAACGGCGCGTTCTCAGGAGGCGGCCTCAGGGAGCCGGCGCCTAGCAGGAGGCCCTGCCTTCCCTCAAAGTTTACACCCATTTATTACGACGAGACATGGCATGGCTACAGGACCACCTGCTCCCCCCGAATCACGGAGGGGCGTGGCCACAGTGCAGACGTACCAAGCGGACACCCCTCGCCCGACGCGGCACTGTGGCCACGCGACTCATGATGCGGCATACATTAGCTAGGGCCATGCTCCCACAACGGGCTGTCGGTACGGCCCGCAGGCGGCGGTCCCTACCTGTCCGCGAGTAACTAGAAGACGGCGCACCCCGAGGAGGCAGCCTCGAGGGTGGGCCGAACTCTAGCAGGCGGCCCTCCCTACCCTCGGAGTCTGCGCACCATTAATCTGATGAGACGAAGTGTGGCTAAGCACCCGCCAGGCGGCTGGACTGTAGCCATGCGTCCCCCGACAAAGCCTTCGTCATCAGGGGCGAGGCTACAACAAAAGGCAGTTAGCATGGGCCGCAGGCGGCGGTCCCTACCTGTCAGCTGGGTTCATGGCAACTGGTTGGGCCCACCCGGCGACGGGCCCCAGCAGCTGGCGGAGAACACGGCGCCCCAAGACACTAATGTTCGGGTCCTACATCCGGCCATATTACAATTGTACCCCTGAGGGGTAGGCCTATATAAACCCACCAGGCTCACCCATGCAAAGGGTTTAGCACCCACACACACACACACACACACACACACACACACACACACACACACACACACACACACACACACACACATCCATAGCTAGAGAGGCAGAGGAGCTAGCCTTGCCCTTCTTCCTCCTCTAGCCGAACAGCTCAAGGAGCAACCTTATAGCCATCTATTGACACTAGTCATCATGCGGAGACCCCGCAGAGCAGGACCAGGGGTGTTATCTCCACGGAGAGCCCCGAACCTGGGTATGACTCGTAGGCGTTCGAGATCTCGCTCACTCCCGCTTCCAGGGCCCAACGACGTACTCTTGTCCCCATCCATGATAAGCCACCCCCTGGCATATGTCGCTAGATTACCCCGACATGTTGCAACCCAACCTCGTCAGCGCTGCTATGCGGCCCATCAGTGGTCGACTATGTTGCGGCCGTTTTTTGGGATGCATCACTCCCCAGCAATGCAGGTCAGATTGGCAACGCGTGACGGTGCTGCGATGCAGCACGCCCCGGCGTCTGCTAGTGCTGCAAAGGAACATCAACATCGATGTTGCTGCAATGTTCTGAGAAGGATATGACGAGGCCTCCTATGCGTGATTGGACAGCTACATGGGGATGATTAGACAATTACAGACCCGAATGATTACCTGCCTTTGAAAAATGTTAAATGTATATAGAAAAAAGTTTTGCGATGAATACATAAAATGTGCAATATGTATGAAACAAAGTAGACTAAAAAAATATAAGTGTTTAATATGTTAATCAACAATGTACTTAGAAAAAGTAGACGCCCAAAAATATAAGTTTAAAAAATATTAATTATGTATTTCGAAGATGTTAAACTTGTATATTAAAAATGTTAAATATCCATCAAAAAGGTAAAATGTGTACAAAAAAATAGAAATCACAATATATATTTTCAAAAAAATAATCATATATATGAAAAATTAAAACCTGTACTAAATAATTTTTTAGATATATACCAAAAATGTAAAAAATGTGTATGAAAGAAAATAGAGATAAAAATATTTATTTGAAAAAAATGTTAATTACATATTTGAAAAATATTAAATATATATTAAAATATGTTCTTGACATGTCCTAAAAATGTACCATGTGCAGAAAAAGTGTAGACATGTGTCAAAAAGAAAAGGGAACTGAAGAGACTAAGGAAACAAGAAAACCGAGGAAGAAGCAGTGCAGAAAATAAAATAAAACAAAAAATGGAGAAAACCCGAGAAAGAAACAAAAAAAAGCATATAGAAACAGAAAAAATCTGAAAACCGAGAAAGGGACGAAGAAAAGAGGTAAAAACTGAAGCTATAAGAAAAAAACCAGAAAAAGCCGGTGAAAAACATAAAAACCAAAGAGAAAATAAAACAAAACGAAAAATATTTAAAAAGAACTACAGTGAGCGAACCTATAGCGAGCGAGTCCTAGGCTAATGGGCCGGCTCGCTCGCGCTGCACCCGACACCGGACACGAGAGTAGCTTCCATCCTGCTATAAGCGAGTTATAGCTCTCGTTGAACGCCTGAACGTTGTTTTTATCGTTTCCCAGTGACTTCTACTTAAAAAAGGACCACCATACATTATATATATGCATTGCATACCCTTGAATTAGTCACCAGGACCATATATGATATATATGCATACATAGACATATAAACTAATTTGCTTTTGCAAAAAATATTGAGTATGTGCATACCCTTGAATTAGGGCGTGTTCTGAACTCCTCCCAACTCTCCCGACTCCTCAAATCCAGCTTCCAAGCGTAGCTTCCAACTTCACATAGCGATTTGATCCCATTCGGCAGCCACGCTAGCTTCTCTCATCGCTAACATGGGCTGGCAGCATCTATGGCCTGTCTTAGCGCCATAATGCGCCGACTCGAACCAGCCATAATGGGCAACCTAGAGATATGAGGGGTACCGATTCGTTGAGAGGAGGACCGTACCGCTTCGAGTTTTATTTTTTCTATCGAGCGAGGGGGGTCGAACCGGTATGTAACTTGGCGGTGGCAGATCGCTGTAAATAATGGGAACTCCAACTTCATGTTTTGGTGGAGCTGGGCCAACCGGGCTCCTCATTTTTGCACAACGCGCTGGCTAGCTTTTCAGAAGTTAGCTTCTTGGACCCCATCCGTTCGGCTCAAAATCATTCGTGGAGTTGGTGGAGTAGTTCAGAACAGGCCCTTAGTCTAGCTCTGCCCCAGACCCCAGGGGGCAGTCGCATGAGGCCAACGCGAGACGGACGGTGCAGAGGGCACTCTCACGCGGCGAGGCTCTCGGAGACGGGTACTGCTGCATTCTTTGTACTAGCAGTAATGATTGTGTGCATTGAAATGATACACAGCAGCCACGGTATGCCTGCGTTTCAAAGGAAAAAAACAGATAAGAATATAAGATACTTATGTGTGAAGCACCAGCTGCTCATTGAATGTTTTTACTGCAAAACAGCAGCGCACGGTACTGGATAGCGAGGCAGCTGCAAAGCAACAAGGCCGGCCAAGACCATGTTCCATCTTTTATTCAGAAACTGCTGATGATTCCAATGTTTTCCACTTTGTCCCCGTCGATCCAATCAGACATAAATATAATCCCCAGTGTACCAAGTCACATACTTTGCCATCTCGTCGTCAAACTTCCGTCTACCGATCCCCAAACCCTTAAAATCGTCAGAAACTTGATCGATCGTGCAGATACTTTGCCATCTCTTCGTCAAACTTCCGTCTAGCAATCCCCAAACCCTTAAGGCCGCCAGAAACTTGATCGGTCGTAGATCACCTAGCACATGGCGAGTGGCAGCAACAAGGAACCCAAAGTGGGATCAGGTGACGAGGCCGCTAGCTCGGCCGCCGGTCCGCCAGGGGTGGCAGCGCCGCCGCCACAAGGAGCTGAGCCCGGGGACGATGAGGCGGCGGCGGCCGTGCTGGCTGCTGCCCCCACCAGGCCATACTACGAGTGCGTCTTCTGCAAGCGCGGGTTCACCACGGCGCAGGCTCTCGGTGGGCACATGAACATCCACCGCCGCGACCGTGGTGCCAAACCCAGCGTCCGCGACGCTCCCAGCGGCACCACCACATCAGCGTCTCCAAACGTCGAGTGCTATAATCAGTACTACAGCCACCACCTGCCGTATCCCACAGTGCCTCCGGCCACGGCGACGCCGATGAGCACGAGCGGAAGTTTCACGCTAGCGTGCTACCAGCATCAGGGCACAGGGGCTTCGACCGGAGACGCGCATGCGGATGCCTCCGTGAACCCTAGCAGTGCTAGCCCGAGGGAGCTCAGCCTGTTCGGTGCGGCAGCTCGTGACCGTGACTCACACGGCCGCGGTGGCGACGGGTCTGGCGTGGCGCCAGAAGGGTCGGATCGGCAGGCAGGTGAGCCGCCCGAAAGGGAGCTTGACCTGGAGCTCAGGCTCGGACGTCGTCCACATTGATCGCGTGATACTGCAACTGCCGTTAACTAATGCAGCTCATACAAATACTGCGTATATTTATTTATTTATTGGTGCAAATGCTGCGTATATAATGCATTAATTCATGTATATATGTGGTTTATGGAATATGTGCATGGAGCGCGTGTAACTAATATACAATTTTTTATTTTATTTCTGTTCCAGTTGTTAATATATGTAGGAAGTACCTAGAACTCATCTAGATGAGACGTAATTTGGTCTCATTCACCTGAAAAACAAGAACAGATGCAACCCATATCAGCACACACGCATCTTATAGCACCACATCCAATGGCTATAAAAGGTGAATGAGACCAAATTAAATCTCATCTAGATGAGTTCTAGCAAAACTGATATATGTATGTTTTTGTTTGTGTTTATACTGTGGACGTTGGATCTATTGCAAATCTTAGGACAGAGTCCACTCGACTTACTAGAATCTTTTCTTCGATATGTATAATTTATCCTGCCGGCCGTCCTCATCCCGTTCATGTGGGAAATTTCGGCTGCGGGAGCACTGGACCGAGGGAATTGTTACTGCAGTGAAGCCTACCACATCTCCTCTGGGGCTTCCCCATCCCAGTCGCACGGTGAGCTGCTGGCCCTTGTGCCCTACTGCTACTGTTGATGCATACTGAAATTCATCCAAGTTGTTACTGTTTTTGAAGCTTTTTCAGAGATCTATTTTGTGCCATTGTTTACAGTTGATGGATCTGAGAACAACAGGATAACAACTGAAGCTAAAGCCTGAACCCGTCTCCCTGCGCATTGCTGTCGACATCGAGATCACCGGCATCCCCGAGCACGGGTGGGACATCTCCTCCGCCGTGCAGCTCCTCTCGCCTTTCTGTCTTGTTGATCGGCTTGCCCCCAAGACGCTCGACGGCAGCGACATGTCCGTCTTTCGGCTGTCGGCATGGACTACTAACCCCGACGCCATCCCGCGCGAGTCCGAGCTCCTCCTCGCCGAGCCCGACGAGCTTTCTGGCGCTAACCCAGACCTTGTCGACCGCTTCGCCGTCCCGATGCTGCGTTTCCCAGTGTCCATCCACGTGCGCCGCGGTGAGGATTTCCGCTTCCCCTCTCCGCCGTCCCCGCCACCGCTTGCTGACTCCGACGGTGGCGGGCGCGGTTCCTCGCCACCCGTCCCCGATGCCTGGCCCCGTCGCCATGATTTCCCGCCGCCCGCCGGTGATCACCGCTCTAGCGGCCCCCCGGAGCGGGGCGCGGGTCCTCATGGTCATCGCCGGCGCGCCGGGCCGCCCTTCCGTGGCTACCAGGGCATTCTCGGGGCCCATCCTGCCGCTGGCAGCGTCACCTCTGGGCCATCCGTTCGTCAAAGGCTGTCGGGCCTGACCGCTGACCGGGGCGTCGCTACGCGACAGCCTGTTCAAACGGCGCCCACGACCACCCTGGCCATCTGTGGGCCGCCAGCTGTCAGCCCCACCCGAGCCACGCCAACCGCTGCTCTCCCATTCGCGCGGCCCGCCTCGGATCCTTCCGCCCCTGCGTCTTCACATGGGTGCGATTCACCTGCTGGCCCACCTGTTCGTTTGGTCATCTACGGGCCAGACCCGATCCCTCCTGTCCGCCCGCCCTTCGATGCTGCTCTGGTGCTGCGCCAACCAATCCCCGAGGATTCCTTGCTCCTGGGGCCGCCTGCCCCTTCTGTCGCCCCACCTGCTACTCCTGTCAGCACGGATCCCGCGCCTGATCTTGTCACCAATTTGGCTGCTACACCCGCTGGGGCTTTCGAGGCCTGGCCCGCGCCCTCGACCGGCGCGCCTGATCCTGTCGCCTCTCTGGCCACCGATCCCACCTCGCTTTTGTCCCAGGGCCCACCCGCGAACGCTGATTGCGCCCCCGCCCCCAGGCCATGCAGCCCATGCAGGTCCTCACGCAGCTCCCCGCCTGCACCTCCAACGGGATCGCTTCCTGCCCCGTCCCAGAACATGTACTGGAATACATCAGCTCCATCAGAACCCGCTCCGCCCCCGTGCTTGAAACACCCTCGGTGCACCGCAAGCATGGTGAACTCCCCCCCAACTTCACGCCGCGTCGTAGCGGCCGGCTCACCAAGGTAGACCGTGGCCTGGACTCCGAGACAAAGGCCAAACAGGTCCTTCTTCGCCGCCTCGGTCTTCTCGGGGAGGACGAGCCAATCTCCAGTGAGGCGCTTGAGCGCTACAGCAGGCTCTTTGCCAGGCCCCTGGCCAGCGACATTGTCCACGCCTTCGCGGATTTCTTTGGCTGGACCGTCCCCTCTGGCCTCCTCGACGGAGTGTCCCCTCCCGCGCCTCGCCTCGTCGAGGCATGATGCGCCTGCCCCGTGCAGCGCACCCCCCCACGTTCTTATGGATCGTAGTCTATCCATTGTGTTCTGGAATGTGCGCAGGATTAATAGCCGCGCCAAACGAACGGCCGTGCGCTCCGTTGTTTCCTCGGCCGACCCCTGTATCGTGTGTTTGTCTGAAACAAAGCTGAATTCAGTCTCGTCGCTGTCTGTCGTGAAGACACTTGGCTCCCCCTTTGCCGACTTCTACCTCCTTCCGGCCGCGGGCACTTCTGGTGGAATCCTTCTGGCCTGGCGTAGCGACCGCATCTCCCTCGCCAAACCCATCATTGGGGCCTTTCACGTTTCTGCCACCGTCTCCACTGCCATCGATGCTACCCCATGGTGGACCACCGGGGTCTACGGGCCTCAAGGCACCGCAGAGAAGCTGGCCTTCATGGCCGAGCTTCACGATCTGCGTGACATGATCGCCGGCCCTTGCCTTCTGGGCGGCGACTTCAACATGATCACTTCCTGTGCGGACAAGAACAACGGCAACCTCAACCCACGCACTATGAGCCGATTTCGTCGCTTCATCACGGACCACGCCCTGCGTGACATCTATCTCCACGGCAGGAGGTACACGTGGTCCAACGAGCAAAGCAACCCCACTCTCGTCAGGAACGACCGCGTGCTCTGCACCCCATCCTGGGCAACCGCCACCCCCCATCACATGCTGCGTTGTTTGGCCACGGTCGTGTCTGACCACTGTCCCCTCGTCGTGGATTGTGCCCCGCGTAGCTCCGGCAAACGAAGATTCCACTTCGAGAGTTTTTGGCCAAAGCTTGATGGATTCCTCGCTACGGTGGATGCCGCTTGGAACTCCCTTCCGCCGGATCCTGACCCATTTCGCCGCATCTACGGTCGGATGAAGATCGCGGCCCGCCGCCTCCAGAGCTGGGGGGCGCGCACCAGGGGTAACATCTCCCTATAGCTCCAGATCACGCGTGAGATCATCTACCGCCTGGACGTCGCGCAAGACACCCGCCCCCTGTCCTCGCCTGAAATCTGGCTTCGCCGCGAGCTCAAACGCGCCTATCTGGGTCTGGCCTCCCTCGAGCGCTCCATACTCCGCCAATGCGTGCGCCTTGGCTGGCTCCGCGACGGCGACACTAACGCGGCCATCTTCAAAATCCATGCCGCCCACCGCGCGCAGAAGAACCATGTGGCCTCCTTCCGTGTGGGATCGCAAACCCTGACTGACGAAGGGGAGATGGCCAAAGCGGCCTACGATCACTTCTGCTCCATCCTGAGCACTTATACGGCCAGAGATCACTCCATCGACCTGGCGAGCATCGACCCCCGTCATTTCAACCTTGATGACCTGGAGCAACCGTTCACCGAGGAGGAAATTTGGGCTGCCGTCAAGCTTCTCCCCACCGGCAAGGCGCCCGGACCGAACGGGTTCACGGCCAAGTTCTTACGCGCATGCTGGCAGATCATCAAGGCTGACATCCTAGCCGCGTTTGACAAACTCTATGCCCTGAACGGCCGCGGCTTTCATAAGCTCAATGAGGCCCTTCTCATTCTCCTCCCCAAGAAGCCCGACGCGTGCACACTCACCGACTACAGGCCGATCAGCTTGATTCACCTGCTGGCCAAGCTTTTTGCTAAAGTTCTCTCTTTAAGGCTCGCTCCGAAGATGGGGATGCTCGTATCCGTCAACCAGAGCGCATTCATCGCCGGCCGCACTGTGCATGACAACTTCCTGTTAGCTCAACAAACCGCTCGCCTGCTCCACAACTTGAAGGCCCCAAGAGTACTCCTCAAGCTCGACATCGTGAAGGCGTTTGATACCGTATCTTGGCCCTTCCTCCTTCAAACTCTTCGTCACCTCGGCTTTGGGCGCCGTTGGTGCGAATGGGTGTGCATCCTACTCTCCACGGGATCCACGCGAGTCCTTGTCAACGGCAATCATGGGCCACCCATCGATCATGCTTGCGTGCTGCGCCAAGGCGACCCCGTCTCGCCGCTGCTCTTCGCCATTGCGATTGACACGCTTAACTCCTTGCTCCAGCACGCCTACTTGCTTCAACACCTTACCAATCGGCACGCCGCGTCAAGCATATCGCTTTTTGCTGATGACGTGGTCATCTTCTGCCACCCAACTAGCTCAGAGCTAGCTACGATCCGCGAGCTGTTGCGGGTGTTCGGCGTTGCATCCAGTCTTCGAACCAACTTCCTCAAATGCTCGGCCACTCCCATTCGCTGCGGCCACGAGGTGATCAACACCATTTACTCCACGATTGGATGCTCAGTCGCCGACTTCCCCATCGTGTACCTGGGTCTTCCCCCGACCATACGCAAGACCCCCTCTTCGGCTTTGCTTCCCCTGGTGGACAAGATGGCGAGAAAGCTCGCGCCCTGGAAGGTCGCGCTTCTAACTCACGGCGAGTGGCTTGCCATTGTGCGCCACGTGCTCACTGCCATGCCCATCCACATCCTAATGGCTATTGCCATTTGCCCGAAGATCCTCAAACGAATCACCCGCATCATCCGTGACTTCTTCTGGTATGGGCGCCGGGACGCCAGCTCAGGTTGCTGCCTGGTGGCTGGGCAGCGTGTGTGCCGACCGGTGGAGTTCGGTGGCCTTGGCGTGAGGGACCTCCGCCTCACCGGCATTTCTTTGCGATGTCGCTGGCTCTGGCTCAAGGCCACAAATCTTTCACGGCCGTGGCATCATCTGCAGCTCCCCCGCGATGACGAGGCTGCCTGTTTCTTCCGGTCCTCCACCTCCTGGCATCTTGGCGACGGCAAGACGTGCCACTTCTGGAGAGACCACTGGCTTGATGGCCATTCCATTCCCGAGCTCGCCCCCACCCTCACAGCCCATGTACCGCACCGCCGGCGCCGCCGCACGCTGGTCCACGATGGGCTCGCCAATGGTGCATGGATTGGGGATATCCACGGCACCCTCGGGCCCCAGGCAGTCATCGAGTACGTAAGCTTGTGGCGCAAGCTACAGCTGGTCGTCCTCTCTGATGAGCCCGATCGCCTCACCTGGAACTGGACAACCAACGGATCCTACACCGCCAGCTCTTGCTATCGCATGCTGTTCCACGGCTCCACCGCGCCGCCGTGCTGGAAACTTCTCTGGAAAAGCTGGGCCCCTCTTAATAACAAGGTCTTCCTCTGGCTTGCTTACCTCGACCGATGCTGGACCGCAGAGCGGCGTGTGTGCCGCGGCCTATCCACCGACCCTACTTGCATTCTCTGCGACCAGGAGGTGGAGTCGATCGACCACCTTCTCGCCGGCTGCATGTTTTCTCGCATTACCTGGCACGAGATTCTCTCCTGGTGCCGTCTAGTCGCCCCGTCGCTTGATGGCACCGCGAGCTTCTTCGCATGGTGGACCGCGGCCGCGGAGGCCTCCCCTGGCTCTTTGAGAAAAGGCCTCAACTCCATCATCGCGCTGACCGCCTGGGCAATTTGGAAGCATGGCAACGCGGCCATATTCGACGGCCTTCGCCCCTCCACCGAGGTCCTGATCATGAGCATCAAGGACGATGCCCGCCTTTGGGCCAAGGCGGGCGCCATCGGGATTGCTAGCATCTTACCTGTAGCCTGACCCCCTGCTTCGAGGCTGAGCATCCTCTCCCTCTGCTCATTGGTGCGCCCTCCCAGACGCCGTCTTGTGTACGTCTGCGTGGGTGCACCCTGTAACTCCCTGTAATTTCTATTTCTTCTCCTTTATCAATGGAATGATACGCTGCTAAGCGTATTCCCCAAAATAAAGCCTCGGGAATTTCAGAATTTAAGTTTTCTAACACTCAACATGGCATTTTCAGCGGATACACATGGCAACGTAAGAACTTCGTTATTTTTACTCTATGGCTCCGTGTTTGTATCGTGACAATTTTTAGAAGTGAATGAGTATGACGTATAGTGGGTGACATGCAATTTCTTATCCTGGCAATTTTTGGAATGTGAATGAACATGTTGTATAGTGGTGACATGGCAAATATTTTGGAATACAGATTTTTAAACCATGGCAATTTCAGAAAAAATTAGTTCACTTTTTGAAAAATTTTATCCCAAATTCCCATGTTCTGACATGCTGATTTCGGAGCATTTTACATTTTTGAAATGTTTGTCGTAGGATTAAAACTACTAAATTTTTATTGTCCTTCTCTATAGGTCCTCATGGCATTTTTAACTTCTGTCCCCATGGCAATTTAACAATGTGTCCCATGGAAATTTAAGGTGTGTCCCGATGGAAAAAAATATATTGTAGAATCATGGCAATTGTATTGTATATACCATGACAAGTCCATCCTTTTTGTTACATATATCTTTAGAAATTTTGGGGTATGGGGGTAGGTGAAGGGTAAAATCCATTGCAATTATTTTTGTATATACCATTGCAAATTAACATTAAAGCTGCCAACATTTTCGTGCTAATTAATAATTTTACCATATTTTTAAAAGTTTAAATCTTCGAAATTTTGATAAATTTGCCATCTTTTTGTCAAAAAATAAATATAATATATTTGCCATGTTCCCATTTACAAATTGGAAAAACTTGCCATGTTTTTTATAGAACAAAATCCCTAATCATTGGCATGTGCGTAGAAATTTGCCATCTTTTTCTCAAAGAAACAAATTCCTGTTACTACATTTGTGCAAAAGTTGCCATATGTTTTTTAGAGAACAAAGTCCTAAATTTTCCATGCAATTTATCATAGGTATCATGGCATTTTTTTATTCAGATTTCAGACCATGGCAAATTTATTCATTAGACCATGGTGGTTTTATCATATGTATGTAGCATGGCAATTTTATCGTATGCAGCATGACATTTTTATTAGACCATGGAATTTTTATTAATTGGACCATGGCAAATTTTGAAATTCCTATATTTGCCATCCTTGTCAAAGAAAAGGATTTCTAACAATTTCTTTGCCCCCATTTACAATTTTCCAACAGTTTCCATGTCTCTTAGCTAGAGAACATACTTCGTAAGTTTTTGCCTTGTTACTGGTAGCCTGGCAAAAAAAACACCATGGCAATTTTACTAATTAGTCCATGGTAAAATTTTGAATTATTATATTTGGCTATTCTTTAATTAGACCATGTGCAATTTAATTACAGGTTCCATCGCAATTTCACTTATTAGACAAGGCAATTCTTGAATTATAAATCATGGTAGTTTTATTTTTGTAGTTACCATGGCAATTTCATTTTGTTTAGTCCATGGCCATTTATTTAGTTAAACTGTGGCAAATATTTGTTTATAAGATGGCACATTCTTTTCTGTTACTCATTTCATGGCAAATTTATGTATTAGACCATGGTAGTTTTATCATATGTAGCATGGCAATTTTATCTATTCACGACCATGGCAAGTTTAGACCATGGAAAGTTTTGGAATTCCTATATTTTTCCATCTTTTGTCAACGAAGAAATTCCAAAAAAATTGTTTTTGGCCCCCCTCCCACCCCCACCCCCCAATACAAATTTCTAGTAGTTGCTATGTCTCTTGGACAACATACTTCATAACTTTTTGCCTATAATTAGTAGCACGGAAAAAAATAACATAGCAATTTTATTAATTAGTCCATGAAAATTTGGAATTCTTTATATTTGGCCAATTTTTTAGGTAGACCATGCGCAATTTTATTCTAGGTCCCATGGAAATTTCACTTATTAGACCATGGAATTTTTTTAATTAAACCTTGCTAGTTTTTGTAGCTACCATGGCAATTTTAATTTTTTTCGTCAATGGCAATTTATTTAGTTATACCATGATTAATTTATTGCATATAACAAGGAAAATACTTTGTATATAAGAATGGCACATTTTATTGTCATTCCATGGCAAATTATTTTTTGTATGTTCCATTATAATTTTCATATTATGTATAGACAGGTTTTTATTATTGTGTCATGGAAAATTTCTCTATTTGTTTCATATATATTTTTATTATTTATGTATATGTAATCTTTGAAACATGACATTTTTGGCCATGTGAACTTTTTGTAAAAAATGCTATACATTTTGCCATGTTATCAATATATATTTTTTCCGTAATTTTGCCATGTTACCATTTTATATAGATCATGTTCGACACCTTTTTTGTGCTCATCATGTAAATATTACGAAGTTTCTAGCAACTTCCCTTGATTTTATATAACACAAAAATACTTAGTTTAACTTTGCATGTCTTTCTATACAACACCGTGGCAGTTTTTGTTTGATAGATGGCAAGCCTTGTTTCCGTTTCTACTGATTTTGCCACTTGGGCCGTTTTTGGGTATTTTTTTCACAGGGAAGAAAAGAATGACGTTGGAGGGCAAACAACGGCTAAAATGTTCGCGCTAGGGGTTTCCTCCGGGCATTTCTTAAACGGCGCCTTCAGCGCCCGTTCCTTCCTTTCTTGCAAACGGGCGCATACCCTATCCTCCGCGCTGGGCCGGCCCAGCTTTCCTTTTTTCTATTTTTGAGCGCAAAAATGTTGTGCGACGGTTGAGGTTTGAACCGCCGACCTCCTGCTAGTGATTACGATGCGCTAACCTCGCGAACACCTACTACAGATGTGTTCGTTTCCATAGTTCTTCTTCCTATCTTCTCTTTTCTCTTTAAAAAAGTTATTTTCTTGTTCCTTTTTTTATTGGAATAGTTTTGTTCTTTTTCGTTTTTTCTTTTGCTAAATTGAATGATTTTTTTTTCAAAATTGAATGAACTTTTTCACAAAATCGATGAAATCTTTTTCAAAAATGAATGAACTGTTTTTGAAATCGATGAACTTTTTTTAAATCTATGAACCTTTTTCAATTTTGAATGACCTTTTTTTCAAAGTCAATGAACTTCTTTTCAAAACCGATGAACTTTTTATCGAAATCGATGAACTTTTCCAAAGTCGGTGAACTTTTTTCAGTATTTTGTGAACTCTTTTTTGAAAATCAATGAGCTTTTGCCAAAGTCGGTGAACTTTTTTCAGTATTTTGTGAACTCTTTTTGAAAATCGATGAACTTTTTCCAAAGTCGGTGAACTTTTTTCAGTATTTTGTTAACTCTTTTTGAAAATCAATGAACTTTTTCCAAAGTCGGTGAACTTTTTTCAGTATTTTGTGAACTCTTTTTGAAAATCAATGAACTTTTTCCAAAGTCGGTGAACTTTTTTCAGTATTTTGTGAACTCTTTTTGAAAATCGATGAACTTTTTCCAAAGTCGGTGAACTTTTTTCAGTTTTTGTGAACTCTTTTTTAAAATCAATGAACTTTTTTCTTCATAAATGATGAACTTTTTGAAATTCATGTTTTTTTCTCAAATAATCCCAAAATCTAAGTGATAAGGTATAAATAGTGCGTCCACAGTCGTTCTTATACTTTTGCCGCTGAGTTCAGTGAGAGAAATTTGGTGGCTCTGGTGGTTAGCAAACATGTTCGTGAGTCCAACGGCGCGAGATCGAATCCTGAACAAAGCTAAACTTTTTGCACTTTTTCCGCGATGTAACTTTCGCTGCCCTCGCTTCTCGTGGGCCGGCCCAACGCAGCCGGCCCACGAGAAGCGAGGGCAGCGAACTTACATCGCGGAAAAGGTGCAAAAAGTTTAGCTTTGTTCAGGATTCGATCTCGCGCTGTTTGACTCACGAACATCTTTGCTAACCACCAGAGCCACCAAATTGCTCTGACTGAAATCAGCGACAAAAGTATAAGAACGACTGTGGACGCACTATTTATACCTTATCACTTAGATTTTGGGATTATTTGAGGAAAAGGCTCTGGTGGTTAGCAAAGATGTTCGTGAGTCCAACGGCGCGAGATCGAATCCTGAACAAAGCTAGACTTTTTGCACTTTTTTCGCGATGTAACTTGCGCTGCCCTCGCTTCTCCTGGGCCGGCTCAACTGCATGCTGCAGTGAGCGCCACTTGGTTCCAGGGCGCAAAGGGCGTCCTATAGGAGCTCCCTTTCCTCCGGGCACCTCCTATTTGGCGCGTTGGTCGCCCTTGCGGGAGCTCCTATAGGGCGCCCTTTGCGCCCTAGAACCAAGTGGCGCTCACTGCAGCACGCAGTTGGGCCGGCCCACGAGAAGCGAGGACAGTGAACTTACATCGCGGAAAAGGTGCAAAAAGTTTAGCTTTGTTCAGGATTCGATCTCGCGCCATTGGACTCACGAACATCTTTGCTAACCACCAGAGCCACCAAATTGCTCTGACTGGAATCAGCGGCAAAAGTATAAGAACGACTGTGGACGCACTATTTATACCTTATCACTTAGATTTTGGGATTATTTGAGAAAAAAACATGAATTTCAAAAAGTTCATCGATTTGGAAAAAGGTTCATCATTTCTGAAGAAAAAAGTTCATCAATTTTAAAAAAGAGTTCACAAAAACTAAAAAAAGTTCATCGATTTTAAAAAAGAGTTCACAAAATACTGAAAAAAGTTCACTGACTTTGGAAAAAGTTCATAGATTTTCAAAAAGAGTTCACAAAATACTGAAAAAAGTTCACCGACTTTGGAAAATGTTCATTGATTTTCAAAAAGAGTTCACAAAATACTGAAAAAAGTTCATCGACTTTGGAAAAAGTTCATCGATTTTCAAAAAGAGTTGACAAAATACTGAAAAAAGTTCACCGACTTTGGAAAAAGTTCATCGATTTTCAAAAAGAGTTCACAAAATACTGAAAAAGTTCACCGACTTTGGAAAAGTTCATCGATTTCGATAAAAAGTTCATCGGTTTTGAAAAGAAGTTCATTGACTTTGAAAAAAAGATCATTCAAAATTGAAAAAGGTTCATAGATTTAAAAAAAGTTCATCGATTTCTAAAAACAGTTCATTCATTTTTGAAAAAGATTTCATCGATTTTGTAAAAAAGTTCATTCAATTTAGCAAAAGAAAAAACGAAAAAAGAACAAAACTATTCCAATAAAAAAAGGAACAAGAAAATAACTTTTTTAAAGAGAAAGAGAAGATAGGAAGAACTATGGAAACGAACACATCTGTAGTAGGTGTTCGCGTGGTTAGCGCATCATAATCACCAGCAGGAGGTCGGCGGTTCGAACCTCAACCATCGCACACCATTTTTGCGCTGAAAAACAGAAAAAAGGAAAGCTGGGCCGGCCCAACGCGGAGGAAAGGGGTATGCGCCCGTTTGCAAGAAAGGAAGGAACGGGCGCTGAAGGGGCAAATCCTAAACATTATAGCGTTAATGGTACAGGGCGCACACCCCTCCTCCGCGATGGCCAGCCCATGTTTCGTTTTTTTCTTTCGTAAAATGATGCAAAAAACGACGTGCTGAGAAGGATTCGATCCTGTGACGCGGGCTTACAGCGCAGCACTCGCTAGCCACCGGCGCTAGTTGAGTTATGTGATTACTTTGAGCTTCTTATCTCTTTTATTCTTTCTTTCTTACTTTTCCTTTTTTTTCGTTTTTCGTTTCATTTCTTCCTTTTTCTTTTTATTCATTCTTTTTCTTTTTTAGTCTTCTTTCTTCCTTTTCTTTTTCTAATTCAATATAAAAAGTTCGCCGCATTTATGAATGTTTTTTCAAATTCGATGAACTTTTTTCAAAATTGGTGAACTTTTTCTCAAATTAAATGAACTTTTTTCTAATTCGATGACATTTTATCAAAACAGGTGAACTATTTTCAAATTCGATGAACCTTTTTTTCAAATTTGAGTGAACTCTTTTTTGAAGTCGATGAACTTTTTCCAAATTCAATGAACTTTTTTTCAAGTTCGATAAACTTTTTCTTAGGTTTGTGAACCTTTTTCAAAACCAATGAACTTTTTTTGAAACTCGGTGAACTTTTTGTCCAAATTAGATGAATTTTTTATTAAAAATTGGTGAACTCTTTTCAATTTAGATGAACTTTTTTTGAAATTCATGAACTTTCTAAAATTTGTGATTTTTTTGCAAAAATATTTGACCTTTTTCGGATTCCAAGAACCTTTTTTAGTTCGTGATTTTTGAAAAAATTCACGTTTTTTTGAACCTTTTCTGAAAAGTCAACGGTCAATGGTGAACTAATCGGCGGTCAACAACGACCGGTTAATTTGAAACTAAGTAAAACGACCGAACCCGAAAAAAACGAAGCGAAGCAACACCTTTTGTTTTTTGGAAGAGCGATCAAGGGAACGAACCAGCGCTCGCACTCTTTATCTTGGGCCGGCCCATGACTGGAGGTACGTGAACGCTCATTCTCCTTACCGGCGCAGAAGGCGCCGGTTAAGAGCTCCACGCTGAAGGCACCGTTTAGGAAATGCCCGCCCTCGCGGGTACCCCCCTCACGCGTTGGGTACTCATATGGGTCGGCCCATTTTCGGATTTTATCTCCACCAGTTTTAGGAAGGTTCTAGAACATTCCCTAAAAAGTTTTTTCTTTCAGTTTTTCCTTTATTTTAATTTTTGCTTTTCGTTTTTATTTTATTTTTTATTTTCCTTTTTCTTTCTTCTTATTTTTATTTCTTTTTTATTTAGTTTTCCAATTTTCAAACATCTTTCAAATTCATGAACATCTTTGAAATCATGACAAATACATGAAAAATCCATAAATACTTTTAAATTTGCGAACATTATTTTACATATTCATGAACATTTTTGAAATTGCATATACTTTTTGGAACACGTGAAAATTTATTTTGGACCGACGAACATTTTTAAAATTTGGGAACCGTATTTGAAATTCAGGAACAATTTTTGAAATTAAGGAACATTTTTTAGAAATTCATGAACATTTTTTGAATCTGCAAGCATTTATCATTTCATGAACATTTTTTTTCAAATCATGCATAGTTTTTAATTCACTAACATTTTTCTCAAAATCTGCAACTTTTGTGAAATCCTGAATTATTTTTAAAAAGGAAAAACTTAAAACAGAAAAAAGAAAAGCAAAAACATAGGGGCTTCCCGTTTCCCGCACTGCACATGGGCCGACCCATTAGGGCGCGCAGGGGGTGCACTATGCACCTTTCTCTCGGCGCCGAGCGCACTGAATAGGAGCTCCCTTTTCTCCACCGAGCAAAAAGAGTTCGCTCTATCCTCCCTTTGCCCCGCGAACCATATGTTTGCTCCAAGGATAAATATGAGTTGATGTACACTAGTTACGTCCTTTATTTTCCGAGGGATAAAAAATCACACACACACACACACACACACACGATTCACATGTACCATTACAGTTAGTAGCGAGGAGTCTAAGAAAGTGATCTGAAACCAGCGTCGGCGAGTTCATGCGTATGAGGAAGTGGGCGAACTGAGATGATATGATCTTTATGTTAGTAATCACTAGCAAACATGTTGCATTACAGTGGGAGGAAAAAATCACATGCCTCTGACCTTGTAAGCATGGTTCAAGATCCCTAAAAGTCAAAGTCCAATATTTCAACATGGCACCCACTTGTGTCGCTATGTATCTTTCTTCCCACCCTCACCAATAGTAGCTCTGGGGTCCACCTAATCATAATGCATTTGAATGTGGTCAATCCCAACGCAATGAGCTAGGACACTGATCTCCTCGAGCTAGATATTAGGGCAGCTCTCCACACCCTACATCATGCACCTGGTCCATACACCCCTAATGCTCCATCTCTCTTTTGACTCATAATGTCGTGGAAATGTTTCGCCAAGGGAGGGGCGGGTCCTGCACGTGTCCCCTCATGACTCCTTAGGTCCCGGTCACTGCCTCATGGGTGTCACTCTGTCGCACCATGCACGCACGCATTTCAAATCCCAAGGGTCTAGGCTCGAATATTCTATTATTCTTGACTTGGATTCTCCTTCGTTTGTCCTCCCCATGATGCGAACAAAACTGGAGCCCAAATTGAAATTAGTGTTCCACCCCATTTGAGCCTTCTCGAGGCACCTGATGCGTCTTGAAGCAACGTCAGTATTTTCCCAAAGAGGAAGGGATGATACAACACAACGACGGTAGGTATTTTCCTCACTGATGAAACCAAGGTCATCGAACCAGTAGGAGAACCAAGCAACATCACGTAAACGGCACCTGCACACAAATAACAAATACTCGCAACCCGACGTATTAAAGGGGTTGTCAATCCCTTCCAGGTAACGGCGCCAGAAATTGGCAAACGGACGTGAATAAATTATAGTAGATTGATAGATCAAACACCAAATAAACTAAATAAGAATAAATTGCAGAAAGGTATTTTTGTATTTTTGATTTAATAGATCTAAAAATAAAAGCAAAGCAAAATAGATCGCAAAGGCAAATAATATGAGAAAGAGACCCGGGGGCCGTAGGTTTCACTAGTGGCTTATCTCGAAGATAGCAAACGGTGGGTAAACAAATTACTATTGGGCAATTGATAGAACTTCAAATAATCAAGAAAATCATGACGATATCCAGGCAATGATCATTATATAGGCATCACGTCCAAGATTAGTAGACCGACTCCTGCCTGCATCTACTACTATTACTTCACACATCAACCACTATCCAGCATGCATCTAGTGTATTAAGTTCATGGAGAAATGGAGCAATGCAATAAGAACGATGACATTATATAGACAAGACCTATTTATGTAGAAATAGACTGCATCGTTTTATCCTTAGTAGAAACGATACATATGTGTTGGTTCCCCTTCTGTCACTGGAATCAAGCACCGTAAGATCGAACCCACTACAAAGCACCTCTTCCCATTGCAAGATAAATAGATCAAGTTGGCCAAACGAAACCCAAATATCAGAAAAGAAATACGATGCTATAAGCAATCATGCATTTAAGAGATCAAAAAAACTCAAATAACTTCCATGGATAAAAAGATAGATCTGATCATAAACTCAAAGTTCATCCGATCCGAACAAACACACCGCAAAAAGAGTTACATCATATGGATCTCCAAGAGACCGTTGTATTGAGAATCAAACGAGAGAGAGGAAGCCATCTAGCTACTAACTACGGACCCGAATGTCTACAAAGAACTACTCACGCATCATCGGACAGGCACCAATGGAAGTGGTGAACCCATCCGTGATGGTGTCTAGAATGGATCTGGTGGTTCTGGACTCCGCGGCAGCTGGAATTGATTTTCGTCGACACTCCTAGGGTTTCTGGAATATTGGGGTATTTATAGAGTAAAGAGGCAGTCCAAGGGGCACCCAAGGTGGGCACAACCCACCAGGGCGCGCCTGGGCCTCCAGGCGCGCCCTGGTGGGTTGTGCTCCCCTCGAAGCAACCACCACGTGCTTCTTTGGCCCATTGGTTGTCTTTTGGGCCAAAAAAATCCATAAAAAGTTCCGCTGTGTTTGGACTCCGTTTGGTATTGATTTCCTACGATGTAAAAAGCATGGAAAAAACAACAACTGGCACTTGGCACTATGTCAATAGGTTAGTACCAAAAAATGATATAAAATGACTGTAAAATGATTATAAAACATCCAAGAATGATAATATAACAGCATGGAACAATAAAAAATTATAGATACGTTGGAGACGTATCAGCACCCAATCCATTAGCAAAGAAGCCCGATGGCTCATATTTTTCACATTCCTAGACGAGACTATATGGTTCAAACTTCAGACTTGAGATGTATCACATTGAAACTCATGTTGAGCTTTGTGATAGGGAAAGAAAGTAGAGTGGAATACATTAAACCGAATGAAACACCTCCGTCGACATTTGGCGCATGGAACTAGCAACATGTGCTCCTCGCAGTGCGTAGGTTTTGTTCAATATTTGATAATGCAATCACATATAGTATATGTAGGTAAACGTAGTAGAAAAAAAATTCTCACCTACGATCACCCAAGATCCATATGAAGATGCATAATGGGTTGGGATCACGATCGTTACCGTCACCAAGTTGCAGCGGAAGAAGAATGTGTCAGTGTTGATCGTACTTGGAGTCCCTCGAACCGTCGATGAACGATCCCTCGTACAAGCCACGAATAGTCCCTCAAACTGAAGACCGAAAGCATGACCTCTCTACTTGGTTACAAGCATGCGACCTTCACGATCCGGCATCGCTTCGTCTTCCAGAGCTAATCATCGCTGAAGAATTAGAGGGAGGAGATTAGAACCACAATGGGCTTCTAATTATGAGGACAATAGGATTATCCTAGCTCTAATTAATTAACTAGGACCAACAAGAACTAGAGGAAGCTCCAAAATTTGTATGTTCAGAATAGCAAAATCCCATGTATACATAGGTTGGAGGGGAAGGAGAAGGCAACCGCCAAGGGGGAGGTTTCCCCCTTGGGCCGCCGGCCTAGGAGGGGAAGGAGGATTCCTTCCCCTTGTCCAATTCGGCCTCCTTCCTTAGGGAAGGAGGCACTTTTCCCACTTGGGCCTTTTTGGCCCAAGTTACCTTCCACCTCTTTGCCTCTTTAGGCCCGTTGATATTTCAATTAAATATACAATATTATGAATACTCCTAGACCATTATATATATATATGTATTGTATATATATATACACACACACACACTAACATCTCCAGAAACTTTTCCCACCTATATATAATTTATCGGTAATACCCGGTATTACCCGATACTCACCGAAACCCTTCTGGTGACCCTGAAACGCTTCTGGATCCTCTCGAAACTATTCCAAATATTCATGAAATAATTCCAAAAATATATTCACATGAATCCCATCCAACTAATAGTTAGAAGATCATGATTGCCTTCTGTGACCCCATAGGTTCGGTAACTCATAGACATGAACGTAACCGTACGTTCAATGACCGACAGCGGGACCGTGGACGTCCATATTGGTCCCTCTGAGCACCCGAATGATATTAGAGTGAATCTTTGGTTATTATGTGGTGTTCCCTTTGCTTAGAGATACTTCACAAAACCCGGTATGCATCGATATCTTCCTGAGTCATCACCATGCTCACGATACCGAAATCCTCGTTACCGATTTTGTTCTTCTATCTCTTTATTATGTTTCGGCATCCCCGTGATGAAGTCACATGTGTCTGGCCAGACGATGATTGATGCCGTCACACTAAGAGGGCCCTAAGAATATCTCTCCATCGTCGGAGGAGCAAATCCCACTCTCGAGCTATCTAGTCCCTTGTCAAACTTTTCGATGAACGTGTAAGTTGTCGTTATGATCACCATGTTACACATGACTTTTGACCAACCCTAAAGCCCATCATATGGAAGAGGTGACTACGACACTCTCATGGTCTAAGGAGCAATATCACATGTTAACACTCCGTGTTACTACAAGTGAATACAAATGATATTAATCCAATTCACAACAAACAAGTTTGGGTCAGTTCAATATGATCGTTCTTCCAGCGTCATAACTCCAGTCTTGTTTTAGGATCATCGTTACACTTTACGATATCCTAAGATCCGGAAAATGTGATCACCAACAACACATGAGCTAGTCTTAGAGGCGAGACTAGGTACCTTTTATTTACGATTTATCATTCCACACGTGCATATGAGTTTTCCACGGAATCGCATATTCCAGGATCATAGCAGTTATAGCATGGAATATAAACTCTTAACTATGAATATGGAAATATAATAATACAAATATTATTGCTTCTAGGGCATATTTCCAACAGAATACGCATCATTGCTTAATGTATCTGATCTCATTAATTTTAATCTAGCGTAGTATACTATATATATATATACTAAATTGATTGATTTAATTAAATATAATATATATTATAATAATCATCATCATCATTTAGTTAATTAATTAATTAAATCCTAGACTTTTGAACAGACAACTATAGGATCGAAAGTATGTCTAGAGTGGGGTTAATGGACTACTAGCAAAATTTAAATGACTATTCTCCAATTTTAATTCTTCGTAAATGTAAGTTTAGAGTATAGGTAGCGGAAAGTAAAGATATGCAAGTCCAAGTAATGTACATAGTAGAGTTTGAGAGAATCACAAACGCAAGGTGACGCAGTGTAGATTTTTGGCCCGTGGTTCCAAAAGGTGATGCTATCGTACGTCCACGTTGATTGAGGCTTCAATTCATGGAGGATCTAAGATCACGAAAATCTTGGTTACGAGATTCTACAAAGGAATCGAGTCCACTGAGGGCTCACACCCATGAAGTGCCCACAAAGGAGCAACCTCACCTACTCCACCATGGCTTATGCCCATGAACGACTAGCCCCACTCAGGTAGATGTTCACGAAGTAAGGGATCTCCAAGCCCTCAAAAATTTCTTGGCTTCTCCACGGCGGTTGGAAACTTCCAAGCATGCCTAGCCGATCTAATAGGCACCACCCTCCAAAAGGCAATTGACGGTGTTGTTGATGATCAACTCCTTGCTCTTTTGCTTCAGAAGATAATCTCCTCAATGTTGGGTAACGTTGCATGGAAAACCAAAAATTTCTATGCACACGCAAGATCTATCCATGGAGATGCATATCAATGAGAGGGGAGAGTGTATTTATGTACCCTTGTAGACCGTAAGTGGAAGCGTTTATTAACATGGTTGATGTAGTCGAACTTCTTCGCGATCCAACCGATCAAGTACCGAACGTACGACACCTCCGCGTTCAGCACACGTTCAGCTCGGTGAGGTCCTCGCCTTCTTGATCCAGCAAGACGGGCGAAGTAGTAGATGAGTTCCCGCAGCACAATGGCGTGGTGATGGTGGTGGTGAAGCTATCTCCGCAGGGCTTCGCCTAAGCTCTCCAAAAATATGACAGAGGGACGAAACTATGGATAGGGGCGATGCACACGGCTAAGAGATTGTCGTGGCCTTGTGTGGTGCACCCCTCCCACATATATATAGGTGGGGGAGAGGGAGGCAGCCAGGAGGCACCCCAAGGGAGGCCGAATCCCCCTTGGGCTCCTGCCCTGGCCGCCCCCCACCACCCTTACCATATTTGCTAAAGGGGGAAAGGAAGGGGGAGGAGAGGAAGGCAGGGGGAGGCCAAATCCCCCTCCTTCCCTTTCTCCCCATGGTCGGCTGCCATAGGAGGGCATGCCAGCCCCTTGTGGGCTGGTGTGCTCCACTTACTTGGCCCATATGGCCCATATACCTCCCGGGGGTTCGCAGAACCCCTTCCGGTGATCCGATGACTACTATGTACCTCCCGAAACTCTTTCATTGTCCAAATAACATCGTCCTATGTATCAATATTTACCTTCGGACCATTCCAAAGCTCCTCATCATGTCCGTGATCTCATCCGGGACTCCGAGCAACATTCGGTCACCATATCACATAACTCATATAACACTATATCGTCAACAAACGTTAAGGGTGCGGACCTACGGGTTCGAGAACTATGTATACATGACCAATACACCTCTCCAGTCAATAACCAATAGTAGAACCTGGATGCCCATATTGGTTCCTACATATTCTACGAAGATCTTTATTGGCCGAACCTTATGACAACATATGTTAGTCCCTTTGTCTATCAGTATGTTACTTGCCCGAGATTCGATCATCTGTATCTTCATACCTAGTTCAATCTCGTTAATGGAAAGTCTCTTTACTCCTTCCGTAATACATCATCTCGTAACTAACTCCTTAGTCACTTTGTTTGCAAGCTTCTTGTGATGTGTATTACCGAGAGAGCCTAGAGATACCTCTCCGATACATGGAGTGACAAATCCTAATCTCGATCCATGCCAACTCAACATACACATTTGGAGATACCTGTAAAGCATCTTTATGATCACCCAGTTATGTTGTGACGTTTGGTAGCACACAAGGTATTCCTATGGTATCCGTTAGTTGCATGATCTCATAGTCGAAGGAATATGTATTTGAAATTAAGAAAGCAATAGCAATAAACTGAACGATCACATGCTAAGCTAATGGATGGGACTTGTCCATCACATCATTCTCCTAATTAATGATGTGATCCCGTTATCAAATGATAACACATGTCTATGGTTAAGAAACCTTAACCATCTTTGATCAACGAGCTAGTCTAGTAGAGGCTCATTAGGGACATGGTAATTGTTTATGTGTCCACACTTGTATCTAGGTTTCCGATAAATACAATTCTAGCATGAATAATAAACCTTTATCATGAATAAGGAAATATAATAATAAAAACTTTATCATTGCCTCTAGGGCATATTTCCATCAGTCTCCCACTTGCACAAGAGTCAATAATCTAGATTACATTGTAATGAATCTAACACCCATAGAGTCTTGGTGTTGATCATGTCTTGCTCGCAGAAGAGGCTTAGTCAACGGGTCTGCTACATTCAGATCCGTATGTATTTTGCAAATCTCAATGTCTCCATCCTTGACCTTTTCATGAATGGAGTTTAAGCGTCTCTTGATGTGTTTGGTTCTCTTGTGAAACTTGGATTCCTTCGCTAAGGCAATTGCTCCAGTGTTGTCACAAAATATTTTCATTGGACCTGATGCACTGGGTATTACACCCAGATCGGATATGAACTCCTTCATCCAGACTCCTTCATGTGCTGCTTCTGAAGTAGTTTTGTACTCCACTTCACATGTACATTCCGCCACAACGCTCTTCATGGAACTGCACCAACTGACAGCTCCACCATTCAATATAAACACATATCCAGTTTGTGACTTAGAGTCATGCGGACCAGTGTCAAAGCTAGCATCAACGTAACCATTTATGATGAGCTCTTCGTCACCTCCATAAACGAGAAACATATCCTTGGTCCTTTTTAGGTACTTAAGGATGATCTTGACCGTTGTCCAGTGATCCACTCCTGGATTACTTTGGAACCTCCCTGCCAAACTTATGGCAAGGCACACATCAGGTCTGGTACACATCATAGCATACATGATAGAACATATGGCTGAGGCATAGGGAATGACTTTCATTTTCTCTCTATCTTCTGCAGTGGTCTGGCTTTGAGTCTGACTCAATTTCACACCTTGTAACAGAGGCAAGAACCCTTTCTTTGACTAATCCATTTTGAACTTCTTCAAAACTTTGTCAAGGTATGTGCTTTGTGAAAGTCCTATTAAGCATCTTGATCTATCCCTACTGATCTTGATGCCCAATATATAAGCAACTTCACTAAAGTCTTTCATGGAAAAATTCTTATTCAAGTATCCTTTTATGCTATCCAGAAATTCTATATCATTTACAGTCAACAATATGTCATCCACATATAATATCCGAAATTCTATAGAGCTCCCACTCACTTTCTTGTAAATACAGGCTTCACCTTAAGTCTGTATAAAACCATATGCTTTGATCACCTCATCAAACGTATATTCCAACTCCGAGATGCTTGCACCAGTCCATAGTGATGGAAATATATGCCCTAGAGGTAATAATAAAATGGTTATTACTATATTTTATTAATCATGGTAAAGGTTTATTATTCATGCTAGAATTGTATTGATCGGAAACTTAAATACATGTGTGAATACATAAATGAAATATCGTGTCCCTAGTAAGCCTCTACTACAATACCTCATTGATCAAACATGGTTAAGGTTTCCTAAACATAGACATGAGTTGTCATTTGATACGGGATCACATAATTAGGAGAATTATGTGATGGACAAGACCCACCTGTTAGCTTAGCATAATGATCGTTCAATTTTATTGCTATTGCTTTCTTCATGTCAAATACATATTCCTTCGACTATGAGATTATGCAACTCCCGGATACAGAGGAATGGCTTGTGTTCTATCAAATGTCACAACGTAACTGAGTGAATATAAAGATGCTCTACAGGTATCTCCGAAGGTGTCTGTTGAGTTGGCATAGATCGAAATTAGGATTTGTCACTCAGAGTATCGGAGATGTATCTCTGGGCCCTCTCGGTAATACACATCATAAGATTGCAAGCAAACGACCAAGGAGTTAGTCACGAGGTGATGTATTATGGAACGAGTAAAGAGACTTGCCCGTAACAAGATTGAACTAGGTATGAAGATACCAAAGATCGAATCTTGGGCAAGTAACATACCCATAGACAAAGGGAATTACGTATGTTGTCATAACGGTTCGAACGATAAAGATCTTCATAGAATATGTAGGAGCCAACACGGGGATCTAGGTTCCGCTATTGGATATTGATCGGAGAGGTGTCTCATTCATCTCTACATAGTTCTCGAACCCGTAGGGTCCGCATGCTTAACGTTCGATGACGATATAGTATTATATGAGTTATGTGATTTGGTGACCGAATGTTGTTCGGAGTCCTGGATGAGATCACGGACATGACGAGGATTCTTGAAATGGTCGAGAGGTAAAGATTGATATATAAGACTGTCGGTGTACAAAAGTAGGGGCTCTCCTTTCGACCCCTTTACTTGTGCACAGGCAGTCGGAGCCACGCGCCACGGCCACACGTAGTAGGGCAAAGGAGGGAAGCCGGAGAGGAGCCGAAGCACGAGACAAACAAGGCAACGCCAAGGCCAAAAACACAAAGAAGCAAAGAGGCGAAGCAGGTTCCCCCGGCAAGACCCTTGCCGGGGGCAGCCTCAGCGGCCCAGGCAAGACCCTTGCCGGGGCGGCTCGTCCTCACCAACAAAGTGAGCCACCCTTGAGCCCACGGGTTCCAACCCAAACACCATCGACCACATTGGAACTAGGGCTCGGGAGGCACCTCCGTGGTAGCATGCAGATCTTTGTGAAGACAAGGAATATTCAAGATCAGATGAGAACCAGAAGACGACGACCCTCGGCAGGATCCTTGCCGAGGAGATCCACAAGACCCCCGGCAAGATCCTTGCCGGGGACGACAGCGCGCCACGGCAAGACCCTTGCCGGGCCACACGGCAAGGTCCTCAGCGAGGACATCAGCAGGGCCACTGCCAGGCCGGCACTAGCCAAGTTTCCACCTGCGTTCGCATGCAGCTGCCAGCCCAACCAGCTGGGCAGGCACCTGCATGGCAACATGCAGCTTTGAGGCCAACTCAGCGAGCGCCTGCGTGGCGGCATGCAGATCTTCGTGAAGGCTCCACCACCGCACCACCTCAGCTGCCTGCCTGCCTACATGGCACCAGCTGCATCGCTGGCCAGGGCGCGTGTCGAAGCGAGGAGGAGCGGCGACGGGTGGTACGGGCCTCGTTCCCGTCCCCAATAAAGCAAGGGGACACCTAAGCGATGCATTAAATGCATCTTGTCCTGTAATACGAGTGATAAGCTCGCAGCACTGTAGGCCTTTCCACCTCCTGTGTGCCATTGTGGCAGACCCTTTCGACTATAAAAGGAGGCCCATGGCATACTGGAGAGGGATTCGGCTCTTTGAAACCAAGCATCCACCATAGCTAGTCCGAGAGCCTAAGAACTCTCTGAAATACAGCCACCAAAGCAAGACTAGGGTATTACGCATCCTCGCAGCCCGAACCTGGGTAAACGAACCTTGTGTTGACTGCTAATCCTGCCCCTCTCACAACCCTGCACCCCGACAACCGTAGTAGGGATTCTTGTGATCCCATAGGTGTCGTTTCCCACCGACATCTTTGGCGCGCCAGGTAGGGGTGGCGCTATTGTGAGAATCTGGTCTAGTAGTTAGCCTAGCAGTTCTCCATCGCCATGGCTCCCAACAAGAAGACGGCCACGGCGATCGGCTTGTCGGGAGCTGAACGGCCCGTGCCAGTGCAAGCGAATAGCGGCCCGGTCGCGGACAGGACCCGGGCCGCGGTCCGTGAGCACCAGCATCGCTCTGGCAGTCATAGCCGGGCGAGCGGCGTCGCTCGTGCGCCAGACGATGGGTTGCACGCCGCCAAATCCAAAGACAGAGCCGGGCCCCTCGCAGGCGGCGCGGGGCCCTCCAGGAGTGTTGTTGTGCCACCCACGGGCGGCGCAGCAAACTCCAAGACGCCCACACCAGCGCCCACAGCGCGCTCTTCTCAGGGTGCGCGCGACGAGCAGCGCCACCACGCTGGAGACCCCGGACACCGCCGTGGGAAGAGCGATGTACATCGTCCATGGGACGAAGGAGTCCAGCATGCTCACCGAAGTGCTGGCGAAAATGGCACACAGCCGTTGGACCATGGTAGAGCTCCTTCTAACGTAGTTAGAAGTCGAAGCACGCCACGATCCATGCAGCTATCACCGCCACCCACGCCAACGGAAGCTTTGGCGCGCGCGCAACTGCTCCTCGACTTCCCTCCTGCTGCAAAAAAGCTCGACGAGTGGAGAGCCACCATCCGGAGCCTCGTTGCCGTAGCCAATAAAGACGACCCATGATCGGCGGAGCCTTCGGGCCGGTGCTCCGTCGAACCACCGCATGCCAGCGGTGGAGGGGCTGGAGGTGCGGCGGCCACGGTGGACTCTCCTCCTCCACCGGCCACCACGGGTGTCGGTCCGTCGCAATGACGCTTGTGATAATATTTCCATAGCGTCTTCCGACCCACGGACCCAACGCGACCAACTCCAAGTTCTTCGAGAGCGAGCTCACGAAGATGCTCGAACGACTATCGAGCTCCGGCGTGATACGCGCCACCAGTCGGACAAGCGGGCGAGACCCGCTATGTACAACCCAGCACCGGGGGGCTCCGCCGGCCTACCTTACGAGGTGGGCTGCCCAGCCTTTACACGTGAGCTGCGGCAGTTCCAGTGGCCGTCCCACCGCACGTTCAAGCCCGACGTCGGCGAGAAGTACACTGGCAAGACCCATCCGTCAGAGTTCCTCAGCATCTACACCATCGCGATGCAAGCTGCCGGAGCTCGCGACGACAAGGTGCTTGCCAATTACTTCCCGTTAGCACTGAAGCCCAATGTCATGTCTTGGTTGATGCACTTGCCGATGGATTCCATTTCTTCTTGGTCGGATCTGTGCCATGAGTTCATTGGCGCCTTCACTGGAGGCCACCAAGCTCATGGCCAGGCCAGTGATTTGCATATCATCCCCCAGAAGCAAGGGGAAATGCTACGCAAGTACATCCAGAGATTCGGCCCGGTGCAGTACAACATCCCCGACGTTCATCCTGCCGCCGTGATCAATGCGTTCCATCAGAACATGCACAACCGCAAGATGCGCGAGGAGCTGGCGATGACCAAGGTTAAGGATGTGGCCGAGCTCTATGTTCTGGCCGATAGGTGCGCCCGAGCTGAAGAGGGAAGGAAGTACCCCGGCAAGGACGCCGGCGCGGAAACCGACTCTACTGATGAAGACACCGCCGCCCCGACTAAAAAGGGCCGGCATCGCAACAGGAAACGCAAAGGGAATACCGTGCTTGTTATCGAGGGATCCGACAGCACTGGCGCTGCCAAGAAGACCAAGGCAGATGACCCCAGCAAGGAGATTGCCGGGTGCGCCGCCTGCCGAGCCCTAGCAGCTACCGACAAGCCAGGAAGCTCCGACAAGCAATACTGCAAGATCCACCGCACCAAGGGCCACGACCTCCAGAACTGCTGATAAGTCGAGCTGCTTGCTGAGAAGCAAAAGCTTAATACAAGAGGCATGACAAGGAGAAGGGCTAGGATGGTGCCGAGGGATCCAGAAAGAAGCGTGGCGGCCAAGGAGGCCACCGCGGCAAGGACAACCAGCAAGAGAGGCCTACCCGGGGCCTTGACAAGAAGTAAGAAGACAAAGATCATGATGAGGACGATGAGTCCGGCGAGCAAGAGTTCCAGAAGTCTACAGAGGCCATGTGCGTCGATGGCGGCGCCTCGCTGCATACTTCTCACCGCCAGCTCAAGTGGTGGGCGCGTGAGATTACAGCAGCGGAGCCGTCGTTCGACGCTCAGAAGCCGCTGAAGTGGTCCAGCACGCCCCTCATCTTTGACGTCGAGGACCACCCTGACCGCACAACCGTGGTCGGGTGTTTGCCATTGTTGGTTTCGCCAACGATACGCAACCTCAAGGTGAACAAGATGTTGCTCGACGGCGGGGCCGGCTTAAACTTGATCTCGCCTGTCGTGATCAAAAGGTTGCTAATTCCCGATAGAGACCTCGAGGAAACGGGCATGTTTCAAGGGGTCAATACAGGGAGGAGCCAACCGAAGGGAAAGGTCACATTGCCTGTGACGTTTGGAGGAGAGTTGAACCACAGGATGGAGAGGATCATGTTCGATGTGGCCGAGATCCCCTTGCCCTACAACGGGATCCTCGGCTGCCTGGCACTAGCTAAGTTCATGGCGGCGTCGCACTACGTCTACAACATGCTAAAGATGCCTGGGCCATTGACCATCATCTCCATCCCCTCCGACAAGAAGGACGCGCTGATCAGCGCCGACCAACTCTACCGGGAAGCAGTCGCAGCGGCTGCCGCCAGGGCACTTGCTCCTGCCGCTGAAGCCCCGGGAGGGAGGAAGAAGCCTGGCAAGACCTCTCGCACCCACTCCAGCAAGCGCACCTCTTCGGAGTGTTGTGCTACCGTCGAGGACGTGCCAGAGAGCTCCACCGGCAAGAGCAAGAAATCCAGAGCTGAGCCACCGCAGACCAAGAAGGTGTCCGTTAGGGAGGATGGCACGGGAGGGGCTTTCATCATAAGCTCCGCCCTCGACAGGAAATAGGAAGGCACGCTCGTCACCTTCCTGCGGGCGAATGTTGACGTGTTTGCATGGCAAGCATTCGACATCCCCGGCGTTCCCAGGGAGGTGATTGAGCACCACCTAGCTGTCTGTCCTCATGTGCGGCCCGTCAAGTAGAAGGTCAGGAAGAAGGCTCTAGAAAGGCAGGAGTTCATCACAGAGGAGATCAGGAAGTTGGAAGTGGCAGGTTTGGTGAGAGGAGTGCTCCATCTGACGTGGTTGGCCAATTCGGTGGTGGTGCGTAATGCAAATGGGAAGTGGAGGCTGTGTATTGACTACACATATATCAATAAGGCTTGTCCCAAAGACCCCTTCCCGTTGCTGCGCATCGACCAGATTGTTGACTCCACGGCCGGGTGTGATCTGTTGTCATTCCTCGACGCCTACTCAGGCTACCACCAGATCTTCATGACAAGAGAGGATGAAGAGAAGACATCATTCATCACCCCATGTGGTACGTATTGCTTTTTGCGGATGCCTTTCAGGTTGAAGAGTGCTGGCTCGATGTTCGCAAGAGCGGTCCAAATTGGCTTTGAACCCCAGCTCCATAGAAATATGGAAGCATACATGGATGACATAGTGGTCAAAACCAAGGACGGGGCCACTCTTGTACAAGACCTAGAAGAGACGTTTGCCAACCTGCGCAAGATCAACCTCAAGTTGAACCCTGAGAAGTGTGTCTTCGGCGTTCCGTCCGACAAGCTTCTCGGGTTCTTTGTGTCGCAGCACGGGATCGAGGCAAACCCAAACAAGATCAAGGCTATCGAGCAGATTGAGGCGCCCAAGCGGATCAAGGATGTGCGTCGGCTCAATGGCTGCATTGCCGCCATGAGCCGATTCATCTCCAAATATGCCGAGCGTGCCCTTCCTTTTTATTTCAAAATCTTGAAGAAGGCAGCCCCAATGGAGTGGACCACAGAAGCCGAGGCGGCGTTGCAGGATCTGAAGAAGTACCTTTCCTGCACGCCAATACTGGTTGCGCCTAAACCACAAGAGTCGTTGCTGCTGTATCTAGCGGCAACAAATCAAGTGGTCAGTGCCGCACTGGTGGCCCAAAGGGAGGTCGACGAGGAGGTAGTGACAACGGCCGGGCCGGCGGATGGCAAGCCAGAGATTCCCCCGGTAGGGCCTGATGCCGGCGAGGCAAGGCCCCTGGCAGAGTCTGACGCCATCGGGGCGGTGCCCGCATAGTCAAGTGAAGTGGTGTAGAAGAATAAGATGATGCAGCACTCGGTTTACTTTGTCAGCTCCCTCTTGCAGGGGGCTAGGTCGAGGTACTCCGTTGTGCAGAAATTGTTCTTCGGCCTCCTTATGGCCTCAAGGAAGCTGCATCATTACTTCCAAGCGCACGAGATCACCGTCGTCACCCGCCTCCCGTTGCAACGAATACTGCACAGCCCAGATGCGACCGGAAGGATTTTGGAATGGGCCTTAGAATTGTCAAGCTTTGGGTTGAAGTTTGAAAGTACCTCGACAATCCAGAGCAGAGTCTTGGCGGAGTTCAATGCAGAATGGACCTCAATGCCCGACGAAGAAATCCAGGAGACCGCTCTCCCAGGCAAGGAGGCAAGCCACAACTGGATCATGTACTTTGATAGGGCCTTCTCGCTGCAAGGCGCCGATGCCGGTGTGCTGCTTGTCGCACCCACCGGAGAGCACCTCAAGTATGTGATCCAGATGCACTTTCCCAGGGAGATGTCCACAAACAACACTGCTGAATACGAGGGGCTGCTTGCCGGTCTCAGGATCGCGGCAGACCTCGGGGTCAAAAAGGTCATCGTCAGGGGTGATTCACAGCTTGTCGTCAGACAAGTTAACAAGGATTATCAGAGTCCGTTCATGGAGGCCTACGTAGATGAGGTGAGGAAACTGGAGGAGCGCTTTGACGGTATACAAGCAGAGCACGTTCCCCGAGCAGAGAACGTCATCGCTGACTACCTGTCAAAGCGCACTGCATTCAAGCTACCTGTGGAACCAGGTACCTTTTTGCTTCGGTTAACTCAACCATCCGTCGAGCCATAAATAGAGCAGAACAAGCGGAGGAAGTCAGGCCCCGGCAAGTACTTTCCTTCCGAACCACCGGGGCCTGCCGGCAAGGGTGTTGCCGCGGATCCTGAGCCCGCCAAAGGACGGCTGACTCCGGCAGGGCACCCAGCCCTGGCCATAGAGACGGCTGCCCCCATGGCGGAAGAGATGCCTTTGGTCCTTGCCGTCGAGCCCCAGGCTCCAGCATGGGCACAACATACCGTCCATTTCCTCCAGACAGGGGAACTTCTTGACGAGCAGGAAGAAGCAGAAAGAGTAGCCTGTCGGTCTGCCCTGTACCAGTTCGTTGATGACGTCCTGTACAGAAGAAGGCCGAACGGTGTGAGATTGAAGTACATCCCCCGGGAGGAAGGACTGGAGATGTTGGCAGAGATACATGGAGGCATATGTGGCTCCCACATAAGGTCAAGGGCCCTTGCCGGCAAGGGATTCCGGCAAGGCTTCTTCTGGCCCACCGCCCTCCAGGATGCAACGGCACTAGTAACCAAGTGTGAAGCGTGCCAGTTCCATTCAAAGAAGCTTCATCAACTAGCCCAAGCCCTTCAAACAATCCCTCTCTCCTGGCCATTTTCGGTCTGGGGGCTCGACATACTGGGCCCCTTCCCTCGCGCTGTCGGGGGCTTTGAGTACTTGTACGTCGCAATCGACAAGTTCACAAAGTGGCCGGAGGTGGAACCGGTGAGGAAGGTGACAACACAGCCAGTTGTCAAGTTCTTCAAGGGACTAGTCTGCCGTTTTGGTGTGCCAAACAGAGTCATCACCGATAACGGCACGCAGTTCACAAGCCACACCTTCATGCAATACATTCAAAACCTCGGTAGCAAGGTCTGTTTTGCTTCCGTGGCACACCCCCGGAGCAATGGCCAAGCGGAGAGGGCAAATGCTGAAGTGTTGCGAGGCCTGAGAACGAAGACTTTTGACAGGCTGCACAAAAGTGGAAGGCGCTGGATTGATGAGTTGCCGGCGGTTCTTTGGTCGATCAGGATGACGCCAAATCGAGCCACCAGCCAGACACCCTTTGCCTTAGTATGTGGGGCAGAGGCAGTTCTCCCCACGGAACTCATATATGGGCCACCTCGAGTGCTCGCTTATGATGAGCTTGAGAAAGAGCCGCTGCGGCAAGATGATGCAACGCTCCTTGAGGAAGATCGTCTTCGGGCGGCTGTGAGAGCAGCACGCTACCAGCAGGCCTTGTGCCTCTACCATAGCCGCAAGGTCCATGCCCGAAGCTTTGAGGAAGGCGACCTTGTTCTTCGGCGCGTTCAGTCGACCAAGAATTCCAACAAGCTGACGCCAAAGTGGGAAGGCCCTTATCGGGTAATACGAGTCACCAGGCCTGGCGCAGTCCGCCTGGAGACCGAAGATGTTGTCCCAGTGAGCAACTCCTGGAACATCAAGCATCTTCGCAAGTTTTACCCATAAGGCGTGGCTTGCTGGGCCCCTCGGCAAGCCACCTTTTGTACAAGCCTTGCCGACAAGGCATGTAACCCTTTGTACAATGCCAGGCGTAGACCCTGAGCACAAATAAATGAAGCGCTAGCGCCCTAAGTTATAGCATGCATGCTAGGTCGAGTGTCTTCCTTGGTTAGGGTTGATAGTGCTTAGCGGCAACTAACCCCTAGCCAAGAGGTCGAGCGCACATCTCTCTATTCTTTTCTGTCCTCCTTTGGTTCGCAGGGCACATGGGCACTTCTGCTGAGCTACTTGGAAGAAAGGGAACGGACCGGCGAACCGACCCCGACAAATCAAAGTTGCCAGGGGCTGCAAGTACAAGGATCCAACCACGGCAAGACAAGGTTGCCGGGGGCTGCAGATCCAGATAAGTCTTTCATCCTCTGTCATGCATTTCGGTACGGAACTGGGACATGTGAAACCTCGTTTTATCTCAGGCTACCGTGCTCCCCTTTTTTCTATACCTAAGGATTATCTCCTGGGTCCGGATTTGGTTGTAGCCGCGGCGGCAAGGAGATAGAACGAGGAGCCTAAGCCCACTTCATCCCTACCTCCGCCAAGGGCGCGAGAATGGTCGAGCGAAGTGGGGGGGGGGGGACGGCAAGGCCTGTTGCTGGGCGAAAAACGTTTATCTTAAATAGTAACAAGGATTCGCTCCTTGTCGTGGGTTTCACCCACGAACAAAAAACCCGGCAAACATCCCTTTTTCATTAAAAAAATCCCGCACAGGTACAGTTCATACGTAATGAAAAACATGAGCAAAGGGATTACAAGTTCTAAATTTAACGAAGGCCTGAAGGCTTACAGACTAAAAAAGAGATGAGATGCCCGTAATCCCTTTCTTTTCCCTCTCCTCAGGAGGCTGGTCAAGAAGGCAAAAGGGCAAAAGGGGCACCTAGGCGAGCTACGAGCAGCAGAAAGCACCAAGAGAACACCTCGGTAACTGCCCAAGGGTGGGCCGGTGATGACGGTGCCAGGAAAGGAGCTGGAAGACGAGGCGGCAGGTCGCCAAACACGCGACAAAGGCGTTGGTGTCCGTGTACTCCGAGTTGACGGCCTTGCCGCCCGCCCTCTTCCTCTTCTAGAGCCTCCCGACGCCAGTCACCCAAGGATACGACCCCGAGAAGTTCAAGGAGCTGGCCCCTCCCCCGGCAAAACTCCGCCGGAGGAGCGGCCAAGTGCAGATGCTGCTGCTGCCGCACCCGCCCAGGCGCGGGGCGTCCGACGCCTAGTCGGACTCATCCCCGTCATCTACCCCACTGTCCTCCTCATCACTTTCGCTCGAGGAAGAGCTTCTGTCGTCGGAGTCTCCGTCGGAGGAGCTCTCCACGCAGCACTTCAGGCGAGTTCCAAGATCTCCGAAGACCTTGACGGAGAGCAGGCCGTCCTCCATTAATTTGAAGTAGAGGGCAAGCCCCGCCGTCAGGCTGTGAATGCGAGCGAACGTCTTCCATCCACGGCGGAGGTACATGACCCGAGGAGCCGGGAAGTCGACGTCGACCCGTGTGCCCCCATTCCCGCAGCCCCTCATGTGCAACCTGAGGGTCTGGGGCGGGTTGCGCTCCATCTCCCGAGTGAACCAGGCGGGAAGACGAAGACAGCGACACGGAGGCCGGCGCAGCCTGATGAAGAACTCGCGGGGCTGGTCTCCAATGTGGCCCTCCATCGGGAAAGGCATCATTGGCGGGGGCGAGGCCAGTGCGCCGCCCCGTCCTCCTCTTCCCTGAGTACCACGACCTCTGCCACGGCCTCGGCCCCTCCCCCTTCCCCTCGCGGCCGGCTCCACCACCGCGGGCTCAGGAGGAGGAGGGACGCACTATCGAGCGGCGACCCTCGCCACCACCATCGAGGGACCGAGGTTCGCCTTCTCCATGGCGGATGAGAGGAAGAAACAGAAGCAGGAGGAGATAGAAGATAGAAGAGTGCGGGATGCCATCCCCCTCCCTCTCCTTATAAAGGGGCGGGGTCGGGGCTCGGCCGCCCTGCTCGGCCAATCCAGCCACCGGAGCGTAGGGAATCGAGACCGACCCGCTGCCCCAACCAGCGACGGCCCGGTTTCTCGCCTCCACTGCTTGCCACCCCAAGCGCATGGAGGACGCGTGGAGAACGTGCAGAACCGAGGGGACAGGTGAAGCGACCTCTCCCCACCCCGTGATTGTGGGGTGTGGACGCCTTGAAGACCGCGACCCGGCCCCACTAAGTGAATGGGCCTCGCATTTACGCCTCTCCCTCTTCATGGGGAAGGCGCAAGCCGCCCCTGTATCGCGATATGACGCATGCCTGCGGGAATCGCCCCACGCATGACCCCCACGTCACACACGGCCCTCCATGTCGTGCATTCAATGCAGGTCGTGGAGAAGCACAGTGGACGAGAGTTACTACGGTAAAAATCCGCCCCACCTGCCCGCGCACCGTTTTGGGCCTGGCCCAACAACGTGTCGCGCTTATGTGTGGCCCAGGCCCGTGGCTCCTGTCGGTGTACAAAAGTAGGGGCTCTCCTTTCGACCCCTTTACTTGTGCACAGGTAGTCAGAGCCGCGCGCCACGGCCGCACGTAGCAGGGCAAAGGAGGGAAGCCAGAGAGAAGCCGAAGCACGAGACGAACAAGGCAACGCCAAGGCCAAAAATACAAAGAAGCAGAGAGGCGAAGCAGGTTCCCCCAACAAGACCCTTGCCAGGGGCAGCCTCAGCGGCCCCGGCAAGACCCTTGAGAGGGCGGCTCGTCCTCACCAACAGAGTGAGCCACCCTTGAGCCCACAGGTTCCAACCGAAACACCATCGACCATGTTGGAACTAGGGCTCGGGAGGCACCTTCGTGGTAGCATGCAGATCTTTGTGAAGACAAGGAATATTCAAGATCAGATGAGAACCAAAAGACGGCGACCCTCGGCAGGATCCTTGCCGAGGAATCCCCGAGACCCCCGGCAAGATCCTTGCCGGGGACGACAACGCGCCACGGCAAGACCGTTGCCGGGCCACCCGACAAGGCCCTCACCGACGACGCCAGCAGGGCCACTGCCAGGCCCGCACCAGCCAAGTCTCCACCGTCGTTCGCATGCAGCTGCCAGCCCAACTAGCTGGGCAGGCACCTGCGTGTTGATATGTCTCCGTCGTATCTATAATTTTTGATTATTCCATGCCAATATTCTACAACTTTCATATACTTTTTGGTAACTTTTTATACTATTTTTGGGACTAACATATTGATCCAGTGCCCAGTGCCAGTTCACGTTTGTTGCATGTTTTTGGTTTCATAGAATGTCCATATCAAACAGAATCCAAACGGGATAAAAACGGATGGAGCTTATTTTTGGAATATTTGGAAAATCTTGGAGAAAGATTAACGTGAAACGGTGTCCGAGGTGGGCACGAGGTAGGGGGCACGCCCCACCCCCCTGGGCGCGCCCCTGACCCTCGTGGTACACCCGTAAGGCGGTTGATGCCCTTCTTCGGCCGCAAGAAAGCTAATTTTTGGTAAAAAATCACGGCGAAGGTTTCAGTCCAATCGGAGTTACGGATCTCCATATATACCCGAAATGGTGAAAGGGCAGCAAACGAGAAGGCAGAAACAGAGAGATACAGATCCAATCTCGGAGGGGCTCTCGCCCCTCCCACGCCATGGAGGCCAAGGACCAGAGGGGAGACCCTTCTCCCATCTAGGGAGGAGGTCAAGGAAGAAGAAGACGAAGGGGCCCCCTCTCCCTTTCTGTTCCGGTGGCGACGGAACGCAGCCGTGGCCATCATCATCACCGCAATCTTCACCAACAACTTCACCACCATCATCACCAACTCTTCCCCTCTCTATGAAGTGGTGTAACCTCTCTCTTACCCACTGTAATCTCTACTTAAACATGGTGCTCAACGCTATATATTATTTCCCAATGATGTATGGCTATCCTATGATGTTTGAGTAGATCCGTTTTGTCCTATGGGTTATTTGATGACCAAGATTGGTTTGAGTTGCATGTTTTATTATTGGTGCTGTCCTATTGTGCTCTCCGTGTCGCGCAAGCATGAGGGATCCCCGCTGTACGGTGTTGCAATACGTTCATGATTCACTTATAGTGGGTTGCGTGAGTGACTGAAACACAAACCCGAGTAAGTAGGTTGTTTGCGTATGTGATAAAGAGGACTTGATGCTTTAATGCTATGGTTGGATTTTACCTTAATGATCTTTAGTAGTTGTGGATGCTTGCTAGTGTTCCAATCATAAGTGCATATGATCCAAGTAGAGAAAGTATGTTAGCTTATGCCTCTCCCTCAAATAAAATTGCGATAATGATTACCAATCTAGTTATCGATTGCCTTGGGACAAATAACTTTCTCGTGACAACAAACTCTTTACTAAAACTAACTTAGTTGTGTCTTTATCTAAACAGCCCCTAGCTTTTATTTACATGCTCTTTACTTTCTTGCAACCTATCCAAAAACACCTACAAAGTACTTCTAGTTTTATTCTTGTTCTAGGTAAAGCGAACGTCAAGCGTGCGTAGAGTTGTATCGGTGGTCGATAGAACTTGAGGGAATATTTGTTCTACCTTTAGCTCCTCGTTGGGTTCGACACTCTTACTTATCGAAAGAGGCTACAATTGATCCCTTATACTTGTGGGTTGTCAAGACCTTTTTCTGGCGCCGTTGCCGGGGAGCAATAGCGTGCGGTGAATATTCTCGTGTGTGCTTTTTTCTTTATCACTAAGTAATTTTTATTTGCTGTTATTAGTTGTTCTTTATCTTTAGTTATGGATATGGAACACGAAATACCAAAAAAATTAGGTGTACTTGCTACTAATGGAGATGAGGAACCTCCTAAAACCCTCGATGCTTGCTATGTGACAGATATTATGTACTACATTGATAATCCAGAGAAAACCCAATTCAATTTGGTAATGGGAGTAACGTTGGATCAACGTGAATACTTTAGGGAATATTGCTTGACACAAAAAGGGAAACTATTATGGGATCAAATTTGTATATCGAAGTGGTATGCTCGGCAAGTATGCTTGAGTTATGATTATACTTGTTGTTCTAGGATGAAGGCTCCACACCTTCCCTTTTCATGCAAATTTAATGATAATAAAACCTTAGCTTCTTATGCTAATGGTATATATGATTACTATGATGTGGAACAAATAGAAGAATTTGTTGCTTTTATGGGTGCTATGAAATTGAATCTATGTTTAAAGATTTTGAAGATTTTGATGATGTTGTTTATAGACCTGAAAATTTAGCTATCCTCAAATATTGCTACGAGAATTATGAGTACAATTCCGATATTAATGCACTTATTGAGAAAGTCTCCGCTGTCCAAGAAGATATTAATATTTTGCAGGAGTCTATGGAAGAAGAAATTGATCAAACTGTGAGCTCATTGCATGAAAAAGATGATGGGGAGAGCGAAGAACAAAAGGAGGAAGAGCGGATTAGCTATCCGTGCCCACCTTCTAATGAGAGTAACTCTTTAACTCATACATTGTTTAATTTCCCTTCGTACTTACCGAAGGATGATTGCTATGATGACTATTATGATCCCGTTGATTCTCTTGAAATATCCCTTTTTGATGATGCTTGCTATGCTTGTGGCCAAGATGCCAATATGAATTATGCTTATGGAGATGAACTTGCTTTAGTTCCTTATGTTAAACATGAAATTGTTGCTATTGCACCCACGCATGATGGTCCTATTATCCTTTTGAATTCTCCAAACTACACTATATCGGAGAAGTTTGCACTTATTAAGGATTATATTGATGGGTTGCCTTTTACTATTACACATGATGATTTTGATGAATATAATATGCACGTTCTTGCTTCTCCTACTTGCAATTATTATGAGAGAGGAACTATAACTCCACCTCTCTATGTTTCCAACATGATAAAATTGCAAGAAATTGTTTATACTATGCATTGGCCTTTACTATGTGTGCATGAATTGTTCTTTTATGACATGCCAATGCATAGGAAGAGAGTTAGACTTCGTCATTGCTTGATATATGTTGCTTTGTGCTCACTACTAAATGACAAGTCATTGCTAATTAAAATTGGCTTTGATATACCTTGGGATCCGGGTGGATTCACTACTTGAGCACTATATGCCTAGCTTAATGGCTTTAAAGAAAGCGCTGCCAGGGAGACAACCCGAAAGTATTAGAGAGTCATTTATTTCTGTTGAGTGCTTTTATATAGTTTAAAAATGATATAAAATAAATAGGGGAACCCAAAACTTTTTCAAAAAGAAAAGCGAAAGTGAGAAAGACGAGCATTATTGAAGTGAGAGCTAGCCTTGAACTTTGTTCATGCTCATGAAAACTTTGTGAATCTTTATTACAGAAATTTTCAACAAAAATAATTATCCCCTTGTACAATTCCATTGTATTACAAAAATAATGTGCCAAGGTTTGCCTTTAGGATGTTTACAATACTTGTTGGTTTGTACGGTGCAGGACAGAAACTTTGGCTGTAGTGCGCGATTTTTAATTTTTTACTGGAACGTCAAATGATTCTGATTATTTTCGCACTGTTTTTCTATAAAAATTTCTTAAATTTCCTAATTTTGGAAGAATTTTTCAAGTATCATAAGTATGGTGAATGTTCAGATTATTACAGACTGTTCTTTCTTAGATAGATTCTGTTTTTGATGCATAGTTTGTTTGTTTTGATGAAACTATCAATTTATATCAGTGGATTAAGCCATGAAAAAGTTATATTATAGTAGAAACAATTCAAAAACAAAATATGAATTGGTTTGCAACAGTACTTATAGTAGTGATTTGCTTTATTATACTAACGGATCTTACCGAGTTTTCTGTTGAAGTTTTGTGTGGATGAAGTGTTCGATGATCGAGGAGGTCTCGATGTGAGAAGAAGGAAGAGAGGCAAGAGATCAAGATTGGGGATTCCCAAGGCACCCCAAGTAAATATTCAAGGAGACTCAAGCGTCTAAGCTTGGCGATGCCCCGGAAGGCATCCCCTCTTTCTTCAACAAGTATCGGTATGTTTTCGGATTCGGTTCGTTCATGCGATATGTGCAAATCTTGGAGCGTCTTTTGCTTTAGTTTTCATTTTTCTTTTCTGCACCATGCTGGTATGAGATAGTCCTTGGTTTATTTATAGAATGCTCTTTGCACTTCACTTATATCTTTTGATTATGGCTTTATAGAATGCTTCATGTGCTTCACTTATATCATTTGAAGTTTGGATTGCCTCTTTCTCTTCATATAGAAAACCGCCATTTGTAGAATGCTCTTTTGCTTCACTTATACTTGTTAGAGCGTGGGCATATATTTTTTAGAAAGAATTAAACTCTCTTGCTTCACTTATATCTATTTAGAGAGATGACAGGAACTGGTCATTCACATGGTTAGTCATAAAATCCTACATAAAACTTGTAGATCACTGAATATGATATGTTTGATTCCTTGCAATAGTTTTGCGATATAAAGATGGTGATATTAGAGTCATGCTAGTGGGTAGTTGTGGATTGTAGAAAAACTTGTGTTGAAGTTTGCGATTCCCGTAGCATGCACGTATGGTGAACCGTTATGTGATGAAGTCGGAGCATGATTTATTTATTGATTGTCTTCCTTATGAGTGGCGGTCGGGGACGAGCGATGGTCTTTTCCTACCAATCTATCCCCCTAGGAGCATGCGCATAGTACTTTGTTTCGATGACTAATAGATTCTTGCAATAAGTATGTGAGTTCTTTATGACTAATGTTGAGTCCATGGATTATACACACTCTCACCCTTCCATCATTGCTAGCCTCTTCGGTACCGTGCATTGCCCTTTCTCACCTCGAGAGTTGGTGCAAATTTCACCGGTGCATCCAAACCCCGTGATATGATACGCTCTATCACACATAAGCCTCATTATATCTTCCTCAAAACAGCCACCATACCTACCTATCATGGCATTTCCATAGCCATTCCAAGATATATTGCCATGCAACTTCCATTATCATCATATACATGACTTGAGCATTCATTGTCATATTGCTTTGCATGATCGTAAGATAGATAGCATGATGTTTTCATGGCTTGTCTGTTTTTTTGATGTCATTGCTACGCTAGATCATTGCACATCCCAGTACACCGCCGGAGGCATTCATATAGAGTCATATCTTTGTTCTAGATATCGAGTTGTAAGTAAATAAAAGTGTGATGATCATCATTATTAGAGCATTGCCCTAGTGAGGAAAGGATGATGGAGACTATGATTCCCCCATAAGTCGGGATGAGACTCCGGACTTTACAAAAAAAATAAAAGAGGCAAAGAAGCCCAAATAAAAAAAGAGGCCAAAGAAGCCCACCAAAAAAATATAAATAAAAAAATAAAAAAATGAGAGAAAAAGAGAGAAGGGGCAATGTTACTATCCTTTTACCACACTTGTGCTTCAGAGTAGCACCATGATCCATCATATAGAGAGTCTCTTGAGTTATCACTTTCATATACTAGTGGGAATTTTCTTTCTAGAACTTGGCTTGTATATTCCGATGATGGGCTTCCTCAAACGCCCGAGGTCTTCATGAGCAAGCAAGTTGGATGCACACCCACTTAGTTTCTAGTTTGAGATTTCATACACTTATAGCTCTTAGTGCATCCGTTGCATGGCAATCCCTACTCACTCACATTGATATCTATTGATGGGCATCTCCATAGCCCGTTGATACACCTAGTTGATGTGAGACTATCTTCTCCTTTTTGTCTTTTCCACAACCACCATTCTATTCCACCTATAGTGCTATGTCCATGGCTCACGCTCATGTATTGCGTGAAAGTTGAAAAGGTTTGAGAATGTCGAAAGTATGAAACAATTGCTTGGCTTGTCATCGAGGTTGTGCATGATTTGAATATTTTGTGTGGTGAAGATGGAGCATAGCCAGACCATATGATTTTGTAGGGATAACTTTCTTTGGCCATGTTATTTTAAAAAGACATGATTGCTTTATTAGTAGGCTTGAAGTATTATTGTTTTTTATGTCAAATGATAGACTATTGCTTTGAATCACTCGTGTCTTAATATTCATGCCATGATTAGACATATGATCAAGATTATGCTAGGTAGCATTCCACATCAAAAATTCACTTTTTTATCATTTACCTACTCGAGGATGAGCAGGAATTAAGCTGGGGGATGCCGATACGTCTCCGTCGTATCTATAATTTTTTATTGTTCCATGCCAATATTCTACAACTTTCATATACTTTTTGGCAACTTTTTATACTATTTTTGGAACTAACATATTGATCCAGTGCCCAGTGCCAGTTCCTGTTTGTTGCATGTTTTTGGTTTCGCAGAATATCCATATCAAACGGAATCCAAACGGGGTAAAAATGGACGGAGCTTATTTTTGGAATATTTGGAAAATCTGGGAGAAAGATCAACGCGAAACGGTGTCTGATGTGGGCACTAGGTAGGGGGCGCGCCTCACCCCCTGGGCGCGCCCCTGACCCTCGTGGTCCACCCATAAGGCGGTTGATGCCCTTCTTCAGCCGCAAGAAAGCTAATTTTTGGTAAAAAAAATCATGGCGAAGGTTTCAGTCCAATCGGAGTTACAGATCTCCATATATACCCAAAACGGTGAAAGGGCAGCAGACGAGAATGCAGAAATAGAGAGAGACAGAGAGACAGATCCAATCTCGTAGGGGCTCTCGCCCCTCCCACGCCATGGAGGCCAAGGACCAGAGGGGAAACCCTTCTCCCATCTAGGGAGGAGGTCAAGGAAGAAGAAGATGAAGGGGCCCCCTCTCCCCTTCTCTTCCAGTGGTGCCGGAACGCTGCCGTGGCCATCATCATCACCGCAATCTTCACCAACAACTTCACCACCATCATCACCAACTCTTCCCCCCTCTATGCAGCGGTGTAACCTCTCTCTTACCCGCTGTAATCTCTACTTAAACATGGTGCTCAACGCTATATATTATTTCCCAATGATGTATGGCTATCCTATGATGTTTGAGTAGATCTGTTTTTTCCTATGGGTTATTTGATGATCAAGATTGGTTTGAGTTGCATGTTTTATTATTGGTGCTGTCCTATTGTGCTCTCCGTGTCACGCAAGCATGAGGGATCCCCGCTATAGAGTGTTGCAATAGTTCATGATTCACTTATAGTGGGTTGCGTGAGTGACTGAAACACAAACCCGAGTAAGTAGGTTGTTTGCGTATGGGATAAAGAGGACTTGATGCTTTAATGCTATGGTTGGGTTTTATATTAATGATCTTTAGTAGTTGCAGATGCTTGCTAGAGTTCCAATCATAAGTGCATATGATCCAACTAGATAAAGTATGTTAGCTTATGCCTCTCCCTCAAATAAAATTGCGATAATGATTACTGGTCTAGTTATCGATTGCCTAGGGACAAATAACTTTCTCGTCACAACAAACTCTTTACTAAAACTAACTTAATTGTTTCTTTATCTAAACAGCCCCTAGCTTTTATTTACGTGCTCTTTACTTTCTTGCAACCTATCCAAAAACACCTACAAAGTACTTCTAGTTTTATTCTTGTTCTAGGTAAAGCGAATGTCAAGCATGCGTAGAGTTGTATCGGTTGTCGATAGAACTTGAGGGAGTATTTGTTCTACCTTTAGCTCCTCGTTGGGTTCGACACTCTTACTTATGGAAAGAGGCTACAATTGATCCCCTATACTTGTGGGTTATCACGTGGCAACATGCATCTTCCAGGCCAACTCAGCGAGCGCCTGCGTCGCAGCATGCAGATCTTCGTGAAGGCTCCACCACCACGCCACCTCAGCTGCCTGCCTGCCTACATGGCGCCACGGACGGTGTTGGGTATATAACTATTTGTGTAAGCTGCCCAGGAGGGGCCGGGTTACGCAAAGGTGTTTCATCATATGAAGCCCAAGATCAAACATGAAGATGGCGGTTCAATAAAGGGCCTAAAAGCCCACAGGCGACTTAATGCCGTAGTGATAAACCGCCATAATGGCATGACTTGTATTATAAGGCAGGATTAACTAGTCACCGAGCCGGAATTGTCTATGAGCCGGCCGGGACTCTGTAGGCCGCAGGGCGTCAACCCGTGTATATAAGGGGATGACCCGCTGGCGGCTTAGGGCAAGTAGCATCCAATCGAGAACCGGACATAACGTATCTTGCTCCCTGGTCATCAAAACCCTAGCAATACCAACCCAACTAGACGTAGGCTTTTACCTTCATGTAAGGGGCCGAACTAGTATAAAAACTCTCTCGTGTCCCTTGTCCCATTAACCCCTTTAAGCTTCCTGGTTGCGATGGCTCCACGACTAAGTCCTTTCACGAGGACATCTGCCGTGACAATTCCACGACAGTTGGCGCCCACCGTGGGGCCAGCACATGGTGGATTTGAGTTCTTGAAGGGCAACTTCGAAGGGCTCAAGGGATACGCTGTGGGCCGGATGACTAAGAGTCATCGCGGCAAGATCTACATCGACGACGAAGGCTGGGGCCCCGACGCCGGCTCAATTGAGTACGGGTAGCGGGTCCCCTTCGGCGGAATCCATGTCTTCATCGGCCGGATTGGTGAGTTGGGCCCTGATCCGGACAACTGCACCGACATCGTCGAGACGGCTCAGCGCGCGAGACCCGCCCGGGCTCAACCCGCCATGAAGCGTGCTTTTGTGGGTTGTATCCACAGAGAGGAATTTTCTGAAGGGTCCGTAGATGGTGGTGAGACGGCCGTCCCCTCCGATGGCGATTCGTCCACTGGTGAAACGGATTTGTTGTATCAACTACAAGATGGCAGGCTTGGGGGATGTTCCGATGACAGCAGTATTCCGGACCCCTTTGAGCCGCCAAGCTGGGTAGGGGTCTTCATGGCTGGCACTCAACCCGGCCAAAACTCTACGGCTGCGGCAGCAATAATGTTCGGGTCAGGAGCGACCGGGACATGAGACCCCGTGCGCCCGCCGACTCAAGTGCTGATTGATCTCATGGGCAAGTTGATGGCTCTGTTAACCGCTACAGTTATTCCTGCAAGTCAAGATGAGCATGATGCAGAGGTGGCACAGGTACGTGAGGAAATAGCCCAGGCCAAGGAGGACCTAGCGGCTAAGGACACCCGATTGGCCGTAGAGCGGATGACTTTGGATGCACGGGCACAACAGCTCCAGTCAGAGGCTTTCCAGCTTATGATGAGCCTGAACGCGTCTAACGAGGTGATGAGGAGGAGACACCAGAAAACCCAATCCCGTTTGCCTCCGGTTTATGATCCTCAGAACCTTTTCTCCACACCCGGAGCCAGCCCTAGTAACCCGCTAGAGGCAAATCAATTCGTAATGTCCGGAGCAGGGGGACCGGGTCAGCCTCGGGTGATGGCACCTCCTCATGTGAATATGGCCCTGCCCCGCTACGTACCAAATCCACCGGGTCATTTTTCTAACCCTATGGAGAACCTGATCGCAACGTCGGCACGTTTGGCGGCTCTCTCAGTGGACGGCGACATTCCGACTGCGGTGGAGACGTGAAGGATCAGAGAACTCGTCCAGACGGCTCTGGCTCAGCAGGAGGCTTACTCCTATAGTCGAGACAGGATTCATTCGACTCCTCGCCCAAGCCGGAGCCCAAGTTACAACAGGCATATGGAGTCGGAGGCTTTGTCAAGCAACACTCAGCCCGGCGGTTATAACCCGGTGAAAGACAGGATACGTCAGGAGGACGAGCGGCCGGCTCAACTAGCGGCTCATAGGTGGCCCATCAGACTTCTCCGGACTATCCAATGACTTTTGTTGAGGCAAGGGTGGCCACTAGAACCGGTGGTGTTCCTTGTTTAGTGCCGGCTTTGCGTAATGTGCGTCTGCCCAAGGACTTCAAGGGACCCCGAAAGGTGCCAAATTACACTGCCAACTTACAGCCCGGGGCATGGATCGAAAGTTATGAGATGTCCATGGAGCTATTGGAAGTTAGTGACGCGGCAATGTCTAAGTACTTCACCATGATGTTGGATGGAACGGCCCAAACTTGGTTAAAGGGCCTGCCGCCTAATTCCATTGGCTCATGGGCGTAGTTAAAGGCCCGGTTCATTCAGAACTTCAAAGACACCTGCAAGCAGTCCATGTCAATTGTGGACTTAACTAATTGTAAGCAAGAGGAGGGTGAATCTACCACTCATTGGGTGCGCCGGGTCAAGGAGATAATACATTCGTCTGACAAGATGGATGCCGGCTCTGTAGTCCTCATGTTGGAGAAAAATTGCCGATTTGAACCGCTGAGACAGAAACTGGGGCGCCTCAAGCGTGATTGTAATGATATAGGTCAGCTGATGGCGGCTCTAGTCAAATACGCCGATTCTGATAGTACCAAGGATCCTACATCCGATGAGGAAAAGACAGGGAAGGGAAAGAAGAACGACAATGGAAAGGGTCAGCAGCATAACCCGGCGAATCAAGGAGGCAATAAGCGTAAGGCCGATGGTAACCCGGAGTTTGTAGCCAACGCCAATGCACATGGTAACAATCAAAGTCGCAAGGGGAGGCCGCCCCCTCAATCTGGTGGGTTAGGTCCATCTCTTGAGCAGCTACTCAATGAACCCTGTCCGAGTCATGGCACCTGAGAAAGGCCGGCCACTCACTTATGGAAGGATTGCGCGATCATGAAGGCTTTCAAGAATTCCAACACGTTCGACGACAATCATGGGTTGGGTGGCGGCTCAGGTGCCGGCGTTTTTCATGGCCCGGGTGGCAGTTCAAATTCCAGCTTTCAGGGAAATCAAGGTGGCTATAATCAGCAGCAGTCTGGTCAAGGAGGTCAGCAGCAACAGTCGGGTTATCAGAGCAATCCAAAGCAGCTGAATAGTGGACAGTATCATGTGTTCACCACTAGCTTATGCAAACGAGACCAAAAGCTTCATAAACGGGCCGTGAACGCTCTTGAGCCGGCAGGTACCCGTTATTTAAGGTGGTCCGAGCAGCCTATTGTGTGGAGTAGGGAAGATCACCCTCAATCCGGGTCAGTTGGCCTTGGTGGTAGCACCTCAAGTTGGTGGATATAAGTTCACTAAGGTGCTCATGGATGGAGGTAGCAGCATCAACATCCTCTATTATGAGACCTTTCGACGTGTGGGGTTGACTGACAAAAATTTAAAGACATCCAACGCTGTTTTCCATGGAGTGGTGCCTGGTAAGTCGGCATACCCGGTCGGTAAGATTGAGCTGGAGGTAGCCTTTGGAGATGAGTATGATTCTAGGGCTGAGAAATTAACTTTTGAGGTGGTCAAAATCAAGAGTCCATATCACACTCTGTTTGGACGGCCGGCTTACGCCAAATTCAAGGCACGGCCGTGCTATGTTTATTTGCAGCTCAAAATGCCGGGTCACAAGGGCACCACTACTGTGCATGGGAGTCGAAAGATAGCCATGGAATGTGAGGAGGGTGATGCTGCCTATGCCGAATCTGTTTGTGCAGCAGAAGAGCTGAAGTTTTATCAAGATAACGTTGACCCGGCGGACATGACCTCTCTGAAGAAGCCAACCACAGAGTATGACCCGGCGATGAAGTTTAAGTCGACTGATGAAACCAAGCTTGTTGATTTTACTCCAGGCGACTCATGTAAACAATTCAGCATCAGCGCCAATCTGGATCCCAAATAGGAAAGCGCGCTCATCGAGTTCATCCATGAGAATCGAGACATCTTTGCATGGAAACCTTCTGACATGCTGGGTGCACTGAGAGAACTCGCTGAGCACACTCTTAATATTGATCCAAAGTTTAAGCCAGTCAGGCAATTTCTGCGGCGTTTCAACGAAGAGAGACGGAAAGCTATTGGTGAGGAGGTGGCCCGGCTCTTAGCGGCCAGATTTACTGTTGAAGTTTTTCACCCAGAGTGGTTAGCTAACCCGATGCTTGTGCTTAAAAAGAATGGCACCTGACGGATGTGTGTGGATTACACATATTTAAATAAGGCTTGTCCGGCTGACCCTTTTGCTCTTCCCCGTATTGATCAAATGATTGATGCTACGACGGGTTGTGAGCGCTTGAGCTTTTTGAACGCTTACTCTGGTTAACATCAGATCAAGATGGCAGTTAAGGACGAGGAGAAGACAACTTTCATCACTCCGTTTGGAGCCTTTTGCTATGTATCTATGCCATTTGGGCTCAAGAGTGCCCAGGCGACTTATCAGCGGTGTGTACAGAACTGTCTCCACGATCAGATTGGGCGCATTGTTCACACTTATGTGGATGATATAGTGGTTAAATCCAGAGAGAAGGAAACCTTGATAGATGATCTGAAGGAAACCTTTGACAATCTCCGGGTTTACAAGATGATGCTTAACCCGGCCAAATGTGTGTTTGGCGTGCCAGCAGGCAAGCTCTTGGGTTTTCTAGTCTCTAACAGAGGCATTGAAGCTAATCCTGAGAAAATCAAGGCGATTACCTCTTTGGCTAAGCCGGCGTGCATCAATGATGTTCACCGACTGGCAGGTCGAATGGCTGCTTTAAGCCGGTTCATAAGCCGGCTGGGTGAGAAGGCCATACCGCTGTATCAGATGATGAAGAAAACGGACACTTTTGTCTGGAGTGATGCTGCTAATGCTACTTTTGAAGATTTAAAGAGACAGTTATCTGAGCCGCCGGTCCTTGCGGCTCCCATTGATAGAGAACCGTTGCTATTATACGTGGCCGCTACTCACATGCTGTCAGTGTTGCGATTGTGGTGGAGCACAAGGAGGTTGGCAAGGAGCATCCGGTTCAACGGCCGGTTTACTACATTAGTAAGGTGCTCATTGAGTCTAAGCAAAGATATCCACATTGGCAGAAGCTTGTTTACGGGGTGTTTATGGCGAGCCGGAAGCTTAAACAATACTTCCAGGGTCACCCCATCACTGTGGTAAGCTCTGCTCCTTTGGGAGACATCATCCAGAATAGAGAGGCCACAGGAAGAGTCGCCAAGTGGTCCATTGAGCTTGGGCCTCATGGTTTGAACTATGTGCCACGCACTGCTATTAAGTCTCAGGCACTGGTAGACTACATCAATGATTGGACAGAGCTGCAAACACCTGAGGAGAAGCCGGACAACAGATATTGGACTATTTACTTTGATGGGTCCAGATAGTTGGAAGGCTCGGGGGCTGGAGTCGTTTTAACTTCCCCCCGAGGTGACAAATTTTGTTATGTGCTCCGGCTCATGTTTCCTTGTACTAACAATGCAGCTCAATACGAGGCCTTGCTTCATGGTCTTCAGATGGCTAAAGAGATGAATTTAAGCCGGGTAAGGTGCCTGGGTGACTCATATCTGGTGGCTCAACAGGTGTCAGGCAAGTGGGACTCTAAGGATCCCCTCATGGCGGCTTATCGCCGAGAAGTTGATGCTGTAGCTGGGTACTTCAAGGGTTATCAAGTGGAGCACATTGATCGAAGGAAGAATGAGGCAGCTGATGCTTTAAGCCGGCTGGGATCTCAGCGTAAGCCGGTATCGCCTAACACATTTTTGGATGTTTTGCATAATCCTTCAGTCAAGTTACCCACAGAGGATGACTTAGCTGTTCCAAACCCAGAAGCGCAGTTAGTGGCGGCTCTTCACGTCATCCCGGATTGGACAGTGCCATATTTGGCTTACATGACTCGCGGGGAGTTGCCCGAGGATGAGACCTTGGCAAGACAAATCATCCAGCGGTCTAAGTCCATGACGATTGTTCATGGTGAGCTGCATCATCGCAGTGTCACTGGAACATTTCAACGTTGTGTGTCACCTGCGGAAGGTCAGGAAATACTTTGGGAGATCCATGAAGGCGATTGTGGTCATCATGCCGGCTCAAAATCCCTTGTGGCCAAGGCTTTTCGTCATGGTTTTTATTGGCTGACGGCTCATGCTGATGCGGAAGATCTTGTCAGTAAATGTGACGATTGTCAAATATTCTCATGACGAGCTCATGTGTTGGCTCAAGAATTGAGGATGATTCCAATCACTTGGCCGTTTGTAGTCTGGGGGCTTGATATGGTCGGACCTTTCAAAAGGTCCAAGGATAAAAAGACACACCTCCTGGTGGCGGTTGATAAATTTACAAAGTGGGTTGAGGCAGAGCCGGTCAGTAAGTGTGATGCAGCCACGGCGGTTCAGTTCATGAAAAAGGTGATCTTTCGTTTTGGTTTTCCACACAACATCATAACTGACAACGGCACTAACCTCTCCAAAGGAGCTATGGAAGAGTTCTGTCAACGAGAACATATCCGGCTTGATGTTTCGGCGGTAGCTCATCCTCAGTCCAATGGTCAAGCTGAAAGAGCCAATCAGGAGATCTTGAAAGCTATAAAACCCCGGCTCATGGTCCCCTTACATCGAACGCCGGGTTGTTAGGTGGAGGAATTACCCTCTGTGATTTGGGGCATCAACACTACACCCAACAGATCTACGGGTTATACACCTTTCTTCATGGTGTACGGAGCATAGGCGGTCCTGCCAAGTGACATCCGTCATGACACGCCCCGCGTGGCGGCTTATGTTGAAGCTGATAATGAACAAGATCGTCAGGATGCACTTGATTTGTTGGATGAAAAGCGAGATTTGGCAATAGCCCGCTCGACGACTTACCAGCAAGACCTGCGCCGCTACCACAGCCGTCGGGTTAGATCCAGAACCTTTCAGGAAGGTGACCTGGTGCTCCGGCTCATCCAGGATCAATCTGATATGCACAAGCTATCCCCCCTTGGGAAGGACCCTTTGTGGTCAGCAAGAACCTGAACAACGAGTCATATTACCTCATCGATGTTCGAGAGCATAAAGACTCACGTAAGTCGGAAGAGGAGACCCGCCGGCCGTGGAATATCTCTCATCTTCGGCCTTACTACACTTGAGCCACCGGCTCTCAGGATGTACATATTTTGAGATGTATATATTATGAAAAGCAATAAAGCAGGACCTCCGTCCTTTTCATTCTCAAATGTGTACATGTCTTCCTTATTATGTTGTTGAAACAACCAACAGGGAGCAGATCATATTTGAATCCGGCTTTCCCTTTGGTACGGCTTATGATCATATCTGAATCTAGCCATGATCACTTGGGGGCTTCCTATTCAAACATAGGTCATATTCGAACCAAAGAGAACATAGCTGTCGATACCCTCTTGATCGGCATACTGCCAAACCCACTAGGGGGCTTCTTGATCATATCTGAATCATAGCTTAACCTCTTTGGGTCTGACGTGGATCGTATTTGAATCAGCGTCATTAAACAACTCTTAAAGGTGACTTGGGGGCTTCCTGTTCAAACATAGGTCGTATTCAAACCAAAGAGAACATAGCTGTCGATACCCACTTGATCGGCATCGCCAAAGCCACTGGGGGCTATATGATCGTATCCGAATCTTAGCTTAACCCCTTTGGAGCGGTTTACTGATCGTATTCTAATCAGAAGCCTTTGAAATTGGTTTCTTCTGCAATCACAATTATTTAGCTATTTTGAGTGTTTGTGAGGTGGTTTATTCCACCGGTTTAATCTTGATCAAATACGGTTGTTAGCACATAACAAACATCTTATGTGCCAGGTTTTTCAGGATTGAGCTCTTACCGTAATTGTCCGGGTCACATAAACCGGCAAGGTAATCAACGGATCACAGGTGTGCTGTTACGATTATATCTCAAGGATATAATTGAGAACCTTCCTTTTTTACGACCCATGATTCATACTCCGGGTTATCTATAAAATACCTGACCCACCACGCGGTAAACCTTCAAGGGATTTGCATTTTGTTCTGTATGCAGGGCAATTGAAATAGATCTTTCAGCATAAAGAAATCAGAAGATCAGTGCAAAACATAGGGATATAAGGTGGCAGTTTAAACAGTATAGGACTCCGCACACTTGCGTGATGGCACGACGAAATTAAAGTGTTTTACTACCCTATTACATGACTCCCCGAGTCCAGATAATGAAGCATTGTTTTTCGCAAGACATAAACATAAATCGCCTGACGGTTCACTTGTTCTGTTGACCTAAAGCTTCCGGGTCATCCCTTTCCGCTCCTCCGTCGGCTTCCCTGTCCTGGAAGGTTGATGATGACCAGTCAATGCCACTCAAAGCTTCAAATTCAGCCTCATCATCAATTAACCCGGCCGGATCGACTTTGGGGGCGAAGGTATGCTTACGAATTGGAGGGTTCAAGCTGACTGCGTCATAATGTGGCGTTTGGATTCTCTGATTCTGGCTGTCGTAACCCGGCTATTACTTGGTAAGATCAGTGTCATTCCCAATCAGAGTGGCCATAGGACATAATTCCCTCATGCAGGTGGTGAAGTCCTTCTGGTCAAATAAGGTGTCGTCCTCCTTCAGCCTTGGATATCCAAGGGCGATGTCGGCCGGGTCCAGTTCTGGTAGCCACGCCTTGGCCCGGCTTAATGCGTGTCAGGACCGGTTTTCCAATAAAACATTTATTGAAAAACCAACCATTATATCAGACCAGTATAGAAGAATCCTCCTTACTGGTAGACAAATCCTTGATACAGAAATCCAGAAGTACTAAATATTATACAAGGTTGAGCTGAGGCTGCTCAACAATTTATTACAAGCACGCCGATATTATACATAAAGGCGGATATGACACAAAGGGTATGGTGGCATAACTACTAACTCGTAATAAAAGTGGTGGTGGATATATCACAGTGAAGTGGGTGACATGACTCCAAAATCTTACTGCTCATCAAGCACCGGAGTGAGGCTCGATGATTTTATTAGGGTAGTGGAAGCGTATATAATACAGGTGACCAATTCCAGGATCGCACGGGACTGACTGGGACTCCTCTAGGCGTCGGACTCGCTATTGTACTCTTCATCCATAAGATCGCCTTCGTCAACATCTGGCCAAATCAACAAGCCAGGTGAGTACTTTGAATGTACTCGCAAGACAGTTTGGACATAAGATATAACAAATGCAAACATGATGCACATGAGCAGACTAGTAATGCGCACTCAGATATTTGCACTGCATGTTAAATAAAAAGGAAGTCAGGCGATAGTCTTCCCGAAATCCCAATAAAATAGTTGAAGACTGATCGGGTGTCTCAAGCGACGCCTCGAAAGGTAAAATAACTTAACATGCCGCAGTTGGGCGTCAGGGCGACACCACATAAAGGGCTTATATTGAAACATAAATGATAGTACGTGCCACAGTCGGACGTCTAAGCGACATCTCGAAAAGGGCTTATGATGAAAGTAACTAACAAGGATGCCACAGTCGGACGTCTGAGCAACATCACATAAAGTGCTTATATCAAAAGTAAATAACAAGAATGCCACAGTCAGACGTCTAAGTGACATCACATAAAGGGCTTATATAAAAGTAAATAACAAGAATGCCACAGTCGGACGTCTAAGTGACATCACATAAAGGGCTTATATCAAAGTAAATAACAAGAATGCCACAGTCGGACGTCTAAGCGACATCACATAAAGGGCTTATATCAAAAGTAAATAACAAGAATGCCACAGTCGGACGTCTGAGCGACATCACATAAAGGGCTTATATCTCATCATTCGAATTCAAGTAGCTCATGAAGGTAACATCATTCCACGGAATACTCGGTACATGATAATAAACTGGTTAGTCCATCCACAGGAATAACATTTAGCCGGGTTTACCACTCTCAGTTTCATGCTTATTCTCCGGAGACTGTAACTGAGACTGACACTGAGACTGATATTGAGATTGACACTAATATGTTGATCAAAGTCCTTGACCATGGACATGGTTACTCGAATGGTTTTGACTCTGCAGAGTTTGTACTCTTTAACCACAGCCAATGGATTTCAGTAGTCACAAAGGACTAGTTCCGTTTACGGTATTTTCAGAGAAACACATCTAACCAGTACACACCCATTCCACATTCCGCTGCCAGGAATCACCCTAGGCAACGTTCAAGAAAAACTCTAAGACGGGGAGGCTACAACCTCGATTAGCATGGGATCAAATTTATATCGCGCGCTCTAAGGGTTCCCCCCCCTCTCGGTCCCAACCGGAAACACCCATGCCCCCTGACCGAATGGTGGACTTTAATCCAGGGCCATGGAACCCTCATCACGGCCCCTCTATTTGGTGTGTACAAGGAAAGAGGTTTGCAACTTACTAAACCGTATTCTTTGCAGAAAACATGTGGTAGCACGGAAGGGAACGAATGGGAACAATACTTGATCCACGTTAATACTGGAGTTAAATAGTTGATATGAAACTAGCATGCTTCAACAATACCAGCTTGCAACCTATCATGCCACCACATGATCAGGTTATCCCACCATCATATGAACACATCGAATTTCGAAGCTCACTTGCAGCTTGCTTGCATGAAATATAACATTCACAAATGCTTATATAAACATGTCATGAGAAAACCTCTTAAGCAATCATGAAAAACACTCATCATATCAAAGGTTCAAACATGCTTGCCTGGTTCGGAGTAGTCGGAGTCTAGCTCGGCGAAGTTTGCGGCTCCGTCACCTCCTTCGGTATCTACATTATAAAAGAAATCGGATACTAACGTAAATACTGTGCGTGCATAAAAATTGTTCCAAATATTTTTCAAATAAGTATGATAAAAACTTGATAGAAAAATAAAGATGACAGAAAAAGAATCAACTCAAAATCATCTTCTATTTAAAAGTTATTAAGGTTTTAGTCCAGGGACTAATATATGATGAAACAGAAACTTTCCAGGGGCTAGTTTAAAAAAACAGAAAACGTTTCGGTTAGAAATACGCCGACCCAAAGGGGAAAACGTACTTTGCCCGAAGGCGCTTTCAGAAAACGTTTCAAATAAAAGAGGAGAGGCTGACGAGGGGGTCCCGCATATCAGGTTTAAAATCTCACCGTCGACCGAAGCAAACGATGATCGCCGGCGACGATCGACGGCGATCCAGAGGAGGGCAAGGGCATGGTTGCACTCACAGGACAATTCCGCATCGGTGGGTGGTGGATTTGGTCGTTGGCGAGTACCACGCCGATGGCGGCTTCCACTCCGGCGGACGGCGGTTGGGTCGAGGATGGATCCCTCCGAAGAGAGCTGCAAACGCCAAATTGAAGCGCGGGTTAGGGGAGTGGGTGCACTAGGAGGTTCCTCCCCAAGTCTGAGCTAGAGCTATGCAAGGAATCGAGTGAATCAAGCTAGCTACCAGAACGGGTCATGGCGGCCGGAGTTGGGGAAGAAGGCCTCCTCGAGGTCCTTCTAGCGGCTGGGCGTGGCTCTGGTGAGGTGGAGGAGCGGTGCTGGGTCGAAGGCGAGCTCGGGGCCTCTATTTATAACCAGCACGAGGTGGTTGCAGAGAACGGGATCACTCCAGCGAGCGATTACGGTGAGGCAGTGGTCGGGCTGGAGGTTTAGGTGACTGGGCATCTTCAGATTGGTCCACTGGCTCCATTCAACAGCTAAGCTTGATCGGATTTGGCCGGCTCCCGTGGCCTCGACGGAACGGAGCTCACGGGCTCGTCGGCGGCAGAGAGCGCGCTCTGCGCCTCTCAGGCCACGGTGACGGTTCTGCAACACGCACGGGGAAGAGGACGGCCACGCGGAGGCTCCTGGTGGTGTGGGCGGTGCTGGACGGCGCCATACTGCAGGGCTGGCCCCTGCTGGTCGCCACAGCAGTTCTGCCATCACGGAAGACGCCGGAGTTGACGTGACACGTCGCCACCGACGCTCGCGACCGGCCAAACAACCGTGCGGCGCACTGGATAAGGAGGGGGAACAGGGAGTAAGAGGCCAGGGCGAGCACTGGCGAGAATGACGCCAAGGTTCTGAAGAAAACGACACTGACCCTGAAACCGAAACACTGAATTTCTGAAACTTGATAGGAATAGTGTCGGCCACCTGTTCGATGAAATGATTTGAGCATGTGGAAAAATTTTCTTGAGCTAAAACTTGGTGAAGTGATCTCTTGATGCATCTGGAGACTGCCTGAATTATCTCAGAATTTTTGGAAGAGAAAAAGAATGAAATTCACATAAAATGGCAAGTCTGGTCCAAACTTGCAGTAAGCAAATTTTGAAAAATTTGTACTGTGGACTAGCAGATCTTGATGGATCTAGGTTGAGGACACTAAGTGTCGTGGAATTGTCACGACAGATGTCTTCTTGGAAGGACTTAGTCGTGGAGCCATCGCAACTAGGAAGATTAAAGGGGTTAATCGGGACAAAGGACACGCGAGGTTTATACTAGTTCAGCCCCTTGCGGTGAAGGAAGGCCTACGTCTAGTTGGGTTGGTATTGCTTGAGGTTTCGATGACCAGGGAGAGAGATACGCTATGCCTGGCTCTCGAGGAGTTGTTTCTTGCCCTAAGCTGCTGGCGGGTCATCCCCTTATATACACGGGTTGATGCCCTGCGGCCTACAGAGTCCTGGCCGGCTCATAAACAGTGTCCGACTCGGCGACTAGTTACTTCTACCTTACAGTACAAGTTATACCATCATGGCGGTTTATCTCCACGGGCTTCAGAGTCGCCAGTGGGCCCTTAGGCCCTTTAGTGAACCGCCATCTTCATGCCTTGGTCTTGGGCTTCTGATGTGTAACGCCCCCGATGTAACTTGCCTTATTTGTAATCCAACTATTGCCATTTTCGGCTATGTGTTATGATATTCCCTCCGTGGTTGGGTTCTCTCTGTCTTGCATTTTGGTCATGTCATGCATTTCATATCATGTCATCATGTGCATCGCATTTGCATACGCGTTCGTCTCATAAATCCGAGCATCTTTCCCGTTGTCCGTTTTGCAATCCGGCGCTCCTATGTTCCCCGGCGTCCTCTTTTACATTTCTTTGTGAGCGGGTATTATACATTCTCGGAATGGACCGAGGTTTGACATGTGGCCTCGGTATAGCACCGGAAGACCGCCTGTCAAGTTTCGGGTCAATCGGAGTTCGTTTGGTACTCCAACGGTTAACCGGGTCACCGTGAAGGCCTCGTGTGTGTTGCAGCCCAACACCCCTTCAAAACAGCCCAATAGCCCATCCAAGTCACTTCCATGTCCTCCGCCGTTCGATCACGATCGCGTGGGCGAAAACCGCACTCCGTTTGGAGCTCCCTAGCTCCTTCTATCTATAAAAACGTCTCCCCCGTCAAATCTGGGAGTGAAACACCCGAAACCCTAGTTTTTTTCCTCGATCCGCGCGCCCGCCGTCCACCTCGCGCCCGCGCCGCCGCTTTCCTCCAACTCACGCGCGCCACGTGGCCCGCCTCCGCCGCCAGCCACCGGGCGCCGCCGCCGGCCCGCGGGGCCCAGGGCAGGCCCGCCCGGGCCCGCGTTCGCCGCCCCGCCTCCCGCACGCCGCGCCCCGCGCCCGCTCCGCCTCCCGCACGCCGCGCCGCCGTGCCCCGCTGCTCCCGCACGCCGAGCCGCGCCGCCCCGGCCGCCGCCGTGCCACGCCGACCCCGCCGCCTAGCGCCGCCGCCGCCGCGCGCTAGCGCCGCTCCGAGCCGCCCCGCCGCCTCGCGCCGCCGCCCCGGCACCGGATCCGCCCGGATCCGGCCGGATCCATCTCTTCCGCGCCTCTCCGGCGAGATCCCGGCGAACTCCGGCCACGCATCGTAAACCGTGCCGGCAGGGTTGACCTTTTTCCCTCTCGGATTTTTGTCTAAGTCTTTAAATTTCATCATCATCATCACATCTTCATATTGCCATAACTTTGCATCCGTAGCTCCGTTTCGCGCGTATAATATGTCATTTTGTTCGTATCGAAGAGTACATCATTTTGTTCCATTGCATCTTTTTCATTTGAAGTCATCTTGATGCCCGAAATGATGTTAGAAGAGGGCTAGTTGATGTTAGTTGCTGAATCTTATCTGAACATGCACTTTTGTCGTTTTTGCCATGTTTGATGTGTACCTCCTATGAGGTTGAGCTATATATGTGTTTTGTAATATGCCATGTTACCTATCCAGGGAATTTTGCTATGTATTTTTGTGATGCTTAAGGTGGCTAGAAATTGCATGCAAAGTAGGGATGATGATATTGCTGTTTTCGGAGACTTAGTGATTTCACTAAGTCCCTGACTTTTGTTATTGTCATGCCATGTGTTCATGTTGTTTCCGAGAGATCTATGCATAATTTGAGTATGATCAGTAAGGGAGTTTTGAACTTGAGTATTTGCTTAATCCATCCATGCCCTTGTTTGCAATTATGGGATGCCATAGCTTGAGTCAATCAAGCTCTACTTTTGCTTCAAATTATTGCTGACAGATTGTTTACATGTTATTCGATTTTGCCAAGCTTGGTGTAGTTGATCAGTGCATGATATGATGTTATTCTTGCCATTTCTAGTTACTATGCCATGTCTTCTTGATGTATGTATGCTTAGTTTATCATGAAATGCTCTGTAGTGAGTGCATCGAGCTCACGAACATGCCTAGTCGTTAACAGTTTTCTGCCATGTCCAGTTTTCTGCTAAGTCTGAAACCTGTAACGAAACTTGCTTATTTGACATGGGTGTAATCATATTTTCTGGTCCTTTTTGGATTATGGTCAGTAAGGGACTTTTGTCAAGAGCTATGAGTAGATTCATTCCATGCCTTTCTTTGCTATGTTCTGAACCTGTAGCATGTCGTTTCATTGCTCTGGACATGTCATCCTGATGTTGTTTTCCTGACTTGTTGTTATTTCACTAAGTCTGTGAATCTGTTATAAGTTGCACTTTTGCCATGCTTGTTTGAACCTGTTATGATGGGATTGAGCCGTAGCTCAGTGTTCATCTTTTGTCGTGCATCTTGAGTAGATTACTTTCATATGCCGTATTGCCATGTTTGGGTGCAGTAGCTTAATTATTTGTTGCTTGTTAAGTAGCATCATGCTGTTTATGGCAGATTCGTGTCGTTCTTGTTTTGCTTGCCATTTGCAAACCGTGCATCCGATTTCGGTGATCTTTATATCGATTTCAACCGAAATCACCTCATCTATCCAGTGGCATGCTTGGTTTGCCAAGATTATGCCCTGTTCATCCTTGTCCTTCCGGAGCATGCATACGCATTGCATATCACCTCTCGCATATCATGCCATGTTTTGCATCATGTTGGTTGCGCATTGCATCGTGGTTGATATTGGTTCCTTTGCTTGTTCTCTTGTCTTGGGTAGAGCCGGGAGACGAGTACGTGAACGAGGAACCTGTTGAGAACGTTTACGAGGACCAAGCTTTCGACAACTCTGAGAACCTTGCAGGCAAGATGACCATACCCTCGAAATCACTTCTATCTTTGCTTGCTAGATTGCTCGCTCTTTTGCTATGCCTATGCTGCGATACCTACCACTTGCTATATCATGCCTCCTATATTGCCATGTCAGCCCCTAACCATCCATGTCCTAGCAAACCGTTGTTTGGCTATGTTACCGCTTTGCTCAGCCCCTCTTATAGCGTTGTTAGTTGCAGGTGAAGATGAAGTTGGTTCCTTGTTGGAACATGGACTTGTTGTTCCTCGTTGGAACATGTTTACTTGTTGGGATATCACAATACCTCTTATTTAATTAATGCATCTATATACTTGGTAAAGGGTGGAAGGCTCGGCCTTATGCCTGGTGTTTTGTTCCACTCTTGCCACCCTAGTTTCCGTCATACCGGTGTTATGTTCCCGGAGTTTGCGTTCCTTACACGGTTGGGTGATTTATGGGACCCCCTTGACAGTTCGCTTTGAATAAGACTTTTCCAGCAAAGCCCAACATTGGTTTTACCATTTGCCACCACCTACCTTTTTCCCCCGGGTTTTCGCGAGCCCGAGGGTCATCTTTATTTTAGCCCCCCCGGGCCAGTGCTTCTCTAAGTGCTGGTTCGAACCGAGCAGCCTGCGGGGCCACCTCGTGGCAACACGAGGGCTGGTTTTACTCGTAGCTTGACTTATCCGGATGTGCCCTGAGACCGAGATATGTGCAGCTCCTATCAGGATTTGTCGGCACAATCGGGCGGTTTTGCTGGACTTGTTTTGTTGCTGTTGAAATGTCTTGTAGTCCGGGATTCCGAGATTGATCGGGTCTTCCCGGTAGAAGGAATATCCTTTGTTGACCGTGAGAGCTTATCATGGGCTAAGTTGGGACACCCCTGCAGGGTATTATCTTTCGAAAGCCGTGCCCGCGGTTATGAGGCAGATGGGAATTTGTTGATGTCCGGTTGTAGAAAACCCGAAGTTGACCTTAACTAAAACACATCAACCGCGTGTGTAACCGTGATGGTCTCTTCTCGGCAGGGTCCGGGAAGTGAACACGGTTGTTGGAGTTATGCCTGACGTAGGTTGTTCAGGATCACTTCTTGATCACTTCTAGCTTCACGACCGTGCTTTGCCTTCTCTTCTCGCTCTCTTTTGCGCTATAGCCACCATATGCTAGTCGCTTGCTGCAGCTCCACCTCACTGACCTTTCCCACCTTTAAGCTTAAATAGTCTTGATCTCGCGGGTGTGAGATTGCTGAGTCCCCGTGACTCACAGATATTATCACCTCAGTTGCAGGTACCAACGATGTCAGTGCAGATGACGCGACCGAGCTCACTTGGGAGTTCGATGAGGAACGTGGCCGTTACTATGTTTCTTTTCCAGATGATCAGTAGTGGAGCCCAGTTGGGTGATCCGGGGATCTGTTAGCTTTTGGGGTAGTCTTCTTTCATTTTGGTACCGTAGTCGGACCTTGAGTGTAATCTGTTTGATGGATGTTATTTATGTACTTGTGTGAAGTGGCGATTGTAAGCCAACTATGTATCCTTTCCCTTATTATTACATGGATTGTGTGAAGATTACCTCACTTGCGACATTGCTTTCAATGCGGTTATGCCTCTAAGTCGTGCCTCGACACGTGGGAGATATAGCCGCATCGAGGGCGTTACATGATGAACCTCTCTTTGCGTAACCCGGCCCCTTCTGGCCGGCTTACACAAATAGTTATATCCCCAACATTAGGCCCCAGATTGATTTTAACCGGTTCATGTCAATCTTTGAAAACCTTATGAACTTGGCCTTTAGTCTTTTTGTCTTGTGGAAGAATTGTAACCCGCCGTGACATCATCATCTGGATCCGGGTTGAATCATCATGATGTCATCTTCAATAAAACTTATATTTTAATCCGTCATATTTTCAACGGATCTCTGCCTTTACTGACCCCCCCCCCGAAAATCGAGGCGTCGGGGCCGCTGGATAATGATGCTTTGGTCCCCTCGTTTTTCGCGCCGTCTCAGTTGGTCCCTCCTTATAAATAGATGTGACTTAGGTTTTTTTCATTCTCCCCTCTTGGTCGTCTTCCTCCGCTCGCAGTCTCTCTGTCGCTCGAGCTCCACCGCCGCTGCCGAGCTCCTCGTCTTCGCCAACTCTGGCCGCTGCATCAACCTGAATCCGACCAGAAAAACAACGGCGGACCTCCACAGCTAGTCTGTATCTGTGAGTTCCCTGCTTCCCTGTTTTTAGATCTGCATTAAAGCTTCTTCGAGTTCGTCGGCGTTCGTCACCGCCTGAGCCGAACCCTTGAACGTGTTCACCTCCAATGCCCCCCTTGGATCTTCAGATAGTGTAGCACTGCTGCGGTGGCTGTTTCGCATCCGTTTCCAAATGAAAACAGATCCCTTTCTGTTGCACAGAGGCTTCATTCGAGCCCATGAATCTTTAGCTGTGCTAGTTCTAGGTCTAGAAAATTTCTTTTTAGAACGACCATTCGATCCAAAATAATAACCGTAACTTGTGAAACCTGTTTGTTCCATACTTAGCCGAAAAAACTGCATCTGTTGACTCTACTTCAGCCATAGTAGTTCGTGTAACCGGTTTAAGATAATACCGGCTGTCAGCACCGCTTGCTTCTGGCGACTTAAGAAAACCTTAATCATCTTTAATGCCTGCAGCTGTTTAAATATTAACACATAGTTACCTGTATGTCATTAGGCCCCTTCTTAAGCCGCCATCACGAATAACCCAATAATGCTTATTCGCCGGGTTATAATAAACCGGAAAATTTCCTTTATATTGTTGTAGGCTTCAATTTGCACAATGGCACCCAAAGCTGTTAAACCCCCGGTGACCTACAACTGGGTCAAATCCACCGTTATAGAGAGCTCTTTAGCTGGGTTTGTGAAATCCGACCATCTGCCCCGAAAGGAAATTATGTCCTATCATGCTCCTAACCCACCAGAGGAGAAACCTCAACCCAAGGAAGTGGAGGTGATTGTGTTTACGGATCATATGAACCGGGGCTTTGCTCCGCCCGGGTCAAAATTCTTCAGAGATGTTTTGCATTTGTTTGACCTTAGACCTCAAGACATCGGGCCCAACTCCGTGTCAAATCTCTGCAACTTCCAAGTGTTTTGCGAAGTGTAGCTTGGAGAAGAGCCAAGTTTGACCTTGTTCAGAGAGCTGTTTTATTTGAACCGGCAAAATGAATGTGCCAATGGACCCAGTCTGGAGCTCGGTGGTATTTCGATCCAGCGGCGAAGAGACTGTCTTTTCCCTTATGCAGAACTGCCAAGCCATCCGAAGGAGTGGAACCAGACGTGGTTCTACTGCCAAGATACCTCTCCGGTTGGTGAGAAACCACTACCCGGCTTTCACGCTCTGCACTTGGAGTCCAACCACCCATTGGCTGATAAATTATCTCCGGCTGAACGTATTCCACTTGCCCCCACCATAAAGAAGATTAAGCCTCTTTTGGGCAATGGTTTGGATGGCACTGATTTGGTCCGGACCTGGATTACCTGGCGGGTGATTCCGTTAAGCCGCCGACCCGGCTTAATGTGTACTTACTCAGGGGAAAAGGATGACCCGCTGCGTCACAGCTCTGACGATTTACCAGATGACACGATCGAGGCTATGATCCAGTCACTGTTGAAAGAGGGGACTGTGGTGAACAATACCTTCAGCTTACTCCCCTTCTGTAAGAATAACCCGGCCCCCGCAGTAAGTCATCAGCCTCAATGATCACCTCTTATTGTATTTACCTTACTTTTACTCATACCCCCTCACAACTCTTTACAGGCAAACGACAAGTTCTGGAAAGTCCCGTATGATCATGAGGCGGCCAAACAAGCCCGGGCGGCAAAGAGGGCCGAAAAAAGAACCACCAGACCTTCTACTTCAAAGAAGAGAAAACCAAGTGCTTCAGAGATGTTCCAGCTCGATGATTCTGATGATAACAAGGAAGAGGTAACCTTTCAACTTCCCTTACTCTTTTATCATTACCTTACTAACATTATTCTCCTTTCTCAGGAAGACACGGGGAACAGCCAACCCGTCGAGGAAGAGGTAACTATCATCTCTTCCGACTTCGAGCTTCAACCGCGTCAGAAAATTCGAAGAGTAACCCGGAAAGTAAGATTTTCACACCCTTTGGCTTACCAAGATCCTGACTTTCTTTTAAAGCAACAGCAATTTGAAAGCCGGAGGCAGACCCGGCCCAGTAGGGATGCAGAGCTCTCCTCTGGCTTGCCTGATGCAACCCGGAAGCGTCGATCTGAGGTTATCTCCGACTTATCCCCTTTTTTTACCTTTGGCGGGTCTAATCCGTCAACCTCTCAATTCCTCTGACTCCAATTATCAGGATACTTCTCCTTCATCCGGCGAGTCCATGCAGTCAAACATGCCAGCTTTTAAGACTGCTCCTGGGTAATATCAATTTATTTACCTTATGTTTTTTCTTCCTCATGTTTCTGTACTCATTCTTCTGCTTTGTCCATAGCATGCAAGTTAAGCCCAGGAAGAAAACGAAGAAAGACCATCCGGCCCAAGACCCTGTGGTAACTGAACCGGAACTGGGCACAGCTGCTCCCGGCTCTCCCACACATCAGCCACCGCCTGAACCGGCTCAGGATATTGCGGTACCAACTTATGATCCGCCTACTCAAGATATTCTAGTCGGTTCTGTTAACCCGAAAGCTCCTAGCCCGGCCAGGACGATTGACCCAAAAGTGGAAATACTCAAGACTCAGTTTGTTGAACCGGCCCGGCCGACAGTTCTTGCCAGATGTTCTGCAAAAGAGGAGTTATTGGAACGTCGCAAAGCCAAAACGGACATCACTTACTATACTCCTTTGAGTATTGAAGAGATCGTCTCGGGTTATATCAACCAGGTGCATAATAGCCGTGACCTGGAAATTGACATGGTGAAACAAATACAACGAAAATCTGAGGTATGACTTATGCTTCCTTACTTTCAATCATACTTACTGTACCAGCCCTCAAGTCTATTGCTTATTAGGAAATATGCTGTAGACTTAGAAAAACTGTTAGAACTGCTTGTCCGACTTAAAGAAAAAATACTTAAACCGGATGTAACACAATACCTTTAACTTGCGATACACATTAGCCCCCAAGTGCCGAGCATCTTTGCTTGCAAAGTGCTTGGGACTTTAATATCCAGGACCGGCTTAATATAACCAAATAGTGATACTTATAAAGTATGATGAATAATAAACAAATTTCAAAGGCTTCTGGTTCGAATACGATCAGTGAACCGTTCCAAAGGGGTTAAGCTAAGATTCGGAGGCGATCATATAGCCCCCAGTGGCTGTGGCGATGCCGATCAAGTAGTTATCGACAGCTATGTTCTCTTTGGTTCAAATACGACCTGTGTTTGAATAGGAAGCCCCCAAGTGACCATAAGAGTTGTTTACTGACGCTGATTCGAATACGATCCACCTCAGACCCAAAGGGGTTAAGCTATGATTCAAATATGATCAGGAAGCCCCCAAATGGGTTTGGCAGTATGCCAATCAAGTGGGTATCGACAGCTATGTTCTCTTTGGTTCGCATACGACCTATGTTTGAACAGGAAGCCCCCAAGTGATCATGGCTAGATTCAAATATGATCATAAGCCGGACCAAAGGAAAGCCGGATTCAGATGTGACCCGCTTCCTCTTGGTTATTTCCACCACCTGACAAAGGAAACACATAAAATCTTTTTTTGGGATAAAAAAAGGACAGAGGTCCTGCTTTATTGCTTTATGTAATATATACATAGGATAAATATACACATATTAGAGCCGGTGGCTCAAGTATAATAAGGTCGAAGATGAGCGATATTCCACGGCCGACGGGTCTCTTCCTCCGACTTACGTGAGTCTTTGTGATCTCGAACATCGATAAGGTAGTATGACCCATTGTTCAGATTCTTGCTGACCACAAAGGGTCCTTCCCAAGGAGGGGTTAGCTTGTGCATGTCAGATTGATCCTGGATGAGCCGGAGTACTAAGTCGCCTTCCTGAAAGTTTCTGGACTTAACCCGACGGGTATGGTAATGGCGCAGGTCTTGCTGGTAAATCGCCGAGCGGGCTATTGCCAAGTCTCACTCTTCATCCAACAGGTCCAGTGCATCTTGCCGAGCTTTTTCGTTGTCCGCCTCAACATAAGCCGCCACACGGGGTGAATCATGAAGGATGTCACTTGGCAGGACCGCCTCTGCTCCATACACCATAAAGAAAGGCGTGTAACCCGTAGATCTGTTAGGTGTGGTATTGATGCTCCAAAGTACAGAAGGTAACTCCTCCACCCAACAACCCGGCGTCCGCTGTAAGGGGACCAAGAGCCGGGGCTTGATACCCTTCAAGATCTCTTGATTAGCTCGTTCTGCTTGACCATTGGATTGAGGATGAGCCACAGCCGAAACGTCAAGCCAGATATGCTCTCGTTGACAGAACTCTTCCATAGCTCCTACGGAAAGGTTAGTGCCATTATCAGTTATGATGCTGTGTGGAAAACCAAAGCGAAAAATCACCTTTTTCATGGACTGGACCGCCGTGGCTGCATCACACTTACTGACTGGCTCCGCCTCAACCCACTTTGTAAACTTGTCAACCGCTACCAAGAGGTGCATCTTTTTATCCTTAGACCGTTTGAAAAGCTCGACCATATCAAGCCCCCAGACTGCAAACGGCCAAGTAATTGGAATCATCCTCAATTCTTGAGCCGGCACATGGGCTCGTCGTGAGAACTTCTGACATCCGTCACATTTACTGACCAAATCTTCTGCATTAGCATGAGCCGTCAGCCAATAAAACCCATGACGGAAAGTTTTGGCCACAAGAGATTTTGAGCCGGCGTGATGACCACAATCGCCTTCATGAATCTCACGAAGGATCTCCTGACCCTCTGTAGGTGACACGCAACATTGAAACGCTCCAGTGACGCTGCAGTGATGTAACTCGCCATTGACAATTGTCATGGACTTGGACGGCCAGACGATTTGTCTTGCCAAGGTCTCATCTTCGGGCAACTCTCCCCGGGTCATGTAAGCCAAATAAGGTACTGACCAATCCGGGATAACATGGAGAGCCACCACCAGCTGTGCCTCCGGGTCTGGTATTGCCAGATCTTCCTCTGTAGGTACCTTAACAGAAGGATTATGCAAAACATCAAGAAAAGTGTTAGGCGGCACCGGCTTACGCTGAGATCCCAGCCGGCTTAAGGCATCAGCCGCCTCATTCTTCCTTCTATCAATGTGTTCTACCACATAACCTTTGAAGTATCCAGCCACAACATCAACTTCTCAATGGTAAGCCGCCATAAGGGGATCTTTAGAGTCCCACTTGCCCGACACCTGTTGGGCCACAATGTCTGAGTCTCCTAAGCATCTTACCCGGCTTAAGTTCATCTCTTTGGCCATCCGGAGACCATGGAGTAAGGCCTCGTACTCAGCTGCGTTGTTAGTACAAGGAAACATAAGCCGGAGCACATAACAAAATTTGTCACCTCGAGGGGAAGTTAACACGACTACAGCCCCCGAGCCTTCCAACTGTCTAGACCCCTTAAAGTGAATAGTCCAATAGGTGTTATCAGGCTTCTCCTCAGGTGCCTGTAGCTCTGTCCAGTCATTGATGAAATCCACCAAAGCTTGAGACTTAATAGCCGTGCGTGGCACGTACTTCAGACCATGAGGCCCGAGCTCGATGGCCCACTTGGCGACTCGTCCTGTAGCCACTCTGTTCTGAATAATGTCTCCCAAGGGGGCAGAACTGACCACAGTGATAGGGTGACCTTGGAAGTATTGCTTCAGCTTCCGGCTTGCCATGAACACCCCGTAAACAAGTTTCTGCCAATGAGGATATCTTTGTTTTGACTCGATGAGTACCTCACTGACATAATAAACCAGCCATTGAACCGGATGTTCCTTACCAGCCTCCTTGCGTTCTACCACAATTGCCACACTGACGGGTCGTGAATTAGCAGACACATATAACAATAAAGGCTCTGTGTCAATAGGAGCTGCAAGAACCGACGACTCAGATAGCTGCCTCTTCAAATCCTCAAAAGCAGCATTAGCAGCATTACTCCAGACAAATGTGTCTGCCATCTTCATCAGTTGGTACAGCGGTAGGGCCTTCTCACCTAACTGGCTTATGAACCGGCTTAGAGCAGCAACACGACCCGCCAGTCGCTGAACATCATTGATACAAGCCGGTTTAGCCAAAGAAGTGATTGCCTTTATCTTCTCCGGATTAGCTTCAATGCCCTTGTTTGAGACCAAGAATCCCAAAAGCTTGCCTGTAGGCACACCAAACACACACTTCTCCGGGTTAAGCATCATCTTGTAAACTCGGAGGTTGTCGAAGGTTTCTCTGAGATCAGGTATCAAGGTTTCTGTCTCTCTGGACTTCACCACTATGTCATCCACATAAGCATAAACATTGCGCCTAATCTGATTGTGGAGACAATTCTGTACACATCGTTGATAAGTCGCCTGGGCACTCTTGAGCCCAAAAGGCATAGATACATAGCAGAAGGCTCCAAACGGAGTGAGCTCCTCTGCTGCACAGACAAACTCAGCATAAGCCGCGTCGCCTTCTTCACATTCCAGGGCCACCTTTCGACTTCCATGCACAGTGATGGTGCCCTTATAACCCGGCATCTTGAGCTGTAAGTAAACATAACACGGTCGTGCCATGAACTTGGCATAAGCCGGCCGTCCAAACAACGCGTGATACGGACTCTTGATTTTGACCACCTCAAAAGTTAACTTCTCAGCCCTAGAATCGTGCTTGTCTCCAAAAGCCACCTCTAGCTCAATCTTACCCACAGGATATGCCGACTTACCAGGCACCACTCCATGGAAGACGGTGTTGGAAGTCTTTAAATTCTTGTTAGTTAAGCCCAGGCGCCGAAAGGTCTCGTAGTAGAGGATGTTGATGCTGCTACCTCCATCCATGAGCACCTTAGTGAATTTATAGCCACCGAACTGTGGTGCCACCACCAAGGCTAATTGACCTGGATTATCAACCCGGAGAGGATGATCCTCCCTACACCACATAATGGGCTGTACTGACCATCTTAGGTAACGAGGGACTGCCAGCTCAACAGAATTCACAGCCCTCTTATGGATTTTCTGATCACGTTTGCACAAACTAGTAGTGAACACGTGATACTGCCCACTATTTAGCTGCTTTGGATGGCTCAGGTAACCCGATTGCTGCTGCTGCTGTCCTCCTTGACCAGACTGCTGTTGCTTATAGCCGCCCTAGTTTCCCTGAAAACTGGAACCTGAACCGCCGCCCGGGCCATGAAAGCCGCCGGCCCCTGAGCCGCCACCCGGGCCTTGATTGCCATCAAACATATTAGAATTTTTGAAAGCCTTCATGATTGCGCAATCCTTCCATAAATTTGTCGCTGGCGTTCCTGGGTGTCATGTTTCCGGCAGGGCTCATTGAGTAATTGCTCAAGAGATGGCCCAGACCCACCAAACCGAGGGGGTGGTTTTCCCTTGCGCTTCTGATTGTTACCCTGTGCATTTGCCACAAATTCCGGGTTACCGTCCGCCTTACGCTTATTGCCTCCTTGATTCCCCGGGTATTCTGCTGACCCTTTCCATTACCATTCTTCTTTCCCTTCCCTGTCTTTTCCTCATCAGACGCGGGATCCTTGGTACTATCAGAATCGACATACTTGACTAAAGCCGCCATCAGCGTCCCCATATCGTTGCAATCACGCTTAAGGCGCTCCAGCTTCTGTCTCAGAGGTTCAAAGCGACAATTCTTCTCCAACATGAGGACTGCAGAGCCGGCATCCACCTTGTCAGACGAATGTATTATATCTTTGACCCGGCGCACCCAATGAGTCGTAGATTCACCTTCCTCCTGCTTACAATTTGTCAAGTCCACAATCGACATAGACTGCTTGCAAGTGTCTTTGAAGTTCTGGATGAAACGGGCCTTTAGCTCTGCCCATGAACTAATGGAATTGGGTGGGAAACCTTTTAACCAAGAACGGGCCGTTCCGTCCAACATCATGGTGAAGTATTTGGCCATCGCTTCATCACTAACCTCCAGCAGCTCCATGGCCATCTCATAACTTTCAATCCACGCCCCGGGCTGTAAATCGGCCGTATAATTCGGCACCTTTTGAGGTCCCTTGAAATCCTTGGGCAGACGTACATTACGTAGAGTCGGTACCAGACAAGGAACACCTCTAGTTCTAGTAGCAACTCCCGCCTCCATAGAAGTCGTCGGATAACCCGACAAGTCCTGCTGATCTGCTAGCTGAGCCGCCCGTTCGTCCTCCTGACGTATCCGATCCTGCACCGGGTTATATCCACCGGGCTGGTTCCGTCGCTGCGTGTTGCTTGACAGAGCCTCCGACTCCAAGTGTCTGCTGTAACTCGGGCTCCGGTTTTGATGAGGCGGAGCTAACCAGGGTGGAGGAGTTGAATGAATCCTGTCCCGGCTATAAGAATAAGTCTCTTGCTGGGCCAGAGCCGTCTGGACAAGTTCTCTGATCCTCCGGGTCTCCGCTGCTGTCGGATCATCACCATCCACTGGGACAGCCGCCAATCGTGTTGATGCTGCGATTAAATTCTCCATGGGGTTGGAGAAGTGACCCGGTGGTATCGATACGTAACGTGGCGGCGCCATATTGCCGTGACGAGGCGCCGTCACCTGAGGCTGGACCGGGCCTCCTGCTCCGGATGTCATGAACTTATTTTCGCCCGACAAGTTACTTGGGCTGGCTCCGGGTGTAGCAAAGAGATTCCGAGGATCATAAATCTGAGGTAGACGGGACTGAGTTTTCTGATGTCTCCTCCTCATTACCTCATTAGATGCGTTCAGGCTCATCGTTAGCTGAAAAGCTTCTACCTGAAGTTGTTGTGCCGGTACGTCCAAAGCCGCCCGCTTTGTGGCTAATCTAGTATCTTCAGCTGCTAAGGTTTCTTTGGCCTGGGCGATCTCCTCACGAACCCGTGCCACCTCTGCCTCATGCTCAGACTGGCTCGCAGGGATGACTGTAGCAGTTAATAGGGCCGTAAGTTTATCCATGAGATCCATCAGCACCTGAGCCGGTGAGCGCACAGGGCCTCCTGCCCCGGCTGCTCCTAACCCGGACGTTATCGCCGCTGAGGCCATAGAATTTTGGCCGGGTTGAGTGCCAGCCATGAAGACTCCTGCCCAGTTTGGCGACTCTGAGGGGTCCGGAATAGTGCTGCCATTGGAACAGCCCCCAAGCACACCATCTTGAACTTGATACAGCGAATCTGTTGAGCCGGCGGACGAATCACTGTCAGAGAGGACGGTCGGCTCACCATCATCTTTAGATCCTTCAGAAAGTTCACCTTCGTGGATGCAACCCACAAAGGCACGCTTCATGACGGGTTGAGCTCGGGCGGGTCTCGCACGCTGAGCCGTCTCGACAAGGTCGGTGCAGTTGTCAGCTCAGGGCCCGGCTCACCAATCCGGCCGATGAAGACGTGAATTCCGCCAAAGGGGACCCGAAACCCGTACTCAATTGACCCGGCGTCGGGCCCCCAGCCTTCGTCGTCGATGTAGATCTTGCAGCGACGACTCTTGGTCATCCGGCCAACTGCGTATCCCTTGAGCCCTTCGAAGCTCCCCTCCAAGAACTCAAATCCACCGTGCACTGGCCCCACGGTGGGCGCAACTGTCATGGAATTGTCACGACAGATATCCTCTTGGAAGTACTTAGTCGTGGAGCCATCGCAACTAGGAAGCTTAAAGGGGTTAATCGGGACAAAGGACACGCGAGGTTTATACTAGTTCAGCCCCTTGCGGTGAAGGAAGGCCTACGTCTAGTTGGGTTGGTATTGCTTGAGGTTTCGATGACCAGGGAACGAGATACGCTATGCCTGGCTCTCGAGGAGTTGTTTCTTGCCCTAAGCCGCTGGCGGGTCGTCCCCTTATATACACGGGTTGACGGCCTTCGGCCTACAGAGTCCCGGCCGGCTCATAAACAGTGTCCGGCTCGGCGACTAGTTACTTCTACCTTACAGTACTGTCGGCGTTCTAGGAACGGGGGTCCCCAGACTTGCCTGCCTGCGGCCTGCGGCGTGGCTCAAAGGGGGCCCAGCACGGCCTATCTTCATCAACACAAGACCCAAGACCCTCGCGAGGGGCCAAGCCTCGCGGGGCGGACGACACGGTGCTTCCTCAAGCGCGTCCGCATCAGGCTGGCTCACGAGGAGGCAGAGAGATCAAGGCGGGGTACCTCACGAGGTGCCCATGACGCAAGCCATGACGACCAAGGGCGCCAGGCGGGCGCCAACCCGTGCAGTGTCCTCCCTTTCCTCTTTCGTGCAAAGGGGCAAGTGTAGGCGAGAGGATCAAGCAAAGGCATCCATTTTGGTGCAATGAGACCAAGACCAGTCCAACGGTGGGAAGGAGGTCATCGTGGAGCCTAGAACGGCGTCACCACAGGGCCTTTGGCAGGCGACGACCAACTTTAGTCAGGATAAGTGTACCAGATGTTCCCCTTCGAATTGGCCAATTGTTGGCGCCCTTCCCACTCAATATTTGGGAAGAGGCCCAGGGCCTTTGCCTATAAATAGGACTAGCCACCCCCAGGGTAGAGGGGGGGAATAGAGCATCTAGAGATCATCGAGCAGTCTAGCAATTGGATCAGAGAGAGAGAGAGAGAGAGAGAGAGAGAGAGAGAAAGAGAAGGGCGATTGAACTCCTCCTAGCAGTTCATCCCCCAGGCCAAGAATAGACCCTCGCGAGGCTTTTCTACCTTGTAGTGTTCATCACCACCAGCCCAAGAGGCAATCCACCACACCACACTGGAGTAGGGTATTACACCGCGTCGGTGGCCTGAACCAGTATAAACTCTGTGATTCTTGTGTTGTTCTTTCTGTAGTTAGATCTTTGCGAGACGGAGAGGTAGAGGGCATAATCTCCGCGCGCACCCCAGAGTTCGAACCCCATGGGTCTGCCGGAACCCGAAATCCGACATTTGGCGCGCCAGGTAGGGGTGCGCCGGAATTTGTCTTCCACCGCTCCGCTCTCCGCCGACCGTCGCGACCATGTCTGACGCTCGGAGGGCCCGCACCGAGCGCCGGGCCGCCATCGCTTCCCGCGTCACCCAGACGGCTCCCGTCGGTGGGCGTCCTCGTCGTTCCCCATCGCCCGCCGTCAACACCGCCACCGGCCCGGCGGAGAACGAGCAGCAAGCATCGTTTCAGCACCCGTCCGTGCGGCAAGACGGCCGCACCGCTACTCCATCACTCACACGAGCTGGCTCTTCGTCCAGCGCGCTCCGCGCACCCTTGGAGGCTCGAGCTGCGCTCATCGCAACAAACGAGCTCCTGCGCTACCGTCCCGTCGACGACATCTACGAAGAGTGGCTGGACCGCGCCGCCGAGCTCGTCCGCGCCGCGGGGGGCTCTCCTGCGCCATCTGCTCCGCTGCGCCGCACCCCGCCCCGCGCGGGCCATGAAGCTCCGGGGGTGTACCAGCCGCCTCCTCTCCAAGAAGACGCCATGGCTCCAAGGCGCGTGGCCCCTGGGCGGAACCCGCTCCGTCAGGCGCCAGCCCAGCAAGAACGGAGCTGCTAAGAAGTCCCTCGACCGCAAGAGGCTGCCCGGGCGCTTCCTGCTCTGGCTCGCCGTGACCCTGCTCCAGCTCCGGCACGTCAAGACCCCGCGCTGCTCCCAGCTGCAGCACATGGGGACCCGCAAGGTCAAGCTCTCCCTCAACCGAAGCCTCCCGTGGCCACCGCAGGCTGCCGCGCCTACACCACCGAGCTGCGCAGCGTCGCGTGGCCCGACAAGTTCAAGCCAGACCTGCCTCCTCGCTACGACGACACGATCGACCCTACAGAATTCCTCCAGCTCTATGAGCTGGGCATCGAAGCTGCCAGTGGAGACGAAAAGGTCATGGCGAACTGGTTCCCCATGGCGCTCAAGGAAGGAGCTCGCACCTGGCTCCTGAACCTGGCCCCAGGCACGATCTCTTCCTGGGACCAGATGCGCACCCGCTTCATCGCCAACTTCCAAGGTACTCGCGATCGGCCGCCTGCCGTGAGCGACATGCGCCGCATCAAGCAACAACCCGGAGAGACCCTGCAAAAGTACATCCAGCGCTTCAATAGCGCGCGCCTCAAGATCCCCAAGGTGTCCGAGGAAGCCATCATCTCGGCCTTCCCCGATGGTGTGCGCGACGTCAAGATGAAGGAGGAACTGGCGATGCATGAAGACCTGTGCACCTCCCTGGAGCTGTTCAACTTGGCGACCAAGTGCGCCAGGGCTGAGGAGGGGCGTCTCTCCCTCCTCGAGCTGCCTGCCGCAGACCCAGAAGAGAAGAAACCCAAGGCCAAGGACGTGAAGCGCAAGGGGGCTGTTGTGCTCGCGGCAGAGGCTGATACCAAGCGGGGCAAGGATCTGCCTGAATCCTCCAGGGGCAGCCGGTACTGTGTGTACCACGACATCCACACCCACAACACCAATGAATGCCAAGAGCTCCGCGCCGTGCGAGGAGGAAGGATCGGCCGTCGTCCCGACCGCGCTGGCCGGGGCTACGGCCGAGGAGGAGGAAGAAACCCAGGACGCTGGGAAGACCGCAGCCCACGCCAAGGGTGGCGTGATCAACCTCGCGAGGACCGCTAGCGAGACTTGCCTCTCGGGGGGGATTGGCGGGATCAGCCTCGTGAGGATCGCCAGCAGGGCAACGCATGCCTCCCTCCACTGCCGCCTCAGCTAAGGAGGAACGAGGATCGCCATCAAGACGAGGGGGCTGGGGGCTTCCAGGAGCTGCGCGCAATCGCCTGCATCCCGGGCGGAGCTCAGGACCCAGCCTCCCAACGCATCTTCAAGCAGTTTGCCCGCGAAGTGAATGCAGTCCTCCCCAGGCTCGAAGCAACGCGCCCTCTCAGGTGGTCAGCGTGCACCATCACGTTCAGCTCAGCGGATCAGCTCAAGTGCGCGGCTGCAGCCGGGGTCCTCCCGATGCTTTGCTCCCCAATCATCAGCAACGTACTGGTCACCAGGACCCTCATTGATGGTGGAGCAGGGCTCAACGTCCTGTCCGTGGAAACATTCAACAATCTCCAAGTGCCCTACGACCAGCTTCAGCCGACCAAGCCTTTCTTCGGAGTCACCGATGGTTCCACGATCCCGATCGGGCAGGTCCGCCTCCCTGTCACCTTCGGAGCCCGCAGCAACTACCGCACCGAGCTCATCGACTTCGACGTCGCCCACATCCGCCTGCCGTACAACGCAATCCTCGGGTACCCAGCGCTGGCCAAGTTCATGGCCGTGACTCATCATGGCTACAACGTCCTCAAGATGCCAGGAAGTGGCGGAGTCATCACGGTGCCATGTGAGGAGAAGGATGCAGTGTGTTCCCTAGAGCGAGCCTTTCAGGCCGCGTTACTAGAAGACCCAGATCGCGGAAGCAGGAGGCTTCCCGAGATCACCCCCAAGAAGAAGAAGACATCGTCAGGCTTAGCCCCTCAGGAGGCAAGCCCCTCAGGGCCCGCGTCTTCCCAAGGGGACCCTCCTTCCATCGCATAGGAAACCGCGCCCAGCGCCCTCCTCAAGCAGGGCTCGGGGGCTCTCACCTGGAGGGCCACCGACCTGGCCAAGGTCACGAGGGAGGCGCTTGGGCACCACGTGGAGGCATGCCTCGAAGCACGTTTCCCTCAAGAAGGAGCAAGGCAAGGAAGGTCAGACCAGCAGGAGTTCGTTAACAAGGCCGTTCAAGAACTACACGAGTCAAGAATCATGAGAGGTTGCCGCCGTCTACCGGCGGAGGCTCCCCATCCAGGCGAGGATGGTGGGCTGCGCGTCTGCATCGACGTACCAGGACTCAATCGGGTCGCCACGATGGAGCGCCTCTGGCCCTCGCAAGTGGGGCGTTGCGGAGGCCCACTCCACAGCTATGTTCGCATGCCTTACGGCTTGCCGAGCGTGGCTGCTGTGTACCAGCGCCTTATGAGGGGCATCATGGAGACTCAGGAAGACAGGCGTTCCGCAGTCCTGGCGGAGATGGAGATGATTCGAGAGGAGCCACCAGCGCCTCCGGAGCCTCCTGAGGCCCCTGGGCCTGGGGGCTCGTGAGGATCGGCTTCCGCAGCCCACCGAGTCTGCTGCACCAACACCGCTTCATCTTCGACATCTTCAGGTGACGTCCTTCAAGCTTCATTTCCAGCTGGGAGCGCCCTCCCAGGGCTGCATCATTCCCAGGCCGCGTGGGTCCGTCCCTGCGACATGTATCCCTTTTTATTTTTCGGTCATTAGCTTGCTTTGTTGGGCGCGCCCCTCGGGCTGCATCATCCCCAAGCCGCTCGGGCCAGGCCCCAGTGGCGTGTATCTCCCTTGCGTTTATTTCCAGCTATGCTTTCGCCTATCATGCTTGATTACTTGATGCCTGTTCACGGCACCTCTTCTTCTCCATGTCGACCACTTGCACGTTAAGGGGGGGGGTACCTGAGCATCGCGACTCAGGGCTCTTACTGGCTCTCTAGCCCTCACCCTCTGGCCTTGTCCATGGCATCATGACCTGGCATACCAGCGAGGGCCGAGACAAGCTCGGGGGCCGGGACCTGAGGACATAGAGTGCCGGCATCTAACCCAATTTGCAGGAACACATCTCAAGATACGGCCCAGTGCCAGGCGCAACCCGCCTAGAGGTAGGGCCCCGTGAGTCCCGCGCTGGCTCACGGGTGCCCAGATACACCTTACCTAGCCCTACCGTGCCGGCCACGTGTCAGGGCGGGGCTGTACACGCCCCGGGGGCTCCTCCCGGAGGGGAGCCCCCTCCCACGTACCAGTGGAAGCACCATGCTCCGCGCTGGCTGACGACACTGCCGAGGAGCGGCTATGCCCGTACACATACGGAAGCGCTATGCTCCGCGCTGGTGATAAACAACTGAGGGTGGCCTCCAGGCCGTGTTAACCTCAGGAAGCCCAGAGCTCAGTGGCTAGCCTCATCGCAACGCCCACCCTCGGGAGCGCCGCGCGAGGGGGCTAGGCACGGGGGCTACGCCTAGGTCACGCCCAGACGTACGCCGCCCAGCCAGGCCCCTCGGGCCTGGTTCGTCGTGCGTCTCTCACCGAGCGGAGCCAAGGTATGAAGGCCGTTTGAGCGTCAAGGGGGACCCCTGAGCATCGCGACTCAGGGGCCTAACTGGTCCCGTAGCCCCTCACTCCTTAGTTCTGAAAGGCTATGCTGGGTGAGGTATGCGCGGGGCCGGGCTCTGCAGACGCAGAACGGTAGTCTCGCTTGCATGTCACCTCATCGCCCGCTGTTTGCGCGTCAAGGGGGACTCCTAAGCATCGCGACTCTGGAGCCTAACTTGCTCCGTAGCCCCTCACTCCTTAGTTCCGAAAGGCTATGTTGGGTGAGGTACGCGCGGAGTCGGGCTCTGCAGACGTAGAACGGAAGATACACCTACATCATACCTCCCTACTTGTTGTTCGTGCGCCAAGGGAGACTCCTGAGCATCGCGACTCAGGAGCCTAACTTGTCACGTAGCCCCTCACTCCTTTGGTCTCGTCCTGGTTTCCGGTCAGGGCTAATGCTGGGTGAGGTACGCGTGGGGCCGGGCTCTGCCGGCGTAGAACACAAGCAAGTAGGGAAGAAAAGCATAAAATTCAAGGAATTTAAAAGCAAATATTACAGTCCATACTATCGTCTCAGTACCAAACACAAGTTTAAATGCCTCCCCGAGGCGTGATGCATGTGCAGGAATTAAAAGAAGAACAGGAGCAGTAGCGGAGTCACTTGTCGGCGGTGGAGCAGTGCGGAGTGGCTTCGCCTCATGGAGCAGCAGGGCCGGCAGCGCCTTGCTTCGGCTTGGTGCTGAATGCCCGGAACTTCCCCAGCAGCACGTCCACGCGCCCCTTCACGGCTTCGACAACGGCGGCAGCACCCTCGCCGCTCACCGGCTCCAACAGGCTGTCGAGGTCGACGCTGGGATCATGAAGGTAGATGTGGGCGAAGACCAGCGTCAGCGCAGCAGAAGACAGGACACGCGCCTCGGCCTCAGCCATGGGGCCAAGGCCAAGGGCGACATCCCCAAGGGCACGAACCAGGAAGGGAAGCAGCTTGGCGGGGCCGTCCTCATCACCGGCTAGCGGTCTCTCCAGGCCGCTCTCGTAGAGCGCCTTCAGCAAAGCACGGGCCTCCTTCTCCATGTCCGCGAAGGCCACGCGATCCTCGGCAAGGACCCGGGCCTTGCGGTCCAGCTCGGCCTTCGTCACCTCCAGCTCCTTCTTCAGCGCGCCTAGGCGGTCGCGACGCTTCTTGAGCTTGGCCTCCCGATCCTCGATGGCCGCCTCACGAGCCTTCGTGCCTTCTTCCTGCTCTTGGCGAAGGCGGGCCTCCTTCGTGAGCTGGTTTCGCAGGCCTTGCAGCTCATCCTCCAGCTCCCTGTAGCGACCACGGACTTCAACCACCTCTCCCAGGGCCACGTCTTGGGCAGCCTTCGCCTCAAGGGTGGCCTCCCTCTCTCCGTCACAGGCCGTCGAGGCCTGAACCAGCGCTGCCTGAATCGAGGCGTCGGAGCAGATCCACCCCGAAGCCAGCTCCAGGCGCCCGGCCACCAGGCGAGGGTCGGCGCCAAGAAGATCCTGCCGCAACCGGTCCAGTTCAGCAACGGCACGCTCCAGGACGGCAGAAGAAGATGGAGAAACATCGGCACGCTCCAAGACAGCAGGAGGAGTTGGGGAAGCAGCGGTCAGTGGAACGGGAGGAGAAGGTAGCGGCGGCAAGACCACAGCATCCGACGGCCGTGGTGGCGGCAGCAGGCAGGAGCACCTCGGGAGTCACTTGGGCCATGGGGGCTGGGCTGGCCCCATCCAGCTCAGCCAGGCCTTGCGAGGATGACCGGGCAGGAGAAGCCCGTGCGTCACGATCGCCTTCCCCTGCAGGCGGAGGCGTTGCCTCGGATGGGGCCTCGGGAGCCCCCTTCGGCTTCTTCACCATGGGCGCCAGCCTATCCAAGAGAAGCGAACATCAAGCCTCAGCGGCGGAACAAGAAACAAAAGATGAAGGATCAAGCACTTACGGGTCCTCGCTGGAGAGCTCAAGCAGCCTCCGGCCATACTTGAAGCCTGAGAGCCGGCTTGAGGGGTCAACCTCAGACGCAGAAGGCGCGTCCGTGGATCGCCCCGAAGCCAGGGTGGACCCGCGGGGGATCAGCCCGGTCCTGCCCTTCTTCGGGATCGGGGGCGAGCTCCCGCTACCCAGCACGTCGTCGTCCTCATCGTCATCGCTTGACGAAAGGCGGAGAGTACGGGACTTGCACCGGGGAAGGGGAGCCCTCGACTCTCCGTCAGTCGCCTCGGAGTCAGGGCCCTTCTCCCGCTCCTCTTCGCCCTCCTCTCCGCTGGAGTCGTCGGAGGACACGTCCACCAGTCCCTCGGGAGCCACCGCGGGCACGGGCCCGTCCCCGTTGAAGACGGGCATGGACTCCACCACCTGCTTCCAGTCGTCGCGAAGGAACAAGGGCGCAGGCACGCCCTCCAACCTTGCCACCTCGCCCCCAACCAGAGATTGGAGAACTGCGGACAAATCCTCGTCGCCCAAGGCTGCGGGGCTCGGATGAGGCCTCCACATCGGAGGTGAGTACTGCCGAAGCGGAGCCAATTGGTGCTCCAGGAACTCCCTCAGCAGCGACGCGCCGGTCAGCTTCGCCGCCGCCATGCTGGCCGGCTTCAAGTTCGCGTCCATCTTCTCCAGTACCGGCTTCGCGCGGGGGTCCGTGAGCTCCGCCCGGGACCAGTCGCTGGAACTCACGGGCTGCTCCGCGGGTAGGATCAGCCGAGGGTGGATGCGCCCGGCGTCTACCAAGACCCACTTGCTCCTGAAGCCCTCAATCCTCTTCCCGGGATTCGAAATGGCAATGGCGCCGCCGCGGGCGACGAAGCCCGCGCATGCGGAAGGGGAACCACGGGTGACCCGGAGGTAGAAGTAGTGGCGCAACAAGGCCACTGAGGGATTCACCCCCACATGAGCCTCGCAGTAGTAGGCGAAGATCGCCAGAAGAAGGATGGAATTGGGGTGGAGATGCAGAGCTTGTAAGTTGTAATGGCGGAGGACAGAGAGGAAGAACTCAGAGAAAGGAGGCACCAGGCCCGCAGTAATGGAGCTTCCGAAGAGAGGGTAGAAGGTGCTTCCTCGGCCCTCAGGGGTGGCGGAGCTGACCTTGAACACCTGCGCCCCGTCGATGCCCTGCGCCACCGCCATCCGGCACAGCCGGGCAAGGCTCGCCTCCGACACATTGGGCAAGTCCAGAGCAGGCGAGAACCAAGCTTCGACCGGAGACTGACGAGGCGCCATGTCTTCCTAGGTCACACAGGTGGAGCAGATCTGGGAATTGGGAGGAAGGAAGGAGAGGCGCAAGAAAGGGGATCTGAGCAGTGGCCGCAGAAAGAAAAAAGCGAAGCCTGGGCAGACACCGCGCCTTTAATAAACTGCGCGGTTTCTGAAGCACTCGCGTCCAATCAACCGCCACGCGGCACCCAAGGCCGCAGGCTGTTAGGGCCCGCGGCGCTTCTCCCTTGCCCTTTCGCCTCTCAGCACGGCCAAGTCCATGCGCGCCTTGGGCCCGGGGGCTACTGTCGGCGTTCTGGGAACGGGGGTCCCTAGACTTGCCTGCCTGCGGCCTGCGGCATGGCTCAAAGGGGGCCCAGCACGGCCCATCTTCATCAACACAAGACCCAAGACCCTCGCGAGGGGCCAAGCCTCGCGGGGCGGACGACACGGTGCTTCCTCAAGCGCGGCCTCATCAGGCTGGCTCACGAGGAGGCGGAGAGATCAAGGCGGGGTACCTCACGAGGTTCCCATGACGCAAACCATGATGACCAAGGGCGCCAGGCGGGCGCCAGCCTGCGTAGTGTCCTCCCTTTCCTCTTTGGTGCAAAGGGGGCAAGTGCATGCGAGAGGATCAAGAAAAGGCATCCATTTCGGTGCAACGAGACCAAGACCAGTCCAACGGTGGGAAGGAGGTCATCGTGGAGCCCAGAACGGCGTCACCACAGGGCCTTTAGCAGGCGAGGACCAACTTTAGTCAGGATAAGTGTACCAGATGTTCCCCTTCGAATTGGCCAATTGTTGGCGCCCTTCCCGCTCAAGATTTGGGAAGAGGCCGAGGGCCTTTTCCTATAAATAGGACTAGCCACCCCCAGGGTAGAGGGGAGGAATAGAGCATCTAGAGATCATCGAGCAGTCTAGCAATTGGATCGGAGAGAGAGAGAGAGAGAGAGAGAGAGAGAGAGAGAGAGAGAGAGAGAGAGAAGGGCGATTGAACTCCTCCTAGCAGTTCATCCCCCAGGCCAAGAACAGACCCTCGCTAGGCTGTTCTACCTTGTAGTGTTCATCACCACCAGCCCAAGATGCAATCCACCACACCACACTAGAGTAGGGTATTACACCGCATCGGTGGCCCGAACCAGTATAAACTCTGTGTCTCTTGTGTTGTTCTTTCTGTAGTTAGATCTTTGCAAGACAGAGAGGTAGAGGGCATAATCTCCGCGCGCACCCCAGAGTTCGAACCTCAGGGGTCTGCCGGAACCCGAAATTCGACAAGTACAAGTTATACCATCATGGCGGTTTATCTCCACGGGCTTCAGAGTCGCCAGTGGGCCCTTAGGCCCTTTAGTGAACCGCCATCTTCATGCCTTGGTCTTGGGCTTCTGATGAACCTCTCTTTGTGTAACCCGGCCCCTTCTGGCCGGCTTACACAAATAGTTATATCCCCAACACTAAGGACTAGCCAGAGGAATTTATTTGGAACCAAAACTCAAAGGAAATCTAGTAGTTCCTTTGTAAATCACTAAGGTCCAAATAAACGACAGAAAAGGATTTTGAGTTTAAAATAAATATAATTAAAATCTAGGGGAAGTTGAACTTTGCTGGACTTGATGCTTGACTTGACCCAAAGTGGGGGGGGGGTGGATTTTGGAAGAAAGTTTTCAACATAGGTCATGGCAAGATAGTAATTTTTGAATGGGGAAGAATAAAATTCATAATTTATAGGAATACTTTTTAATAAAAAGGAATTGTAAAAACCTTCCACAAATTATTTGTGTTGAGCAAACACAAGATGAAAAATCTTCAAGACCAAAAATCAAGATTGGGAAGAACTCCTAAAATATTTGTCATAAACAGATTTGAGAAGATGAACCCCTTTTTTTGAAAAATTCAAGTGACCTTCTTTAAATCAAATAAAGAAGTTGATAAAAAATCAAAACCAAAATTTTGGGGTGTTACAATGTGGCTATGGCTCCGGCTCTTGCAGACGCCCGCCTTAGCTCTTGGACCCGTTGAGGTAGCACAGCGAGCCGCCTTAGTACGTCCACCAGGAGATTGGGAACCTCATTTGACAAAGCCACAACGGCTAAAGCACGTTGTGACCCGGTGTAGAGTTGTTCCACCAGGGTATAAGCCGCTTTTAACTTGATCAACATGCTTTGGTTAAGATTCGAGCTCCTGGGGCCTGCATTAACAAACATCGGGTGAGCCGGAGGTGACAATTAAGATGTTAGTCGAAAAAAGATTTGCAGTATTTAACACTTGCAGAATAGCTTGCCAAAGATTGATGAAACCATCTGAGATACATGGCGCTTTAAGCCGGAGAGCTCAGCAGTTGCTTCTGCAAGAGACGCCTCCGCTTTCTCTGCCCGGGTGATCAAGGCGACCTTTTCATCAGACCATGCCTTCTTGTCGGCTTCAAAGCTCTTCTTCAATTTTTCTTGTTCAGATACGTTGAACTCAAATTTGGAATTGGCCTTTTGGGTTTCAGCCTCCTGAGCTTCCAGGCGGCTCTTCAAGTCAGAGATCTCCACTTCAAATTGACTCATGGCGGCCTGTATCAACGCCGGGTTACAGTCAAAATTATTATAATGCAACATTAAGTCCCAAGCACTTTACAAGCAAAGATACTTGACACTTGGGGGCTAATGTATGCTGAAGAACTCTATTTACTGCGGGGGTTCATGGAACTAAGTCCCAAGAATTTTGCAAGCAAAGATACTTGGCACTTGGGGGCTAATGCATATTGCAGTTCAAATATTTTATTACAACATGGTAAGGACCGGTTCAAACATCTTGTTTTAAGCTGACCTTCATGTGCTATAGGATAAGACGGGTTTCTAGCCAACATTACCAAGCTAATATTAAGTCTACAACATATTTTCTTCATAAGCAATAGACTTGGGGGCTAGTATAGTAAGGATGAATAAGGAATAGCAACAAGAGTTATACCTCAGATTTTTGGCGTATCTGTTTCACCATATCAACTTCCAGGTCACGGCTGCGGTGGACTTGACTTATGTAGCCAGAGACAATCTCTCCAATACTCAGATGAGTATAATCAGTGACGTCTAGCTGGGCTTTACGGTGTTCCAAAAGTTCTTCCTTGGCAGAGCACTTGGCAAGTACAGTGGGCCTTCCCGGTTCAACAAACTGAGTCTTAAGGATCTCGACTTCCAGGTCATCTTTTTTGGTCGGGCTAGGAATCTCTGGGTTATCAGAGCCGTCAAGAGCTTGTTTAGCAGGCGGATCAGAAGTTGGTGCTGGAATGTCATGGGATGGTTCAGGCGGCGGCTCATGTGTGGAGGTGTCAGGAGCAGCCGTGCCAAGCTCCGGTTCAGTAACGATAGGGTCTTTTGCGGGCTTATTTTTCTTTGCCCTTTTGTTGGGCTTCACTTGTACGTTGTGTGCAAATCAGAAGGGTTAGTACAAAAGCATCAGTAAGATAAGCATAAGATAAACAGGTTATCATTACCCTAGAGCAGTTTTGTAAGCCGACATGTTGGACTGCATTGATTCGTCAGAGGAAGAACGGGCAGTTTCCTATTCAAAGAGAGGTTAGAGGATGGTATGTAACCTGATTAAGAAGATAATAAGAGTAGATAAGGGACAAAACCTCGACCCGACGCTTCCGAGAAGGAGTATTGGGTAAACCGGAGGATAACTCGTCGCCCCCACTGGTCCGGGTTTGACGGCGGCTCTCATGCTGTTGTTGCTTCAAAAGAAAGTGAGGGTCCAAATGAGCTAAAGGGTGTGAAAACCTTACTTTCCGGGTTACTTGTCGAAATTTCAGTCTTGGCAAGGGTTGTGAGTCGGAGGAAATAGATATTACCTCTTCCTCAACTGCTTGGCTGTTTCCCGTGTCATCCTGAAAGGAATTAATGTCAATAAGATAATGCTAAAAGAGTCAGGGGAGTCAAGGATTACCTCTTCTTCATCATCAGAAGTGTCGTCCAGTTTAAACAAATCTGAAGTGCTTGGCTTCTTTTTCTTCTGGGTTCCGGACATGGTGGCTTTCCTCTCGGCTCTCTTGGTCGCTCTGGCCCGTATTGCAGCCTCATGGTCATACTTAACCTTCCAGAATTTATCATTGGCGTGTGAATAATGAGAAAGGACTATGAGTCAAAGCAAGGTGTTTTACAATGAAAGTACAAATTTTTTAGGTTGATGACTTACTGGAGGAGCCAGATTATTCTTGCAAAACGGAAGTAAGCTGAAGGTGTTACTAACTAGTGAGCCCTCTTTAAAAAGAGATTGGGTCATGGCTTCAACCATATCATCAGGTAAATCATCGGGATAATGACGCAGCGGGTCATCCTTTTCATCTGACTAAGTACACATCAAGCCAGGGCGGAGGCTTAACGGAATTACCCGCCATGAGATCTAGACTCGGACCAAGTCAATGCCATCTAAGCCGTTCCCCAAAAGAACCTTGGTTTTCTTTATGGTAGGAGCAAGCTGTAGACGTTCAATGGCAGATAATTTATTCGGTAGTGGATGGTTGGATTCGAGGCGCAGAGCGCGAAAGCCGGGCAGCGGGTTCTCATTAGCCGGAGAAGCATCCTGACAATAGAACCACGTCTGGTTCCAATCCTTAGGGTGGCTTGGCGGCTCAGCGTATGGGAAAAGGCAGTCCCGCCATCGCTGAATACTGATACCACCAAGTTCCAGGCTGGGCCCATTGGCGCATTCATTCTGGCGGTTTAAGTAAAACAATTCTATGAAAAGTAAGAGGTTGGGTTCTTCTCCAAGATACACCTCGCAAAAGACTTGGAAGTTGCAAATGTTTGATACGGAGTTGGGCCCGATATCTTGAGGTCTGAGGTCGAAAAAGTGCAAGACATCCCAGAAGAACTTTGAGCCGGGTGGATAAAAGCCCCGGCTCATATGATCCGTAAAGACGACCACTTCCCCTTCTTTGGGTTGGGGTTTTTCCTCCGACGGATTAGCAGCACGATAGGACATGACTTCTTTCTTGGGCAGATAGCCAGTCTTCATGAAATCAGACAATGTACTTTCAGTAACAATGGACTTGACCCAGTTACAGGTCACAGGTGCTTTGGGAGCCTTGGGTGCCATTATGCAGATGGAAGCCTATGACAAAATAAAATTTTCTGGTTCAGTTTAAACCGGAGGAGAAAATTTTAAATTCTATTCAAGATGGCGGCTTACGAAGGGGCCTAATGACATATGGCTAATTGTCTCTGGTCAGTTAAGCCGCTATGAATATCAGAAGCAATTAAGTTATTTTAAATCGCCAGGAGTTGGCAAGGCTGTCAATCAGTATTGTCTTTTTAAGCCGGCGGTGAGAGTCGCCGTGGCTAAATGGATCTGACAGAAATAGATTTTTGCCTAAGTGTCGCACAAACAAGTTTCACAGTGGGCAGATATTATTTTGGATCAAACGGGTGTACATAAAAGAAAATATTCTAGACCTAAAACTAGTACAGATGAGTTCATGAGTTCTAAACGAAGCCTCTGTACAAAGAAAAAGGGTCTATTTGCATTTGAAATGGGTGCGAAACAACTACCGCGTCAGTTTTATACCACCTTAAGATCAAGAAAAGGCGGTGGTGGTGAAATTTATGAAGGGTTCATGACGAATAGCGAAGAACACTGAGGAACTCGAGAATCCTAATGTGGATCTGAGGTACAGGGAGGAAGAAACTTACAGATGCAGACTTGCTGCAGGGTTTTGTCGCGGATCTCTGGTCGATTCAGGTCGAAGCAGCGGCCAAGGTCGACGAAGATACGATGCTCTGCGGCGGCGGCGGCGGAGCTCGAGCAGCAGAGAAGTCGCGAGAGGAAGAAGATGACACAAGGGGGAGAATGGAAAAGACCTAGGGGTCGTACCTATTTATAAGGGAAGACTGACTGAGAAAGCGCGAGAAACTAGGAGGCCAGGCGTGATTATCCAGCTATTCCGACGCCTCAATTTTTGAAATGGTCAATAAAGATAAGTATCCGTTGGGATATGACAGAGTAAAATATGAGTTTAATGGAAGATGATGTCACGGCGGGTTATAACCTTTGCACAGACAAAAGACATAGGGCTTTTTTCTTAAGGTATTTAAGATTGACATGAACTGGTTCAAATCAATCTGGGGCCTAATGTTGGGGATATAACTATTTGTGTAAGCCGCCCAGGAGGGGCCGGGTTACGCAAAGGTGATTCATCATATGAAGCCCAAGATCAAACATGAAGATGGCGGTTCAATAAAGGGCCTAAAAGCCCACAGGCGACTTAAGGCCGTAGTGATAAACCGCCATAATGACATGACTTGTATTATAAGGCGGGATTAACTAGTCACCGAGCCGAACATTGTCTACGAGCCGGTCGGGACTCTGTAGGCCGCCGGGCGTCAACCCGTGTATATAAGGGGACGACCCGCAGGCGGCTTAGGGTAAGTAACATCCAATCGAGAACCGGGCATAGCTGATACGTCTCCAACGTATCTATAATTTTTGATTGCTCCATGCTATATCATCTACTGTTTTAGGCAATATTGGGCTTTATTATCCACTTTCATATTATTTTCGGGACTAACCTATTAACCGGAGGCCCAACCCAGATTTGCTGTTTTATGCCTATTTCAGTGTTTCGGGGAAAAGGAATATCAGACGAAGTCGAAACGGAACAAAATCAACTGGAGAAGTTATTTTTGGAAGGAAAGCAACCCAAGGAACTTGGAGTGCACGTCAGGGGAGGTACGGGCTGCCCACGAGGGTGGGGGCGTGCCCCCTGCCTCGTCGGGCCCCCGTGGCTCCTCCGACGTAATTCCGGCTCCTATATATATATCCACGTACCCTAAAACTTCTAGAACAGAGATTAGATCGGGAGTTCCGCCGCCACAAGCCTCTGTAGCCACCAAAAACCTCTCGGGACCCTATTCCGGCACCCTGCCGGAGGGGGGACCCTCACCGGTGGCCATCTTCATCATCCCGGCGCTCTCCATGACGAAGAGGGAGTAGTTCACCCTCGGGGCTGAGGGTATGTACCAGTAGCTATGTGTTTGATCTCTCTCTCTCTCGTGTTCTTGATTTGGCACGATCTAGATGTATCGTGAGCTTTGCTATTATAGTTGGATCTTATGTTTCTTCTCCCCATCTACTCTCTTGTAATGGATTGAGTTTTCCCTTTGAAGTTATCTTATCAGATTGAGTCTTTAAAGATTTGAGAACACTTGATGTATGTCTTGCCGTGCGTATCTGTGGTGACAATGGGATATCACGTGCCACTTGATGTATGTTTTGGTGACCAACTTGCGGGTTCCGCCCATGAACCTATGCATAGGGGTTGGCACATGTTTTCGTCGTGATTCTCCAGTAGAAACTTTGGGCACTCTTTGAGGTTCTATGTGTTGGTTTGAGTAGATGAATTGAGATTGTGTGATGCATATCGTATAATCATACCCACAGATACTTGAGGTGACATTGGAGTATCTAGGTGACATTAGGGTTTTGGTTGATTTGTGTCTTAAGGTGTTATTCTAGTACAAACTCTAGGGCTGTTTGTGACACTTATAGGAATAGCCCAACGGATTGATTGGAAAGAATAACTTTGAGGTGGTTTCGTACCCTACCATAATCTCTTCGTTTGTTCTCCGCTATTAGTGACTTTGGAGTGACTTTTTGTTGCATGTTGAGGGATAGTTATGTGATCCAATTATGTTATTATTGTTGAGAGGACTTACACTAGTGAAAGTATGAACCCTAGGCCTTGTTTCCTATCATTGCAATACCGTTTACGCTCACTTTTACCGCTCTCTACCTTGCTGTTTTTATATTTTCAGTTTACAAAAACCCACATCTACCATCCATATTGCACTTGTATCACCATCTCTTCGCCGAACTAGTGCACCTATAAAATTTACCATTGTATTGGGTGTGTTGGGGACACAAGAGACTCTTTGTTATTTGGTTGCAGGGTTGTTTGAGAGAGACCATCTTCATCCTACGCCTCCCACGGATTGATAAACCTTAGGTCATCCACTTGAGGGAAATTTGCTACTGTCCTACAAACCTCTGCACTTGGAGGCCCAACAATGTCTACAAGAAGAAGGCTGTGTAGTAGACATCAAGCTCTTTTCTGGCGCCGTTGCCGGGGAGGCTAGGTAAGTGAAGGTATATCTTTAGATCTTGCAATCGAATCTTTTTGTTTCTTGTTTTATCACTAGTTTAGTCTATAAAAGAAAACTACAAAAAAATGGAATTGAGTTTACCTCACACGCTTCATCTTTTTAATATCTTTCGTGAGTATGATGGAAAGGAAAATTGTGCCAAAGTGTTAGAAGAAGAATGCATTAAAATGTTTGGCACTAAATCTTTGAATGATGAGCATGATTGCAATGTTGTTAGTACTAATTCTTTGAATATCCGTGATGCTAATAATGATTGCACTAGTTATGATGAAAATGCCTCCTGTAAACATGTCAATTTTTGTGGAGTGCATTGGGTTTGCAAGTACACACCAAATAGGGAAGATAGATATTGCAAGAGGCATAAGTATTTAGAAACTAAACTGTTGCAAGAAAGTCTTGATGTGAGTGCTGAAAATTTAAAATATCTTTACCGTACTTGTGAACTTCGCAATGAGCATGGTAATTTAAATATCAAATACGAATTGTTTCATGACCGAATCGTGTCCAAAAATTTTGATGACTTGATTTCCCTTGCACATTATAATGAACTTAGTTTGCTTTTGGGTTATGAAGAAATGAAACGTCAAACTAAGCATATTCCAGAATATAACTTTGAGAAATTCCTCGATATTGATCTAGAGAAGATTTATATGTATTGTGCAGTGAATTGTATTGAAAATCCTTATATTGCCAATTACATAAATAAAAGAAAATAAATAGAGGATGAAGAGAATACTAATGAAAGGAAGAGACTTCCCAATATCCTTCTATTATTTCTTATGATGAATCAGGTAACGAGGAGGAGCCTTCTACTCAACCAATCTCATTAATAAGGAGCTCCAAAAAGAGGATTGAACCCACACATGATGTGAAGAAGAAGAAAAGAAAAAGGAAGAGAGGTAAAAAGGTATCTATCCCAAGTAAAGTTGCTCCTATTATTGTTGTGCCTCATGAAAATGAAGATGGTACACTTGATGATGATCTCGCTATGCCTATTGCTTGTTGTGATGATTATGATTGGGAAGACAGTGATACTTCTTATGATCTTGAAAATCTTTTTGGCACTTGCTTGGAAGAATATAATAATTGCTATACTATTGGTGCTATCAATACTATTAATGATGAGAGTGATTATGCTTATGATATGAAAAGTCCCAAGCTTGGGGAAGCTATGTTTGATGAGGATGACATATTTGAGAATATATTTGCTGTAATTAATGTTTGTCCCAAGCTTGGGGATGCTATGTTTAATAATGAAGATATTTTTAGCCTCTCAAGTTTTGATATGCAAAGTTGTTATGATGATAGCATGCCTTCTACCTATGATGATTATATTTATAAAAGTGGGTTTGGTAGAGTGTCAACTTTAGGAAGGAGTGATCCCACTATTTTGGAGGATGTTGAATCTTATAATATTTATGAAAGTGGATTTGGAGAGGTCATGACTTTATTTAGTGATGTATCCACTATTTCGGAAGAGGTTTCAATTGATTATGATGAGAACAAAGTTGCTACTTATGATGATTATTGTGATAAAACTTATGCTATAAAGAGTAGTGATGATTATATTTATAAAACTTGTCATGATTATGAGTACCCTTTCTCTGAACATTACTCTTTTAATGTGGAAACAATTTATAATATTCAAGTCTCTTATGATAATCCCACTATTCGGAATGAGAAGAACTTTGCTTATGTGGAGAGTAATAAAAATTCTATGCTAGTAGATCATGAAAAGAATGATTTAGGTGCTGGTTATATTGTTGAATTCATTCATGATGCTACTGAAAATTATTATGAGGGAGGAATATATGCTTGTAGGAATTGCAATAATATCAAGTTTCCTCTCTATGTGCTTAAGGTTTTGAAGTTATGCTTGTTTTACCTTCCTATGCAAGTTGATTATTGTTCCCATAAGTTGTTTGCTCACAAAATCCATATGCATAGGAAGTAGGTTAGACTTAAATGTGCTAGTCATATTCTTCACGATGCCCTCTTTATGTTTCAATTCTTATCTTTTATGTGAGCATCATTGAAATCATCATGCCTAGCTAGGGGCGTTAAACGATAGCGCTTGTTGGGAGGCAACCCAATTTTATTTTATTTTCTTGCTTTTTGGTTCTGTTTAGGAATAAATAATCCATATATCTTCTGATTAGATGTGGTTTTATGTTTTAATTAGTGTTTGTGCCAAGTAGAGCCTTTGGGAAGACTTGGGTGAAGTCTTTATGATCATGCTGTAAAAAACAGAAACTTTAGCGCTCACGAGATTAGCTTCAACGTTTTACCAGAGAGTGCTATTTAGTTGATTCTTTTTGAAGATGATTACTAGACAAATTCCTCAGGTCCACCAATTTATTTTAGAATTTTTTAAGTTCCAGAAGTTTGTGTTAGTTGCAGATTACTACAGACTGTTCTGTTTTTGACAGATTCTGTTTTCATTGTGTTGCTTGCTTATTTTGATGAATCTATGGCTAGTAAAATAGTTTATAAACCATAGAGAAGTTGGAATACAGTAGGTTTAACAAAAATATAAATAAAGAATGAGTTCATTCAGTACCTTGAAGTGGTTTTTTGTTTTCTTTTGCTAACGGAGCTCACGAGTTTTCTGTTAAGTTTTGTGTTGTGAAGTTTTCAAGTTTTGGGTAAGGATTCGATGGACTATGGAATAAGGAGTGGCAAGAGCCTAAGCTTGGGGATTACCAAGGCACCCCAAGGTAATATTCAAGGATAACCAAGCGTCTAAGCTTGGGGATGCCCCGGAAGGCATCCCCTCTTTCGTCTTCGTTCATCGGTAACTTTACTTGGAGCTATATTTTTATTCACCACATGATATGTCTTTTGCTTGGAGCGTCATTTTATTTTCTTTAGCTTTGCTTGCTGTTTGAATAAAGTACTAATATATGAAATTATTAAATGCGAGAGTCTTCACATAGTTGCATAATTATTCAACTACTCATTGATCTTCACTTATATCCTTCGGAGTAGTTTGTCGTTTGCTCTAGTGCTTCACTTATATCTTTTAGAGCATGGTGGTAGTTTTATTTTCAAGAAATAGATGAACTCTCATGCTTCACTTATATTATTTTGAGAGTCTTAAATAGCATGGTAATTTTCTTAAAATCCTGATATGCTAAGCATAAAAGATTTGTAAGAATTCTTATGAGTGTATTGAATACTAAGAGAAGTTTGATGATTGATGATTGTTTTGAGATATGGAGGTAGTGATATCAAAGTTGTGCTAGTTGAGTAGTTGTGAATTTGAGAAATGCTTGCGTTGAAGTTTTCAAGTCCCGTAGCATGCATGTATGGTAGACGTTATGTAACAAAATTGAAACATGAGGTGTTATTTGATTGTCCTCCTTATGAGTGGCGGTCGGGGATGAGCGATGGTCTTTTCCTACCAATCTATCCCCCTAGGAGAATGCGCGTCGTGCCTTGGTTTTTGATGGCTTGTAATTTTTGCAATAAGTATATGAGTTCTTTATGACTAATGTTGAGTCCATGGATTATACGCACTCTCACCCTTCCATCATTGCTAGCCTCTACGGTACCGTGCATTGCCCTTTCTCACATTGAGAGTTGGTGCAAACTTCGTCGGTGCATCCAAACCACGTGATATGATACACTCTTTCACACATAAACCTCCTTATATCTTCCTCAAAACAGCCACCATACCTACCTATTATGGCATTTCCATAGCCACTCCGAGATATATTGCCATGAAACTTTCCACCATACCGTTCTTCATGACATATCCATCATTGTCATATTGCTTAGCATGATCATGTACTTGACATAGTATTCATGGCAAAGCCACCGTTCATAATTCTTTCATACATGTCACTCTTGATTCATTGCATATCCCGTTATACCACCGAAGGCATTCATATAGCGTCATACTATGTTCTAGTATCGAGTTGTAATCATTGAGTTTTAAATAAATAGAAGTTTGATGATCATCATTCAATAGAGCATTGTCCCAAAAAGAAAGAGAAAGGCCAAAAAAAAGAAGGCCCAAAAAATAAGAAAATAAAAAGGGGCAATGCTACTATCCTTTTACCACACTATCGCTTTAAAGTAGCACCATGTTCTTCATATAGCGAGTCTCCTATATTGTGCTTCAAAGTAGCACCATATTCTTCATGATAGAGAGTCTCTTGTTTTGTCACTTTCATATACTAGTGGGAACTTTTCATTATAGAACTTGGCTTGTATATTCCAACGATGGGCCTCCTCAAGTGCCCTAGGTCTTCATGAGCAAGCAAGTTGGATGCACACCCACTAGTTTCTTTTGTTGAGCTTTCATACATTTATAGCTCTAGTGCATCCGTTGCATGGCAATCCCTACTCCTTGCATTAACATCAATCGATGGGCATCTCCCTAGCCCATTGATTAGCCTCGTTGATGTGAGACTTTCTCCTTTTTGTCTTCTCCACATAACCCCCATCATTATATTCTATTCCACCCATAGTGCTATATCCATGGCTCACGCTCATGTATTGCGCGAAGATTACAATGATAAATATGTTAGGTAGCATTCCACATCAAAAATTCTGTTTTTATCATTTACCTACTCGAGGACGAGCAGGAATTAAGCTTGGGGATGCTTGATACGTCTCCAACGTATCTATAATTTTTGATTGCTCCATGCTATATTATCTACTGTTTTAGGCAATATTGGGCTTTATTATCCACTTTTATATTATTTTTGGGACTGACCTATTAACCGGAGGCCCAGCCCAGATTTGCTGTTTTATGCCTATTTCAGTGTTTCGAGGAAAAGGAATATCAGACGGAGTCGAAACGGAACGAAATCAACTGGAGAAGTTATTTTTGGAAGGAAAGCAACCCAGGGAACTTGGAGTGCACATCAGGGGAGATACGGGCTGCCCACGAGGGTGGGGGCGCGCCCACCCCCCTAGGGCGCGCCTCCTGCCTCGTGGGGCCCCCGTGGCTCCTCCGACGTACTTCTGGCTCCTATATATATCCACGTACCCTAAAACTTCCAGAACAGAGATTAGATCGGGAGTTCCGCCGCCGCAAGCCTCTGTAGCCACCAAAAACCTCTCGGGACCCTGATCCGGCACCCTGCCGGAGGGGGGACCCTCACCGGTGGCCATCTTCATCATCCCGGCGCTCTCCATGACAAGGAGGGAGTAGTTCACCCTCGGGGCTGAGGTTATGTAACAGTAGCTATGTGTTTGATCTATCTCTCTCTCTCTCTCTCTCTCTCTCTCCTCTCTCTCTCTCTCGTGTTCTTGATTTGGCACGATCTTGATGTATCGCGAGCTTTGCTATTATAGTTGGATCTTATGTTTCTTCTCCCCCTCTACTCTCTTTTAATGGATTGAGTTTTCCCTTTGAAGTTATCTTATCGGATTGAGTCTTTAAAGATTTGAGAACACTTGATGTATGTCTTGCCGTGCGTATCTGTGGTGACAATGGGATATCACGTGCCACTTGATGTATGTTTTGGTGACCAACTTGCGGGTTCCACCCATGAACCTATGCATAGGGGTTGGCACACGTTTTCGTCGTGATTCTCTAGTAGAAACTTTGGGCACTCTTTGAGGTTCTATGTGTTGGTTTGAATAGATGAATTGAGATTGTGTGATGCATATCGTATAATCATACCCACAGATACTTGAGGTGACATTGGAGTATCTAGGTGACATTAGGGTTTTGGTTGATTTGTGTCTTAAGGTGTTATTCTAGTATGAATTCTAGGGCTGTTTGTGACACTTATAGGAATAGCCCAACGGATTGATTGGAAAGAATAACTTTGAGGTGGTTTCGTACCCTACCATAATCTCTTCGTTTGTTCTCCGCTATTAGTGACTTTGGAGTGACTTTTTGTTGCATGTTGAGGGATAGTTATGTGATCCAATTATGTTATTATTATTGAGAGGACTTACACTAGTGAAAGTATGAACCCTAGGCCTTGTTTCCTATCATTGCAATACCATTTACGCTCACTTTTACCGCTCGCTACCTTGCTGTTTTTATATTTTCAGTTTACAAAAACCCATATCTACCATCCATATTGCACTTGTATCACCATCTCTTCGCCGAACTAGTGCACCTATACAATTTACCATTGTATTGGGTGTGTTGGGGACACAAGAGACTTTTTGGTTATTTGGTTGCAGGGTTGTTTGAGAGAGACCATCTTCATCCTACGCCTCCCACGGATTGATAAACCTTAGGTCATCCACTTGAGGGAAATTTGCTACTGTCCTACAAACCTCTGCACTTGGAGGCCCGACAACGTCTACAAGAAGAAGGTTGTGTAGTAGACATCAATAGCGTATCTCGCTCCCTGGTCATCAAAACCCTAGCAATACCAACCCAACTAGACATAGGGTTTTACCTTCATCATAAGAGGCCGGACTAGTATAAAAAATCTCTCGTGTCCCTTGTCCCATTAACCCCTTTAAGCTTCCTAGTTGCGATGGCTCCACGACTAAGTCCTTTCACGAGGACATCTGCCGTGACAATTCCATGACAGAAGGGATGGGCCTCGTTCCCGTCCCCAATAAAGCAAGGGGACACCTAAGCGATGCACTAAATGCATCTTGTCCTGTAATACGAGCGATAAGCTCGCAACACTGTAGGCCTTTCCACCTCCTGTGTGCCACTATGGCAACCCCTTTCGACTATAAAAGGAGGCCCATGGCATATTGGAGAGGGATTCGGCTCTTTGAAACCACACATCCACCATAGCTAGTTTGAGAGCCTAAGAACTCTCTGAAATACAGCCACCAAAGCAGGACTAGGGTATTACGCATCCTCGCGGCCCGAACATGGGTAAACAAACCTTCTGTTGACTACTAATCCTGCCCCTCTCACAACCCTACGCCCCGGCAACCATAGTAGGGATTCTTGTGATCCCATAGGTGTCGTTTCCCACCGACAAAGACGATGGTATTCGGACACCGGAAGTGTTTTTGGGGGTACCGGGTACTTATTGTGTCACTAGAAGGGCTTCCGGTCATCCCCGGCAAAAGATATAGGCCTTATGGGCCAAGAGGTGAAACACACCAGCCAGAAGGGTCTGGTGCACCCCCATATGGGCCGACCTAGGAGGAGAAGGAAATAGGAGAAGGGAAAGGAAAGAGTGGAATAAGATTCCCCCTTCCTTCCCTCTTGACCCTCTTTCCTTCCCCCTTAGTTAAATATGGCAGGGGCGCCACTTGGGGGGACCCCAAGTAGGATTCAGCCTACTTAGGGCGCCTCCTGGCAGCCTCCCCTCTCCCTCCCACCTTGGCGTCAGACTCTATCAGGGGCCTTGCCTTGCCAACACCAGGTCCTGACGGGGGAATCTTTGGCTCGCCGTCTGCTGGTTCCGTCGTCTCCACTGCCTCCTCGTCGACCTCCCTCTGTGCCACTAGTGCGGCGCTGACCACTTGATTCATTGCCGCTAGGTACAGCAGCAACGGTTCTTGTGGTTTAGGCGCAACCAGTATTGGCATGGAGGAAAGATATTTCTTCGGATCCTGCAACGCTGCCTCAGCTTCTGGGGTCCACTCCATCGGGACTGCCTTCTTCAAATTTTTTGAAAAAGGGGAGGGCGTGCTCGGCGGACTTGGAGATGAATCGGCTAATGGCGGCGACGCAGCCGGTGAGCCGACACACGTCCTTGATCCGCTTGGGCACCTCAATCTATTAAATAGCCTTGATCTTGTCTGGGTTTGGCTCGATCCCGCGCAGCGACACAAAGAATCTGAGAAGCTTGCCGAACGAAACGCTGAAGACACACTTCTCAGGATTCAGGTTAAGGTTGATCTTGCGCAGGTTGGCAAATGTCTCTTCCAGATATTGCACAAGAGTTGCCCCGTCCTTGGTTTTGACTACTATGTCATCCATGTATGCCTCCATATTTCTATGGAGCTGGGGTTCAAAACCAATTTGGACTGCTCTTGCAAACGTCGAGCCAACACTCTTCAACCCGAAAGGCATCCGTAAAAAGCAATACGTACCACATAGGGTGATGAATGCTATCTTCTCTTCATCTTCTCTCGTGATGAAGATTTGGTGGTAGCCCGAGTAGGCGTCGAGGAATGAAAGCAGATCACACCTGGCCGTGGAGTCGACAATCTGGTCGATGCGTGGCAATGGGAAGGGGTCTTTAGGACAAGCCTTATTGATGTCTGTGTAATCAATACACAGCCTCCACTTCCCATTTACCTTGCGCACCACTACCGGATTGGCGAACCACGTCGGATGGAGCACTCCTCTCACCAAACCCGCTGCTTCCAACTTCCTGATCTCCTCTGTGATGAACTTCTGCCTCTCCAGAGCATGCTTTCTTACCTTCTGCTTGACGGGCCACGCATGAGGACAGACAGCTAGGTGGTGCTCAATCACCTCCCTGGGAACACCGGGGACGTCGGATGCTTGCCACGCAAACACGTCAACATTCGCCCATAGGAAGGTGACGAGCGCGCCTTCCTATTTGCTGTCGAGGGTGGAGCCTATGGTGAATGCCCCTCCCATGCCATCCTCCCTGACGGACACCCTCTTGGTCTGCGGTGGTTCAGCTCTGGATTTCTTGCTCTTGCCGGTAGAGCTCTGTGGCACGTCCTCGACGGTAGCACAACACTCCGAGCAGGTGCGCTTGCCGGAGTGGGTGCGAGAGGTCTTGCCGGGCTTCTTCTTCCCTCCCTGGGCTCCAGCGGCAGGAGCAAGTGCTTTGGTGGCAGCAGCTGCAACTGCTTCCCGGTAGAGTTGGTCGGCGCAAATCAGCGTGTCCTTCTTATAAGAGGGGAGGGAGATGATAGTCAACGGCCCGGGCATATTTAGCATGTTGTAGGCGTAGTGCGACACCGCCATGAACTTGGCTCGTGCTGGGCGGCTGAGGATCCTGTTGTAGGGCAATGGGATCTCGGCCACGTCGAAGACGATCCTCTTCGTCCTGTGGTTCAACTCCACTCTAAACATCACGGGCAGCGTGACCTTCCCTTTCGGCTGGCTCCTCCCCGGATTGACCCCTTGAAACGTGCCCGTTTCGTCGAGGTCTCCATCAGGGATTTGCAGCCTTTTGATCACGAGGGGCGAGATCAAGTTCAGGACGGCCCCACCGTCGACCAACATCTTGTTCACCTTGAGGTTGCATATCGTTGGGGAGACCAACAACGACAAACACCCGACCGCGGTTGTGCAGTCGGGTGGTCCTCGGCGTCAAAGATGAGGGGCGTGCTGGACCACTTCAGTGGCTTCTGAGCGTCGAACGACAGCTCCGCTGCTGTAATCTCACGCGCCCACTACTTGAGCTGGCGGTGAGAAGTATGCAGCGAGGCACCACCGTCGACGCACATGGCCTCCATAGCCTTCTGGAACTCTTGATCGCCGGACTCGCCGTCCTCGTCATGATCATCGTCTTCTTGCTTCTTGTCACGGCCCCGAGCGGGCCTCTCTTGCTAGTCGTCCTTGTCGCGACGGCCTCCTTGCAGTACAAAAAAATACACTTCCGTGATGATACGTGTTTGTCACAGTAGGCTGCGTTTTTTGTCATGCATGTACATCCATGACAAATTTATGACAGAATCAAGATAGTCATATCTGTGCTGTCATAGAAGTGTTCCATGACATTACCAAAATTATCATCACGGAAGTGTCCACTTCCATGACGATAAATCGCGCGTCACAGAAGTGCTTTCGTCAAGGGTGACCGACACGTGGCATCCACCGTAACGGAACACCGTTAAGCTATCGGGTCGAGTTTTGGATCCGAAAACCCGTTAACAGCCCCGACCAATGGGGATTTTCCACGTGCATTGGCTGGAGGAGACACGTGTCAGGTCCGCGTTGGCACATGTGTCACTCATCCAATGGGCGAGACGCGCCTACGATACGTTGACACTTGGACCGGCCCATCAAGTTTAAATGGGCCAGCCCAACTGAAGGCCCACAAGATTTTGTGGACCATAATGGGCTGGCCCAGCTAAAGGCCCACGAGATTTTGCGGACCATAATGGGCTGGCCCAGCTAAAGGCCCACAAGATTTTGCGGGCCATAATGGGCCGGCCCAGGTAAAGGCCCACAAGATTTTTGTGTGCCATAATGGGCCGGCCCAGGTAAAGGCCCACAAGATTCTTGCGGATCATAATGAGCCGGCCCAGCTAAAGGCCCACGAGATTTCACCGACATTAATGGGCCGACCCAGCTGTAGGCCCACAAGATTTTGAGGACCCTAGTAGGACGACCCATTAACTGGCTGCCATGTTTTGGGCCAAATGCCGGCCCATATTTGATCCGGTCCATTAATGGCCTGCCACGCTCCGGGCCTAATAGTGGCCAATATGAGATCTAGCCCGTTAAAAGCCTACCATGTTCTGGGCCAAATTACGGCCCAGATCAGGTCCGACCCTTTAAGAGGCTTTGGGCTCAATTATGGCCCATATCAGATTCGACACGTCAACTGGACACTATGCTTTTGGGCCCACTTGCTAAAGGCCCACTTAGTAATTCGGCCTGATATTAGTTTTGGCCTGTTAAGGGCCCATTTAACATTGTGGCCCTATATTAATTTCGGCCTGTTAAAAGCCTGTCATATAGTTGGGCGTAACTACGGCCCGGTTTGCATCCGTCCTGCTCGCAGCCGATATCTGATTGGGCCAAACAAGGGCCGAGACAATTTTGGCATGTTAAAAGCTCGTGATTTGATTCGCACAATCATGGACTAGGTTCATTTCGGGCTGCTGCTGGCCCGTGAGCTGTTCGGCACGTTTCAGGCCCAACCTACATCGTGATTGCATGACGGCCCGATTACGTATCGTAATTTTACGGTTTGGCCGGTTTACTACGAAGACAGGATATATATATAGTAAAATAACTGTAGCATCGTGAATAATAAAAAACCTAGACTATACAATAAAGAAATTACGGCATATTACATCCATTGGGCATAAAAGTTCGCCACTATGATAATAAAGCACAAGCAGACAGCAAATTACATACACTGGGCATCAAAGATCGCCACCAGTGCAAATAAACACGCTGACAAAATAATATACAAAACCGAAAGCACTTCAATAGAGTTTGAGAAAGGTTAGCCCTTCTGGGGAGCTGCAGCGCAAGCAGCTGAGCAAGATGATGAGACTGCGCTTGTTCAACACTTATATCTTCCTCACTCTGAAAGATAAACAAGCAGACAGATGACAGATTTTGCACATAAAAGTATCAGTGCTGACAATTCATCACATTTCTTACTGACGAATAAAGTGACGCAGTTTAAAATTGCATTAACACAATATGGTATTGTTCAGGTCAAGACATGGCAGGAAATGACATTGTGAAAGGGTTGGCAGCTTCACGACACCACTAGATTACATATCAAGAACTCATAAGTATCAATGGTTAGTGTGATGTCAATTTGTACCATTTCAGATTGGCAAATAAAGAGATGGTTTAAATAATAGTAGAATGATATGACATTGTTCATAGTTAAGACATTGCAGAATATAACATTGTGCTGTAGTGGGTAGGTTTACCACACCACTGGATTACAGATGAAGAACAGAAGCATACATGCAGTGCAAAAGAAGATCACTTGCTCTATATAGTTTAATTTACACGGACAAATATATACAACAAAGTTTGAAGGCTTGAGATGGACAAACTTACATTATTGGTGAAGACAGGCTCTATAAAGGCCTTGTCCATGCTGATGGGGGGGCAATTCAAGAAGTTTACCATAGAATCTTCTTCAAAAGCATTGCCTTTATTCTACATTTTGTTAAGAGTAAATATAGATACGATAATATACGAAAAAATGGAGAATATTTAAGATAAGATGAAGAGTGATGCTACATAACCAAGTAGCTATAAATTTAAGTGCAGCAATATAGGCAAAAGGTACAGCCAAGAGCAATGCACAACTAAACTTCTTCAGTACCAACCTTATGGTAAGAGTAAGTATAGATCTGATGTGTAGAAAATGGAGGGCAAAGGAAAATAAGCTGCAGAGTGATGGTACATGAACAACTACCTGTCATTATAAGTACACAGATAAAGGACAACATGTACTTACAAGAACAATGCAGAGCTAAAAAAACATTGGCATTGGATATATTCTACACTATTGTAACCATTCATACAGATCAGATAATTTGGAGCGAACAATTGATAAGCAAGCTATCATGCATACTGCTGTCACATAATGAACCAGGTATGTATGCAAGTACAGTGATACAGGACAACAGGTACTAACAAGAGCAAAGCATCGGACATCATATTTGCGATATCTTATCGTTCTTGTTAAACCGGCATTCTTCTTCGATCATATTTCCTGTCATTCTTGTTAAACCTGAATTCTTCTTCGAGCAGATTTCCTGCAAAAAAGATCCATAAGGCACATGCGGAAAAGTAGAAGTTCAAATTGTCATGTGATTGCATAGACAGTACCTCATCCTGGGAACGAGACCAGTGCATAACAAGGTTTTTCCATTCAATGTCTTCTAAATTTAGCACAGGAGACTTCACCCGAAATTCGTTTATAGACTTGCCATCAAAGTGTGATTTCCTCAGGTAACACCCATACTGCTGCAATGCTTCCTTGAAAAGCACAAGCAAGCTTTGCTCGTCATGACTATCCAGATTGACCCTCGCCTAGTTACAACAATGTAATGTAAATCATTGATGTGTTCAATCAGCAGAAAAAAGGAAAATAATAAACAGGAATAATAGCACTTACATGTAAGTTGGACAGGAAGATGTGAAAATGGTGTTTGTCTTCACAATAATCTTCCCATGATGGGAATATATGCACGTAGTCCCTAACAACATTGAAAGCATTGTCTTTTAAATTGGGAATAAATGGAATGGGGTTCCAATCTGCAGGAATTGGCCGTCTCTGCAGTTGGGATAGGTCTTCGGCCGGTGGACTTGCTGTACTTTTCGCTGGAGTGGGATTGTACAGTTGGTGCTATGGCAAATGAAATCGATATACCTTTTGCTGGAGTGCAGGTCCTGTGTGGTGGGGCTAGTGGTGTGGCCAGTGAAGTATGGGTACAGTCTGCTGGAGTCGGTCCTACGTTTTGTGTCACTGGTTGTACAACCAATATAAGTGGGGTGCTGTCTGATTTCTCCGGCACCACCATGTTTTTCAAGGACTTTGCTGGTGCTCCTTCAGGTTCGGCAATCACCCACTTCCTTTTTGATGTCTGATGCACAAGAACAACATCTGAGTGGAAAAACATGGTATGATGACTGATGGAATATGTATTGATAATGGATGGGCATGGCATCTCGACATATATGATGAGTAAACTAAGCATATGGCGGTGCAACAAAGTAGAAGAAATGCAAGAAAACATATGCAAGATACCCGCAATCAATAAAACATTGCCAAATTAGAACGGGCACCTTGATGGGTGAACAGGACAGGCCATCTGCCTTTGACTCCTCGAGGTTAGAATAGTCATTAGGATCATATTCTGAACAAGAATCAACTGGTCGGGAGCATATGCATTCCATTGCATCCAGAATGGCACTCAATGCCTTGGTGCCAATTTTGTAAGTCATTGCAGTGTTTAGCTTCAAGAGTGGACTGCTGCTAGTGCGACACAAAGCAGCTACACAGATCATAATGTAGATATAACGGGAAAACCTTAAGCATCAGAGTAAAATCAGCAAAGTGGAACTTGCTGGAATATATGTTCTAGTATTGCCGGTATGGCTAGAAACGCTTCGGATACCAGCTCTCTTCAAGTGAAGGTGCGGTACTGTTAATATCAGTGTAACTCTCAAAGGAGACACAGCTCCCCACATTTCCTTGCTGTTCTTATAGGATTCAAGTGGGCAGGACACTACAAATCCTATTCCTATTTTTACAAGATCCTACGAATCAAAGAGGCTCAAAGTGTCCATCACAACCGACCGTATAGACCTCAACACTGCAAATGTCCCTGCTCATCTTTAGTACAAGGAACATACTGTACTACTGTCATACTCCCTCCGTTCCACTATGGATCACATACAAATGTATCCAGATACATTTTAGAGTGTAGATTCACTCATTTTGCTCCATATGTAGTCCATGGTGGAATCTATACAAAGACTTGTATTTAGGAACGGAGAGAGTACATATTAAAGAAGAACGGAAGAGGAATATGGTAAAGAAAGAGCAAGCATATTTTGGATAATAAAATGTTTGTTGCGCAGTGCCCACACATGATGAACCAGAGCGCATTAAGAATGCTACTCCCAGCTGTCTCTCGACCATTTCAGGCGGTTGGATGAAGATCCTACGTCTCCTAACCCTTCTTCTTCCTTGTCTCTGATCCTTCCCATACAGAACACCGCACGGGCCGCCGGCCGGACCACCGGCCCCCACCGCCTGTGTTCCTCCGCCACCCCCACCCCACCCCCGCCCCAACCACCACCCGCATTGAGTTTTCTTCGTTCGGCGAGGCCCCACAACCACCCGAGCCCCTTCAATCGCATTGGCGAACTCCGGCGAGCTCTGAAAAATCGACTGACCCAATTTTGAAATTTAGTCTACTGTAATTTAACTGGTGTGGAATATAAAAGGGGAAAACCATAAGCATTGGGTCTATAGTGTTGAGCGTGCCATGGCGGATCTGAAGGTGCAAACCGGACAAAGGCAACTTGCAACTAAGACAAGAAATCAGAGTAAAGCAGTGGCGATCTATTTTCTTGCTGCGATAAATAAGTTGAGCAGATACGAAAGAGTACCACCTCTGGTGCGACGCCGTGTACACATCTGCTGAGAATTTGACGGTGTTGCGGTAGCGATGGCTGTCGGCGGCGTGGAAGCAGATCTAGGAGGGTAGACAGTGGTGGCGGGGCGCGGTGGACGAGACGGTCATAGGAGCGGTGCCGGCAAGGTGGACGACGGAGGGGATGAAGCGAGAGGATGGGATGCAAGGATCCCGGTCTGAAGCCGTGGATGAGAGAGGTCGATCTCTTGTAATGGACGGTGGCGTCGGGGTATCAGCTCCGGCATGGTGGAGGAGGACGGCGGTGGATGGGGTGGCGGACGGCGGCGGACGGAGGAGGGTGGGGTGGAGAGGGCGGAGTACGAATGGGGAAAAGGGAGGTAGAGAGGAAGGGGGGAACATGTATTCAGGGCGCGCTTGTCTCAAATGCGAGGAAATTTACAAACTTAGCCCCCATTTCAAATTTCTACTACATCACAACAACATTAGTCGGTTGGGGATAGGACGGTAATCTTGCATACACCGAATATTTGCCGACGAGAGTTTGTTTTTGGCGCCCACCGTGTATGAATATGAATCGGGGAGGGAGTCGATTTAGGCCGAGGACACACTGTGTTTTGGCGCCCACCGTGTATGAATCCGGGTGAGAGGCAGTTACGTCACATTTGGGTGAAATTACAAACCTACCCCTATCGAAACCTATAGAAATCCAGCAGATAGGCTTTGCGTGGCAGGGATAAGCATTTACCGTGCCAACTCAATTCGAATCCCGTTTGTATTCTATTTTATTTCGGGCGGGATCCATTTTCAATTGGAATTACATTCTATATACATCATTTTTTTATATATACTTTCAAAAGCACAACACCATTTATACATAAATATGATTTACAAATGGCATGATCTCAGATTCATAAGGTTGTATCCATCAATTTGGATTTTCAAATATTTGAAACCACTTTATGTTGAAACCCAATGTATTCATTCCTCGCTAACTGTCTCCAATTAATGTGTGTTTCATGCGGGTTTTTTTATTTCTCAAACATGTATAATGTGTTTCACACACGCAACATATAGTGTAATCCCGTATAGACATTAATTTCATATAAACCATGCATTGTTTGTAATTGAAGAATCTATGGATCACCAATATTGATAAACTATATAACATTACACGTGTGCCCAAATTCAAATGAATATGCATGTTTGATACACCAATTTGCGTTATGATATTATCGATGTTGTGATCTCCAGTTTAAATATTTGAATCCCCTTTAATCCAGATATTTGTCTCATATAGCTATCACTCATGCTTATATAGGACTATCTCTCTGGACCTATACACGTTCATCATCTCTCAGGTATCTCTCATGCTACCTGTATGTCGGCAATGATCTTTTATCTTCATAACACACTGACGGTACTCTCTCCCTCGACCTTCATCACTCTATCTCTCTCTAAGTATATCTCCCTCCCTTCTATGTGTCTCTAACTATGATTCTCCATGTGGAATCTCTTTCTCTCACACAAACACAAAACTTTGTCTCCCGGGGTGTCATTTCTCTCTACTATTCCCATGTGTGCCACTCGCACACCCCTCTCCTTAGATATGAGAACCTACGACTCTTCCTCTTCAATATCACTTTCTCACACACAAACACAAACTCTGTCTCCTAGGGTCTCATATTTCTCCATTGTTCTCTTGTATGTCGCTCACACACACCCTCTCTCCCTAGAGATATCTTGCGTTCCCTCGTATGTCTATCTAGCTATCACTCTCGTTGTGAAATATCTTTCTCTCTCACAGACAAAAAACTCCGTCTCTCTAGATCTCATTCTCCCTGATATCTGTTTGTATGTGACTCACATGCACCCTCTCTCTATCTCTCTCACACCCACACACATAACCCAGCCTTCTGATCCACTCGAATCCTATCTCTAACGCAAACTAGCTAGCATCTTTATCTTTCTATTTATCTATTTCTCCATCAACCTTCTTTCTCTCCCTCACTCTTGATTCCTATCATGCACACTACATATGTTTCTCTCTACATGCAGTCAAGTGCCCTCTCACACACATATATAACTTCACCCTTTGAACCAGCCGACGGTCATGTCCAACACCCAAACTAGCGTATGTCCCTCTAGCTAGCATCTCCATCTCTGTATCCATTTGTAGTTTCTCCGTCAACATTTCTTTCTCGCACGGAGTCTTGCTTCCTATCAGCCACACTATATATGTCTCTCCATACATATGCATTTATAGGTTGGTCTCTTTTGCACAATCATTGCGCCTCACTCCCTCTGCTCGCCATAGATGCATGCTCCATCCCACGCCACTATCTCTTAAAGACAAAAACACATGCTCAATTGTCGGGCCTTCTTCCCTACATTCTCACATGCATGCATATTGTCATACCGATCCGTCTCTCCCATGTCGTTGATCTTATAACTTACGTCTTCTTTCTTTTATCTCGATCATGTGCGCGTGCACACACACACACACATCCCACGTATACATGTATACCTCTCACACATGCACGTTCAAGGTCTCTATGTCTCCATACATAGTTAATTACCCTCAATCCTAACGCCACATCGAATCATTCTCCTCTTTTGTGCACATAACTTCCGCTTGGATGGGTAAAACACACACTCACACTTAACAATCTCCTTCTAGCTACCCCCCCCCCCCCGCCTCTCACTCTTCCCCTATATCCCCGAAACCAATAAGACCATCCCTTTGTTTAATTCCCGCCTGTCGTGGTTCTAAGTCTGACAGTAGAATAGGGGGGTAGGAATGTAGAGGCAAGATCTCAGCTATGGAGAAGTTGTACATGCAAGGTTTACGAGTTTAGACCCTTCTCAGAGGAAGTAACATCCCTACGTCTCGGAGCCCGGAGGCGGTCGACTGGATTATATGCGTGTGAGTTACAGGGGGTGCGAACCCTTGTCCCAGAGGAGGGGGTGGCTTATATAGAGTACGCCAGGACCCCAGCTCCCCTCCATTACATAGGATTCATTGTACATTAAGAGAGGGGCATTACTGATAATGCCAGCAATAAAGATGCATAATGACCATAAATCTATGACTTAATTCCTGACCGTTGCAGAGCAGAGTGGCCTTAGACCTCCCGGTGGTCGAGTGATTGTCTATACGGTCGAGTGTCTTCAAGGCCGTCGAGTGGAACATTGCTTCATGGTTGAGTGGATGACGGTTCTTCTTCAAATGTTTCTGGTTCGTTTAGGGATGTCCTTGGGGAGGGTATCTTTAACAAGTCCATGTCCCTACCCTAGGCACATAGCTTCATCATTAGCCCCCGAATGGATCGAGGTTTGAGTGGGGAAGGAGTTGAGAACACTTCCGGCCCATTTTTGTGCTACGAGCATACTTTGTTCTGGATCGACGAACTGAGGTGACGACAACAACTTCTTTTTCAGTCGCCTTGATCCATTCTTAGTTTTTCGTCGAGTGAGTTTCTTTACTGGAAGAGCTCCGAGTGACGATGTGGAGGAGATCTTCCGCCTGACAAGTTGTTCTGTTGTCGTGGATTCGGTGGGATTCGAATTTCGGGAAGCACGCGGGACGGAGGAGGGCGCAGTAATCGGATGGGATAAGGCAGGGCTGCCTCGATTTCTACGCCACCTTTTTCGACACGTATCCCGCGCGCGACTGTTGTGGGATTTGATAGGATCGCCCGGGCCTACAAGTCAGTCACTCGGAAGTAACCCCATATAAGGCGCCGGGCCGGGGTTTTGGAACAGTGCGTTCTCATTTCCTCCTCTCTTCCTCGGACTTCTCGGCCGTGCTCACTTTCGTCCTAGTGCCGCTGCTCCGTGCGCCCCTCGCCGGCAACGATGGGGAAAGAGAAGACGGTAGCTCTGGAGCGGGCGAAGAAGGCGACGGCGAAGGCAAAGGGGAAGATGACCAGTCGGGGCGGATCTTCCTCGAGGGCCGGCCTGCCGCAGGGCTAGATCCAGGGCGACTGGACCCGCTCGACGATTCGTCAAGAAGACCTCGACGACCTGGCCGATGGAGGACTGATCCCCCACGGATCGGCGCGGCTTCCGGGGAAGGAGTCCGAGCCGCAGCCTTGGGAGGGTGAGCAGGTTCTCCTTGCCACCCACATCGACCGTGGGTTTTCCTTGCCTCCTCACCCTTTCTTTCGGGGATTTCTGAATTTCTTTGGGGCACAACTCCACCACTTCACACCCAACACAATCATGTATCTCGCTGCTTTCGTGTCTTTGTGCGAGAATTTCTTGGGTTGTCGACCTCATTGGGGTCTTTTCAAGCACATTTTCACCTGTCGCTCCCAGACGGTGAAAGAGGCCAATCTGAGTGACGAGAGAATACAAGTGATTCAGATGTGCGGGGGTCTTGGGATTCAGATGAGAGGGAGAAGTTCTTTTCCGGCCATGATCCTTCCCGACTCGGTCTGTGGATGGCAGTCGACCTGGTTCTAGTGCAAAGACCAGCCGACGCCAAGGCAGTCGACTGGACTCCCTCCTTTTTCCATGGACCGAGTGAGGAAGCCCTCCTCTTTGAAGGTGATCCCGGAGGAGAAGGCGCAGGTTAAGGTGCTGATCGAACGGGTTGTCCAGCTTATCCGTGACGGGGTGACTGGTATGGATCTCTTGGAGGTCTTCCTCCGGCGACGCATCCAGCCACTTCAAGCTCGAGACCATCCGATGTGGATGTATTCGGGCACTGAGGACACCACTCGGATCCACCCGGAGGAGGTCGAGGATGCCATGCTGGAGGGGTGGCTGACGAGCATCACTGGGAGCAAAGACAACCCTAGGGGAGCCAGCAGAATTCCTCCACTCGACCAGTCCCACGTACCAGACAAGGTTCAACTCCGAGTTTCCGACTGTAATTTTAATCATGCAGCTATTTATGCTCCATCGACTGACTTTTGTTCTGCTTGTTTTTCTTCCAGGCCCTTATCGAAATGTACTCAATGCCCAACGGAGAGCAAGAGCAAGACCCGGAAGGGAAGGCGAGCGGTGGCGACTGGCATTCTGACGGAGAGGGGAACGAGGAAAGTGACGACTCAAGTGACAAAGAAGAAGTTGAGTCACCTCCTCGCAGGGAGAGGCGATCTAATCTCGACCAAGACTGGCCGAGCGCCCGTGAAAAGGCGATTGCTCAGACTGGCCAGTCTTCAAAGCGCCCTCGGACGTCTTCACCGGCCCCGACTGAAAAAGTGTCAAAGCAGCCCAAAGTTGTAGTGCAGAAGCCTCGGAAGGCGTTGCCGAAGATTAAGATTGACATCCCCGTCGCTTCTGCGTGAGTGTCTCCCTTTGTATTCACTCGACGCTCCATGCTGTTTATTTTTTCCTTGATTTGACCATATGAACTTTGGAACTAGCAGCGCAGCTACTTCCGGGATTTCAGCTTACAGGGATGAGGATGAGGCAATGGAGGATGCAGTCACCTCCAATCTGGGTACGATTTCTGTCATTCTGTCTTTATTTGGTCGATTCAACTGTAATATATACCATTGGGTGATGTAATTTTGGCGACTGATCTTTGAACAGCTCCCAACATTATTGACCTCCCCGACGATGACGATGAAGAGCCAGAGAGGCCTTTGACGAGGAAAAATAGGAAAACTCCTGCAGACAAGGCGCCACAGTCGACGCCGATAGCGGAACCAGTCGTTCAGGACGCTGGTGATGCCAATCGGGCTTCTGTTACCTTCGCCGTACCACTGTCGAGTGCCCTGCCTTCTTCGTCGACTGCTCAAGATCCTGCCGATCCACCTTCAGTTTTTGCCACCCATCACGTCCCAGAGGACGATGTGAATGCTGCCAAGGAAGCCATACGCCAAGCAGGTATTATGATGGAGAAGATGAAGATGGTGCGAGATGCCAGTCAGGCCGCCTATGATGGCAGCTCGGCTCTCCAAAGCAATGTTCAGGTTAGCAACACGTCGACTGATTTTCTTGGCTTGCTCTGTTAGGATATGGTACCTGAAAACTCTCTTTCCAAGGATCTTTGCATCTATTCACCCACTGGGTGTTGCATCTTGTCACTGAGCAAATCCATATTTTGAGCTGAATTTTGTTATTGAAGTTTTGGACTAGTGGGGGCACGCTGAGTGCACCCACTGGGTGTAGTCCCCGAGACTATGGTGGAGTGCGGGCAGTCGACTGTAGTCTTGAATTTTTAATTCCTTCACTCGGTCTGGTCTAGCCATGTCGAGTGTAAACTGAACCAGTGGGGGCACGCTAAGTGCACCCACTGGGTGTAGTCCCCGAGACCGTGGTCGACTGCTAGCGGTCGACTATGGCCTGAAGAGCTTGTTTGTTGTTGTCTTCCTTCTCCTTTTTTTATACACTCGCGCCGAAAAGGTCTCGTCGAGTGTTAACTGGCTAAGCCCCCGAGTGGTAGGACCGTTCTCCACTCGGTAGGATTTTTCAAACTTAGGCGAGTACTTGACTATAGCTAAGCCTCCGAGTGGGAGGATTGCTCTCCACTCGGTAGGATTTTTCAAACTTAGGCGAGTACTTGACTGCAGCTAAGCCCCCGACTGGGATGATTGCTCTCCACTCGGTAGGATTTTTCAAACTTAGGCGAGTACTTGACTGCAGCTAAGCCCCCGAGTGGGAGGACTATTCTCCACTCGGTAGGATTTTTCAAACTTAGGTGAGTACTTGACTGCAGCTAAGCCTCCGAGTGAGAGGATTGCTCTCCACTCGGTAGGATTTTTCAAACTTAGGTGAATACTTGACTGCAGCTAAGCCCCCGAGTGGGAGGATTGCTCTCCACTCGGTAGGATTTTTCAAACCTAGGCGAGTACTTGACTGCAGCTAAGCCGCCGAGTGGGAGGACTCGTCACCACTCGGTAGGATTTGTCAAACTTAGGCGAGTACTTGACTGCAGCTAAGCCTCCGAGTGGGAGGATTGCTCTCCACTCGGTAAGATTTTTCGAACTTAGGCGACTACTTGACTGCAACTAAGCCTCCGAGTGGGAGGATTGCTCTCCACTCGGTAGGATTTTTCGAACTTAGGCGAGTACTTGACTGCAGCTAAGCCCCCGAGTGGGAGGATTGCTCTCCACTCGGTAGGATTTTTCAAACTTAGGCGAGTACTTGACTGCAGCTAAGCCCCCGAGTGCGAGGACTGTTCTCCACTCGGTAGGATTTTTCAAACTTAGGCGAGTACTTGACTGCAGGTAAGCCTCCGAGTGGGAGGATTGCTCTCCACTCGGTAGGATTTTCAAACTTAGGCGAGTACTCGACTGCAGCTAAGCCCCCGAGTGGGAGGTTGCTCCCCACTCGGTAGGATTTTTCAAACTTAGGCGAGTACTTGACTGCAGCTAAGCCCCCGAGTGGGAGGATTGCTCTCCAGTCGGTAGGATTTTTCAAACTTAGGTGAGTACTGGACTGCAGCTAATCCCCCGAGTGGGAGGCTGGCTCACCACTCGGTAGGATTTTTCAAACTTAGGCAAGTACTTGACTGCAGCTAAGCCCCCGAGTGGGAGGATTGCTCTCCACTCGGTAAGATTTTTCAAACTTAGGTGAGTACTGGACTGCAGCTAAGCCCCCGAGTGGGAGGCTGGCTCACCACTCGGTAGGATTTTTCTAAACTTAGGCGTAGAGGATTCGCATCTAAGCCTCCGAGTGAGAGGCTGGCTCCGCACTCGGTAGGATTTCAAAAACTTAGGCGAAATGGATTCGCAGCCAAGTCACCCACTAGGGGATTTCAGAATGTTATCAAAAGCGACAACAATTATTCCAAAAAAGAAAAACTGCAAAGCTCTTGTTACTGAGAAATAAACTAAAAAGGTACTTCTTATTACATCTCATCCGAATGAGTGCTTAAGTATAAAAGGGGCGGAGAAGCTCCGCATTCCAAGCTCGTGGCTCATTAATCTGGTGATCGATATTGTAAAGATGGTACGCTCCATTGTGGAGAACTCTGGTGACGATGAAGGGACCTTCCCAAGTAGGAGCGAGCTTGTGTGTTTTTTGTTGATGCACTCGGAGGACCAAGTCTCCTTCTTGGAAGGCTTGACTCTTCACATTTCTGGCATGGAATCGACGCAAATCTTGCTGATAGATAGTCGATCGGATCATGGCCATCTCTCTTTTCTCTTTTAGGAGGTCGACTGCGTCCTGTCGGGCTTGTTCTGCTTCATCTTTAGAGTAGAGCTCGACTCGGAGTGCATTGTGAAGCAAGTCACTCGGCAGAACTGCTTCAACTCCGTAGACCAGAAAGAATGGAGTTCGTCTAGTTGACCGATTAGGGGTGGTCCTCAATCCCCAAAGAACTGATGGAAGTTCGTCGACCCATGCGCCTGCTGCGTGCTTGAGATCGCGCATCAGTCGGGGTTTCAGTCCTTTGAGGATTAGGCCGTTTGCTCTTTCCGCTTGTCCATTCGACTGGGGGTGAGCGACTGAAGTGTAGTCGACTCGTGTGCCTTGAGAGGCGCAAAAGGCTCTGAACTTGTTGGAATCGAAGTTTGACCCATTATCAGTGATGATGTTATGCGGAACTCCATATCTGAATATCAACTCTCTGATGAAACTGATAGCAGTGCAAGCATCAAGATTCTTGATAGGCTTAGCTTCAATCCATTTAGTAAACTTGTCGACTGCCACTAGTACATGAGTGAAGCCGCTCCTGCCAGTTCTCAGTGGTCCAACCATATCCAATCCCCAAATAGTGAAGGGCAAGACGAGTGGAATGGTCTTCAAGGCCGACGCGGGTTTGTGTGACATATTGGAGTAGAACTGACATCCTTCACATTTGTCAACTATCTCTTTTGCCATTTCATTTGCTCTTGGCCAGTAAAATCCCGCTCGGTATGCTTTAGGCACAATGGTCCGAGAGGACGCATGATGACCACAGGTTCCCGAGTGGATATCGTCAATAATTATTTGACCTTCTGCTGGCGTTATACACTTCTGACTGACTCTAGTCGCGCTTTCCCTGTATTACTGTCCCTTTATCACAGTAAAGGCCTTGGATCGACTGACGATCTGTCGAGCCTCTTCTTCATTCTCTGGGAGTTCTTTCCTTAGGATGTACGCGATGTACGGCACCGTCCAGTCGGGAGTGATGACCAAAACTTCCATGATCAGGTCGACCACTGCTGGAACCTCAACTTCAGTCGGATTCATGGCACTTTTTAGCTGTAGGGCTTATTCGGTGAAAGGATCCTCCTGAACTGATGGTGTGTGGATGTGTTCTAAAAACCCATTGTTGGGAATGGCTTCTCTCTTGGAACCTATTTTTGCCAAATCATCAGCTGCTTGATTTTTCAGTCGGGGTATATGATGAAGCTCTACCCCTCGAATTTCTTTTCTAGCTTTCTCACTACATTGCAGTAACCAATCATGGCCGGACTTCTGACGTCCCACTCCTTCATCACTTGATTAACCACCAAATCTGAGTCGCCATAGACCATGAGGCGACGGACGCCGAGTGAAATGGCCATACGCAACCCATACAAAAGTGCTTCATATTCTGCTTCGTTATTGGAGGAATCAAAGTGAATTTGGAGAACATATCTGAGCTTATCTCCTCGAGGGGAAACCAACACTACCCCAGCACCGGAACCATTCAGCATCTTAGAACCATCAAAGAACATGGTCCAGTACTCCGAGTGAACTTGAGTCGGTTGTTGCTGTTCAATCCACTCGGCGACGAAATCTGCTATTGCTTCGGACTTGATAGTTTTCATTGCCTCAAACTTGATATCTAATGGAAGGAGTTCAATCGCCCATTTGGCCACTCGACCAGTTGCATCTGTGTTGTGCAGAATCTCCGACAACGGAGCGTCGCTGACGACTGTAATAGAGTGGTCGGAGAAATAGTGTGCAACCTTCTTCATGGTCATGTAAATCCCATAAACAAGCTTTTGATAGTGCAGATATCTCTGCTTTGACGGAGTCCGAACTTCAGAAACATAGTAAACTGGGCGTTGAACTTTATAGGCTTTTCCTTCTTCTTCCCGCTCGACCGTAAGTACTGTACTGACGACTTGTCCAGTGGCTGCAATATAAAGCAGCAAAGGCTCTTTCCTGATTGGAGCAGCAAGCACCGGCTAGGTGGAAAGCAGGGCTTTTAGCTCTGCAAATGCTGCATCAGCTTCAGGAGTCCACTCGAACTTATCTGACTTCTTCATCAGTCGGTAGAGGGGTAGTGCCTTCTCACCGAGTCTGGAAATGAATCGACTTAGGGCGGCCAAACAACCAGTAAGCTTCCGGACATCATGCACACGCATGGGGCGTTTCATTCGGAGTATGGCACCAACTTTCTCGGGGTTAGCGTCAATCCCTCGTTTGAAAACAAGAAAACCGAGTAACTTTCCTCCAGGAACTCCGAATGTGCACTTTGATGGATTAAGCTTGATATCGTACCTTCGGAGGTTGGCAAAGGTTTCAGCAAGGTCAACCAGTAGGTCGGAACCTTTACGTGACTTGACCACAATGTCATCCATGTACGCTTCCACATTCCGACTGATTTGAGTGAGTAAACACTTCTGGATCATCCGCATGAACGTGGCTCTAGCGTTCTTCAGACCAAATGGCATAGTGACATAACAGAAGCACCTGAATGGGGTGATGAAAGCTGTTTTAATTTCATCGGGTCCATACAGACGGATCTGATGATACCCGGAATAGGCGTCCAAAAAGGACAAATGCTCGCACCCCGTAGTCGAGTCGACTATTTGATCAATGCGGGGGAGAGGAAAGTGATCCTTCGGGCAGGCCCGATTGATATGCTTGAATTCGATGCACATGCAAAGTGAATCGTACTACTTAGGGACCATGACAACATTAGCTAACCACTCGGAGTGGTAAATCTCTCGGATAAACTCAGCTGCAAGGAGTCGAGCCGCTTCTTCACCGATTGCTTTTCTCTTCTGTACGGCGGACCGTTGAAGATGTTCCCTAACCGGTTTTATCTTTGGGTCGACTCGCAAATGATGCTCAGCCAGTCCCCTGGGAACACCTGGCATGTCAGAAGGTTTCCATGCGAAGATGTCCCAGTTCTTGCGGAGGAACTGGATGAACGCTTCTTCCTATTTGGAGTCGAGTGTTGTTGAAATGTGGGTCGGAGCAGCATTGGGGTCAGTCGGGTGGATATGAATCGGTTTTGTTTCTCCGGACGACTGAAATGCTGAATCCGTTGCAGGCTTCTTAGCTCGCAACAAATCACTCGGATCTGCACTTTTCTGGTACTCCTGCAATTCCACCACTGCCATCTGTGCATCGGCGAGCTTCGAGCCCTTCTAGAAGCACTCTTCTGCCTTCTTCCGATTGCCAGTAATAGTGATCACACCTTTGGGTCCAGGCATCTTCAATTTGAGGTACACATAGCATGGTCGAGCCATGAAATGTGCATAAGCCGGCCTGCACAGAATAGGGTTATAAGTGTTGGGGAACGTTGCAGAAAATAAAAAATTTCTACGGTTTCACCAAGATCTATCTATGAGTTCATCTAGCAACGAGTGATCGCAGTGCATCTACATACCTTTGTAGATCGCGAGCGGAAGCGTTCAAAAAACAGGGTTGAGGGAGTCGTACTCGCCATGATCCAAATCACCGGAGATCCTAGCGCCGAATAGACGGCACCTCCGCGTTTAACACACGTACGGTCAGCGTAACATCTCCTCCTTCTTGATCCAGCAAGGGCGAAGTTGAGGTTGATGAAGATCCAGTAGCATGACGGCGTGGTGGTGGATGCAGCAGTCACCGCAGCAGTGCTTCGCCGAGCTTCTGCGAGAGGGAGAGGTGTAGCAGGGGAGAGGGAGGCGCCAAGACTTGAGGTACGGCTGCCCTCCCTCCCCCCTTTATATAGGCCCCCTGGGGGGTGCCGGCACTGGGAGATGGGATCTCCTGGGGGGCGGCGTTCAAGGGGGGTGGAGTGCCCCCCAAGGCAAGTGGGGTGCCCCCCACCCTAGGGTTTCCAACCCTAGGCGCAGGGGGGCCCAAGGGGGCGCACCAGCCCACTATGGGCTGGTTCCCCTCCCCACTTCAGCCCATGCGGCCCTCCGGGATGGGTGGCCCCACCCGGTGGACCCTCGGGACCCATCCGGTGGTCCCGGTACAATACCGGTGACCCCGAATCTTTCCCGATGGCCGAAACTGCACTTCCTATATATCATTCTTTACCTCCGGACCATTCCGGAACTCCTCGTGACGTCCGAGATCTCATCCAGGACTCCGAACAACTTTCGGATTACTGCATACTCATATCTATACAACCCTAGCGTCACCGAACCTTAAGTGTGTAGACCCTACGGGTTCGGGATACACGTATACATGACCGAGACAGCTCTCCGGCCAATAACCAATAGCGGGATCTGGATACCCATGTTGGCTCCCACATGCTCGTCGATGATCTCATCGGATGAACCACGATGTCGAGGATTCAAGCAACCCCGTATACGATTCCCTTTGTCAATCGGTATTTTACTTGCCCGAGATTCGATCGTCGGTATCCCAATACCTCGTTCAATCTCGTTACCGGCAAGTCACTTTACTCGTACCGTAATGCATGATCCCATGACCAAACATTTGGTTCCTTTGAGCTCATTATGATGATGCATTACCGAGTGGGCCCAGAGATACCTCTTCGTCATACGGAGTGACAAATCCCAGTCTCGATCCATGTCAACCCAACAGACACTTTCGGAGATACTCGTAGTACACCTTTATAGTCACCCAGTTACGTTGTGACGTTTGGTACACCCAAAGCACTCATACGGTATCCGGGAGTTACACGATCTCATGGTCTAAGGAAAAGATACTTGACATTGGAAAAGCTCTAGCAAACGAACTATACGATCTTGTGCTATGCTTAGGGGGTCTTGTCCATCACATCATTCTCCTAATGATGTGATCTCGTTATCAATGACATCCAATGTCCATAGTCAGGAAACCATGACTATCTGTTGATCAACGAGCTAGTCAACTAGAGGCTTACTAGGGACATGTTGGTGTCTATGTATTCACACATGTATTACGATTTCCGGATAACACAATTATAGCATGAATAAAAGACAACTATCATGAACAAGAAAATATAATAATAATCCTTTTATTATTGCCTCTAGGGCATATTTCCAACAATAAGCACTCTGGAAATCCACAAATTCAAACGTCAACTTTTCTTTGCGGTAATTCTTGGAATCACCGAAAACCACATCAAGAGCAATTTGGCCGAGTAACTCAGCCTTCTTTCCAGGAATGACTCCATGGAAACTCATGTTACTGGTACTGAGCCTGGACATCGGAATGCCCATCCCTTTCAACGTCTCTGCATACAGTATATTCAGGCCACTGCCACCATCCATCAAAAATTTAGTCAGTCGAGTGCCTTCGACAACTGGGTCGACAACCAAAGCTTGCCTCCCAGGTGTGGCTATGTGCGTTAGGTGCTCGGACTGGTCGAATGTGATGGCAGTCTGAGACCATTTCAAATAACTGGGTATCACCGGAGCAACCATATTCACTTCTCTGTTGATAACTTTCAATCGACTTTTGCTTTCAACGTCAGCAAAAATCATCAGTGTGGAATTGACCTGGCGGTATCCGTCGTCACTATCTTCTTTGTCCTCAACCTTGTCCGACTCCTTTTCCTTATCTTTGGGCAGTTTCCCCTAGAACTGCTGGATCAAGAGCCGACACTGTCGACTGGTATGTTTCGGGTAAATGAGTTTACCCTCTTCATCTTTCTTTGTGTGAATGTGGCATGGCAAATCCAACACATCATTTCCGTCTTGGTCTTTCACATTCTTGGGGTTCCAAGGCCCTTTGGGTTTCCTCTTAAACTTTCCTTGGGTCACGGCCAAGGCTTCTCCAGGAGCAGCTGGCTTGGCTTTACACTTCTGCTTACGACTGGAATTTCCTCCTCCGGTTTCATGGGCGACTGATTTATGCTTGCCACTCCGGAGCCGATTCTCTTCTTCACCATTGGCATACTTGGTGGCAATCTCCATCATTCGACTCAGACACATGTCTCCGGTCCGACCGAACTTCAGATTCAACTCTCTGTACTTGACGCCTTCCTTGAAAGCGCAGACTGCTTGGTGATCAGACACATTCTCCACTATGTGATACAACGTGATCCATCTCTGGATGTAATCCCTCAAAGTTTGGTTCGTCTTATGCACACAAGATTACAGCTCTGTCAACCCTGTTGGTCGCTTGCAAGTTCCTTCAAACGTTCTGACAAACACTCGGGCAAGATCTTCCCAAGTGTAAATGCTGTTGGGTGCTAATTGTTTCAGCCATGCTCTGGCCGAGCCCTCCAACATGAAAGGCAGGTGTTTCATGGCCACTTCATCATTGCCGCCGCCAATCTGAACAGCCACTCGGTAGTCCTCAAGCCAAGTATCGGGTTTGGACTCACCAGTGAACTTACTGACTCCAGTCGCCAACCTGAAGTTGGGAGTAATCACCGCGGCCCTGATGGCTCTGCTGAAGCACTCTGGTCCGGAGACGTGCACTCTGCTGCTGGTGGGTACATCTCTGTCATGACCTTCTCGGTGGGCTCTGTTCCTGTCGACTAAACCCTGAACGAAAATTGATCTCGCATCAAAGCCTGGTTCTCTGGGGTCGACTGGAATCCTTCGCCCAACACTATGAGGGCGTCTGTCATCCTGTTGTCGAGGCACGTATGACCCACTCCTCGGGGGAGGGGTGGACACTCGACGACGATCATCAAGATCGTGTCGGTGATCATACTGCTCCCGGTTCCTGGACTAATCACACCGGCCTCCACGTCCCTCACGCCTCGGGGGCAATCTTGGGCTATGAGCTGACTGTACTGTATCCGCAACAACGGATTTGCTATGGATCCTATTACGCGACTGTGACACAGCTGTATTCTGCTCTCCCACTGCTCGGAGCAAAGCTCTGATCTGCATTAGACCTCTGCCAGCTTCTGACTGGGAGGGCTGAATTGACTCTTCTATTTGAGTTGCAGCCGTGAGATTTTGTATCGGAGTTCGATATACCCGAGTCAGTGGTGGAAAAAGCTAACGTCAACTGGATTTTGGGATCCGTTGTCACGCTCACTCGTCGAGTGCTCGCTAGAGATTCTCCAGTCTAGTGCACTCAGCCAGGTTGGCCAAGCGAGCGTTTTCTAAGGCATGGGCCTTGGGGGTTTCTCCAATGATAGGAGTGTGAAGCGCATCCATGTTCCGGCGGCAAAGTTCTTCCCTCTACAGCGAAGTGAGGGGCTCGGGGAGGTACTCCTCATGGGCATGCGACGGATCGCCTCCGTTGTCGCCATCGTCGGCGTGGGGAAAGCCGGGAGGACTGCATGGTCCACCGACCATTAAAACCTCCACCGCTGGATCACTGTTGTCGCACTCGGATGTAGTCTTTGCCGAGCCAGTCGAACAGGCCGTAGAGAGATTCCTCGGGCTCGATCGCCGCGACTTGGGGGTGGCCAATTGGCGAGCCACCACATGCCTCACCCACCATTGAAGCCTCGACCGACCGGAACGCTTGCATCGGCGGGCCACAGGGAGGGAGGACGCCACATGAGCTGACTGATACTGGGTCGACGGCTGCCACAAGAGGACGCCACGGATGCATGCGCGAAAGTGCGTTGCCCCGCGGACGGGGAGCGCATCGACATCGAGTGGAGCCTCCTGAAGCCAAGTGGAGTCATCGGTGATGAACACGAGCGCGCCGAGACGGATCTCGTGGCCCTCAGCCAGAACTCCACCTGAAACCATGATGAAGGGGATCGGAAAAATTGCAACTTCTCCAACAAGTCGCTAAGACACCTGCCCCATGGTGGGCGCCAACTGTCGTGGTTCTAAGTCTGACAGTAGAATAGGGGGGTAGGAATGTAGAGGCAAGATCTCAGCTATGGAGGAGTTGTACACGCAAGGTTTACGAGTTCAGGCCCTTCTCGGAGGAAGTAACAGCCCTACGTCTCGGAGCCCGGAGGCGGTTGACTAGATTATATGCGTGTGAGTTACAGGGGATGCGAACCCTTGTCCCAGAGGAGGGGGTGGCTTATATAGAGTATGCCACGACCCCAGCTCCCCTCTGTTACATAGGATTCATTGTACATTAAGAGAGGGGCGTTACTGATAAGGCCAGCAATAAAGATGCATAATGACCATAAAGCTATGACTTAATTCCTGACCGTTGCAGAGCAGAGTGGCCTTAGACCTCCCGGTGGTCGAGTGATTGTCTATATTGTCGAGTGTCTTCAAGGCCGTCGAGTGGAACATTGCTTCATGGTCGAGTGGATGACGGTTCCTCTTCAAATGTTTCTGGTTCGTTTAGGGATGTCCTTGGGGAGGGTATCTTTAATAGGTCCATGACCCTACCCTATGCACATAGCTTCATCACCGCCTACATGCACCATCGATATATAGTAGTCTTCCTCGGTGTCTCTCGAACAAACACGTACTCTCGATGTTGACTCCTCTCACGTGCACACACCTTCTCTTCCCTCTCTACGGGCAGTTTCTCTCTCTCACCCCATCTTTGGTGGCCTCTGCCACACACATCACCTCTCTATGATGAAGCCATGCATACTTAAATTACATCCGCCACAGAGGACCCCGCGACACACACACACACACACACATGCACACACACACGCACGCATGCACCCCCCCACACACACTAAGACTCCATCTATCTATCTCTCTCACACACACAAACACACAGACACACGCACGCACGCACTCCCCCCCCCACACACACACTAAGATTCCATCTCTCTCTCTCTCTCACACACACACACACAAACTAAGACTCCATATCTCTCTCATCTCTCTCTCTCTCTCTCTCACACACACACCACACACACACACACTAAGACTCCATCTCACACACACATGCTCTAGGCGGAGCATTTGTTCCTACCACCCTTCATCCAACCTTACCCGTATGATAAACAATCACCTTTATTTACTTGCATAACATGGATAAATTCCACTTTACTTTAGTAGTCAACAAACTTATCATTTGTACCCTTATAAAAAACGAGTTGGCCGTGATGGTGTGCCTGCCATCTTGTAATACTGACCGTATGATCTATATCTGAGGATAGAAAGCAAACTATGATAATTTTACAAAAGATACCCGCACCTCTCTCCACATCATTATCTCCCGCAACCTCATTGCTCAGCAATTAAAAAATGAATAAGTCTCTGGCACAATCTAGCATGCATGGTGGCCGCTGCCGCCTGCCGGCGCCGTCCATCCCCATGCCTCCGCCCATTCCGACCACCAGTCACCACCACGCTCCACTCGTCCTCGCCTTATCTCTCATCTTTCATTTTTTCGATGACATTCTCGACATACCGGTTTTTCGATAAAATTCACGAGATATCATTAGTTTTTACACATGGGATTACTCCTGCATGGGTCAATCACAACAGGTGTTTTGTAAAAAATGCATATTGATGTTCCGTGCAATGCACGAGAATCTTGCTTGTAATTATATAACGCAAATCACGAGCAGGAAGTGACATTTTTTTGACACAACCACGTTAACATGGCCACGTAAATCACTAGCTAAAGTAAATACCATTATACTTATATCCCGATGCAAAAGGTTGAGTACATGTCCGAAGAGTAGAGTTGCACACATGCATTCTGTCTCTCAAAATCTCTCTCACACACACACCAGTTACGTGACGCCCACTTAAGCAGATATGTATGTTACAATTTGTGCACCCACGGGTAGACGTGATGCTGCACATTTATTTAAGCCGGAAGGCGAACCCAAATAGTAGCTGCATTCATTCCCCTCCCGCCGCCTCTTCTCTGGTCGCCGTCGCCCGGTAGCCATGGGCCGGCCGAAGGTAACAACATACGCCATACTCCCGCCGGAGCGGCGCTTTAATATGAAAATTTTAGTGGTCATGCAAGCATCTTTTTGTGCTAGCACTCCTATATAAGGGTTGACCGGTCTTTTCCCGCAGACGTGCGCGGGCGGTGGAAGAGGAAGGAGAAGGGAAGCGGGCTGTGGAGTAACGTTTTTTACCACAATTTCTTAGGAAACTGAGTGCAATAATTGAGTAGTTTTGCAAACTACCAGTACTACACCTGAAACGGTTCAAAACCCATACTCCCTTGCCAGTGCGTGCTTCCCCCGTGAAACGGTCAGCGTCACCCTAGAGCGTCAGTGCCGCATTAATGCCCGGCCAGAGCGGAGGCGACCTCTCACTAGCACCGGCTTTGAAGTGGCGCGATGACCGAGAGAGCGCCGCTTCCCGATGCACGCGACTGCTCCGCGTCGAGACTGACCATAGGCCCTGTTTGGATCCATGGGTTAGAGTTAGTTTGAGCTAGTTGGGGCTCAAATAGCCCTAAAGTATCCAAGCATGATGGTTTAGATTGGAGCAAGTTGAACCGAGCCCACCAAAAAAAACTATCCCACCCAAGAGGTGCTAACTGGAGATAGTTCTCATTGGGACCACTAAAAAATCACTTCTCTCTCCATGAAGTGCATTTATTGTTAATCTAACCCTGTCACCCAAACACCTCTTGGGCTACAGTTAGTTCAGGGTTAGTCATGAGTTAGTCTAACCTCTTGCTAAGTTAGAGTATCAAACAGGAGCAGTATAGGACATGCAAGTTGCTCAAAGCATACATGCAAATTCGTACGTGAAAGGATTTTTTCTTTTTGAAAACGGAACGTGAAAGGAATTTTTTTAGAATGCTCTTGGCATGTCGCTAACATGTGATAGTTAACCGACCTCAATAGACGGTAGAAACGCCAGCCCGTCGCACTTTGATAGAGACGAGGAGGGAGAAACAACACAGGCTGCTGGATTACTAGAGATAGGTGTCGCACGGAAGCCAAGAAATATGGTGATAGCATGGGTTAGCCATGTACTAGTATGATGTAACTACACTAGGCTGCCGTGTTTCGTACTCTTCCAGTCCACTGTGGAGAAGATTGGTTAATTTTATATCGCTGAATAATATTAAATATTATGAGTGTAGACGCTCCACCACGAGGTTCCTTGCTCCTTCTCGGCCGTCCGGAATCTATGTTCTTCCACTCTATTTTTTTACGTGAGCTTTGTTCATCCTTTTGCCAACACGCGAGACATCTAGCATCAAGGTGCATGTGTTATGCAAGGATCGTTCCATCTATATGAAGAACACGTGGGACTGGAACTACGAGACGGACATGTACCCAGGAGTGGACGTACGAACCTGAGTAATGTAGCGCAGTAAGTGAAGTAGAAAGGCACAAATGGTATGAACATGCGTGGCATATAGGGTGTGTTTGGTTGCATTCTCGTCTCAGCATAGTTGTTCCCTCTTCATGCATGCTCAACTCAACACCCCTCTTCATGCATGCTCTCTTCATGCATGCTTCTAGTGTATTTGTGCTAAACTAGTGTGGACTCATGCACCCTCCATACACTCTACCAAACACCCAAAAGTAGGTCAAGAAGGGAACTCTTGGGTGGCATTTGTCTCTTACTACATACTACCACTAAATGTTGTACGTGCAATGCACGGTGATGTTATGGAGTACGTGCCTAAGTACTCTACTACTACTATATTAGTTGGAGGCACATATTAACTTTTATATTTGTTTACGTGTATGCCCCAAGACCTTCCAACTAGACGTGTCTTTCTCTCCAGGTCACACTTTGTATCGTTCATACCACTAAGTACTACTACGTGTGGTCTCCGACCCAGAAGTGGAGACGCTCTACCACGCTGTTTTTTACACTAGGCTCTACCACGCTGTTCATGTCCCACTCCTTTCGCTGACGTGTGGGACATCCAGCACGTGCCGTGTTTGGCACCCTTCGTCGTAAGAGTTGAAACGCTAGCATTCATCAGAAATAAAAAATAATTATAAATCGACAGTGATACTTTTTTTTGCAAACCAATCAACAGTGATACTATACCACGCGGTTTCCTTGCTCCTCGATATCGGAAAGAATACTTTCCTTCGCAAACATGTGGGACGTCGACCATCCTGGTCCACTTGCCATGCACGCAGAACTCCAAGGGAGAGTCACCCAGGTCGTCGCGCCGCAGTAACAATGACTAATGATCCGTCAAATCACAGGCCCACTTCCCACTTTGAAGTTGCTCGGACGAAGGAACCATCATGACTACGTTGAATTCCGCTTCTTGAAGAAAACTACTGTACCAGCAATACTGCTAGCTACAGTAGTTACTCCAACAGAGGCCTCCCTTCGTTCATAGGATAGGAATATGAAAATCATAGGAAGTGAGATGACATGCATCTCAATTCCTATAGAGAAAGAGATGCCATTTGATGCTTAGGATAGGAATTTTTCCATTTAGTCTAGGCTAATGTACTGGTAATTTGCTCTAAAAACTACAGTAGTAACTAGTAGTATTGGTACATGCTCGTACTAAGACACAGACACACACACACACACTAACTACTAGTACTACTACTTCTCACATGCTGGCCAAACGCCGTCGTTCTCCTTCCCGGCTTTGTCAGCGACACCCCACCATGGTTGGATCTCCGCCGACCTCTCTGCAGCAGCGCTTGCGTCCTTTTCTTTCTTGCGGCGGCGGGCCTCTCTTTTCTTGAGTGCTTTCTGACTTTTCCGCTCCCTCTGTGCGGCTTTGGCCGCCTCTTGCTCTACTGCCCATTCGGCCTTGGCATCTTCAAATTTCTCCCACATAGTTGTGAGGTCGCGAGCGGCGATGAACTCGGCACGGCGGGATGCCATTGCTTCCCTACCATTTTGTGTGCGGTCGTGGGCGGCGAGGAACTCGGCGCGGCGGGATGCCATCGCTGCCTTACCGGTTAGTGTGCGGCACGGTGGCATGAACGACGCTTGGTGAGAGCTCTGGGGTGGAGTGGCCGAACAACCGTATAGTGCATTGGTTTGTCAAGAGCTCAAGGACAGAAGATGAAGCAAATTTGGATTCCTGTTCAATCCTGGTCATTTATTACCGAGTACAATGCATTGGCGGTCATCGAACTTGTCTTCATAGCTTACTTTGATCATTGTATACGAGATATGGTGATTATACGGTCACTGGCTCAGCGTATAGCTCCGTATTTGTCTGGTTGACCAGTCAAACAGTCTGCATGCGCCTCATCAGCTCATCTTCTTTATCTATCTACGCGGGCCTACCTGTCAATGGAGAAAGAAATACAGTAAAAACCAAAATTATGCGTATGTGGGGAATCAAACCACGAACTCGTCGCTGCAACGCACCCTCGTAAGCCAAATGAAAATGAAATACTTCGCGTCAGGCACTCATGCTCACGCTGTCAAAGCATGCTAATGCATGCACGTCTCCCTCTAAATCAAATTCCTGCTCATGGCGCAACACAAACGGCGAGCCCATCACCTGCGCTCCCCGGCGGTGCCTAACAGTACTGTTTAGACGTTTGATGGAGGCCTACGCGAACGCCAAGAATGTATTCACCTGGCTAAACACCAACGGTCATACTCGGACCGCCATGCTCATGTATATCGTCGATCACAACGACAATCTATAAAACAACCTAAGCTAGAGAGGGTACTATGGTAGTATGGTACGGAGTATGCACTATCGTGAGCGACCGATCTTAGTGCCACTGCACACCGAAACCCCTTCCATCGCTAGTGCGCGCTTCCCGCCTGAAACGGTCACCGTCTCTCCAGAATGTCAGTGCCGCATTCACCAGACTTAACTGCAGGTGCAATTGGTGTGTCACTGACATGCGGTCCAGATGCCCGTTGGGCCCACATGTCAGTAACCCAAACACATCTGCAGTTAAGTCACTTAAGCAGCGTCCGCATTCACGCCCGATGAACCTACTTCGGCGCCAATTGTCCATCCGTCTGCCGCGGCTCATTGCCATTCGCCCTCTATATTAACTTGAGCCCCAGCTCCCAGCCATAGCCAAAGACCCACACTTATTCGCCTCCGTCCCTTCCTTCCGTCGGCACCACTTCAACCATAGCTCTTGGATGTACTGTTGCAGGAGCAGACGAGGGACATCGGCGGCTCCGCTCCGGGCGCGCTCCAAAGCTCTCTTCAATGTACTGTCGCAGGAGCAAACGAACGAGATCGCCGGCACCCCACCGGCCGCCCTCCGCCGCCACGACCATGAAGCTGGCGCGCGTGCGCGGGCGCAGCCGGAAGCGAGGAAGAGTATTACACGGTAGGTCGCCGCTGCTCTGGTCCCGGGAAGGCCACCGCTACTCCACTCAGTCGACGCCAAGCATGGTGGGGTAAACATCGGCGGCCGATTAGCCGCTTGACTGCGACGTGGAGGCGGAAATCTTCAGAACCTTGTGCTCCGGAGGAGGAGGTTATCGAGGCGGATGAGGAGGAGGCAAAGGCAATGGTCGGCTTTCTCGGGTTCATGGCCGGACTTGGTGGTCGTGTGCCGGCGATCGTTTAGATTAGGTTTACAATAGGTTTTAGTACGGTTTGTGCAAAATATGTAATGAATTTCGTCCAGTTTGTAGGAATTTTTTTCAAAATGTAATGAATTTCATCCGGTTAATTTGAAATTTGCTTTGTTTGCACAAATTTCGTCAGTTAGTTCATATAGTTGTCGAAAGGTATGCGTGCAGCATCGGATGGCATCCATCAGTGTCCTCGGACAGATGCCGGTGTAAATTTATGGGCCAGTGCTGGAGATGCCCTAACTATCATGCTATAATTGCTAACAATCCTCCACTATTTGGCAGGGAACAGTTATCCCTCGATCAAAATCAGATCCTCGGTGTTTCGCACTCCTCCCGCGTAAGAGTGTAAACTCTTGCTTACATAAAAATGGAGCAAGTGGACGGCACTGTAGCACGTCATATCACTCGAACTAGCCCGCCTAACGAGCGGGAAAGCACCGCCCTCGTCATTTTGTTCTGGATTTCTATCGATCGATCGCGCGAAAATGTTATGCTTCGCAAGTTCTAAAGGAAAAGGCGGCACACTTACGACTCGTACGTGTCGCAACCCCGACAGTCCGGCTCGCACGCCGCTCACCAGAGGGGACACGCGTTGTCTTGCAATTTCACTAACATGTGGGACCATAATTGAATAAACCGTCGATTGCCGAAATCTAATCGCTTGGCGGGCGTCGGTTGAGAAGAGAGAAACGGGGGGGGGGGGGGAGAGATCGCCCGCCCGCCGCGCACACACTCCAAGAAATATATGGTGATAACGTCAGGTGGGCCATCCTGGAGTCTGGACCGCTTCCGAAGCCCGCTCTCACCGCCCTAGCCCCTCAATACGCCAGCTGCCCGCCGCATGCATGCATAGCAAGTAGTAATCCTTATGTGGAGGAGATAGAGGCATTGACAAAGTCAAGGAGTGGGCTCTGCAAGAGCCCGTCTCTACACGTGCTCCTAGGTATAAAAAAATAATTCTAAAAAAGGCATAAAAAACAATTGTGTCTTAAAAAAAGAAAGGTAAAAAACATTTGAGAGGAAATAGATAGAGAGAAAGTGAGAAAAAGTTGTAACCTGGGTATTACATGAGGAAGAAGGGAGTGGTGCACATGCCAACTTCACTGGGCTGCCGTGTTTCACACTCCTCCGTCGTAACAATGGAGACAATAGGTTTCATCAAAAATAAACAATGAATACTCGTTGCTCGTCCTCTATATCAGAAAGAATACTTCCATTTGCCGACATGTGGGACGTCGACCATCCTGGTCCACCTGCCATGCACAAAATTATCCTGGTCTACCCCGGTCGTATCGCAGGCCCAACCTTTCCCACTGTAAGTTGTTCGGACGAAGGAACCATCATGACTTCGTTGAATTCCGCTTCTTCAAAAAAACTTATTGTACCCGCAATACTGCTACCACACGCGAAGACTGAACGGCACTGTACCACGTCATATCACTGAAACCCACTAGGCCAAACTAGCCTGCCTAGGTCATCTATTTTGGAACGAAGGTAGTACATCTCTGCACTGCTATGATTTTGTGTTGCACGTTCTCTGTACTTTTGCTACGATTTTCCTACCCTATGAACCAAATGAGGCCTGAATGTATGTCGACTATTGTCTGATCGATCGCTAAGCCTACAATTTTAGGAGCTAGGGCTATTGGTCGATCGACGAGGGATAAGTATAAGCATACCACGAGCTCATCAGCCCCAATGTTTCTCTTCGGTGAGTGTTTTGCATGTACTATAGCTCACACAGTAGCTAGCCTACTAACACCAAGAATCATCAAACAAGCCCTGCTGATATAATAAACAGTTCAAACTTAATTACATCTAAGCATGCCTTATATTACATCAAAAGCTGGTGAGGATACATCTGTTTCCATAACTCGGAGAGGGTTCGCATGATTCATCGCATGATTCACTATCAAACAAAAGTAGCAAGATCCGCCCACACAAGACAGTGCACTAGCCCTAAGATGGTTTGCTAACATGCATCGTTCTGGTAATTAAACATAGGGCAATGCAAACTACCCAGAAGGATTAGCGTGACCAACTATTTCTTGTCATCGATCTCTCGGGCAATGACCATAGCACGGACAGCGGCATGGGAATCAATTTCTAGGGTGATGTCCACAGGACTGACCGCGACATTGGGATCGATCTCTGGGGCGATGTCCAATGGATGGACAGCAGCATCAGAATCGATCTCCGGGGCGATGCCAACAGGACGGGCCACGAGATCGGAATCATCAAGGACGTCCACCGGCACCTGCACAACCCTAACATATTAGCAAGCACATTGCAAATAATCAAAAACCACAACTATGGTAATAAGCCATTATTTTTTACCTTGTGCAGCTCACCGGGGGATCTCATCCCTCCGGGGGCCATCTCCTCGTCCTCGATGGGGGCCATCACCTTGCCAGGGGAATACTGCTTCTCAACGGCGACTATCTCCTCAAACTCGGTCTTGAGCATCACATAGCTAGCAATCAGAGTTCCTGGGGTAGGCACGGTGGGGCCCTTGCTATTGTTCCAACTTTCTTTGAGGAGTTCGTCCGCCAACGTCCTCAACTCTTTGGCCAGTGCTTGTTTCTTGGAGTTCTTCGTCTCCATGGGTTGGCCCGCCAACATGGTCAACTCGTTGGTCGGTGCTCGCTTCCTGGAGATCGCTGTCTCCAGTGGGTTGTCCGCCGACAACTCTTTGCCTAGTGCACCAAGATCCATCAATGAACTGACAAACAAAAAAGCAATCGAAAGGAAACCACAATCGCAATGAAAGGAAAAGAATAGGATGTGAGAATCGGTCGGTGCTTTGCAAAAAGAAGATTCTTAGAATGAAAATATAGCAGCATAACTGACTCGCCCACCTTTCCTTCGTCGGTATAGAAGAAAAATGGCAGAAGTGAGTAGCCTAGAGTGAGGTTTTCTTCAAGAAAGGGAAGAAAGGGCTTGAACGAGCGTTCCAGTGAAATGATGGTTGCTTCGTCCAGTCCAACTTGGAGGCCACCTTACTACTGTTGGTAAAGGTGTGGGTTTTGTGATATGACGGGTCATGACGGCCACACCGGGGTGACAGGTGAGTCTTGACTGTAGCACCTCGATGTGATTTGGTGGATGGCATGTGGGCCCGGATGCTTTGAAATGTCCCGCATGTAGATAGAGCGGCTAGTCATATAGGAGTGCTCAATATTGTGCACCGCGACCAAGGCGAAGAGGAAAACGAGAGAACTACGTAATTAATGCATGAGTTTAATTAGGGTAGTTTTGTAAACTACGAGATACATTCCTCCAATCACAAAATGCCTTGCTTCATGAGATTTGAGATTTGAGCCCTATAAACCGGAAGGGAGGGAGTACTGCACACGGTGTAGTCTAGTCACTTGTTGAAATCTCTAGGAAGGCAAATACTCCTTTTCGGTTTACAGGGCTATACTACTCCCTCCGTCTAGGTGTGTAAGTCATCTTACAAAAACCAAATAGTCCCAAAACACTCAGGCGCGGTGCATTAACTTCTACCTTGTTTCTTGTTTCTTGACATATCAACCAATAAGAGATGAGAGGTGTGCATGCTTTTAATGACTTGCAATGGCTAGTTCATTGCATGCAATGCTACTAATTAGCAAATAAACATTGGTGACCCCAGGAGGAAACGGTGCTAAGTGCGTGGACCTATGCAGAATGAGTATCAACCAATGGATAATGGAGTTTAATTGTTAAACAATAGCAATTTTGTCTCATGCAAGAGCCTGGCTAGTACTCCAAGGAACCGCACCACGCGAGCGTTCGCAATTGCCACGTTCGGGTTGCGCTTGGCTCTTCGCCTCTTCAAGAAGACGAACAATGATGTTACTCCTACTTCTACAGTATCGAATCCACTGCTGCATGTTCGTCCACCTCGTGCGGGAGGGATAGCGTGTAGCGAAAGCTTCTACTTACTACTCGTGCGGGAGGGATAGCGTGGGCCCAACAGGTGGTTGGCCCTCCTGTCATGCAGCCAAAGGGAGGTGCAGTTAAGGCACTGGAGCTCAGTCCGTGAGGGAGAGAGCGTTGTAGTAATCAAATTTCTCGGTCTTGTACGAGTTGACGCGACACACCAAAGCACTGCACTCGATATAAGTCTTTTTACACATTTCAAATGGGCTACTTCGTATGTAGGAGTAGACATATTCTTCTTCGTATGTAGTCACTTGTTGCAATCCCTAAAAAGACTTATATTTGGAAACGGAGGGAATACAACGCATGCATGCATGCCGTGACTTTCCTTTTGATACTTGCTTGTGTTGATTTGATGCACCTTGCCAAATTTTGACTATAAATTTAACTAACCAAATTTTCATGCATGTCACAAAAAATTACGGGGCTGTTTGGATTGTGACTATGTTTGTCTTATGTTGCCACATTACTTTTCCCACACTTGCCACACTTGCCTAACCTGAGTTGCTCAAATTGTTAGACACACTTTGGCTTGCCTAAGGGAATCTTGCCACAATTTTTGTGTCTATGACATGTGGGGTTCACTGCTAATAAACAAATTCTTGTCCTAGGTGTGGCTAATAAAAAGACTTATATTTAGGAACGGAGGGAGTAGAAAATATAAATAATAATGCATGTTGGGGCAACCCACGTTTCCGCTAATTTTATCCGTGGGATTGTTCACAATTTTTACGAGGGGGTGGTTGTTCATTTAATGGAGGGACTTGTAGTACCAGACTTGAACGATACAAAGTGCGAACTGGCACACTGTAACACCACTTGGAACAAGCGGGTAGCTATCTCAAAAAACAATGAAAACTAAAAAAACCGCGACTTGGCATGTAGTAGTACACAATTTTAAACGATTGTTTTGATGGAGTGAAAAAGGAAAACTACCCCACTACGTATATATAGGCATGAGCCTCCGCGCTTGCTTGCTAGGGTTGCTCTATTCACACACTCTCATCCTCTCCAGATCTAAACAAGATAGGGGTAGTAACACTGTCTTTCTCCCTTCAAAAAACACTGGCTTTCTATCCTCACCACTGGTTACAGATCCGGACGTATCCCCCTCCGCCAGTGAAGGGGAGGAGGGGCAGCATTTAGGCCGTCGTTGACAGCGAGGGAGGAGACCCACTGCCGGCCGCACGGTTATCTCTGGCCAAGCGCCGGCGCGGGAGGTCCTCTGATCCCTTCGTTGTTGCCTGTGGGTGGATCCGGCCTCCGGCAACCCACCTATCCACATCCCGACGACCTTCAGGTATATCCGCATTCGAAACCGCCTCAGCTCTACTTCCCCAGCTCGCTACGTCGCTGCATGTGCATCATTTTCTACCTCTCAGCCCCTCTCGATCGGATGGTCCAACGTCACATATTTTTCTCCTTCTATTGTTAGAGGTAAAGCTACTTCATGGAGTCAAATCTTGTACTCCGTCCATCCGAAAATACTTGTCATTGAAATGGATGTATCTAGATGTATTTTAGTTCTAGACACATCCATTTTGATGATAAGTAATTCCGGACGGAGGGAGTACTTGGTTCAAACAAGAAATAAAGTGGGGGTGGGGGAATTTAGTATGTACACCGGACTTGGTACAAACAGGAAGGAAAGGGGTGAAAGTAGTACAGACTGGTCATCCAACCAGTCTCTTGGTCGAAAAGGGAAATATAGGGGTAACATTGTAGACAGTGGTATGACCAGGACTAGATTTGCTATCCACACATAGGAGTAGGTGGCTAGAGTGAACAATAATGGGACCAACCCAGATATGTTTCTTGGATGTTTGTTTCTCGGGGCAACAAACTATGAATCACCACTTTATGCCCTTGTTTACGTACATGGTGCTGGACTGCTGGTGCACCCACTGTCCCGTGCCCTTATACCAAATATTTAGGCTCCATTCGGAATAAAGGGGCAGAAAACATAGGTCTTGATGAAAATAGCGGAATAGGAAAGGAATGTAGGTATAAAACTATGGAACAGCGAACCGGAGGAAACTCTCAAGAGAATGTGTTTGGATGGACTACGAAATGTACAGATTTGTTTTTTTAGAGTAGCATGCTTGGCAGTATGAGGTGCTATTTGTTTATTCAGCTGCACAGTGACTACTCTTGTCCTCACCTCACGTACCACACTGTCGGGGAAGCTGACTCCACGAGCACCTATGGGGACGGAGCCCCTTTTCGGTTCGGCGGGGGGCGGAGGTCGCACGAAGAGCAGATCAAGGCGAGGCACACGAGCGGTTTACCCAGCTTCGGAGCTCTCCGGAGAGATAATACTCCTACTGCTGCTTTGTGGATTGTATTGAGTTCTTGCTCGGGAGCGCTGAGTGCTACAGTACACACAAGCGGCTAACGAGACCGAGCGTGAGTGTTCTACTGTTCGTCCTCCCCCTCTACGTTGCGCATGGGCCTCCTTTTATATGCTCAGGGGGTCACCGACAGGTGGCAACGTAGGCAAGGGTAAAAATGGAAAAGGTGCTGCGGTTGGTATAGCTACCTGCACAGTGTATCATACCTAACCCTGACGGCAGGGGACAAAGGCATTAAATGCCTATCTACGTCGCCCAAACAGTGCAAAAAAGGGACCGTCAGGGGCGCCACCGCTCGCCATGATGGCGATCTTGTCAGCGCCGCTTGCCACAGTGTACCCCTGGCTGCACAGCCTCCCGCCACGTACGCCTGGAAGGGTCCTAGAGCGACACGTAGGTGGGTGCGCTGGAGCGCAGGTACAGAGTGGTTGCTTGCCGCGGCAAACGCCTTGCCGCGGCCTTTGTCTTGTCGCGTCCGGGAGCTTGTCGCTCGCCGGGTCTTGCCGGGACGCGTGGCGCGTCGCGGCAAGTTCCTTGAGATGCCTTGGTTGGCCTCCCTGGCAAGCTCCTCTTGTCGGGGTCTTTTGCCTTGAGTGGCCCTCCCGGCAAGCTCCTCTTGCCGGGGACTTGTGCCTTGAGTGGCCTTCCCGGCAAGCTCCTCTTGTCGGGGACTTGTGCCTTGAGTGGCCTTCCCGGCAAGCTCCTCTTGCCGGGGACTTGTCTCCTTGGCTTAAATACTTCGTTCTCGAATGGCTCCAAAGGAACCACGAAGGACCTTGGCGGTCACCCGGCAAGCCTTGCCGCGGGACGCTGCGACTGCCCGTGCGCAAGTTCGGGATACTAGGGTACCCCTACTCTAGTACACCGATAGGAGCCCCCGGGCCTGGGCCATACACAGTGCCGAGCGCTGTTGGGCCAGGCCCAAAACAGGGCACGGGCACGCGCGGCCTGGATCACGCTGTATCTTACTCCGCATCCACCGCGCCCTCCCCGAACGGCACGCGTTGATTGCGGCGTCCTGGGAGAGATCGTGGGTGGTTCTTTATTCGGAAAGGCGGACCGTCCGCCCCCTCCCTCCTTATAAGCAGGGGAAACAGGGGCAGTTCGCCCATCTGCCCGTTGCTATTCTTTCCTCGAGAATCTCCGCCACTCCCCTTCTTCCCAAAGCCGAAGGAGAGCAGCGCTCCGCCCCCATCGCCACCAGCACCACCAACGCCGTCGTCCTCCCTCACCATTCCCGCCATGGCTCCGAAAGCCGAGAAGGCGAAGTCGGCCGAGGCGCAGCGGCTCGCGGCGTTGCGAAAGGAGCGGGCAATCTTCCCTCCGAGGCTTGCCGCAGAAGAGCTGAAGGAGGACTTCTACCTCTTCTGGTCGACGAGGACGCGAGCGCATCCGTGCACGAAGGTACTCCCAGCCGCTGCTTGGGATAAGGCTCCCACTGGGTACCTTTTCTTCGCCTTGTTTTTCTACTGCAGGCTCTGCCCGCCCTTTTCTGAATTCTTTTGTGACGTCATGAACACCTACGGGCTCCACCTCCTTGACTTCACCCCCAATGTTGTCCTGACCATGGCAGTTTTCGCACATCTCTGTGAAAACTTTGTCGGAATCCATCCAAACGTAGCCCTTTTCCGCCATTTCTTTTCGCCTCGAGTTGAGAAAGGAGAGCCTTTATCCGGCGGAATCGCCTGGATCTCGAAAGCCGGCAAAAAGGATGCTTATCTGGATGGAGAGTTCCGCAACAAGTGGGAGGAGTGGAGGGCGGACTGGTGCCTGATTGTCGAGGAGAACCCGCAGCCGTTTACTGCCCTGCGCCAAACTCCAGTAGTGCGCGGCAGTGATTGGAGTAGCCTGGCCCCGGAAGACGACAGACTGAAGATTGCTGTCGCCCGGATCCTACGCCTCAGGCTTGCCGGGCTTACTGTAGGAGCGGTTGGCGCAGATTTCCTCCGCCGCCGCATCGCCCCCCTGCAGGAGAGGAGGAGACCGCCTGGGAGTTCCAGAACGCGGCGGATATCATGAGGCTGCGGCCGGGCCTCAACTTCAACTTCACTGTCCTGGAGCTCAATGCGATGCTCCAGGAGCTGTTCAAGTACGACCCACAACATCCCCAAGTGTTCAGGTTGCCGAGGGGCGTCGTTCCGCTGTGCAACAACTCCTCGCTTGACCGCATCCGTGCAATGATGCCGCTGTGCGACTCGCATGGAATTGACCCAGCCTGGATAGAGCCTGCGGATGATGTCGTGCGGGCGTTCTTCGATGGCTTGGTAGAAGTGCCGATCGACGCTGATGAGAAGAGGGGTCTCACCCGGGACACCACCGACGAGGAGCTCAAGCGCATCGCCACCAGGCTGGAAGAGGCGGCGGCGGCCGCAGCTGCGGGCGAGTTTGGGTTCACCGTGGAGGAGGCAGAGGCAGCAGAGGCGGCAAGCCTTGCCGAGCGAGAGGATCTTGCCGGCGAGGAAGAGCCTGCCGGGCATGACGCCGGGCCGAGCGGGCCCGCCGAGGATACGAGCGGCTCGTTGGAGATCGACTCCTCTTCCTCTTCGTCTTCGAGCAGCTTGCCGCAAGCAGAGCCCCCGGCTCCACAAGCAGAGCCCCCGGCTCCACCAAGAAGGCGTCTTCGCAAGGCCGGGGACGTAGCGGAGCTGCGGACGAGTCAACCCCCGCCGCGCCGCACGACACGCTCCATCGTGGCAAGTTCCGTTGCCGCGGAAGCACCTCACGCTGCAGCGGCAACTGGAGCGGGCTCCTCCCGGTCCGCCGCTCCAGCTCCCGCCAAGCGGCCAAGGGATCCTACTCCTCCGCCTCCTCGCGCCGGAGGTGGGCCAGGCTTTGACTTCTCCACGCTCAGCTCCGACGAGGAAGAAGAAGACTAAGATTCTTGTTGTACTTCTATGTCTTCAATACTTGTTGTCTTGTCTTGTATCTCATTTGCTTCACTTTGAACTTATTCCTTTTTAGGACTCTAGCCCAGAGAGCGGCAAAAAGAACCAAGGTCCCGGTGATTGTCATCTAGGACGATCCCACCGTGCCAGCAGGGGGTGCGCCCGAGACAAACTTGCGGGACCCGACAGTTGTTCTTCAGAGCAGCCCCCAGCGCAGCCCCCAGCGTAAGTATATGGTTTGCTTCCCGCTGTTAGGCGCGGATGGACACTCTTTGTTCGCTGATATCTGACTGTTGGCTTGTGTAGGAGCAGAGCAGCACCACCAGGAGCGTCCAGATGCCGCCCCTGACATGCCATCTGCTTCGACTACGCCGCCGAGGGAGAGTTCTCCGGCAAGGGAGAATCCTTCGACAAGGGAGAGCTCCCCGGTAAGGGAGAAGTCTCCGACAAGGGAGAGCTCCCCGGCAAGGGAGAATTCTCCGGCAAGGGATAGTACCAGCGACCCCCCGGCAGCGGAGATCCCAACTGCCGAGCCTAGTACAGGTACTCCTTGCTTCTAAACTTCCCTTGGGTTATTCTTCGTTTGATCTTTTTTTTGGATATTTGCTTGACTTTTCTTCCTTTTCCGGCCGTCAGATCCATCTACTGCGGAGCCGATGGAGACCGAGGTTGCTGTAGATGATGCTGCCGCCACCGGAGAAGCGGCCGGCGCTGATGATCCTGCCGGCGAAGAGGCCGCCAAGGCTGCCGCGGCAGCAGCTGACGAGGGGTCTGGCGATCGCACTGACGACCCTGAGGCCGCAGGAGCGACAGGTGCTACACCAACCGCCGATCCTCCCGCCGCTGCCGCAACGTCAGGCTCCGAAGAGCCCCAGCCAGGCGTCTACTTGAAGGCCGGCGATGGCGTCTTCATCAACCTCCCCTGGGCGTCAACGTCCAGGGCGCCGGTCGAAGGAGAAAACTTTGACGCGGAGGTGCTCGCCTCCGCTGGGCTGACGCTGGTCGACGCGCCAAGCAGTAGTAGCGACGAGCCTGAGGAGGAGCGACTGCTGCGGAAGCTGCTGTCGCTCTACCGCGCTCGACAAGCCAAACTGGAGTCCCGCGAAGCGCTTGTCCCGAAGGCGGGGCTGGACATGGAGAAGCGCGCGGAGGAGCTCCGAGGTCTCAACCAGGCATCTCTCCGGTCGCTGGCGGCAGAGCGTGTGCAGCTCGATGAGGCGCAGAAGGCCTTCATCCTCGAGAAGGCAGAAGTTGCAGAGCAACAGCGGCTTGCTGCCGAGGAGCTATCTGCGCGGGAGGGCGAGTTGGTACAGCTGAAGGCCAGCCTGGATAACCACGAAGAGGAGCTTGCTGCGCGCTAGCAAACACTCAGCGGAGCTCTCAAGGAAGCAAAGGACGCTGCCACAGCTGCCGAGGCCGCCAAGAAGGAGATGGAGACGAAGGTGGCGCAGCTGGAGACTGATCTCAAGGCGAGCGGTGAAGAGCTTGCCGCGCTCAAGCATGAGCGTGAGAAGGACGCCTACACCTTTGGCGAGCTGCAGGGTCGTCTCGCCGAGAAGATCAAGGAGCTTAGCGCCGCCAAGGATTCCAACTCCGATCTTGAGTTGAAGCTGGCTGCTTTGACCAAGATGCTGGACGGTGCCCGGGAGCAGGAGGCAGTCCTGAAGAAGGAGATCAAGGCCGACAAGGCGCTGCTGGAGAGCATTGCCGCCACCTAGAACGATTTTAGAGAAACTGTAGAGCAGTGGACGGAGGGTCTTGTGAATGCTGCCGCAGACATCGACAAGGAGCTGGCGCAGCTGGGGATGGGGGATCTCGGGTATCCCTCCGATGAGACCCTCCCATCCAGCGCCAAGCTCACTTTGTTCTTCAAAGGCGTGGCGACGGCCCTCCAGCGACTCCGGGAGAGGATCCCAAAGCAGCTGGCCGACGAGTCGCGCAAGATCTGCGCAGGAGCTCTTCAGAAGGTGTTGGTGAAGGTAGCCTTCCGCAACCCGGGCCTCAACCTCACCAACGTCCTCAGATCCCTGCCAGCAGAAGCTGATCTGGAGGCGCTCAAGGACCTTGTCGCACCCATTGTGGACAAGGTGAGCGGGATCAAGAGGGTTGAGGGCGACCGCGCGGACTAGGCCGCCTATTTTCTTCTTTTCTTGTTGCTGCTGATCATGTCACGAAAACAGTCTATTAGAGCCATGAAAAGCTATCTTGTAATATATAACATTATTTTGGGTAGTGATTGCAACGTTATTTCCTTTACTTGATTCCTTCCTTTGTATGTTTTTGCCTTACGCTTTTAGGGAACTTGCCGGCGTAGGCACCTTTGCCGCGAGCGCTGAGTGCGGGACATCAGCAGCCTGCTGGCAGTGCCGTCGCCGACAAGAAACCTTGTCGTAACTAGCCGCAGCTCGCTTAAGTTGTTGAGCGAACTCGAAACAAAGTAAGGGCGCGACTCCAGTCGCAGCACACTTAGACTGTTGAGCAAACTCGAAACAAAGTAAGGGCGCAACTAGCCACGAGCCGGTTCCTCCGTGCACAAGTTTTCCATACAAAGCATGGTCGTTCAAGGAAGATAACTTAAAAAAATTTAAAAACATCTGATCGCTCAAACTTTGGCAACTTAGCTTTTCTGTCGTTTGCTTCTCGGCAAGGCGAAACTTTCTTGAACGACGCCTGCTCCATACAATTATCTTCCCCTTCCCCCCCGGCAAACTTGTGGGCGAAGGAACCTTCATTTCCTTGAGAAAAAAGAAAGTAGAGAAAATAATGATATGGAGCCTTATGGCTCGTTATTGCTTACCGGGGGTGTTCGCTGCACAAAGTGTCAGATAATTCATGCAAAAAATAAGAAGCATGAAATTGACAAGATGTGCAGAGCACATGAGCTTTATTTTTGCACAGGGTCTGCGCCTTGCTTTGTACAAAGGATCACATGCAACAGCGACAAGACTTGTACAAAAGGTGGTTGCCGGAACAGGGTCCGACAACCGCGCCTTACGGGTAAATCTTACGAAGATGCTCAATATTCCAGGAGTTGCTCACCGGAATGCCATCTTCGGTCTCAAGGCGGACAGCGCCAGGCCTAGTGACTCGTTTCACCCGGTAAGGGCCTTCCCACTTCGGCGTCAACTTGTTGGAATTCTTGGCGGAATGAACGCGCCGAAGAACAAGGTTGCCTTCCTCGAGACTTCTGGCGTTAACTTTGCGGCTATGGTAGCGGCGCAAAGCTTGCTGGTAGCGAGCAGCTCGCACAGCAGCCTGAAGACGATCTTCCTCAAGGAGCAACGCATCATCTTGTCGCAGCTGCTCTTGCTCAAACTCATCATAAGCGAGCACTCGAGGTGACCCGTATACGAGTTCCGTGGGGATAACTGCCTCTGCTCCATAGACTAGAGCGAAAGGTGTCTGGCCAGTGGCTCGATTTGGCGTCGTCCTACTCGACCAAAGGACCACCGGCAGCTCCTCGATCCAGTTTCTTCCGCACCTGTGCAGCCTGTCGACGATCTTGGCCTCCGCGGCGGAGAGTGCACGGTGGTTGCACCCCCACCGGTCTTGTCGCCATCGGCTCACACCTGGCTGGCTTGCCGCGGCTGCGATGTAGTCGGCTGCCGTGGAGTGTCGCCGTTGGCGAAACCGATGAGACTCTGAATGGTGGCCCTCCAGTCGTCGATCTTGTCTGGCGTTGGAGGGAAGTCTAGGAGCAGTTGTGCTCGCGCCAAAGCTTCCGCTGGAGTGGCGGGTAGCGGTGGCGAACGGTGCGAGGAGCGGGATATGCTCGGACTTCCAACGATGTTAGAAGGAGCAGTATTCCGTCCAGGCGACCGTGCCTCGCTCGCGCCAGCACGTTGGCATGCATGCTGGCCTTGAGCATCCCGAGATCCGCCAGCTCGATTTGGGTCCAGCAAGCGTATGGTACTGTGAGTACCATGACGCTGCCGGTCCCGCGCCTCCTGAGATGGGCGCGGAGCATCTACGGACGCCCGGTCGTCGTGGGAGCCTGCTACGCCGCCGACAGGCAGCGCAGCCTTGTCCTTGGACCTGGCGGCACCATGGGCTCCCTCGTCGACACCCGTTCTTCCGCCGGCGTCTTCCCCACCAGCCGTTTGCTCCGGCGGCGGCGGGTTCGACGCGGACGGAGCAGCCGCCTCCGAGGCCTTCTTCTTCGGCGGCATGTCGATGAAGATGTTGAAGATCTAGCTCGTGTGAACGCCGAATCAGGTTCACACAACCTCGACGCCCCCTACCTGGCACGCCAATGATGTCGGGGAAGCTGACTCCACGAGCACCTATGGGGACGGAGCCCCTTTTCGGTTCGGCGGGGGGCGAGGTCGCACGAAGAGCAGATCGAGGCGAGGCACACGAGCGGTTTACCCAGCTTCGGAGCTCTCTGGAGAGATAATACTCCTACTGCTGCTTTGTGGATTGTATTGAGTTCTTGCTCGGGAGCGCTGAGTGCTACAGTACACACAAGCGGCTAACGAGACCGAGCGTGAGTGTTCTACTGTTCGTCCTCCCCCTCTACGTTGCGCATGGGCCTCCTTTTATATGCTCAAGGGGTCACCGACAGGTGGCAATGTAGGCAAGGGTAAAAATGGAAAAGGTGCTGCGGTTGGTACAGCTACCTGCACAGTGTATCATACCTAACCCTGACGGCAGGGGACAAAGGCATTAAATGCCTATCTACGTCGCCCAAACAGTGCAGAAAAGGGACCGTCAGGGGCGCCACCGCTCGCCACGATGGCGATCTTGTCAGCGCCGCTTGCCATAGTGTACCCCTGGCTGCACAGCCTCCCGCCACGTACGCCTGGAAGGGTCCCAGAGCGACACGTAGGTGGGTGCGCTGGAGTGCAGGTACAGAGTGGTTGCTTGCCGCGGCAAACGCCTTGCCGCGGCCGTTGTCTTGTCGCGTCCGGGAGCTTGTCGCTCGCCGGGTCTTGCCGGGACGCGTGGCGCGTCGCGGCAAGTTCCTTGAGATGCCTTGGTTGGCCTCCCTGGCAAGCTCCTCTTGCCGGGGTCTTGTGCCTTGAGTGGCCCTCCCGGCAAGCTCCTCTTGCCGGGGACTTGTGCCTTGAGTGGCCTTCCCGGCAAGTTCCTCTTGCCGGGGACTTGTGCCTTGAGTGGCCTTCTCGGCAAGCTCATCTTGCCGGGGACTTGTCTCCTTGGCTTAAATACTTCGTTCTCGAATGGCTCCAAAGGTACCACGGAGGACCTTGGCGGTCACTCGGCAAGCCTTGCCGCGGGACGCTGCGACTGCCCGTGCACAAGTTCGGGATACTAGGGTACCCCTACTCTAGTACACCGACACACACATAGGTTGATTTTTTTATTCTGGCAACACAACCTAGCAACCTGTCTAACACATGGTAGCGAGCGCCTGCCTCGGGCTTCTGCCCAAAAAATGAGAAGCGCGTGGATGTTTCTAATCCTATGGAATCAGTGCTACCAGACCAGCTTTCCTATGAGACACTATTCACATTTCCTATGTTCCGAACGGTTGGAAGGGAAAGAATACTGTAGGAATTGTGTTCCTACGAAAATCCTACACCAAACATGTGAACCGAACGCAGCCTTAGCTGTTCTTAATCTAATGTCCCTGGTAAAAATGAAGCCATGCCACTGTTATAAGCCATGCCACTGTTATAAGCCATGACAAGTTTAGCCAAATGTTTTTGCCTGTAATTGTTTGAGACTCTGACTGTTTCCTCTGTGCCTTTTTGTGCAAATAGGGATATCCAATTCACCTGGTTGCTGTTGTGACCTTTTGGTGCACTGCACAAAACTCTTCTTAAAAGAAGTGACTTTTGTGTTGTTTAACTGGAATGTCAGAATGGAACAGTTGGTTCATTTTGGTGGAACTGCACAAAGGGAGATCTGTGTTCCAATCCCCATCATCCATATTGGCGCCATAACCTTCCTTTAGGTAAGAATGATATTTAATGCATGTGTTCATCTCTATTTTCCGACTACCATGAGAAAATAATGCTGTTTTTTACTAGTACACCTGTACTCCCTCACTGACAAAACCAATTCTGAATTAGAAGGCCAATCATGTACTTGGTTTCACCAAATGGTGAGGAGAAAGAGAAACAGAGCATGAAGAGGAAGAAGAAGAAGAATAAACAATGCCAAGGCGATCTTGCTGAAGCTAGAGGCCTCAGTCGAGGCCATTCAAGGGCTCCGGCAATGAATACCTTACATGTGAGACGATCCTCCATGGAGCCCTTCCACTTCTGATGTCTCACTTAATTAATTAGGAGTACTTAAGTACCGCTAATTTATTACTACCTAATTTTCCTGTTGGAGTTAAACAAATCTTTAGTAGGGCCCTATGCTGAATCATGTACGTGTTTATGTTTGTCTATGGAGGTGAATCATGTGGTGGAGTAGGGAGGGAATATTATTAGTGTCGTGACATAATAGTGCTATTGTTTTGCATGTCAATTTATTGCCATTGGTTCAATGAGGCAATGTTTTGCGTATTGTCCATCATGAATATTATGCTACTGTTTGAGTAACATGCTAATGTCTTCCTATCCTTTCTCACTAAGCTAATGAAGGTTTCACCTTGTTCCTCCTTGTGCAAACTGGGATCATGTTGTGCCAATCATACATTTTAGTGGAACTACACAAGACAATACAACAAAGTGTATCCCAGCCAGTGCTTTAACTATGCTGGAAGTTCTTGATAATCTTTCGATATAATCTCAGCACTGGTAAACAAGAGTGATTTCAACCATAAATTTGAAGTGCACAAAAATATATACTATTGTGTGATTCAAGTGAGTGCTTTATCATCTCTTATGGGACTACATGAATAAGCTTTTTTCTCAGGTTGGTATGGGCCTAAGGCCTTCATCCATATTAGTTTGTTGTCATCTCTATTTGTATCGTGCTACTTTCATGAGAAACTCCTTTATCTTTGCACGTTAAAGTTTTGCAACCTATGATAAATGGCAATGCTTTGAGTGTTGAGTTGAGCTAATTGGCACTGATTAAATAAACTAATACCTCTCTTTAAGCAAGACTACTATGTTGCTAACTTTACCCATTAAGATAATGAGGGTGCTTCTATTTGTTAGTGTATGTTTGATCAACTAGTCCCACTATTACAGTAATCTCACTCTCTCAATATATGTGCCAACAGGGATGCTCAATTTTGGTGGAACTGCACAAAAACTTTGAGTGCTTCATTGCCTCGACAACTTCCGTTCTTTCCCGTCAGTCGCTAATCTCCGCTTGCTTTCTTCCTTTGCTGTCAGTCGCTTGGCTTATCTCGGCTTCCAGTCAAAGGAAATAGTAATTGATATGCTAACTCACACAGGTTGGTACTGGTCTTTATCCTGATTATTGTGCCTGTCATATGTATTGGTAATTTGGTATTGTGCTACTGTTTGCCGATTTCATAAAGGAGTAATTTGAAGTCTGAACTCGCAGGCAAATCATTACAATGGGTGATTTCAGTAGAACTACACAAAATGATCAGATGGACAGGTACTTATGCTGCTGCTATGTACTCCAAAGTTCACTCAGACAAGCATCGATGTTGACAAGAAGTGCCTATATTCATTCGAGTATCAATCGGCGTCAACCAATTGTCAAACTCCAACTATTAGGAGAGTGAACGCCAAAAATAGTGCTTGGTGCATAGCCCAGAAAAACGCAGTCCACTCTTTGGTCCCAACTTGTGCCTTTTGGTTATCGGCACATATGGTAGCGAACTATATGGCATGGAGTCTAAAGATTCCAGACAAGTTGGTTGACGCGTATATTCATCTGGCACTTAATCAGTCTGCACGCCAAGGATGCTCCATTTCAGTTGAACTGCACAAAAAATTTGGGTGGTTCATTTTCTCAACCGCTTCCTTTCTCGTCTGCAATGTAGAATTTTGGCGAGATACAGGACCAAGATGAGCCAGTAAACTAGTTGGATGAAACTAGTGGCCAAGTTGCTCAAACCTCCCTTGGCACGAGGCCACTATTTGAGGATAAACCTACAAGCAAAGTTCAGATTGTCTGTGCCGCCTCTTATGTACTCGAAAGTTGACTCGTACAAGAACTAATTTTAGCAAGAAGTACCTCCGATTGAACACCATTTACCAGTCTGTACCCTAGGTAATTAAAGTTCGTCCATGGATCATTTGTCTGTGATCTCAATCATTTGGATGCATAAACATACTGAACATGTGTATATCTGAATCTTTTTGTGAATTATGTATGAATATTGTCGTGTGACCTATCAATCATTAGGATGCATAGATATGCTGAGCTTGTGTATATATGAATCTTTTGAGTTGCTGATAGTGAATGTTGTCTATGAATATGAATGTGTCCTGTGAACCTGAGTTTGATATGAATGTTTACCTTTTCTGTTGTATTTGTGTGTGAACTTGTTAGTATGCCTACTGTGGGGTATAAAACGCAGGTCTCTTATAAAAGTAATGTTGTGTCCAATTTATGCTTTCCCTTCTAACCACATTATATATAGTTATATTATTACTATTATCGTATATTTTATAGAGACTTATATATACATTATAAAAACATCCCACGTGTTATTAACTTATAAAAGTAAATGTTTAACGGAAGTTGGCAAGCAAAATCCTGGTTGTTTTTGACTCAGAGGCAAGGAAAATCCTGGTGATTGCGTACAAAAGCTTGCAAATATTTTAAGGACAAATTTAATAATAACGCGCTCATTTTTATTTTGAGCAATAACTCGCTAATTTCTTGATTATATATATAAAAAAATGTGCCTCTCCGATTTATTCTTTGATATTAATTTCTCCTTCTAACATAACATTATATATATAACGAGCCCACCTAATACGTGTATTTCAAGGAAGTGCAAATGGGCTAGGATTTCTTAGAAAATATAAATGGGCCTGATTGATGCGAAATTATTTGTTCACCCAGCCCATCAAATGGCTGTACATTCTAGAAAACATGGGTTAAATATATGCCACATTTTTGCAGGCTGACATGTGGGCCAATAGGTCGAAGCCTACGCAGGGCGTTGTCAACTTGGTCAACAAATGATTGTGTCATCCACAGCCATTGGATTTATATCCAACGGCCGGCATGCACCTTGAATCTCTCGTCTTCTTCCTCCATCGTCGCCGGGACCTTCTGGTCCGGCCTCCGGCGGCTAGCGGCTCTGCTTAGCACGCATCGCTGCGAAGCGCTACCCCACCGTCGGCCAGGCTATCCCTCCACCCCTCGACACCTCATGTTATTCTCCACAGACTACAGCCCCACGCTGCAACAGAACCAGTTATAACCCTTCTCCTCCTCTCAATCTGCGACTCCACTGCCGCGTTTTCCCATCTCCGAGTCATTCCCGTCCGGGGCCTCGTCGTTGTCCACCGCCTCGCTGCGTTCGGTGCGGCGTGGTCAACAAACGAGAGTCATCGAAAGACGACTGTACGTGGAGAGCCTGACGGTTGGGACCCACGAGGTCCATGGTCGCATGCAAGAAAAGTTCCTCCTTATTAAGCTGAAAAGAATGTTTCCTCCACCTGACAGCTGGGATCCACCGGCTGTATCTTCGCACGGAAGGAAGTGCCTCCTTGTTTTGCAAAAAAATTATTCATCCCGTTGACAGCTGGGACCCATCAGATTTGGTGACTGACTTGTGGGCCTACTAAGCGGACGTGTACACACGGCTTTGTCAACTTAATCAACAAATGATTCTAGCGGCTGGACCGTTGGATGTTAATCCAACAGCCGTGCTCCTTCTTCAACCTCTGTTCTTGCTCCTGTCACCCGTGGGCGGCACCGTGGCTGTGTTGCCGCGCACCCGAACCAGCGAAGTTTCCCACTCCTCTCCATCTGCGACTCCACTGCCCCGTCTTCCCCATCTCCGGGTCATTCCAGTCTGGGTGCGCTCGGCACGGTGTGGTCAACGTGGTCAACAACCGAGAGCCATCGGAAGATGACAGTACATGAGAGGCTGACAGTGGGGACGTACCACGCCCATGGACGCATGCATGCAATGGAACGCGACGAGGTCAACGTGGTCAAGGAACGACTTCCATCGGAAGTATACTATACGTGGAGAGTCTCAGCTGGGTCCACGGCCCCGGCAAGTAAGTGCCTCCTTATTACGCGGAAAATAATGATTCCTCCAACCGACAGCAGGGACCCACTGGACGGGCCACCGTATTTTGCGAAAAACCGTTTGCCCCTGACTGCTGGGACCCACCTGACGGGCCACCGTATTTCGCGAAAAAAAGTTCCCCCCCGCTATCAGCTCGGACCCACCGGAAGTGCCTCCTTATTACGCACAAAAAAAATGAATACTCCCCCGGCTAGCTGGGACCCACCTTTGTGGGAAGCTGACTTGTGGGCCTACTAAGTTGACGGGGACGAAGGGCTTTGTCAACTTAGTCAATATGTCCATCCAACGGCCGTAGTGCTTCTTCAACCTCTAGTCTTCTTGCTCCAGCCACCCAAAGGAGCGTCGCTCGTGCCGCATGCTCCTGCCTCCCGTGGCCGGCTGTGCTGCCGTGGAGGCCTCACCGCCCCCTACTATTCCCACCACTGGTCACGCCCTGCGGTGACGGCAGCCTCACACCGCAGCCGAACCAGTGAACCCTCATACTCCTCTCCACGCGGGCTTCCACTGCCGTATCTTCCCTGGCTTCGCGTTGTCCTCTTCCTAGGCCTCGCCGTCGTCCACCGCCGTGGTGCTCTCCGCGCGCTGTGGTCAACGTGGTCAAGGAACGACTTCCATCGGAAGAGTATTGTACGTGGAGAGGCTGATAGCTGGGTCCACGGCCACAGCCTAGTTTTTTGTGATTTGCCAAGTAAGTCGCTTTGTCAGGCCTCTTCGGCTGCAAATCTTTCAAGACAAGGAGAGCTTTCATTTGGTTGGCCGAGAAAATGGCCCATCTGTAATGAGAAATGGGTTGTACATTTTTAAAACACATCAAACCGGCAACTAGTTTCAAATATCTTTTTTTTTCATTTCGAGATTTTAAATTACATTAATTTTTATGCGTGGAGAATTTGTTGGATATTATATTGATATACATTTATTTTTAAAATTAGTTTGAATGTGAGTCAAAATTTCGGGATTAAAAACAGTTCGGACCGCACCGAAATATGAAAAATTTCGTATAATTTTTTAACCGTGGCCACAATATGGGCTGTAATGCTAACCAAAAGAATATGGGCTCCAAAAAAACCTTAATAATTAGCAAATGGGCTGTAAATTATTAGAAATAATGGCAGATGGGTAGTCTGCTGTTTTCCACAGATTTAAGGCTTTCCTAAAAAAAGGTTGATGCACAAGCAGTGACTGTTGGATGGCCATCCAACGGCCGTCGTGCTTTTTCAATCTCTGCTCTTCCTGCTCCAGCCACTCAAACAAGCACCGGCGGGACTGCCTGCTCCCTCCTCCCCGAGGTCGGCTCTGCTGCCGCGCAGGCCTCACCGCCCCACCGTACTCCCATCGCTGGCCTAGCCATCCCTCTACTCACCCACACCTGCTGTTATTCTCCGGCGACGGCAGACAAACCAGTAAACCCTCGTACAGTCATACTCCCCTCCGCGTGGGAAACAACTGCCGAGTCTTCCCTGCCTCTGTGTCGTTCCCTTCCTAGGCCTCGTCGTCGTCCACCGCCCTGGTGCTCTCGGCGCGGCCTGGTCAACATGGTCAACGACCGACATGCATCTGAAGTGGACTGTACGTGGAGAGGCCGACAGCTGGGTCCATGTCCGCATGCAAGGAAATGCCAGCTTATTACGCGCAAAATAATGATCCTCCACCTGACATAAGGGACCCATCGAAAGGGCCTCTGTATTTCGCGAAAAAAACGTTACCGCCGCTGACAGCTCGGACCCACCAGCTATATCTTCGCACGTAAGGAAGTGCCTCCTTATTACGCACAAAAAAAATGAATACTCCCCCTGTTAGCTGGGACCCAGTATAGTGGCAGGCTGACTTGTGGGCCTACTAAGTTGACGGGGACGGAGGGCTTTGTCAACTTAGTCAATATGCATGATTCTAGCTCCAGTGACCGTACGATGTCCATCCAGCGGCCGTAGTGCTTCTTCAACCTCTGGTCTTCTTGCTCCAGCCGCCCAAACCAGCGCCGGTCGTGCCTCGTGCTCCTGCCTCCCGTGGCCGGCTGCGATGCGGTGGAGGCCTCACCGCCCCGACTACTCCCACCGTTGGCCAGGCCATCCCTCTACTCACCCACACCCCCTGTTATTCTGCAGCGACGACAACCTCACACCGCAGCGAACCAGTGAACCCTCGTACTCCTCTACGCGTGGGCATCCACTTCCGCGTCTTCCCCGGCTCCGCGTCATCCCCTTCCTAGGCCTCGCCGTCGTCCACCGCCCTGGTGCTCTCGGCGCTACGTGGTCAACGTGGTCAAGGAACGGCTTCCATCAGACATGGACTATACGTGGAGAGGCTGACAGCTGGGTCCACGGCCGCAGCAAGGTAGTGCCTCCTTATTATGTGCAAAATAATTATTCCTCCACCTGACAGCGGGGACCCACCGGACGGGCCATCGTATTTGCAAAGAAAACGTTTGCCCCTGACTGCTGGGACCCACCAGCTACATCTTCGCACGCAAGGAAGTGCGTCCGGGAAAAAAAAGATTCGCCCCCTGACTGCTGGGACCCACCAGCCACATCTTCGCAGGCAAGGAAGTGCCTGACAGTCGGGACCCACCTGGTCGAAGCGTACATAGCGTTGTCATTCTGGTCACGAACGTGTACATACATATATACTGGTGGATGTAGAGGCGCGCACGTGTCGTAGTAGAGGCGCGTACATGTCGTAGTAGAGGCGCGCACGTAGCATGTACACGTACGTACAGCGGCCAGGGTGTAAGAAAGAAAATACGGCCAAGTATGTGTACATACGGGCGGGGTCTCGAACGCCTACTCGCGCATACGTACGGCCAGGGCTCGTGTACATGGCTGGGTCGGAACGGAGAAACAGCGTTGTCGTCGTGTTGATAGGGAGGCAACGGAATTCGTCGTGTTCATGGGGAGGCAACGGAATGTGTCGTGTTCATCGGGAGGCAACGGAACGCGTGGGAGCCAACCGGCTAGGTTGGAACGGAATGCGTGGTCGTGTTCATCAGGAGGGCTTGGACGGAACATGCGATGGAAATGAGGCCTGGCCTACCGCACAACAGAGGAAACGGACCTCCTACATTCGGAACGGGGTCCTGTTGATCGGGTGGGGTGTGGCGTACCGCAAAACGGAGGAAACAGACCTCCTCCGGTCGAAACAGGGGTCCTGTTGATCGGGAGGGGTGTGGCGTACCTCAAAACGAACGAAATGGACCTCCTACGGTCGAAAAGGGTGCTGTTGATCAGGAGGGGTGTGGCGTACGGCAAAGCGGACGAAACGGACCTCCTACGGTCGAAACGGGGGTCCTGTTCATCGGGAGGCCTGTGGCATACCGCAAAACGGGACTCCACGGGATATTGTTCATCTCCACCGTCGACCTCCTCCAGCCTCCACGGGCTACCGTCGACCTCCTCCAGCCTCCACGGGCTCCTGTTCATCCAGCCTCCACCGCGCGCTACTCCACCGGCTACTGTTCAACCACCCCTCCACGGGCACCCCTCCACCGTCTACTGTTCATACAGCCCTCCACACCATGGGGTCCTATTCAACCACCCCTCCACGGACAACTGTTCACCCAGCCCTCCACCACACCACGGGGTCCTGTTCATCCAGAGGCAACACCACCGCTCACTGTTCATCCAACCCCCCCCCCCCCCGCAACACTCACTGTTCATCCCAGAGGCAGCATCGATCGGCTTCAGTTAGCAGCAGTAGCGAAGGAATCGCTCGATCGTGTTTAGTTAACAGCCATCGATCGATCGCTCAGGTTCAGTAACGCGTAGCCTGCAGTGCAATCACTCGGGTTGAGTTAGAGCCCAACGCCTCTCTCGGGTTCAGTTAGAGCCAATGCCTTGCACACACGCGCGTATGTGTACGAGAGAAATGTGCATCGCTCGGCCCCCGACCTCCCACCGTAACCGGGAACTCCCGAAATTTTCCTCGCCCTTGCTTCTACCATGGTTTTTTCCGTCATGGACGACCTAAAGAATGTCATGCAGCCGCGTCTCCGGCCCGCCCAGGACGAAAAGCCCATTTTCTATCATGATTTTTTGTCATAGAAGTAGGAGCCCACCACATCTATGATGATACCGGGTTTTGTCACAATTATTGTCATAGAAGTGTCATATGTATGACATAATTTTTTTCGTTCGGCCCAAAATGTCACGGATGTGTCTTTTTTTTGTAGTGTTGGCCGCCATGCTTCTTGCCGGATCCCTCATCACCATCCTACCCCTTCTCCTTGTCCCGCCTCTCATACTTGGCCTTTTGCTTTTCAGCAAGCAGCTCGACTTGCGGGCAGTTCTGGAGGTCGTGGCCTTTGGTGTGGTGGATCTTGCAATACTGCTTGCCGGAGCCCCCTGGCTTGTCGGCAGCTGCTAAGGCTCGACAGGCGACCTACCCGGCAATCTCCTTGCCGGGGTCGTCTGCCTTGACCTTCTTGGCAGCGCCGGTGTCGTCACACCCTTCAATGGCAAGCACGACCTTGCCCTTGCGTTTCCTATTGCGACACCGGCCTCTCTTCATCGGGGCGGCGGTGTCTTCATCAGTAGAGTCGGTTTCCGCGCTGGCGTCTTCGCCGGGGTACTTCCTTCCCTCTTCAGCCCGGGCGCACCTATCGGCCAGAACGTAGAGTTCGGCCACATCCTTAACCTTGGTCATCGCCAGCTCTTCGCGCATCTTGTGGTTGCGCACGTTCTGATTGAACGCTGATCACAGCAGCGGGATGAACGTCGGGGATGTTGTACTGCACCCGGCTGAATATCTAGATGTACTTGCGCAGGGTTTCCCCTTCCTTCTGGGAATGATATGCAAATCACTGGCCTGGCCATGAGCTTGGTGGCCACCAGTGAAGGCGCCAACGAACTCATGGCACAGATCCGACCAAGAAGAAATGGAATCCGCCGACAAGTGCATCAACCAGGACATAACATTGGGCTTCAGCGCCAATGGGAAGTAATTGGCAAGCACCTTGTCGTCGCGAGCTCCGACAGCCTGCATCGCGATGGTGTAGATGTTGAGGAACTCGAACGGAAGGGTCTTCCTAGTATACTTCTCGCCGACGTCGGGCTTGAATGTGCGGTGGGACGGCCACTGGAACTGCCGCAGCTCACGGGTAAAGGCTGGGTAGCCCACCTCGTAAGGTAGGCCGCTGGAGCCCCTCGGTGCCGGGTGGTCCATAGCGGGTCCGGACCGCTTGTCCGACTGATGGCGTGTATCATGCCGGCGCTCGATAGTGGTTTGAGCATCCTCGTGAGCTCGTTCTCGAAGAACTTGGTGCTGGTCGTGGTGGGTCCACGGGTCAGACGACGCTATAGAGATGTTGTCACAAGCGTCATCACGATGAGTAGACGCCCATGGCGGCTGGTGAGGAGGAGGGGAGTGCACCGTGACCGCAGCACCCCCGGTCCTCCCAGTGCTGGCGTGTGGTGGCTCGGTGGGGCGCCGGCCCGAGGGTCCAGCCGGTCGCGGATCATCTTTTTTGGCGACGGCGACGAGGCTTCGGATGGTGGCCCTCCACTCACCGAGCTTCTCCGCGGCAGGAGGGAAGTCGAGGAGCAGCTGCGCGCGGGCCAAAGCTTCTACCGACGTGGGTGGCGGCGACCGCTTCGTGGACCGTGGCGCACTTCGACTTCTAACCACGTTAGAAGGAGCTCTACACGACCCAGCGGCTGCGCGCCATTTTCTCCAGTACTTCTGCGGGTATGCTGAACTCCTTCGTCCCGCGGTCGACGCACATGATTCTTACCACTGCGGTGTCCGGGGTCTTCAGTGCGGTGACGTTGCTCATTGTGTGCACCCTGGGAAGAGCGCGCTGTGGGCGCTGGCGTGGGCGTCCTGGAGGTTGCTGCACCACCCGGGGGCGGCACAACGACACTCCTGGAGGGCCCCGCGCCGCCTGCGGGGGGGGGGGGGTCCAGCTCCGTCTTTGGATCTGGCGACGTGCGGCCGGTCGTCTGGCGCGCGAACGATGCCGCTCGCCAGGCTCTGACTGCCAGGGCAATGCTGGTGCTCGCAGACTACGGCCCGGGTCCTGTCCGCGACAGGCCCGCTGCTCGTCCGAACTGGCACGGTACGTTCGTCTCCCGACGAGCCGATCGCCATGGCCGTCTTCTTCTTGGGAGCCATGGAGATTAAGAAACACTAGGCTAACTACTAGACCAGACTCTCACAATTGCGCCCCCTACCTGGCGCGCCAATGATGTCGGTGTGGAACGACACCTATGGGATCACAAGAATCCCAAGCACGGTTGTCGGGGCGTAGGGTTGCAAGAAGAGCAGGGTTAGTAATCAGCACAAGGATCGTTTACCCAGGTTCGGGCCGCGAGGATGCGTAAAAACCTAGTCTGGCTTTGGTGGATGTATTGAGTGTTCTTGAGCTCTTGAACTAGCTACGGTGGCTGTGCCGTTTCAGAGAGCCAAATCCTTCTCCTGTATGCCATGGGCCTCCTTTTATAGTTGAAAGGGGTTGGCAGAGAGGCACACAGGAGGTGGAAAGGCATGCAGTGCTACGAGCTTATCGCTCGTATTACAGGACAAGACGCATTTGAAAGCACAAGTTCTCCCTGGGTGGTTTTGGTAATTAATGTCAACATATCTCTTGTTGGACTAACACTTTTACCTAGTATGTTTCAGATAAGTTCAACAATGGAGTGGCATGGACTAGAGGATGTGGAACCCCTTCAAGATGCTAAGGACAAAGGATTGGCTCAAGCTTCAAGATCAAGACTCTACATTTTCTATTTTAGTGATCCAAGATCACATTGAGTCTATAGGAAAAGCCAATACTATCAAGAGGGGATGAGGTGTTGCTTAATGGCTTGCTTGCTCAAAGTGCTTAGTGATATGCTCCAAAACCCTCAACTACTTTCCCACATCCACATATGACCTAAACCAAAAGTCAAACTCGGCCCCACCGATTCTATCTATCCGGTGCCACCGAGTTTTAGATGTCATAGTCACTGCCACAAACCCTAGCAAATCGGTTTCATCGATAGGGATCTCGGTCTCACTGACATGGGATTGTAATCTCTCTGTGTATGTCCATTACCAAAATTGGTCTCACCGAGTTTGAGCAATCGGTACTACCGAGATTACAATGCAAACCCTCTGGTTAGCTTATTACCAAAATCGGTCCCACCGAGTTTGTGTAATCGGTCTCACCGGGTTTGCCTGACCAACTCTCTGGTTAGCTCATTACCAAAATCGGTCCCACCGAGTTTGTGTAATCGGTCACACCGAGATTACGTTATGCCCTAACCCTAACCATATCGGTCCTACCAGTTGCATCTCAGTCCCACCAAAAATCATAATGGTCACTAGGTTTGCTGAATCGGTCCGACCGAGTTTAACCATTCGGTCCCATCGAGTTTGGCAAATTGTGTGTAACGGTTAGATTTTGTGTGGAGGCTATATATACCCCTCCACCCACTCTTCATTTGTAGAGAGAGCCATCAGAACATACCTACATTTCCAATATACATTTTCTGAGAGAGAACCACCTACACTTGTGTTGAGGTCAAGATATTCCATTCCTACCATATGAATCTTGATCTCTAGCCTTCCCAAGTTGCTTTCCACTCAAATCTTCTTTCCACCAAATCCAAATCCTATGAGAGAGAGTTGAGTGTTGGGGAGACTATCATTTGAAGCACAAGAGCAAGGAGTTCATCATCAACACACCATTTGTTACTTCTTGGAGAGTGGTGTCTCCTAGATTGGCTAGGTGTCACTTGGGAGCCTCCAAAAAGATTGTGGAGTTGAACCAAGGAGTTTGTAAGGGCAAGTAGATCGCCTACTTCGTGAAGATCTACCGCTAGTGAGGCAAGTCCTTCGTGGGCGACGCCATGATGGAATAGACAAGGTTGCTTCTTCGTGGACCCTTCGTGGGTGGAGCCCTCCGTGGACTCGCGCAACTGTTACCCTCCGTGGGTTGAAGTCTCCATCAACGTGGATGTACGATAGCACCACCTACCGGAAGCACGACAAAAACATCTGTGTCTCCAATTGCGTTTGAATACTCCAAACCCTTCCCCTTACATTCTTGAAAGTTGCATGCTTTTCTTTCCGCTGCTCATATACTCATTGCATGCTTGCTTGATATGTATTGTGTTTGTTAAACTTGTGCTTAAACTCCACTTAAAATTAAGAATATAAAAAACTGCAACTTTTGGCACTTAGTGTCTAATCACCCCCCTCTAGAGACCTCTTCTCGATCCTTTCAATTGGTATCAGAGCTTTGGTCTCCATTGCCTTGGTTTAAACACCATTGGAGGAAGATGGATGTGTCTACTTTGGGGAGTCTTAGACATAGAGTGCCTATTCTTGATGGAGAGTATTTTCATGAGTGGAAAAATGAAATGCTTGAGATTTTCAATGAATATCATTTGAACAAGTACATTACTAGCCCTTGTGCACCTCAGGTTGATCCTTTGCACCCTACCCTAGATGAAGATATTGACATGATTCGCAATCTTAGAACTGTTGAGCTCATCATTAGAGGCTTGCCTAGAAACTTGATTAGATGTTTGCCTACTCTCAAGTGTGCCTACACCATATGGAGATTTCTTGAGGAACGATTTCCAGATTATTCCTCGAAAAATTTAGACGAAATTCTCCATAAGTCTATTGCCTTGAGTAAGATGAACTCTAGTGATAATAGCTTTTGTGATTGTCTATTTGAGCTTACCACTCTCATGCATGCTAAAGGAAATGTTGGAATCATTAGCGATATCATATTCGAAGCTATTAGAGTTCATAAAGGTAACCATTGTGATGATCATTTATCTAACGAATTACCCTCTCTAGGAATTGATCAATCACAAGATGATGTTGAACATGGATACTATGATGAAGATGATGATAGTGACTATGATCTTGATGATGCAATGAGGCATTTTGGTCTTATGGAAAATCTTCGCGGCTACATGGCTGGAGGAAAGGAATGGGTCCTTGATAGTGGATGTACTGATCATATGACCGGAGATGAAGATATGTTCCGTGAGCTTGCTGAAAATGACGGCCCTCGAAAATATGTCACTTTTGGTGATAATCCAAAGGGTAAGGTGGTTGGCCCTGGTAAGGTGGCCATCTCACATGATAGCTCCATACAAAATGTTATGCTCGTTGAATCCCTTGGATACAATTTACTTTCAGTTTCTAGACTTGCGGATTTCGGTTTCAATGTCCTATTCACTGAAGTAGATTGCCAAGTGTTTCGTAGAGACAATCATAAAATGGTCTTTACTGGTATACGTAGAGGAGATCTTTACATTGTTGATTTCACTAAAAAGGCTCAAACTAAAACTTGCTTAATTGCTAAATCTTCTAAAGGTTGGTTGTGGCATAGAAGACTAGGTCATGTTGATATGCGAAATCTTGATAAGCTTTTTAAAGGTGATCATATCCTTGGAATAAAAGATGTCATATTTGACAAGGATAGACTTTGTAGTGCTTGTCAAGCAGGAAAACAAGTTGGAGGAAGTCACCGCGCGAAGAACATGATGACCACAAGAAGACCACTCGAGCTACTTCACATGGATCTCTTTGGTCCAAATGCCTACAAGAGTCTCGGTGGTAACTCATTTGGTCTAGTCATAGTTGATGATTTTTCAAGATTTACATGGGTGTTCTTTCTTGATGACAAATCGCAGGTCCAAAAGATCTTCAAAAACTTTGCTAGGAAGGCCCAAAATCAGTTTGACGTGAAGATCAAGAAGGTTCGGAGCGACAACGGAATGGAGTTCAAGAACGCAAATGTGGACACCTTTCTTGACGAAGAAGGGATTTTACACGAGTTCTCGGCTACATACACACCTCAACAAAATGGAGTTGTTGAAAGGAAGAACCGGACTCTTATCGAGATGGCAAGAACGATGCTTGATGAGTACATAACACCAAAGCACTTTTGGGCGGAAGCGGTTGAGACAGCTTGTCATGCAACAAATCGCTTGTATCTTCACAAGCTACTCGGCAAGACGGCATACGAGCTACTCATCGGTAACAAACCCCAAGTTGGATACTTTCGAGTATTCGGGTCAAAGTGCTACATTCTTGATAAGCATCATCGTTCTAAATTTGCTCCTAAATCTCATGAAGGTTTCCTACTTGGTTATGGCTCAAACTCTCACACTTACCGTGTCTACAACAATTTCACCCGAGAGGTTGAAGAGACAGTAGATGTGAAGTTTGATGAATCTAACGGCTTGCAAGTAGAGCAATTTCCAATTGATGTAGGGGACAAAGACCCTTCGGAAGCAATTCAAGACTTGTCCATTGGCAAGATTCGTCCAACAAAAGTGAAGGAGAGTACCTCGTCTGTCCAAGTGGAAGCTTCTACCTCACGACAAGGTGAACCAAGAGTTGATACGGAAGCATCCACAAGTGGGAAACGCCAAGATGAAGAAAACGAGGAAGCACACCAAGATGAACATCAACAACCTCCTTCTCCACGACGACAAGAGAACGACAATGTCAACAATGAAGAAGGCCAAGAAGAAGCACAAGATTAAGAGGATGTTCCACCCCGACCCAAGCAAAAGCTTTCACGAGTTCGAGCAAGAATTGCCAAAGATCATCCCGTCGAGCAAATCTACAATGATACCCAATCCGGGAGAATCACTCGCTCTGAAACTTGTTTAGCTAACTTTTGTGAACATTACTCATTCATCTCTAGCATTGAACCTATGAAGGTTGAAGAAGCATTGGAGGATCCGGACTGGATAAACGCTATGCATGAAGAGCTACACAACTTTGGGAGAAATCAAGTGTGGACATTGGTCGAGAAGCCCGACAACAACCACAACATCATTGGTACCAAATGGGTGTTTCGCAACAAGCAAGATGAAGATGGACAAGTGGTTCGCAACAAAGCACGTCTCGTCGCCCATGGCTACACACAAGTTGAAGGTATGGACTATGGTGATACATATGCTCCCGTTGCTAGACTTGAGTCCATTCACATCTTACTTGCTTATGCTAATCACCAAGATATCACCTTGTACCAAATGGACATTAGAAGTGCTTTTCTAATTGGCAAAATTGAGGAGGAAGTTTATGTTAAGCAACCTCCCGGCTTCGTCAATCCTAAGAAACCTAATCATGTTTACAAACTTCACAAAGCCCTTTATGGTCTTAAACAAGCTCCTAGATCATGGTATAAATGCTTGACCAAGTTCCTTATTGAAAAAGGCTTTCAAATTGGTAAAATTGATTCTACTCTTTTTACTAAAAGGGTTAATAGAGAACTATTTGTGTGCCAAATTTATTTTGATGATATCATATTTGGTTCAACTAACCCTCATTTTAGTGAGAAGTTTGGAAAGCTAATGTCGGAGAAGTTTGAGATGTCTATGATGAGTGAACTCAAATTCTTTCTCGGTTTGCAAATCAAGCAAACTAAGGAAGGTACCTTTGTCTCTCAAAGAAAGTACACTAAGGACTTATTCAAGAGGTTCAATATGCAAGAATGCAAAGGTATGACTACACCCATGCCTACTAGTGGACATCTTGATTTGAACAAAGATGGTGAACCGGTTGATCAAAAGGTTTATCGCTCTATGATTGGTTCATTGTTATATCTATGTGCCTCACGGCCCGATATTATGCTAAGTGTGTGCATGTGTGCACGATATCAGGCTGCTCCTAAAGAATGTCATCTTAAGGCTGTGAAAAGGATAGTGAGATACCTAATCCATACACCAAATTTTGGCATTTGGTATCCTAAGAGGTCCTCTTTTGATCTTGTTGGCTACTCCGATTTGGACTATGCCAGAGACAAGGTTGATAGAAAGTCCACTTCGGGTACTTGTCAATTCCTTGGTAGATCACTTGTGTCTTGGTCTTCCAAGAAACAAAACTCGGTATCCTTATCCACCGCCGAAGCGGAATACATTGCCGCTGGTTCATGTTGTGCTCAATTACTTTGGATGACCCAAACTCTTAAAGATTATGGGATATATGTGAAACATGTTCCTTTTCTATGTGACAATGAAAGTGCTATTAAGATTTCTCACAATCCCATGCAACATTCTCGAACTAAGCATATTGAAGTTTGTCGGGGGGAATCGGCTTCCTCGAACACCTATGGGGACCGAGCCCCTTACTGGTTCGGCGGGGGGCGGAGGTTGCACAAAGAGCAGATCGAGGCGGCGCACACAAGGGATTTTACCCAGCTTCGGGCCGCACGGATGCGTAAAACCCTACTGCTGCTTTGTGGTTTGTATTGTGTTCTTGCTCGGAGGCGCGTGGTGCTACAGTACACACGAGCCGATGGCGAGGCCGAGCGTGGAAATGGGTCTCCTCCCCTCCTACGTGCGCATGGGGCCTCCTTTTATATGCTCAAGGGGTTACCCACAGGTGGCAGCGTAGGTGGGGGCAAAAATGGTAGAATGCTATAGTGGGTACAGCTGTCTACACAGTGGCTGTACAGTGCTATCATACCTAACTCTGACGGCGGGGGACAAGGGCATTAAATACCCGTCCGCGTCGCCCAGACGGTGCAGGGAAGTGGACCGTCAGGAGCGCCACCGTTTGCCACGATGGCTACTCTGTCAGCTTTGCTTCGCCACCGCATGCCCCTGGCTGCACAGCCTCCCGCCACGTGCGCCTAGGATGCCCCCAGAGCGACACGTTGGTGGGTGAGCTGGAGCGCAGGCACGGGGTGGTAACTTGCCGCGGCAAGCGCCTTGCCGCGGTGGATGTCTTGTCGCGCCCGGGAGCTTATTGCTCACCGGGCCTTGCCGGAGCGCGGGACGCGCCGTGGCGAGGTCCTTGTCGTGCCGTGGATGGCCTTCCCGACAAGCTCCTCTTGCCGGGGTCTTGTGCTTCGAGCGGAAGTCCCGGCAAGCTCCTCTTGCCAGGGCCTCGCTCCCTTCGGGTGGCCTTCCCGGCAAGCTCCTCTTGCCGGGGCCTTGGCTCAAATACTTTGTTCTTGAATGGCCCAAGAGGGGACCATGGAGGGTCTTGGCGATCACCTGGCAGGCCTTGCCGCGGGGTGCTACGACTGCCCGTGCACAAGTTCGGGGTACTAAGGTACCCCTATTTTAGTACACCGACAGGAGCCCCCGGGCCTGGGCCATACACGGTGCCGAGCGCTGTTGGGCCAGGCCCAAAACAGTGTACGGGCACGCGCGGCCTGGGTTGTGCTGCATCGGCTTCTGCGCCCACCACGTCCTCCCCGAATGGCACGCGCCGAACGCGGCATCGTGGGGAGAGGCGTGCGTGACGTGGGCGGCGTGCGCGGGGCCGAGCCCTGCAGGCATGCGTCACGTCGCAATAAATGGGGACGGTTCGTGCCATCTTCATAAGTGGAGGGACGCGCGGAGGCGTGGCTCCTTCGCTGGACGGAGTCGAGGCGCGGTCTCCGAGGCGTCCCCTCCCCATGATCACGGGGTGGGGGAAGGTCGCCTCACCCGTCGCCTAGGTCCTGCACGTAAGCCACGCGGCCTCCATGCACCCGGAGTTGCGGGCGGTGGAGGCAGGAAACCGGGCTGTCGCGGGTCGAGGCAGCAGGCTGGCCCCGGTCGCCTGGCTTCCCTGCGCCCTGATTGGTTGAGCGGGGCGGTCGAGTCCCCACCCTGCTCCTTTATAAGGAGCAAGAGGGGGGGCGACGGGAACCCACACTCCTCCATCTCTTCCTCTCTTCATCTTATGATCCCCTCTCTCCATCTGCCATGGAGAAAGGGAATCCTGGTCCTTCATCGGTGGCGGCGAGGGTTGCCGCTAGGCAACGTGCCCCTCCTCCCCTTGCACCCGTGGTGGTGGAGCCAGCCGCAAGGGGAAGGGGGAGGGGGCGAGGTCGTGGACGAGGGCGTGGACGAGGCCGCGGCGCTCAGGGAAGAGGCGGGCAGGGCGACGCGCCGGCCTCGCCTCCGCCAGCGGCACCTCTTCCCATGGCGGTCCATCTCGGGGACGATCCTTGCGAGTTCTTCGTCAGGCTGCGCCGGGCGCCTCGCCGCCGCCTCCGCCTCCCGGCTCCCTTCGCGAGCGTGATGGAGATGGAGCAACCCGAGACGCTAAGGCTGCGCATGAAGGGCTGCGGGATCAGCGGCACGCGGGTCCACGTCAAGTTCCCAGCCCCTGGCGTAGTGTATCTTGGCCGAGGGTGGAAGACATTCGCCCGTATCCACACCTTGACGGTGGGGTTCACCCTCCAGTTCAAGTTGATGGAGGGCGATCTCCTCTCCGTCAAGGCCTTCGGGGACTTCGGGACCCGGGCCCGGTGCTGCGTGGATAGCTCCTCCGACAGCGAAAGCTCCTCCTCGAGCGAGAGTGACGAGGAGGGGAGCGACAGCGACGACGAGGGCAGCGGTCGTCGGGATGACGGGTCCGACTAGGCGCCGATCGCAGCTCCGTGTGGCACCGGCAACCCCATCATCCGGGTCGCCGGCTCCTTGAGCTTCTCGGGGTCGTCTTCCCGGGCGGCTGGAGTGGCGAGGCTGCGGAAGAGGAGTAGGACTGGCGGCAAGGCCGTCAACTCAGAGTACGAGGGCTAGGTGCCCCCGACAGCGTGTTGACGTCCCGCTGCCTCATCTTCGAGCTCCATCTCCGGCGCCACCGCCACCATCCAGCCTCCGGAGCCCCCGGGGCGTTCTGTTGGTGTCTTCTGCCACCCGTAGCTCGCCTAGGCGCCCCTTTTGCCCTTTTCGCCACCTTGTCCTACCTCCTGAGGAGAGAGACAATAAAGGAATTACGGGCATCTTATCTTTTTTCAATCTGTAAGCCCTCGGGCCTTAGTTGCATTTAAAACTTGTAATCCCATCTTTCATGTTTTTCATTCTCTCTGAACTGTACCTGAGCGGAATGTTTTTAATGAAAAGGGGATGTTTGCCGGGCCATTTGTCCCGTGGGTGGAACAAACGCCAAGGAGCGAACCCTTTGTATCATTAGGATAGACGTTTCTTCGCCCGGCAACAGGCCCTTCCGTCTTTCCGCGCCGCTCGACCCTTCTCACGCTCTTGGCGGAGGCGGGGAGAAGGCGGGTTCCGGCTCCTCGCTTCGCCCCTTTGCCGCCGTGACTACTACCAAGACAGGCCCCAGGAACGCGCTCTGGGGCTTGTCGTCGAGGGAGCACGGCAGCTTTTAGGAGGAAACAAGGTTTTCGTATTCCACAGTTCATGAGAAAATGCATGACAAGGGATGCAAAAACTTATCTGGGACAGCAGCCCCCGGCAACTCTGGCTTGCCGCGGGTGGGTCCTTGTACTTGCAGCCCCCCGACAACATTGGCTCGCCGGGGACCAGATGCTGGCCCGCCCTTCTTCTCTTCTTCGCCCTTAAGCGGTCTGGCCAGGATGTACAAAACCCTGCGAACCAAAGGAAATGAAGGAACAGGAAAAAGGACGCAGACTCGACCTCTAAGCTAGGGGTTAGCAGCTGTTAGGCACTATCAACCCTAACCAAGGACGAGACTCGACTCAGCATGCATGCTAAAACTTAGGGCGCCAGCGCTTCATTTCTGCTGCTCAGGGTCTGCGCCTGGCTTTGTACAAAGGATTACATGCAACTGCGGCAAGACTTGTACAAAAGGTTGGTTGCCGGGCGGGCCCCGACAACCGCGGCTTACGGGTAAAACTTACGAAGATGCTCAATATTCCAAGAGTTGCTCACCGGAGTGCCATCTTCGGTCTCGAGGCGGACAGCGCCGGGCCTCGTGACTCGTCTCACCCGGTAAGGGCCTTCCCACTTCGGCGTCAACTTGTTATGATTCTTGGCGGACGGGGCGCGCCGAAGAACAAGGTCGCCTTCCTCAAAGCTTCTGGCTTTAACTTTGCGGCTATGGTAGCGACGCAAAGCTTGCTGGTAGCGAGAGGCTCGCACAGCAGCCTGAAAACGATCTTCCTCAAGGAGCAGCGCGTCATCTTCTCGCAGCTGCTCTTGCTCAAGCTCATCATAAGCGAGCACTCGAGGTGACCCGTATACGAGTTCCGTGGGGGTAACTGCTTCTGCTACATAGACTAGAGCAAATGGTGTCTGGCCAGTGGCTTGATTTGGCGTCGTTTTGATCGACCAAAGAGCCACCGGCAGCTCCTCGATCCAGTTTCTTCCGCACTTGTGCAGCCTGTCGAAAGTTCTGGTCTTGAGCCCGCGCAGTACTTCGGTGTTGGCCCTTTCAGCTTGACCGTTGCTCCTGGGATGAGCAACAGAAGCGAAGCAGACCTTGGCGTCGAGATCTTGGACGTATTGCATGAAGGCGCGGCTCGTGAATTGTGTACCGTTGTCGGTGATGATCCTGTTGGGGATCCCGAAGCGGCAGACAATTGACCTGAAGAACTTGATGGCTGACTGTGCTGTCACCTTCCTCACTGGTTCCACTTCCGGCCACTTTGTGAACTTGTCGATTGCGACGTATAAGTACTCAAAGCCCCCGACAGCTCGGGGGAAGGGGCCGAGGATGTCGAGCCCCCAGACCGAAAATGGCCAGGATAAAGGGATCGTCTGGAGAGCTTGAGCTGGCTGGTGTATCTGCTTGGCATGGAACCGGCACGCTTCACACTTGGTTACTTGTGCAGTTGCATCCTGGAGGGCTGTCGGCCAGAAGGAACCTTGCCGGAACACTTTGCCGGCGAGTGCTCTTGCGCCAATGTGGTGACCACATATGCCTCCATGTATCTCTGCCAACAGCTGATGTCCGTCTTCCCGGGAAATACACTTCAATTTCACACCGTCGTGCCCTCTTCTGTATAGTGTGTTGTCGACGAACTGGTACATACTCGAGCGCCGGGCTACTCTTTCCTCTTCTTCTTGCTCTTCGGGAAGTTCTCCATGCTGGAGGAAATGGACAGTCTGCTGCGCCCATGCTGGAGCCTGCGGCTCGACAACAAGGACTGAAGGCACTTCTGCTGCTGCGGGAACGTCCGCTTCTACGGCGAGGATCTGGGGCTCAGCCGAAGCTTGACGTTCCCCGGCAAGCTTGCCGAAGCAAAACTCGTCGGGAGCGCCTGCTTCTACGGAACAAACCCTGGGGTTTTCCAGAGCAGACGGTTCCTCAGCGCTCTTGGCGTCGATCTTGGGGACCTTCTTGGCGGCGGCTCCGGGGAGCTCAGCCGGAAGATAGTCGCTGGAGACCAACTTCCTCTTCTTGCTCTGTCTGGTTGATGGCGTTACGGATGACTGAGTCAGCTTGAGCACAAAGGTCCCTGGTTCCACAGGTAACTTGAATGCTGCGCACTTTGACAGGCCGTCAGCGATGTCATTCTCAGCTCTTGGAATGTGTTCCATTTGCAGGCCGTCAAAGTGCTCTTCCAGCTTCCTCACTTCATCAACGTACGCTTCCATCAACGGTCTCTGGTAATCATTGTTCACTTGGCGGACGACAAGCTGCTAGTCACCCCTGACAATGAGCTTCTTGATCCCAAGTTCTGCCGCGATCCTGAGACCGGCAAGCAAACCTTCATACTCCGCAGTATTGTTGGTTGCTTGTTCCTTGGGGAAGTGCATCTGGACTACGTACTTGAGGTGCTCTCCGGTGGGCGCGATAAGTAACGCGCCAGCACCGGCGCCTTGCAGCGAGAAGGCACCATCAAAGTACATCAGCCACTCTTTGCTTGCTTCTTTGGCGGGGATGCTCGTCTTTGGGATATCTTCGTCCGGTGTCGGTGTCCACTCCGCTATGAACTCCGCCAATGCTCTGCTCTGGATAGTCGAGGTGCTCTCGAACTGGAGACCGAAGCTCGACAGTTCTAGTGCCCACTCGACAATCCTGCCTGTTGCTTTTGGATTCTGCAGTATCCTCTTTAGCGGAAAGCGGGTGACAACCGTAATCTCGTGTGCTTGGAAGTAATGGCGCAGCTTTCTCGAGGCCATGAGGAGGCCAAAAAGCAATTTCTGCACCCCAGAGTACCTTGACCTAGCCCCCTTCAAAAGGGAGCTGACAAAGTAAACTGGGCGCTGCACCATTTTCTTCTTCCGCACCTCCACTTGCTCCTGCGCAGATTCATTCTTGTCGGGGCCAGAGATTGTCGGGGAAGCCCCCTGCTTGTCGCTGGACGTGCTTGCCGCGGTCGCTGGCTCATCATCTGCCTCCCTCTCCGCTACTAACGCAGCACTAACCACTTGATTGGTTGCCGCCAGGTATAGCAGCAACTTCTCTTGTGGTTTAGGCGCGACAAGTATTGGAGCGGAGGACAGGTACTTCTTCAGGTCCTGCAGCGTAGCCTCCGCTTCCGGAGTCCATTTTACTGGACCCGCCTTTTTCAAAATTTTGAAAAATGGCAGGGCGCATTCTGCAGACTTAGAAATAAACCTGCTGAGAGCCGCGACGCAGCCTGCAAGCCTTCGTACGTCCTTGCCACGGGTTGGTGCTTCAATTTGCTCGATGGCCTTGATCTTGTCTGGGTTGGCTTCTATTCCTCGTTGAGACACGAAGAACCCGAGAAGCTTGCCGGAAGGGACTCCGAACACGCACTTCTCGGGGTTGAGCTTGAGGCTGATCCTGCGCAGATTCGCAAAGGTCTCTTCTAAGTCTTGAATCAGGGTGGCCCTGTCTCTGCTCTTGACCACTATGTCATCCATGTAGGCCTCCACATTCCTGTGGATTTGTGGCTCAAAAGCAGTGTGGACAACCCTCGCAAATGTTGAACCAGCATTCTTCAGTCCGAAAGGCATCCGTACGAAACAGTATGTGCCACATGGAGTGATGAATGTGGTCTTCTCTTCATCTTCCTCAGCCATGAAGATCTGATGATATCCAGAGTAGGCGTCAAGAAATGAAAGCAGGTCACACCCGGCCATGGAGTCAACAATCTGGTCAATGCGCGGCAAGGGAAAGGGATCTTTGGGACAAGCTTTGTTAACATCAGTGAAATCGATGCAAAGCCTCCATTTCCCATTTGCTTTGCGCACGACAACAGGATTGGCCAACCATGTTGGATGGAGCACACCTCTGACGAGGCCTGCCGCTTCCAACTTCTTGATCTCTTCTGCGATGAACTCTTGGCGCTCCACTGCTTGCTTCCTGACTCTCTGCTTGACGGGCCGCGCGTGAGGACAGACGGCGAGGTGGTGCTCAATCACTTTCCTGGGAACGCCGGGGATGTCAGATGGTTGCCAGGCAAACACATCGACATTCGCCCGCAGGAAAGTAACGAGCGCGCTTTCCTATTGGGGGTCGAGCATGGCACTGATGGTGAAGGTACCACCAGTGCCATCCTCCTTGGCGGGCACCTTCTTGGTCGTTGGCGGAGCTGCCATTGTCTTCTTACTCTTGCCGGTGGAGCTCGATGGCGCGTCCTCGACGGTAGCGCAGCACTCCGAAGAGGTGCGCTTGCCGGAGTGGGTGCCAGAGCACTTGCCGGGCTTTGTCCTCTTCTTTCCTCCGGGAGCTTCAGCGGCAAGCGGCTTGTGATCCGCTGTGGCTGCTGCTTCCCGGTAGATCTTGTCGGCACAGATAAGGGCATCCTTCTTGTCGCCGGGGACAGAGATGACGCTTATCGGGCCTGGCATCTTGATCATGTTGTAGGCGTAGTGAGAGGCCGCCATGAACTTGGCGAGCGCTGGACGACCGAGAATTCCATTGTAGGGCAATGGAAAATCGGCAACGTCAAAAGTGATCCTCTCTGTCCTGAAGTTCAGCTCGCTGCCAAATGTTACGGGCAACGTTATCTTCCCCTTTGGCTTGCTCCCTCCCGGGTTGATTCCTTGGAACGTGCCAGTCTCTTCGAGCTCGCTGTCGGGGACATGGAGTTTCCGGAGCGCAGCGGGGGAGATCAGGTTTAAGCCGGCCCCGCCGTCAACTAGCATCTTAGTGACCTTGAGGTTGCGGACTGTTGGTGAGACCAACATCGGCAAGCACCCGATCGCAGTTGTGCGATCAGGGTGGTCCTCAATATCAAAGATGATAGGCATGCCGGACCATTTCAGAGGCTTGCGCGACTCGACGGGTGGTTCCGCTGCATTGACTTCCCGCGCCCACTGCTTGAGCTGGCGGTGAGAAGTATGCAGGGAGGCGCCGCCGTCTACGCACAAGACCTCTGTGGCTTTCTGAAACTCCTGCTCACTGGTCTCGACGTCATCCATGTCTTCGTCTTCGTCGTCGTCTTCATTCTTGTCGCGGCCGCGGGGAGGTCGCTCCGCTTGCCGCTGCTTGTCCTTGTCGCGGCGTCCTCCCTGGCCGGGACGCTTCGTGCCTGATCCTCCGCCACCTCCCCAGGCTCTCTCCTTGTCGTGCCGCTCGTACTCGGCCTTTTGCAGCTCGACGAGCCGCTCGACCTGCTTGCAGCTCTAGAGGTCATGGCCCTTGGTGCGGTGGATCTTGCAGTACTGTTTGCTGGTGCCGTCCCGCTTGTCGGCGGCCGCCACGGCCTGGCAGTGGACGCATCCGGCAATCTCCTTGCCAGAGCTACCAGCCTGGGCCTTCTTGGCGGTGCCTTCGTCGCCGGACTGCTCAACAACCAGTACTTCTTGGCTCTTCTTCTTCCTGTTGCTCCGCCGCCGGCCCTTCCTTGCCGGGGTGGTATCCTCACTGTCAGATTCTGCTGCTCCAGTGTTCTCTCCGGGGAGTTTCCTCCCTTCCTCAGCACGTGCACACTTGTCGGCCAGGGCATATAGCTCGCTGACGTCTTTGATCTTGCACATCGCCATCTCCTCCCTCATCCTGCGGTTGCGCACGTTCTGATGGAACGCGCTGATGACCGCGGCAGGGTGGACATCGGGGATGTTGTAGTGCACACGGCTGAAGCTCTGAATGAACTTGCGCAGAGGTTCTCCCTCCTTCTGGACGAGCAGATGAAGGTCGCTCGCTTGGCCATGGGGTTTGTGGCCGCCCGTGAAGGCGCCAACAAACTGATGGCACAAGTCTGTCCAGGAGGTTATGGAGTTGTCCGGCAAGTGCATGAGCCAGGATCTGACGTTGGACTTGAGCACCAGCGGGAAGTAGTTGGCAAGGATCTTGTCGTCTCGCCCCCCGGCAGCCTGCACCACAATGGTGTAGATGCTAAGGAACTCCGACGGATGCGACTTGCCGTCGTACTTCTCTGGCACGTCTGGCTTGAAATTCTTCGTGCTGGGCCACTGGACTTGCTGCAGCTCACGGGTGAACGCAGGGCAGCCCACCGCGTACGGCAGGTCGCCTGGCTCCCCTGGCGCACGCATGTCGACAGAGGGCCCAGCGCAGTTGTCTGATTGACGCCGCGCTTCTCTCCGACGCTCGATGCGAGTACGAGCGTCCTCTTGCTCTCGCTCGTGAAGAACTTGGCGTTGATCGCGACGAGTTCGCGGATTCGACGACGCGGTGGAGTCGTTGTCGTGATGATTCCGGCGAGTCGGCGATCTTGGCCTCTGGGGCGGGGAGTGCACGGTGGTTGCACCCCCGCCGGTCCTGGCGCCATCGGTCCTCGCCTGGCCGTCCCACCGCGGCTGCGACGCGCTGTGCTGCCGCGGGGTGTCGCCGTTGGTGAAACCGATGAGGCTCTGTATCGTGGCCCTCCAGTCGTCAAGCTTGCCCGCCGTTGGAGGGTAGTCTAGGAGCAGTTGAGCTCGCGCCAGGGCTTCCGCTGGAGTGGCGGGCTGCGGTGGCGAACGGCGCGTGGAGCGGGATGTGCTCGAACCTCTAACTACGTTAGAAGGAGCGACACCCGGACCAGGCAGCCGCGCCACGCTCGCACCAGCACGTTGGTGTGAGTGCTGGCCTTGAGCGCCCTGGGATCCGCCGGCTCGATTTGGGTCCAGCGAGCGTATGGTACCGCGGGCGCCAAGACGCTGCTGGTCCCGTGCCTCCTGAGAGGGGCGCGGTGCATGTTCGGACGCCATGGCGCCATGAGCTGGCTCGATGACGCCCGTCCCGCCGCCGGTGCCGTCCCCGCCACCCGTTTGCTCCAAGGGCGGCGGGTTCGACGCGGATGGAACGGCCACCTCCGGAGCCTTCTTCTTTGGCGGCATGTCGACGAAGATGATGGAAATCTAGCTTGTGCGGACGCCGGATCAGGTTCGCACAACTTCGACGCCCCCTACCTGGCGCGCCAAAGATGTCGGGGGGAATCGGCTTCCTCGAATACCTATGGGGACCGAGCCCCTTACTGGTTCGGCGGGGGGCGGAGGTTGCACAAAGAGTAGATCGAGGCGGCGCACACAAGGGATTTTACCCAGCTTCGGGCCGCACGGATGCGTAAAACCCTACTGCTGCTTTGTGGTTTGTATTATGTTCTTGCTCGGAGGCGCGCGGTGCTACAGTACACACGAGCCGATGGCGAGGCCGAGCGTGGAAATGGGTCTCCTCCCCTCCTACGTGCGCATGGGGCCTCCTTTTATATGCTCAAGGGGTTACCCACAGGTGGTAGCGTAGGTGGGGGCAAAAATGGTAGAATGCTGTAGTGGGTACAGCTGTCTGCACAGTGGCTGTACAGTGCTATCATACCTAACTCTGACGGCGGGGGACAAGGGCATTAAATGCCCGTCCGCGTCGCCCAGATGGTGCAGGGAAGTGGACCGTTAGGAGCGCCACCGTTTGCCACGATGGCTACTCTGTCAGCTTCGCTTCGCCACCGCATGCCCCTGGCTGCACAGCCTCCCGCCACATGCACCTGGGATGCCCCCAGAGCGACACGTTGGTGGGTGAGCTGGAGCACAGGCACGGGGTGGTAACTTGCCGCGGCAAGCGCCTTGCCGCGGTGGATGTCTTGTCACGCCCGGGAGCTTGTTGCTCACCGGGCCTTGCCGGAGCGCGGGACGCGCCGTGGTGAGGTCCTTGTCGTGCCGTGGATGGACTTCCTGGCAAGCTCCTCTTGCCGGGGTCTTGTGCTTCGAGCGGCAGTCCCGGCAAGCTCCTCTTGCCAGGGCCTCGCTCCCTTTGGGTGGCCTTCCTGGCAAGCTCCTCTTGCCGGGGCCTTGGCTCAAATACTTTGTTCTTGAATGGCCCAAGAGGGGACCATGGAGGGTCTTGGCGATCACCTGGCAGGCCTTGCCGCGGGGTGCTACGACTGCCCGTGCACAAGTTCGGGGTACTAAGGTACCCCTATTTTAGTACACCGACAAAGTTCGTCATCATTTCGTTCGAGATCATGTTGCAAAAGGGGACATTAACCTTAAGCATGTTCGCACTGATAAGCAATTGGCGGATATATTCACTAAACCACTTGATGAGAAAGTGTTTTGCAGGTTGAGAGGTGAATTGAACATCATTGATGCTTCAAACTTGGAGTAGGAACTCCATTTGATACATGCGGGGCATGAGCCTATGACTAATCCTCGATATTTCTCTTATGATGCCATTCATATGTCTTGGATATTTTTGCACCTTGCATGTTATCTAACCCGTGTAGGTACTTGGTTGAATCTAAATCTATGAGATTGCGACTCACTCACATCTTGAGCAATCTCTACATCACCAAGTCTCTACACAATGGTGGTTGAAGACAAGGAAGCACGAAACCATTCAAACATATCCTTTGGCAAATTCTATGATTAAATCTTATAATTGTCATTTTGGATACACAAGTGCTCTTCCTTGCAAGACTAACCCATGTAGGTAGATGAACTCAAACTCCAAGTGGTGCTCCCAACTCTTGATGAACTACATCAACCTTGAGTAACCCACACAAGTTCAACTACATGAGCAAGATCAACACCACCACCCAAGGTATGTTATTCCATCTTAGAGAAGCTTTACTCCAAGTGGTGAGTCAAAGCAACTCGACAAGATGTGAATACATCAAAAGGCTTAAACGAAAAATGGTAACCCCATTTTGAGCTTAAACGATGAGTATGACCTATGATCAAGTGCTCTCACTTGACTCCTAAGTCAATATACTCTAACATAGGTGACTTTGTCGCCGACCATCTCTAGATGAAGTTCTCTTGTGTTCTTTTCTATGTTATTGCATTTGTCTCTTGCATATTTGTTTCCCCTTTCAAAAAAAACTTCATCTAGATCTTTTAGTTTCTTTTCTTTGCTTTTTGTTCTGCATTTTCTGCATCCAATTCATTACAAATCTTTCAGTAAATTCCTTGCATATCCTTGTGAGATCTTACTTGTCTAGTGAGCTGAGGTGACAAGTGGTTTCACCCTGATGAACTCGGTCACACCGGTTTGTTCTCTTCAACCCAACCGAAATCTTTCGGTGCAACCGAAGCACACAACTCGGAGTCACCGATTCCACCACAGGAAAACCAACTTGCCACTTATTCCTGATTTTTGTTTGCTCCAGCTCCACTCAATGATTCTTGTCCTCTACCAGCATCATATTAGACATGCTGCTTTGCTCTGTGACTCAAGGACCAACCCATTTGTATCACATGTCCAGAAGAGCCCTTCTTGGAAATTTATGTCAAAGGCAGAGAGAGAGATCACATCAAAACTTAATCCTTCCTATAGGGGGAGAAAGAGAGAATACTCAGGGGGAGAGAGTTTCTCAACAAGGAGAAAGTAATATCATCAAGGACCCCAGATGCTTGGTGTTCAAGAGGAGAGATGTCACATGTCTTTAAGAGGGGAAAGACATGTTTGTTTGCTTGCTTTAGCTCAAGCTGTGTTGTTTCTTTTCTGTTGGTCTGATTTTCTGTTCCCTATCTTCTCCCAATATCTCATGTTAGATTCAGGGGGAGCAAGACATCTAAGGGAAGGAAATCTCTGATTTTATTGCATATCTTTACCTTTGGGGACATGTCTATATCCACTGTGGTACTTAGTACTCACTCTACATGTTATCCCAGTCTTGGTTCTCTTGTGGTTTCTCTTGTTTGCTCTGGTCAGTAGGTGTATCTGTGTTATCTAACCTTGTTTGCGCAGGTTCATCCCATCCTAAGCCAACTCAAGACCACAAGGTAAGTATATGCATCACAATCATGTGAATGAGAAGTTCTTGCTGATGTACATACTGTTTGCAAGAAGGACTCATGAGCATGAAGGTACATTTCTCACATTCACATCATTTGCTCTGATGCATATAGCCAAGATACATGTAACACATTGCTTACTATGTCATGTTTACACATTCACATGCTCATATATTCAATATTCACATGATTGCATACATGTAGGGGGAGCATATGCATGTCACATGTCTTTCCAAAGCTTTACTTGCTATTCTCTATATCTTTATCTAAAGCTTTGATGTATGATGTCATCAATTACCAAAAAGGGGGAGATTGAAAGCACAAGTGCTCCCTGGGTGGTTTTGGTAATTAATGTCAACATATCTCTTGTTGGACTAAAACTTTTACCTAGTATGTTTCAGATAAGTTCAACAATGGAGTGGCATGGACTAGAGGATGTGGAACCCCTTCAAGATGCTAAGGACAAAGGATTGGCTCAAGCTTCAAGATCAAGAATCTACATCTTCTATTTTAGTGATCCAAGATCACATTGAGTCTATAGGAAAAGCCAATACTATCAAGAGGGGATGAGGTGTTGCTTAATGGCTTGCTTGCTCAAAGTGCTTAGTGATATGCTCCAAAACCCTCAACTACTTTCCCACATCCACATATGACCTAAACCAAAAGTCAAACTCGGCCCCACCGATTCTATCTATCCGGCGCCACCGAGTTTCAGATGTCATAGCCACTGCCACAAACCCTAGCAAATCGGTTTCACCGATAGGGATCTCGGTCTCACCGAGATGGGATTGTAATCTCTCTGTGTATGCCCATTACCAAAATCAGTCTCACCGAGTTTGAGAAATCGGTACTACCGAGATTACAATGCAAACCCTCTGGTTAGCTTATTACCAAAATTGCTCCCACCGAGTTTGTGTAATCGGTCTCACCGAGTTTGCCTGACCAACTCTCTGGTTAGCTTATTACCAAAATCGGTCCCACCGAGTTTGTGTAATCGGTCACACCGAGATTACGTTATGCCCTAACCCTAACCATATCGGTCCTACCGAGTTGCATCTCAGTCCCACCGAAAATCATAACGGTCACTAGGTTTGCTGAATCGGTCCGACCGAGTTTAACCATTCGGTCCCGCCGAGTTTGGCACATTGTGTGTAACGGTTAGATTTTGTGTGGAGGCTATATATACCCCTCCACCCACTCTTCATTTGTAGAGAGAGCCATCAGAACATACCTACACTTCCAATATAAATTTTCTGAGAGAGAACCATCTACACTTGTGTTGAGGTCAAGATATTCCATTCCTACAATACGAATCTTGATCTCTAGCCTTCCCAAGTTGCTTTCCACTCAAATCTTCTTTCCACCAAATCCAAATCCTGTGAGAGAGAGTTGAGTGTTGGCGAGACTATCATTTGAAGCACAAGAGCAAGGAGTTCATCATCAACACACCATTTGTTACTTCTTGGAGAGTGGTGTCTCCTAGATTGGCTAGGTGTCACTTGGGAGCCTCCAACAAGATTGTGGAGTTGAACCAAGGAGTTTGTAAGGGCAAGGAGATCGCCTACTACATGAAGATCTACCGCTAGTGAGGCAAGTCCTTCGTGGGCGACGACCATGATGGAATAGACAAGGTTGCTTATTCGTGGACCCTTCGTGGGTGGAGCCCTCCGTGGACTCGCGCAACCGTTACCCTCCGTGGGTTGAAGTCTCCATCAACGTGAATGTACGATAGCACCACCTATCGGAACCATGACAAAAATATCCGTGTCTCCAATTGTGTTTGAATACTCCAAACCCTTCCCCTTACATTCTTGCAAGTTGCATGCTTTTCTTTCCGCTGCTCATATACTCATTGCATGCTTGCTTGATATGTATTGTGTTTGTTAAACTTGTGCTTAAACTCCACTTACACTTAAGAATATTAAAAACTGCAACTTTTGGCACTTAGTGTCTAATCACCCCCCCCTCTAGACAGCTCTTCTCGATCCTTTCAGCATTTAATGAGCCGCTGAGGTCTCCCTTAGCTTTATCGGGGGCGGGAGCGAGGCCCGTCCTGTCCGTCGCCTCTCCTCCTCGCTTCGACATGCGCCCTGGCCAGCAACGCATGCGGCGCCATGTAGGCAGGCAGGCAGCTGAGGTGGCGCGGCGGTAGACTCTTCACGAAGCTCTGCATGCCGCCATGCAGGCGCTTGATGAGTTGGCCTGGGAGGTGCATGTTGCCACGCAGGTGCCTGCCCAGTTGGTTGGGCTGGCAGCTGCATGCGAACGGTGGTGGAGACTTGGCTGGTGCGGGCCTAGCAGTGGCCCTGCTGGCGTCCTTGGTGAGAGCCTTGCCGGGTGGCCCGGTAAGGGTCTTGCCGTGGCGCGCCGTCGTCCCCGGCAAGGATCTTGCCAAGGGTCTTGTGGTCCTCCTCGGCAAGGATCTTGCCGAGGGTCGTCGTCTTTCAATCCTCATCTGATCTTGAACATTCCTTGTCTTCACAAAGATCTGCATGCCACCATGGAGGTACCTCCCGAGCCCTAGTTCCAACGTGGTTGGTTGAGTTGGAACCCGTGGGCTCGAGGGTGGCTCACTCCGCTGGTGTGGGCGAGCCGCCCCGGCAAGGGCCGTGCCGGGGTCGCTGAGGCTGCCCCGGCAAGGATCTTGCCGAGGGAACCTGCTGCGCCTCTCTACTTATTAGTGTTATCGGTCTTGGCGTTTCACTGGCTGTCTTGGGCTTCGGTTTTACCTTGGTTCACCTCCCCTGCTCTGCTTGGTGTGGTCGCGGGCGCGGCTCCGACTATCCGTGCACAGGTAAAGGGGTACAATGATGCGCCCCTTCTTTTTTACACCGACACACCGGTAGGTGCAAGACGCACTGCAGGAGCAACGGCGGATATTGTGAACGCCTGGCAGAGCAAAGCTGATGACTACTCGATATTTCAGCGTGTCATGCTTTACGGCTTAGAACCGGGACTTCAATGATGTTTTGAATGTCATGGATTATATGAGATGTTCCAGGAGTTGAAGTTAATATTTCAAGCAAATGCCCGGATTGAGAGATATGAAGTCTCCAATAAGTTCTACAGCTGCAAAATGGAGTAGAATAGTTCTGTCAGTGAGCATATACTCAGAATGTCTGGTACCACAATCACTGGACTTAGCTGGGAGTTAATCTTCCGGTTGATAGTGTCATTGACAGAGTTCTTCAATCACTGCCACCAAGCCACAAAAGCTTCGTGATGAACTATAATATGCAAGGGATGTATAAGACAATTCCCGAGCTCTTCGCAATGCTAAAGGCTGCAGAGGTAGAAATCAAGAAGGAGCATCAAGTGTTGATGGTCAACAGACCACTAGTTTTAAGAACAAGGGCAAAGGGAAGAAGGGGAACTTCAAGAAGAATGGCAAGCAAGTTGCTGCTCAAGTGAAGAAGCCCAAGTCTGGACCTAAGCCTGATACTGAGTGCTTCTACTGCAAAGGGACTGGTCACTGGAAGAGGAACTACCCCAAGTATTTGGTGGATAAGAAGGATGGCAAAGTGAAAGGTATATTTGAAATACATGTTATTGATGTGTACCTTACTAATGCTCATAGTAGCGCCTGGGTATTTGCTACTGGTTCTGTTACTCATATTTGCAACTCAAAACAGGGGCTACGAATTAAGCAAAGATTGGCGACGAGGTGACGATGCACGTGGGAAATGGTTCCAAAGTTGATGTGATCGCCGTCGGCATGCTACCTCTACATCTACCTTCGGGAATAGTTTTAGACCTGAATAATTGTTATTTGGTGCCAACGTTAAGCATGAACATTATATCTGGATCTTGTTTGATGCGAGACGGTTATTCTTTTAAATCAGAGAATAATGATTGGTCTATTTATATGAGTAATATCTTTTATGGTCATTCACCCTTGATGAGTGGTCTAATTTTATTGAATCTCAATAGTAGTAATACACATATTCATAGTATTGAAGCCAAAAGATATAAGTTTAATAATGATAGTGCAACTTATTTGTCGCACTGCCGTTTAGGTCATATTGGTGTAAAGCGCATGAAGAAACTCCATGCCGACGGGCTTTTGGAATCACTTGATTATAAATCACTTGATGCTTGCGAACCATGCCTCATGGGCAAGATGACTAAGACTCCGTTCTCCAGAACAATGGCGCGAGCAAAAGACTTATTGGAAATAATACATACTGATGCATGTGGTTCGATGAGGGTGGATGCTCGCGGCGGGTATCATTATTTTCTAACCTTCATAGATGATTTGAGCAGATATGGGTATATCTACTTAATGAACCATAAGTCTGAAACATTTGAAAAGTTCAAAGAGTTTCAGAGTGAAGTGGAAAATCATCATAACAAGAAAATAAAGTTTCTACGATATGATCATGGAGGAGAATATTTGAGTTACGAGTTTGGTCTTCATTTCAAAACAATGTGGAATTGTTTCGCAACTCATGCTACCCGGAACACCATAGTGTAATGGTGTGTCCGAACGTCGTAATCGTACTTTATTAGATACGGTGCGATCTATGATGTCTCTTACTCATTTACCGCTATCGTTTTGGGGTTATGCTTTAGAGACGGCTGCATTCACGTTAAATAGGGCACCATCTAAATCTGTTGAGATGACGCCATATGAACTATGGTTTGGCAAGAAACCCAAGTTGTCATTTCTTAAAGTTTGGGGTTGCGATGCTTGTGTGAAAAAGCTTCAACCTGATAAGCTCGAACCAAAATCGGAGAAATATGTCTTCATAGGATACCCAAAGGAGACTGTTGGGTACACCTTCTATCACAGATCCGAAGGCAAGATATTCGTTGCTAAGAATGGATCCTTTCTAGAGAAGGAGTTTCGCTCGAAAGAAGTGAGTGGGAGGAAAGTAGATCTTGATGAGGTAATTGTACCTGCTACCTTATTGAAAAGTAGTTCATCACGGAAATCAGTTCCAGTGATTCCTACACCAATTAGTTAGGTATCTAATGATGATGATCATGAAACTTCTGATCAAGTTACTACCGAACCTCATAGGTCAACCAGAGTAAGATCCGCACCAGAGTGGTATGGTAATCCTGTTCTGGAAGTCATGTTACTTGACCATGACGAACCTATGAACTATGAGGAAGCGATGATTGATATGTCTCCAACGTATTTATAATTTTTATTGTTCCATGCTATTATATTATCCATCTAGGATGTTTTATATGCATTTATATGCTATTTTATATGATTTTTGGGACTAACCTATTAACCTAGGGTCCAGTGCCAGTTTCTGTTTTTCCCTTGTTTTTGAGTAGCGCAGAAAAGGAAAACCAAACGGAGTTCAATTGACTTGAAATTTCACGGAGATTATTTTTGGACCAGAAGAAGGCCATGGAGTATCGAAGATGGGCCAGAAGAGTCACGAGGCACCCACAAGGGTGGGGGCGCGCCCTACCCCCCTGGGCGCACCCGCCTACCTCATGGCCGCCTCGGGGACCCCCTGTCTTGTTCCCGACGCCAACACCTCTTATATATACCCAAACTTCTAGAACATAACCTAGATCGGGAGTTCCGCCGCCTCAAGCCTCTGTATCCACCAAAAACCAATCAGGGCCCTGTTCCAGCACCCTGCCGGAGGGGGGGGGGAACCCTCACCGGTTGCCATATTCATCATCCCGCCGCTCTCCATGACGAGGAGGGAGTAGTTCACCCTCGGGGCTGAGGGTATGTACCAGTATCTATGTGTTTGCTCTCTCTCTCTCTCGTGTTCTTTATGTGGCACGATATTGATGTATCGCGAGCTTTGCTATTATAGTTGGATCTTATGATATTTCTCCCCCTCTACTCTCTTGTAATGGATTGAGTTTTCCTTTGAAGTTATCTTATCGGATTGAGTCTTTAAGGATTTGAGAACACTTTATGTATGTCTTGCATGTGCTTATCTTTGGTGACAATGGGATATTCAGTGACCTTGTGAACTTATGCATAGGGGTTGGCACACGTTTTTGTCTTGACTCTCCGGTAGAAACTTTGGGGCACTCTTTGAAGTACTTTGTGTTGGTTTGAATAGATGAATCTGAGATTGTGTGATGCATATCATATAATCGTACCCATGGATACTTGTGGTGACATTGGAGTATCTAGGTGACATTAGGGTTTTGGTTGATTTGTGTCTTAAGGTGTTATTCTAGTACGAACTCTATGATAGATCAAACGGAAAGAATAGCTTAGTGTTATTTTACTATGGACTCTTGAATAGATCGATCAGAAATAATAACATTGAGGTGGTTTCGTACCCTACCATAATCTCTTCGTTTGTTCTCCGCTATTAGTGACTTTGGAGTGACTCTTTGTTGCATGTTGAGGGATAGTTGTATGATCCAATTATGTTATTATTGTTGAGAGAACTCGCACTAGTGAAAGAGGCCTTGATTTCCTAGCATTGCAATACCGTTTAAGCTCACTTTTATCATTAGTTACCTTGCTTATATTTCATACTACAAATACCTATATCTACCATCCATATTGCACTTGTATCACCATCTCTTCGCCGAACTAGTGCACCTATACAATTTACCATTGTATTGGGTGTGTTGGGGACACAAGAGACTCTTTGTTATTTGGTTGCAGGGTTGTTTGAGAGAGACCATCTTCATCCTACGCCTCCCAAAGATTGATAAACCTTAGGTCATCCACTTGAGGGAAATTTGCTATTGTCCTACAAAACTCTGCACTTGGAGGCCCAACAACGTCTACAAGAAGAAGGTTGTTTAGTAGACATCAAGCAATTTCTGGCACCATTGCGGGGGAAGTTAGTGCTTGAAGGTATATCTTTAGATCTTGCAATCGAATCTTTTAGTTTCTTGTTTTATCACTAGTCTAGTCTATAAAAAAACTATAAAAAATGGAACTAAGGGTGCTTCATATTCATCTTTTTAATATATTTCATGAACATAAGGATTCCGATAATTGTGCCAAAGTGTTAGAAGAAGAATGCATTAAAATGTTTGGCACTAAATCTTTGAATGATGAAAATGATTGGACTGTTGTTAGTACGAACTCTTTGACTATCCATGGTACTAATGATGGTTGCACTAGTCATGATGAAAATGTCTCTTATAAGCATTTCAATTTTCGTGGAGTGCATAGATTTTGCAAATACACACCAAATAGGGAAGATAGATTTTGCAAGAGGCATAAGTATTTAGAAACCAAATGGTTGCAAGAAAGGATAGATGTTTGTGCTGAAAAATTAAATTTTATTAGCCATCCTTGTGAACTTTGCAATGAACGTGGTCATTTAAATATCCAATGCAAATTGTTTCATCATCGTATCGTGTCAAAAAATTGTGATTACTTGATTTCCCTTGCGCATCATAATGAACTTAGTTTGCTTGTGGGTTATGAAGAAATGAAACGTATAACTAAGGATATGACAGAATTTGTCGTTGATAAAGTTCTTGATTTTGATCTATAGGAAATTTATGTGTATTGTGCGGTGAATTGCATTGAAAATCCTTATATTGCCAATTACATAAAGACAAGAAAACAAATAGAAGATGAAGAGAATACTAATGAAAGGGAAGAGATTTCCCAATATCCTCCTATTCTTTCTTATGATGAATCAGGTAATGAGGAGGAGCTTTCTATTCAACCAATCTCATTAATAAGGAGCTCCAAAAAATGGATTAAGCCCACACATGATGTGAAGAAGAAAAAGAAAAGACGGAGAAGCAAAGGTCAAAAGGTATCCCTCCCAAAATGATGTTGCTCCTATTACTCAGTGTGATGCTATTGGTGTTATCCATACTATTAATGATGAGAGTGATTATGCTTATGATATGAAAAGGCCCAAGCTTGGGGATGTTATGTTTGATGAGAATGACATGTTTGAGAATTTATTTACTGAAATTAATGTTTTTCCCAAGCTTGGGGATGCTATGTTTTATGAAGATGATATTTTTAACCTCCCAAGTTTTGTTACGCAAATTTATTATGATGATAGCATGCCTCCTATTTATGATGACTATATTGATGAAAGTGGGTTTGGAAGAGTGTCAACTTTAGGAAGTAATGATCCCACTATTTTGGAGGGTGTTGAATCTTATTGTGACAATTATGAAAGTGGATTTGGAGAGGTCATGACTTTATTTAGTAATGATTGCACTATCTTGGAAGAGGTTTCAATCGATTATGATGAGAACAAAGTTGCTACTTATGATAATTATTGTGATGATACTTATGCTATAAAAAGTAGTAATGATTATATTTATAAAACTTGTCATGATTATGATTACCCCTTTTCTGAACATAACTCTTTTAAAGTGGAAACAATTTATAGTATTCGAGTTTCTTATGATACTCCCACTATTCCGAATGAGAAGAATTTTGCTTATGTGGAGAGTAGTAAATTTTCTATACTTGCAGGTCATGAAAAGAATGCTTTATGTGATGGTTATATTGTTGAATTCATTCATGATGCTACTGAAAATTATTATGAGGGAGGAACATATGCTTTTAGGAATTGCAATAATATCAAGTTTCCTCTCTATGTGCTTCAAGTTTTGAAGTTATGCTTGTTTTGCCTTCCTATGCTAGTTGATTATTGTTCTGATAAGTTGTTTGCTCACAAAATACCTATGCATAGGAAGTGGGTTAGACTTAAATGTGCTAGTCATATTCTTCATGATGCTCTCTTTATGTTTCAGTTCTTATCTTTTATGTGAGCATCATCGAAATCATCATGCCTAGCTAGGGGCATTAAACGTTAGCGCTTGTTGGGAGGCAACCCAATTTTATTTTTGTTCTTTACTTTTTGCTCCTGTTTAGTAATAAATAATCTATTTATCCTCTGGTTAGATGTGGTTTTATGTTTTAATTAGTGTTGGTGCCAAGTAGAACCAATAGGATCTTCTTGGGTGATAGTTGTTTGATCTTGCTGAAAAAGACAGAAACTTTATGCTCATGGAAATTATTGTTAAAATTCACTAGAACGTGATACAATACCAATTATTTTTGCAATAGATCAATATAAAAACTATACAGGTTTTCCTACTTTTTCAGAATTTTTGGAGTTCCAGAAGTATTCGAACAAATCAGATTGCTACAGACTGCTCTGTTTTTGACAGATTCTGTTTTCTATGGGTTGTTTGCTTATTTTGATGAATCTATGAGTAGTATCGGAGGGTATGAACCATAGAGAAGTTTGAATACAGTAGATATTACACCAATATGAATTTACAATGAGTTCACAACAGTACCTAAACGGTGATTTATTTTCTTATACTAACGGAGCTTACGAGTTTTCTGTTAAGTTTTGTGTTGTGAAGTTTTCAAGTTTTGGGTAAAGATTCGATGAACTATGGAATAAGGAGTGGAAAGAGCCTAAGCTTGGGGATGACCAAGGCACCCCAAGGTAATATTCAAGAACAACCAAGAGCCTAAGCTTGGGGATGCCCCGGAAGGCATCCCCTCTTTCGTCTTCGTTCATCGGTAACTTTACTTGGAGCTATATTTTTATTCACCACATGATATGTGTTTTGCTTGGAGCATCATTTTGTTTTATTTTGTTTTGCTTGCTGTTTGAATAAAATAACAAGATCTGAAATTCTTAAATGTTAGGGAGTCTTCACATAGTTACATAATTATTCGACTACTCAGTGATCTTCACTTATATCTTTCAGAGTAGTTTGTCATTTGCTCTAGTGCTTCACTCATATATTTTTAGAGCACGGCGGTGGTTTTATTTTGAACAAATAGATGAACTATCATGCTTCACTTATATTATTTTGAGAGTCTTTAGAACAGCATGGTAATTTGCTTTGGTTATAAAATTTAGTCCTAATATGATAGGCATCCAAGAGGGATATAATAAAAACTCTCATATAAAGTGCATTGAATACTATGAGAAGTTTGATTCCTTATGATTGTTTTGAGATATGAAGATGGTTATATTAGAGTCATGCTAGTGATTAGTTGTGAATTTGAGAGATATTTGTGTTAAAGTTTGTGATTCCCGTAGCATGCACGTATGGTGAACCGTTATGTGATGAAGTCGGAGCATGATTTATTTATTGATTGTCTTCCTTATGAGTGGCGGTCGGGGACGAGCAGTGGTCTTTTCCTACCAATCTATCCCCTTAGGAGCATGCGCGTAGTACTTCCTTTTGATAACTAATAAGTTTTTGCAATAAGTATATGAATTCTTTATGACTAATGTTGAGTCCATGGATTATACACACTCTCACCCTTCCACCATTGCTAGCCTCTCTAATACCGCGCAACTTTCGCCGGTACCATACACCCACCATATACCTTCCTCAAAACAGCCACCATACCTACCTATTATGGCATTTCCATAGCCATTCTGAGATATATTGCCATGCAACTTTCCACCGTTCCGTTTATTTTGACACGCTCCATCATTGTCATATTGCTTTGCATGATCATGTAGTTGACATCGTATTTGTGGCAAAGCCACCATTCATAATTCTTTCATACATGACACTCTTGATTAATTGCACATCCCGGAACACCGCCGGAGGCATTCACATACATTCATATTTTGTTCTAAGTGTCGAGTTGTAAGTAAATAAAAGTGTGATGGTCATCATTATTAGAGCATTGTCCCATGTGAGGAAAGAATGATGGAGACTATGATTCCCCCACAAGTCGGGATGAGACTCCGGACGAAAAAAAGAGAAAAAGAGGCCATTAAAAAAGAGAAGGCCCAAAAAAATGAGAGAAAAAGAGAGAAGGGGCAATTCTACTATCCTTTTACCACACTTGTGCTTCAAAGTAGCACCATCATCTTCATGATAGAGAGTCTCCTATTTTGTCACTTTCATATACTAGTGGGAATCTTTAATTATAGAAGTTGGCTTGTATATTCCGACGATGGGCATCCTCAAAATGCCCTAGGTCTTCATGTGCAAGCGAGTTGGATGCACACCCACTTAGTTCCTTTTTGAGCTTTCATACACTTATAGCTCTAGTGCATCCGTTGCATGGCAATCCCTACTCACTCACATTGATATCTATTGATGGGCATCTCCATAGCCCGTTGATATGCCTAGTTGATATGAGACTATCTTCTCCTTTTTGTCTTCTCCACAACCACCATTCTATTCCACCTATAGTGCTATGTCCATGGCTCACGCTTATGTATTGCGTGAAGATTGAAAAAGTTTGAGAACATCAGGAGTATGAAACAATTGCTTGGCTTGTCATCGGGGTTGTGTATGATTTAAATATTTTGTGTGATGAAGATAGAGCATAGCCATACTATATGATTTTGTAGGGATAGCTTGCTTTGGCCATGTTATTTTGAGAAGACATGATTGCTTAGTTAGTATGCTTGAAGTATTATTGGTTTCATGTCAATATTAAACTTTTGTTTTGAATCTTATGGATCTGAATATTCTTTCCACAATAAAGAAGATTACATTGATAAATATGTTAGGTAGCATTCCACATCAAAAATTCTGTTTTTATCATTTACCTACTCGAGGACGAGCAGGAATTAAGCTTGGGGATGCTTGATACATCTCCAATGTATCTGTAATTTTTGATTGTTCCATGCTATTATATTATCCATCTAGGATGTTTTATATGCATTTATATGCTATTTTATATGATTTTTGGGACTTACCTATTAACCTAGAGCCCAGTGCCAGTTTCTGTTTTTCCCTTGTTTTTGATTATCGCAGAAAAGGAAAACCAAACGGAGTCCAATTGACTTGAAATTTCACGGAGATTATTTTTGGACCAAGAAGGGGACGGAGTATCTGAGATGGGCCAGAAGAGTCCGGAGGCACCTGAGGGAGCCCTGGGTTAGGGGGTTCTCGGACAGCCGGACTATATACTTTGGCTGAACTGTTGGACTATGAAGATACAAGATTGAAGACTTCGTCCCGTGTCCGGGTGGGACTCTCCTTTGCGTGGAAGGCAAGCTTGGAAATTCGGCGGCTTCATACTGCGGGACAACTCGCTTGGCCATCTGGAGCAGATCGGTAGCTACGCCCCTGGCCATCAGGTCAGGTTTAGAAGCTTGAACTATACTACCGACACCCGCGGAGACTTGATCTTCGACGGATTCGAGCCCATGTCAGGTGCGCCGCACAGTCATGACGAGCATGACTTAGCTGTGTTGTCGGGTGGTGTTCGGGATATCACACCTGCGGCTACTCCAGCCCTCAATCCGGAGCAGATCATGCCATCCGAGGACGGGTGGATGGACCCCGCCACGGAGGCCGCACACTCAGCGGCGATAGAGCCGAATACTGACTTCACCTCCTATGAGACCTGTGTCATCGGACCCTTGGATTCGTCCCCGGCCACAGGCTCCGAACCACTCGCGTCCATGCCTATCAAATCTGATTGGGCACCGATCATGGAGTTTACCTCCGCGGATATCTTTCAGCACTCGCCCTTGGGTGACATGCTAAATTCATTGAGATCTCTCTCCTTGTCAGGAGACCCTTGGCTGAACTATGTCCGACTTGAGTTGGGAAGCGGACGACGAAGCAATTTGTTCCCCACCCACCACCCACTTAATAGCCATTGTCGACGACTTAATCGACATTCTTGATTTCGGCTCCGAAGACATTGACAGTATGGACGACGATGCAGGAGAAGAACAGGAACCACCGCCCACAGGGCGCTAGACAGCCACCTCATCATATGATATATGTCTATGGTGGACACACCCAAAGAAAGCGATGGCAATAAGGCAACAGAGGATAATCCCCTCGAGAAGCAATCTAAGCACCGGCGTCATCGGCGCCGCTCTAAGCCCCGCCATAGCAAAAGCAGCGATACCGCCACAAGAGACAATAACGCTACGGATAGTGACGAAGACGAAGACAATCCCCCCAGCCAGGCTTCGAGCGGGAGGATGGGCAAGTGATGACCCACAAGTACAGGGTATCTATCGTAGTCCTTTCGATAAGTAAGAGTGTCGAACCCAACGAGGAGCAGAAGGAAAAGATAAGCGGTTTTCTGCAAGGTATTCTTTGCATGTACTGAAATAAGTGGTAATAGATAGTTTTGTGGTAGGATAATTTGTAACGAGCAACAAGTAACAGAAGTAAATAAAGTGCAGCAAGGTGGACCAATCCTTTTTGTAGCAAAGGACAAGCCTGGACAAACTCTTATATAAATAAAAGCGCTCCCGAAGACACATGGGAATTATCGTCAAGCTAGTTTCCATCACGTGCATATGATTCGCGTTCGGTACTTTGATAATTTGATATGTGGGTGGACCGGTGCTTGGGTGCTGTTCTTACTTGAACAAGCATCCCACTTATGATTAACCTCTATTGCAAGCATCCGCAACTGTCGGCGTTCTGGGAACGGGGGTCCCCAGACTTGCATGTGTGCGGCCCACCGCGTGGCCAAGCAGCAGGCCATGCGGCCCATCTTCGTCAACAAGGCACCCAAGACCCTCTCAAGAGTCCAAGCCTCGCGAGGCGGACGACGCAAGACCTCCTCTGAGTGGCCTAGCAAGGCAGGCTCACGAGGAGCGAAGATATCAAGGCGGGGCAAACCTCACGAGGCTCTCGTGACGTGAGCCATGACGAACGGTGCCAAGCGAGCGCCAGGCGGGCGCCAGTGCGCGCAACGTCCTTATTTCCTCTTTGGTGCTAAGGAGGCCAGCGCAGGTGAAGAGTACCAAGGCATCAGGCAAATGTTGCCATATTGGTGCAACGAGACCAAGACCAGGAGGATGGCAAGGCGGAGGTCATTGTGGAGCCCAAGACGGTGTCACCCCAGAGCTTTTCGCACGCGAAGACCGCTTTTGTCAGGATAGCTTGTACTAGTTGTCCCCCTTCAAATTTTCCCGCCGTTGTTGGCTCCCTTCCCGCTCGATATTTGGAAAGAGGACCAGGGCCTCTATAAATAGGACTAGCCACCACAGTAGGAGACAACTGATCCGGAGCCGACTCACATCTTCCTTAGCTACACAAACACAAGAACACCTCAACCTCAGGAGGCCATTCTTCCCTTGTACTGTTCATTGCTAACTCTTGAGCACTGCGTTGGATTTCCTTGAAGAGGAAAGGGTGATGCAGCAGAGTAGAGTAAGTATTTCCCTCAGTTTTTGAGAACCAAGGTATCAATCCAGTAGGAGTCTACGCGCGAGTCCCTCGTACCTACACAAAACAAATAGCTCAACGCAACCAACGCGATTAGGGGTTGTCAATCCCTTCACGGCCACTTACGAGAGTGAGATCTGATAGAGATGATAGATAATATTTTTGGTATTTTTGATATAAAGATGCAAATTAAAATAAAAGGTAAAGTAAAACGCAAAGCAATAATAAAGTGATGGGAGATTGATATGATGAGAATAGACCCGGGGGCCATAGATTTCACTAGTGGCTTCTCTCAAGAGCATAAGTATTCTACGGTGGGTGAACAAATTACTGTTGAGCAATTGACATAATTGAGCATAGTTATGAGAATATCTAGGTATGATCATGTATATAGGCATCACGTCCGAGACAAGTAGACCGACTCCTGCCTGCATCTACTACTATTACTCCACTCATCGACCGCTATCCAGCATGCATCTAGAGTATTAAGTTAAAAACAGAGTAACGCCTTAAGCAAGATGACATGATGTAGAGGGATAGTTTCATGCAATATGATAAAAAACCCATCTTGTTATCCTCGATGGCAACAATACAATACGTGCCTTGCTGCCCCTACTGTCACTGGGAAAGGACACCGCAAGATTGAAGCCAAAGCTAAGCACTTCTACCATTGCAAGAAGAACCAATCTAGTAGGCCAAACCAAACTGATAATTCGAAGAGACTTGCAAAGATAACCAATCATACATAAAAGAATTCAGAGAAGATTCAAATATTGTTCATAGATAGACTTGATCATAAACCCACAATTCATCGGTCTCAACAAACACACCGCAAAAAGAAGATTACATCGAATAGATCTCCATGAGAGAGGGGGAGAACATTGTATTGAGATCCAAAAAGAGAGAAGAAGCCATCTAGCTACTAACTATGGACCCGAAGATCTGAGGTAAACTACTCACACTTCATCGGAGGGGCTATGATGATATAGAAGCCGTCCATGGTGGATGCCCTCTCCGGCGGAGCTCCGAAACAGGCCCCAAGATGGGTTCTCGTGGGTACGGAAGGTTGTGGCGGTGGAATTAGCTTTTGGGCTCCGTATCTGATCGTTTGGCGGTATGTAGGTATATATAGGAGGAACAAGTATGTCGGTGGAGCAAAGGGGGGCCCATGAGGCAGGGGGCACGCCCTAGGGGGGGCGCGCCCTCCACCCTCGTGGCCGCCTCCCTCCTTTCTTGACAGAGGGTCCAAGTCTCCTGGATCTTATTTGTTGAGAAAATCACGTTCCCGAAGGTTTCATTCCGTTTGGACTCCGTTTGATATTCCGTTTCTTCGAAACACTGAAATAGGCAAAAAACAGCAATTCTGGGCTGGGCCTCCGGTTAATAGGTTGGTCCCAAAAGTAATATAGAAGTGGAAAATAAAACCCAATATGGTCCAAAACAGTAGATAATATAGCATGGAGCAATCAAAAATTATAGGTACGTTGGAGACGTATCAGGCATCCCCAAGCTTAATTCCGGCTCGTCCTCGAGTAGGTAAATGATAAAAAAGAATTTTTGATGCGGAGTGCTACTTGGCATAATTTCAATGTAATTCTTCTTAACTGTGGTATGAATATTCAGATCCGAAAGATTCAAGATAAATCTTCATATTGACATAAAAATAATAATACTTCAAGCATACTAACAAAGCAATTATGTCTTCTCAAAATAACATGGCCAAAGAAAGTTATCCCTACAAGATCATATAGTCTGGCTATGCTCTATCTTCACCACACAAAGTATTTAAATCATGCACAACCCCGATGACAAGCCAAGCAATTGTTTCATATTTTTGACATTTTCAAAACTTTTTCGATCTTCATGCAATACATGAGCGTGAGCCATGGATATAGCACTATATGTGGAATAGAACGGTGGTTGTGGAGAAGAAAAAAAGAGGGGAAGATAGTCTCACATCAACTAGGCGTATCAACAGGCTATGGAGATGCCCATTGTCGGTGTCAAAACTGGCGGATCTCGGGAAGGGGGTCCCGAACTGTGTGTCTAGGCGGATGGTAACAGGAGACAAGGGACACGATGTTTTTACCCATGTTCGGGCCCTCTCGATGGAGGTAAAACCCTATCCTCCTTGAATGATATTGATGATATGGGTATTACAAGAGTTGATCTACCATGAGATCGAAGAGGCTAAACCCTAGAAGCTAGCCTATGGTATGATTGTTGTTCCTGTCCTACGGACTAAACCCTCTGGTTTATATAGACATCGGAGGGGGCTAGGGTTACACAGAGTCGGTTACAAAAAAGGGGATCTACATATCCATATTGCCAAGCTTGCCTTCCACGCCAAGGAGAGTCCCATCCGGACACGGGACGAAGTCCTCAATCTTTTATCTTCATACTCCAACAGTCCGGCCAAAGGATATAGTCCGGCTGTCCGGATACCCCCTAATCCAGGACTCCCTCAGTAGCCCCTGAACCAGGCTTCAATGACGATGATTCCGGCGCGCAGATTTGTCTTCGGCATTGCAAGGCGGGTTCCTCCTCCGAATACTTCATGAAAGTTTGTGAACACGAGGAACGTGTCCGGCTCTGCAAAACAAGTTCCATGTACAAACGCGGAGAGAATAATAGTCCCACAAATCTAATTCGCTGACGTATTTCATAGTGCGTCATCACACCACAGCCAGGTCACCATTCGAATCGTTTTATTTTTACAATTAACCCCAGCGTGTTTCGCGAGGCGGTTTCCTTGGCACGTCTTGTCAAAGCAGAGATCGTGTCCCCTTATTACGGGATTCTCATCAATACGGACGTGGGTAACCCAACCGCGCCATCAATTACGGTGCTTGGGGGATAAGCGAGTTTTACCAGGCTGGTGGGGGCCGCCTAGCTTCGCCCGCCCTTATAAAGGGATAAGGATTCACCTTTTTCTACCCACGCCTTCTTCCTCATTGCTCATCCATTCCTGCGCACTCGAGCTCCAGCGCCTAAATCCACATCTTCCTCCTCAACCTTCTCCAATCATGTCCGGAGCAGGAGGCAGGTGGATGGTCTCCTCCGTCACGGACAGACACATCAAAAAGCTGACGGGAGCCGGATACCTGTCCGAGGATATCGCACACCGGCTCCCAGATGTGGGGCAGCTCATCCCCACCCCCAGGCCCCATGAGAGGGTAATATTCCTTACCCACTTCCTCCGCGGACTGAGATTTTCTCTCCACTCATTCGTCCGGGGGCTCATGTTCTACTACGGCCTGGATTCCCATGATCTGGCCCCGAATTTCATCCTCAACATATCAGCGTTTATCGTCGTGTGTGAGGCCTTCCTCCGCATCAAGCCCTACTTCGGCTTATGTCTGAAGACCTTCAATGTCAAACCGAAGGCGCCATGGTGGGAAAAATTCCCAACGTCACATGGCTCGAGGGCTCCTACGTGGAGACCATAAAGGGGTGGCAATCGGGGTGGTTCTACATCACCGAGCCGCGAGACCCCCAAATGGGCGGCGGCCCCCGAGTTCCGATCCGGAATCCCCACGCGGCTCACCTCCTGGAAAGAGAAGTGCCTGCCCTGGGTTAGTTCGGTAGAGCTGACCGAACTCCAAGCCTGTATCCAAAACATGATAAACAAGAAGCTCAAGCTTGTCAACATAGTCTAGGTCATGCTCATCCGCCGGGTCCTCCCGTGTCAACAACGGGCGTTCAACTTGTGGGAGTTCGACCCGGCCCAGCACCAAACCCTGAGAGAGCTCTTTGACACGATGCACGAGGACGCTTGGAAGGTGCTGTTTAAGGGCGCTGAGGTTCCCCCTCCCCTCACCGAGGATCGCGGACTCAGCGCGAAGCGCCAGGCCAGCGCGGTAAGCTATTTTATCTCTCATAGAGTATTCATTTTTCATAGTTTAACTATGTGCGGGATCTGAGCCCCCATGCCTTTGATAGGAGTGGGTGGAGACATCAGGGCAGGTTGACTGCCCGACTCCTCTGCCCGAAGACCCTGCAGACGCTCTCCTGACGGAGATGCTGACTCCGGCCCCATACGAGGTGCCGGAGAAGAAGATCAAGAAGAAGGCCACGGGAACCCGAAAGAGTTCCCGGCGCCAAGTGGTATCGGACTCATCGTTCGATGACTCTGAGACGTTCTCCTCCCGTGAAAACGAGGAGGAGGCAGATAAATGTTCTTCCCGTACAGCCGAGGAAGACAAGAAAAGGAATTCCGCCCCAACTGGGGAGGCCGGAGGGTCCAAGAAGGGAAGGACTCTCCCTCTGGACTACTCCGCCACCGCCACCGACAGCGAAGACGAGTGGCGACCCAGGGCCAAGCCCCTGGCGAGATCGTAAGTATTCGGATACTACAGCAACTCGTGGCACCGTTTAATTTCACAGCTTCTACTAACACCGGATACGGTTATGCAGTCCGTCCCGGGCCCGTATCGACGTATCCTCATCGAGCGGTTCTTTGGATCCGTCGGCCATGAGCAGCGGGGGATCACTTCCGACCGCCTCCACCCCTCACCCTATGCACAACGCCGAGGTGTTGTCTCAAAGGGCACCAAGCCGAGGGGAGGTAGTCCTGGAGGCGCCTCAAGGCGACCTTCCGGACTCCAGGCGCAAAGGTAGCAAGGATCCCAAGGGTTCCAAGTTTGGCCCTAGGCCGAACACCGCACCGGAACCTCCAATGGTTCCGGACTCCGGCAGGCGACCCCCTTCCAAGAGGGGCAAGCCGTCTGTCCCAGTGACCTCTGCCCATCCAGAGGCACTGGACAACCTGCTGGGAGCGCTTAGGGGAGCTTCCATCGACGAGGAGCACCGCACTATTATGAGTGCGGTGAGCCAGAAGGTTCAGTCCGCCAAGAGCGAACTGACTGAAGCCCGTGCCAGCCTTCTAAGAGGCTTTGAAGTATGTATTTAAAATATAGGAAAATATTACCGCATAGACAATAGCCCCTGATGCTCTGTTTGGCGTTCACAAAGAAAAGCCGAATAAAGGATCAAAATAACATTCGCAGGAGTCTAATACAAGTATGTCGATATGTGTATGCAGGCTTCGCTGCTGACCTCTGCCGCACTGACTGCGGAGGTCGATGCACTAAAGCAGAACCTTGAGCGGTCCAAGAAAGAGCTCGGCCTTGCCAAGAAGCGGCTCGAGGAGAACCAAGGTAAGCAATACCTTGTCTATATATATATATATATATATATATATATGTGGTTGCGAAAAAATGATAGGGTCATCATGAATGTGTCAGGGACCACGACCGAAGTGGCGGCCCTGAAGCAAGCGCTGTCCGAGGCCGAAAACAAGGCGGCCACGGAGCGCACCGAGCGGGAGAAACAAGAGGCACGGGTGGGCGAGGTGCAGCAAGAGCTCCAGGCTCTCGTGAAGAAGCACGAGACTTTGGAGCTTGACTCGAAGACGCGAGAGTCCGAGCTTGCCACGGCCCTCGAGAGCACCAAGCATGCCAAGGCCAAAGCCCAAAAAGCCCTCCAGGAAATCGAGGTGATGAAGAAGATAGCGGCGGGTAAGGCATTCATTATGCAAAGCAAGCATGTGAAAGTAAATTATTTGTTACTTACCCGAGTCCAGAGCTCGCCACGAGCATTCGCAGATTTTCCCCGCAGCGTGTCAGATGCCGCAAAGTTCTACCTGGCCGAGGAAGGGAGCTCGACGGAGAAGGTGTTCTGGTCTCAGTATACTGAGGCCGAACACCCGGTGCCTTTAAGCGACCAGCTGAAGCAATTGGTCGAGATCCATAAGGCGGCCGAACAGGCCATGAAGGGTCTTATAGTCCGGCTGTGGCCTGGCGACGCCCTTCCGAACAGCTACTTCGGCCTGGTGAGGCGGCTTGTGGAGGCCTACTCCTAGCTTGAAGTCGTCAAGCGGTCCGTCTGCATCGAGGGCGCCCGTAGGGCGCTTGCCCGTGTTAAAGTACACTGGGGGTAAGATGGACGCTGAGAACCTGGTGAAGGAGGGACCGACGCAAGGCAAGGAGCATCGCCACCCTGAGATGTATTATGAGGGAGTCTTGAAGGGTGCCCGCCTTATGGCTGATGAGTGTTCCAAAGATGTAATATTTGAGTGAACTTGCTCGTGTGATCCTGTGTTATGAAAACTTGTTCATATGCGCTATGAAATGCTTATTTGAATTTGAAATATTACCTTCTGTGTGACTGTTTATCAAATCTGAAAGATGGCTAGTCGTCGGCTTCTGCCCCCATGCCACGAATGCTGGGGTGTTCGGGATAAGTATGAGCACTCTTTTTCCCATTGTTGGGTCCTTCGAGGGAGGTGCTCAGCGCAACGAACAAGGCAATCGGACTATAATGCTTTATCACTTTCACTTAGCCATAGAACTCTACAATTTTAAATTTTGGCGAAGCCTCTAGTGTCCGGAAGACCGAATTCGGGGCGCTATACACGCTTTAAGTCGGACAAAGCTGACTCCTTGCTCGAAGCGGCATAAGTCTTTAGGGACTCGAGACCTCTCGAACAATGACCAGCTCTCGCCTTATCATTACAGTCAGTTTTAGCTTTCTCTACTGAGGTGCTTGCCCAGATGAACCGGGTCACAATCACAATAGTTCTCCCAGTGCTACCTTGGCCGATATAGCGGAACGTAAGGCACCAAAACATGGGAGCCAGGCAAACCCAACATTTGACCAAAGACATGATTCGAAGCTGATGCATATAATGCTATAAGTTCAGAGTGCCGCACTATCGAAAGTGTTCGGACTTCTCACGCCATATTATGAGGTGCTTAAGCCCCTGGCGTATTGGCCGTACTAGAGTGTACGAGTGCTGAATGTCATGAATGAACATATGTATATATACATAAAGGAAGAATAGATCATGCAGTAATAGACTAGTGCTATGCATTGTTTATTCAAAAAGGTGCCTCAAAGCAGAATGGTACAAGTGGTGCAATAAGCAAAAAGTAGGACTATTTGACATGTCCCCACCAAGGGCAAGCTGAGGAATGGTGCTTTAAAACAGGTATTTTATCGGAGACCACCCGGGAGTTCCATGGTGCAAAGTAGCTTGCTGCCTCCTTGGTTGTTGTACCATGTGTTCGGCAACTGTACTGCCGGACAAGGCTTCTAGAGAGTAGAGTCCTGAAAGACAGAAAAAATAACAAAGTAGGAAGCCCCTAGTGCGGTTGATCCATGTTTTGAGGCGTGCCGTAGTCGTGCCCCTCCCCCCTATGCCCATGGTATTTTCAATGCGTAATTATGTACGCGTGGCACGGATTTCGCCGTTTGGCAGGGGCTGGGGTAGGGGCCCATTGCTATGCAAGCTCGGAACGTGCCAGGCGGTCTTGTTGCAGATTACTCCGGGCGCGCTTGACGGTGTCCGGGTGTTTGATCGCCGAACTGCTGAATTGTCTTGAGAGGCTGCCTTGCGCTTCTGCTGCGAGGGCCGCAGTGTGCTCCTCCGTGCGGAGAGAGCGCTCTGTGTTTCCATTGACTGTGATAACCCCCTAGGTCCTGGCATCTTGAGCTTGAGGTATGCATAATGCGGTACCGCATTGAATCTCGCAAATGCGGTTCTGCCGAGCAGTGCGTGATAGCCACTGCGGAATGAGACTATATCGAAGATTAACTCTTCGCTTCGGAAGTTATCCGGGGATCCGAAGACTACCTCTAGTGTGACTGAGCCTATACATTGGGCCTATACACCTGGTATAGCGCCTTTGAAGGTCGTTTTTGTGGGTTTGATCCTTGAAGGGTCTATACCCATTTTGCACATTGTGTCCTGATAAAGCAGGTTCACGTTGCTGCCACCATCCATGAGGACTCGAGTGAGGTGAACTCAGTCAATGATTGGGTCTAGAACCAGTGTGGCGAATCCACCATGACGTATACTAGTGGGGTGGTATCTGCGATCGAAGGTGATCGGACAGGAGGACCATGGATTGAACTTTGGGGTGACTGGCTCCAATGCATATACGTCTGATGGAGTCCTGGATTAGGGGGTGTTCGGATAGCCGAACTATACCTTCAGCCGGACTCCAGGACTATGAAGATATAAAGTTGAAGACTTCGTCCCGTGTCCGGAAGGATCTTTTCTTGGCGTGGAAGGCAAGCTAGGTGTGCGGATATTCAAGATCTCCTACCATTGTAACCGACTCTGTGTAACCCTAACACTATCCGATGTCTATATAAACCGGAGGGTTGTAGTCCGTAGGACAACCATCATCATACACAACCATACCATAGGCTAGCTTCTAGGGTTTAGCCTCCTTGATCTCGTGGTAGATCCACTCTTGTACTACCCATATCATCAATATTAATCTAGCAGGAGTAGGGTTTTACCTCCATCGGGAGGGCCTGAACCTGGGTAAAATAAAGTGTCCCTTGTCTCCTGTTACCATCCGACCTTGAGGCACAGTTCGGGACCCCCTACCCGAGATCCGCCGGTTTTGACACCAACATTGGTGCTTTCATTGAGAGTTCCTCTGTGCCGTCGCGATCAGGAAGGATGCCTCTTCCCGTCTTTAAAGACGGCGCCATTACAAAGGGAGCTTTGGCTGTCGGCCAAACTCTCCGGCTAGGTGGTTTTCTCGCAACCTCCTGTTCGGCTGTTGCGCCGACGGTGACCTCCCGGGTCATCGAAAGCAACCTCCACGTCGGCTCAGAACTCGCCGAGCAATTGGATCCGATGGAGCTCTCCTCTATAAACGAGCTCCTGGATCGTATCGCCGCACTGGGTGTCGCCACAAATTACAATCAGGTTGGGCTTAAACCCGATCTGAGAGAAATTAACTCTCCCCAGGTCACCCACCACGTTGCTGTGGTGGAGACACAATGCGGTGATCCATCATCTATCTTAAGGACTAGTTACGTCCGAATTCCCGAACCCTCCATGCCGGACATCCACGGAGGGGAGGAAACAATCCAAGACCCGAGCTTAAAATCAGGCAAATCGGATAACATCCAAGACTCCGGATCTCAGAATCCGGAAGTTCTTCGGCCTCCGAACAACAAACTGGGCGAGCTCTCAGATTCAACGAAACCTGCCCACCCGTTCTTAAGCGATCTTTCCCAAATCAGGCAAATGCCCGAAGAATCAGTACATCATTACTGGGCCAGATTCCTCCTGGTTATGAACAGGATAAAGGACTGCCGCGAGGGAGATGCAATTTCAATCTTTTGCAGTAACTGCACGGACAAGGGAATACTCAACGCCATAAGTCGTCGTAATATTACACGCTTTGCTGACCTGGCATCCATCGTACAAAAATACTGTGCCATGAAAAGTGCTCGGAAAACCGAAATTGAATTTTGGGATAATCCGGCCCTGAATAACAATCCCGTCCGAATAAAGAGGGCGCACCGCAGCAAGGCGCCCGGATTAAACGCTAAAAAATCAAAACCCTCCAGGGGGCATGGAACTGTACTGGAGAAGTGGCTAGATGGACCCCGCAAGATTCACAGTGCAGAGGATGCCACACCAACCCACAGCCTCAGGGCATGTTGGATACTCCGGCAGGTGGCCAAAATTGGCGAGGACCTCCTAATTCCAGAGGTCGAAGGAAACCAGCCCGAGAATTTCAGTTCAGTTCTCACAGTCTTTGAGACTTTCGCATCAAACAACATGCGAAAAAGAACACTCCGCAGCCTCACTGAAGTCTATCAAGTAGCGACAATAAACCCATGGAGTAATACTGCTATCACCTTCGACGCAAGTGACGAGCCTAAAATTCGAGCAGCCAGGGCACCAGCCGCACTGGTCCTAAGTCCCATAGTGGACGGCTGTCGCCTCACAAAGGTACTCATGGACGGAGGCAGTGGATTGAACCTCATTTATGAGGAAACCCTCCAAAAGATGGAAATAGACTGGAACCACATCGAGCGAAGCAGCACAACCTTTAGAGGAATAATCCCCAGTCAGGAAGCGCGCTGCACAGGAAAGATCACACTAGATGTGGTATTCGGCATGCCGGATAATTACAGGTCCGAACAGATCACATTCCAGGTGGCACCGCTATACTAGGACGGGAGACTTTCACAATTTTTCAAGCCATACCCCATTACGGGTACATGAAGCTTAAAATGCCTGGGCCAAATGGAATTATCACCCTCGCTAGTGATCCGGACACAGCACTCCGCGCCGAGAACAAGACAGCCGCACTGGCCCTCGAGGCACTATCCGAAACCTTAGCGGCCGAAGAACTGACCGCGCTGCGATCCACGGTAAATAGGGATGACGTGATACTCGATAAGATATCCAAATCCACATCCTTCAAACCAGCGGACGAAATAGTCAAATTCCAGGTCCACCCAACGGACCCCAATAAAACAGCCTCCATCGGGGCACGACTAAACCCTGATGTAGATGCCGCACTGCGAGAGTTCCTACGAGAGAACTGGGACATTTTCGCTTGGCATCCATCAGACATGCCCGGAATCCCACGCAGTTTGGCCGAACACAGCCTAAACATCCAGAAAGGATTCAAACCTGTCAAACAGGCTCTTCGGCGTTTCTCCGAACCAAAGAGACAGGCTATGGGAGAGGAGCTAGCCAAGTTATTGGAAGCCGGATTCACCAGAGACATAAAACACCCGGACTGGCTAGCAAACCTGGTGATGGTACCAAAGAAGGACAAATCCTGGCGCCTGTGTGTCGATTTCAAAGACCTTAACAAGGCTTGCCCAAAGGATCCCTTCCCCCTCCCTCGAATAGATCAAATCATTGATGCCACTGCAGGACACGATTCGTTGTGCTTCCTCGACGCATACTCCGGTTACCATCAAATCAAGATGGCAGAATCAGACCAAGCCGCAACAGCATTCATCACACCATACGGTCCATTCTGCTTCAACACAATGCCCTTTGGGCTAAAAAACGTTGGCGCAACATATCAGCGCATGATTCAAACATGTCTGGCAAACCAGATCGGCAAAACAGTGGAGGCGTATGTAGACGATGTGGTCGTTAAAACAAGACATGTCGAATCCCTAGTAGATGACTTGAGGCTCACATTCGACAACCTCCGAAAATACGACATTAAGCTCAACCCGAAAAAATGCGTTTTCGGCGTTCCAGCCGGAAAGCTCCTGGGCTTCATTGTATCCGGTAGAGGAATTGAAGAAAATCTAGCTAAAATCCGAGCTCTGTCACAATTGGATGTCCCAAAAGACCTCAAACAAATACAGAAACTCACCGGATGCGTGGCGGCTTTAAGCCGCTTTATCTCCCGCCTGGGAGAAAAGGCATTGCCCCTTTACCGCCTCCTTAGGCGCACCGAACACTTCGAGTGGACAGACGCCGCCACAGCCGGACTCGAGGAAATAAAGGCCATCTTGGCAACAAACCCAGTCCTGGCCGCGCCGAACACTTGCGAACCCATGCTATTGTACATTGCCGCAACCCATCAAGTTGTTAGCACAGTACTCGTCATCGAGCGGGCAACTGACGGACACAAACTCCCCCTTCAAAGGCTGGTCTACTACGTGTCCACTGTCCTCACACCATGCAAATCACGGTACCCGCATTACCAAAAGATCGCATACGCGGTGTTTATGGCATCCCGGAAGCTACGACACTACTTTCAAGAGTGTTCTATAACAGTAGCCTCGGAAGTACCACTCAACGATATTATAAACTACCGCGATGCAACGGGCCGGATAGCAAAATGGGAAATAGAGCTCCTCCCGTTCGACATAACCTACAAACCACAGCGAGCCATTAAATCGCAAGTTCTAGCCGACTTCGTCGCCGAATGGACAGAGGCCGAACTCCCTAAAGAGTACGGCACATATTCAAACTAGATTATGCATTTCGACGGCTCCAAAATGTTGGCCGGACTAGGGGTCGGCGTCGTTTTGACGTCCCCTACAGGGGACACAGTCCAATATGTACTCCAAATTATGTACACGGACTCCAACAATGCAGCCGAATACGAGATCCTTCTCCATGGTCTCCGGATGGCAGTATCCATGGGCATTCAACGCCTGGAAGTACGTGGGGACTCAAACCTCGCGATATCCGAAATAAATGGCGACTTCGACGCCAAAGACCCAAAAATGGCAGCTTATCGCAATGTCGTTCTAAAAATGTCAGTTCGGTTCGAGGAACTGGAGTTTCACCATATAGCCCGAGAAAACAATCAGGCAGCAGACGTCCTGGCACGCATCGGAGCAAAACGAGATGCGGTCCCCCCCCAATATCTTCTTAGAAAGATTATTCAAGCCATCTGTAGCATGGGAGGGGGAGCCCTCGGACAACAGTCCGGACATAACCACACAACTCGACGCCGAACAATCCGACATAATCGGAGGCCCCGCCACCGAAACCACACCTTCAGCCCACGTAATGATGGCGGTCATCGCCCCATGGACAGAACCATTCCTAGCCTACCTTACTAGGCAGGAACTCCCAGAGGACCAAAACGAGGCACGCTGCATAGTGCGGCGATCTAAATCCTATAAAATCCACGAGGGAGAGCTATATAAGAAAAGCACTACAGGAGTCCTTCAAAGATGTATCTCCAAGGAGGAAGGGAGGAGTCTGTTGGCTGAAATTCATGCCGGACTCGGCGGCCACCACGCTGCAGCTCGGTCCCTTGTAAGCAAGGCTTTCCGTATGGGCTTTTATGGGCCGACGGCCCGAGCAGACGCTCATGACTTAGTCAAACGATGCGTCGGTTGCCAGCTCTTTGCAAAGCAAAGCCATATGCCGCCCAACGCCCTCCGAACCATCCCCATCACTTGGCCTTTTGCAGTCTGGGGGCTTGATATGGTGGGACCCCTTAAGGGTGGAACCCACAAGAAAAAAATACCTATTGGTCATGGTGGATAAATTCACCAAATGGATAGAAGCCAAGCCTGTTAAGACGGTCGAATCCGGACCCGTGATAGACTTCATATCCGGGGTCGTACACCGTTACGGTGTCCCCCACAGCATTATCACCGATAACGGCACAAACTTCACCTCTGACGAAGTAAAGCTATGGTGCAAAAACATGGGCATTAAGCTCGATTTTGCTTCTGTCTATCATCCACAAACTAACGGTCAGGTCGAACGTGCAAATGGTCTCATTATGAGCGGTATCAAACCCAGACTAGTGCGGTCCCTAAAGGAATCAAATACGCACTGGGTAGAGGAGCTCGACTCCGTACTCTGGGGGCTGCGAACCACGCCGAATCGTACCACCGGATTCACACCATTCTTTATGGTATACGGCGTAGAGGCAGTTCTGCCCTGCGATATAATTCATGACTCACCTCGAGTGCGCATGTACGAAGAAAGAGAAGCCAAGCTTGATCGGCAGGACAACTTGGACGCCTTAGAGGAGGAGCGCGACGTGGCTAAAGCCCGTTCCACATTTTATCAACAACAGGCTCGAAGATATCAAAGCAGAGAGGTACGAGCCAAAAATTACAACGTTGGCGAACTAGTCCTGCGCCTGCCGGATAAGAAAAAGGACAAACTCAAGCCCAAATGGGAAGGTCCCTTCATAATTGACCAAGTCCTGACTGGTGGAGCGTACCGCCTGCGAGATGCGTCGGATAACCGACTCGAGCCGAACCCATGGAACGCCGCACATCTCCGAAGATTCTATGCCTAGCGCCGGACTCGGGGTTTGTCTCCTTCCTCTGTCCACTTATATATATATTTTTCTGTTTTTGTCTCCCCCCACTCTTTCCTTTTATAGCCCTTAAAGGCTCATCATGTGACGCACCACTCACGCTCCTTAAACCTGGGGGCTTCTCTAATAGAAGCTTTTTTATATGGGTTTCACGCCCAACACATGCGTCAGACTTCCGCATGCACCTTTTTTTTCACCACTATATGCATCGATATGACTTAAGTTTTGGCCAAGCTGGGTTGCCTGGCTCCTGTGCTAACCCCTACATTCCCGATTGTTCGGCTAGGTGGTAAAGGGAGCACCTCTGCGATTGTTACTGCGGATAAGCCGGATGTGTACCTCAGACTGGGTGAAGCCGAATGCTAGCATTCTTAAGGGAATATTTGGTCGGTTAACTAAAGATGAACCTTTTTTACTTATACATGCCCCCAGATGTTTTCCTGCACTTGCAGTCCGGACGTGCACTTCAGGGCACGCCACCCCAGCAAAAGGAACCCTTAACGGAACTATTCTCTCTGGAAGATGTTTCTTACAAACCATGTAATATAACATAACTAGTTGGGCACTTGTCTGATAAAGCACTAATGACCCCTACGCCTGGTCTCCACGTATACCTCGGTCCTTATATAACCGTTATGGTATTCGGACACACTCCGGACCGTCAGGTCCCGAGGTCGAAGCGAAAAGGTCGGCAATGACAAACGATCTACAATCCAGCTAGAAGGCATTACACATGTCAATTATAAATTACATAGTCATCAAGACTGATTGTATTCCTCTTCTATACCATCTAACAGGCTGTCTAATTTACAGTCCTGCTGGGAATACTTTGCGGCCAATTCTACTTGGCCATATACTAAGCTCACAGGGATCTCCTTCCCGTCAGGCCCCACCGGTCCAACCTCGGCCATATGATTGGGGTCAGACTTTGTAAAGCGGGTTTTCACCATGGCCCAAGCCTCCCTAGCGCCCTGCCGGCAGGCCGATATCTTCCACAATCGGAAGCGCCGCCGAGCTCCCTTCAACTTCTCCGCAAGTTCTCCAAGGCCCTCGGGTATGGAGTGGGCAGGCCACAAGGCTTGGGCAATACCTCGCATCGCCTGCCGAACTCGTTCGTGCAGTTGCAAGAGTTCGGGAAGAAGATCGCCTGTTGAACTGGGCATCTCCTCTGCAGGACGACCTGTAAGCATACCTACAGACATAACTCTGTTAGTCGTCTTCCTCGCCGAACTCCTTTTTCAAGAGTTCGCTTAAGCACTCACTAAAAATGCCGCGTCGAAGTCGCTGATTCTCCTTATTAGAGTCCAACAGCTGGCCACGAACATCTTTTAGTTCAACATCCAGCTTGGTGTTGGCATCCTGGAGATCATTCTTCTCCCGCCTCATCTTTGTTAGCACGCTTTCACCAGACTCTAACCGGTGTAGAAGCTGTTGCCTGCCCGGATCGAGTCCGGCGCCATCTACAATACAATTTGTCAGATTGGCACTTAAATCCGTACAATCCTAATTATTCTAGAGTATTGTTTACCTGCAGGGGTCTCTTTAGACCCTCCTGCTGCTGATCGTGCGGCCTCTAGTTGGGCCCTGCACCGTTCCAGCTCCTGGGACAGCGTGGTATTCTTCTCGGTAAGAAAATGCATGTTATATGATTCTCGAATAAGTTATTTCCACTGCTTCAAGTCTCGGGGGCTACTGGCATATCTATATTTACCAAAAATTTCTTACCCGTATGTCTTTTACATACTGCTCTGTGGCTCTGGCTAAACCATTTTGAGCAGCACGGAGGTACGCGTCTCCTGAATTAAAGGCATTTAAAGCCTCCTGGGAGAAACAAGCCTCGCGAAGAACCGTCCGGCGACGCCTGTGGTTCATGACACTCTCCACCTCGGAATTTGTGGCAAACAGCCTATCTGCATCCTCTGATGGAGGAGCATCCGGTGCGTGCCTTGTGCTGACCTCCGCCTCCGGGCCCGGCGTTGGAGTCTGGCTGGTGGAGGCCCGATTGGCAACCTCTCCGGGTATAGTCCAGTGAGGTCTCTTCGTCCTGAAGATAGCACGAATGTTAATATACCCTGGAGGAGTAAAACACCAGGTAAAAAGAGAGGATACGCCATACCTTTGTTCTGGCACCTCAGACCGGACTACGTTCCTTTTTGCCCCACGGGGCCCTGCGGCCCCCCGTCGGCTAGCTGCAGCAGGGTCGGCTTCCCCCCTCGGGAATCTCCCCTACAAAGCACGGTTGCAGTCAGAACAACCAAGCCCATGAAAACAGAACCCCTCTTAAGGGAGTAAAGCTTCGGTATTTGTCACCTGGGAGGCCGGGATCAACCCTGGGTAATCAGCTATAATAGCTACCAAGGTATCATCCTTGCTTAGCTGATGAAACACTCCGTCAAAGAAGTCCACTACTAAGTCTGGATCCTCTTTGGAGTCCGGATCGAGGGGCCGGTCTGGGTCCTCTGGCTATGGAGGACGGCTGTTTATGTTTTTTACCTCCTGACGCAGGTCCTGCATTAAAGTCGTTAGACTGCCTATTTAATCATGGGAATGTAAAATGAACAGAGAAGTACGACTGTCCGCTTACCCAATTCGGAGGATTGTACATGGAAAATCCGCCCTGCGGATCGACGCGGAGGAATTCCTCTTCTTCTCCCTTGTACAAAGAGGATAAGATCTTCATTAGAGCGGCAGGCGAGTCCGGCCCCTTGCGGCCGTAACGGGTGGCGTCATCCTCCCCGTTAAAATCCCACATGGGGTGGCTTCTGTATTGGAGCGGCTGCACCCCTCGCATAATGCATATGGCCATGACTTTAATCATGGTCAGTCCGGAATGAGCCAGTAGCTTAATCCGGCCCATCAAGTAAAGGACGTCTCTGTCATTCTCTCTCTAAGGGTTCCGAGGGCGCCAGCTCAGGCGTTTCTTCAGGGGAGCGTTGTCGAACTCAGGGAGACCGGCCCGGACAGGGTCCGGCAGGGGGACGTCGTCTATGTAGAACCATTCTGAAGGCCTGTCCTCGGACGCGTTCTTCGGGGTTCCGGACGGGTATCCGGTCCCGGCGATACGCCATACTTCGGCTCCGCCCACTTGATATATAGACCCCTTTTGGGAACGGGGCACCAGGCAGAATATCTTTTTCCATAGCGCAAAATGAGCCTCGGCGCCTAAAAATAGCTTGCAAAGAGCTACGAAGCCCGCAATGTGTAACACGGAACCGGGCGTAAGGTGGTGCAGCTGGAGGCCATAGAACTCCAAAAGCCCGCGGAGGAAGGGATGAATTGGAAATCCCAGTCCCCTTACTAGATAAGGGACTAGGCACACCCGCTCCCCTTTAGAGGGACTAGGTGAGTTCTCCACTTGTTTTCTGCCTTGATAAGTGGCGAGTCCGGCTCGGACCGAGACCATGTAGGCTTGAGGGAGGAATCCCTTGGCTTGGAGCGACACTAACTCGCTGTGTGGGATGGTGCATCTCTCCCAGTCTCCAGGTTTAGGACTGGAGGGGCGAGGGGAGGAGCTGCGGCGGCTGGCCATGTCGAAATGGACCTTTGCTGGAGACGCTCTGATGATAACTCGCAGAGAGGAGAAGATGTGGTTTGGACCTAGATCCCCATCTCGTTAAATAGGCGGCTCGTTTATATGACTAAGGGTGTGGATGTAAAAAACACCCCAAGCTCTTCGCATTCGTTCAGCGCGTGGAAAACGACCATTATTGGGCACTGAAGCCGAGGAGTGCTACATTACAAAAAGCGTACATTATTCGTACAGGTACACAAGATTCGGAGGAGGAACCCGCCTTGCAATGCCGAAGACGATTTGCGCGTCGTCGTCGTCATTGAAGCCTGGTTCGGGGGCTACTGAGGGAGTCCTGGATTAGGGGGTGTTCGGATAGCCGAACTATACCTTCAGCCGGACTCCAGGACTATGAAGATATAAAGTTGAAGACTTCGTCCCATGTCCGGAAGGATCTTTTCTTGGCGTGGAAGGCAAGCTAGGTGTGCGGATATTCGAGATCTCCTACCATTGTAGCCGACTCTGTGTAACCCTAACCCTATCCGGTGTCTATATAAACCGGAGGGTTGTAGTCCGTAGGACAACCATCATCATACACAATCATACCATAGGCTAGCTTCTAGGGTTTAGCCTCCTTGATCTCGTGGTAGATCCACTCTTGTACTACCCATATCATCAATATTAATCTAGCAGGAGTAGGGTTTTACCTCCATCGAGAGGGCCTAAACCTGGGTAAAATAAAGTGTCCCTTGTCTCCTGTTACCATCCAACCTTGACGCACAGTTCGGGACCCCCTACCCGAGATCCGCCGGTTTTGACACCGACAACGTCCCTTAGCGCACGCTTCCGCTCCCTCTTGGGGATGTGGGTTGCGTATATCATGTTCACCGTCCACACTTGTGGGGGAAACCTCTTCTGTCCTCCGGTGTTCGGCGGTCGGGGCTCCTCCTCTTCATCGCTATGTAGCCCCTTGTCCTTGTTTTCGGCGTTTAACTTACCGGCTTGCTTGAACACCCAACATTCTCTGTTGGTGTGGTTGGCTGGCTTGTCGGGGTGCCATGTATTTGACACGAGCGGTCGAGTATTTGGTCCAAACTGGACGGGCCCGGAGTGCTTCTTTTGAATGGCTTCTTCCGCTGACCGGGTTTAGAGCCTCTGAATCCGGCATTGACTGTCGTATCTTCGGTATTGTCGCTGTTGATACGGCGCTTATGTTTGTTGCGACGTGACCTGCCATTGCCATCCTTGGTATCCGAAGTACCAAGGTTCTTTGATATGTTATTGCTGCGAGCTAGCCAGCTATCCTCCCCCGCACAAAAGCGGGTCATGAGTGTCGTGAGGGCTGCCATATTTTTTGGCTTTTCCTGGTCCAGGTGCCGGGCGAGCCACTCATCGCGGATGTTATGCTTAAAAGCTGCAGGGGCCTCTGCGTCCGGACAGTCGACGATTTGGTTTTTCTTGGTTAGGAACCGTGTCCAGAACTGCCTGGCTGATTCCTCTGGCTGCTGAATTATGTGGCTCAAGTCATCGGCATCTGGTGGTCGCACATAAGTGCCCTGAAAGTTGTCAAGTAATGCGGCTTCCAGATCTTCCCAACAGCCAATGGATTCTGCTGGCAAGCTGTTCAGCCAATGCTAAGCTGGTCCTTTGAGTTTGAGTGGAAGGTATTTGATGGTGTGTAGATCGTCATCGCGGTCCATGTGGATGTGCAGGAGGTAGTCCTCGATCCATACCGCAGGATCTGTTGTACCATTGTATGATTCGATATTTACGGGTTTGAAACCCTCTGGGATTTGGTGATCCATTACTTTGTCTGTGAAGCATAGGGGGTGTGTGGCACCTCTGTACTAGGCTATATCGCAACGTAGCTCATATGACTCTTGTCTGCTATGTTCAGCCCGACCAGATTTACTTTTATTGTATCTGACGTGACGGTTATCGTCTCGCGTAGTGGTGCGCCCTCGTGATCCGTAGATCGATCTTGCGTGTTTTGCTTTGTCCTCCAATACGTCTTGCAGAACTAGCATGTCTCCTCGTGCCTTTTTATTTGAATGGCGCCGGGGTGCGGGCTGGGCCTTCGGCAGAAATGCCGCTCTATCACGGCCGTGAGGTGGTCGATCAGCCGCATCATACGCTGGAGATGTAGTCTCTAATGCTTCCTCCTCTAACCGGGGTAGCAACCTGTGCTTTGGGTAACTTTTGGAGGGGCGTTCGAGTTCATATTCCTCGGCCGCCAGGACTTCAGTCCATCTGTCAGCTAGCAAATCTTGATCAGCTCGACGATGCTGTTGCTTTTTCTTAAGGCTATTTGCCGTGACTATAAGCCTGCGCTTGAAGCGCTCTTGTTCGATGGGATCCTCAGGCACAAAAAATTCATCATCGTCGAGGCTTGCCTTGTCTTTGGAGGGAGGCATGTAATTATCATCCTCCGCCTCTCCATCTGTTGCTCTCTCATGGAGGCTGGCCTCTCCATCCTCCTGCTCTGAATCTTGCTGGAGGGGATTGTCGTTATCTTCGGCGCTGTCCGGAGTGTTATTATCTCCTGTGCCGGTATCGCCGCTTTTGCTTTGGCGAGACTTAGAGCGGCGCCACTGACGTCGGTGCTTAGGTTGCTTATTGGAGGGGTCATCCTCCGCTGTCTCGTCGCCATTGCCTTCTTTGGGTGTGTCCACCATATACATATCATATGATGAGGTGGCTGTCCAGTGCCCTGTGGGCAGTGGTTCCTGTTCGTCTCCCACATCATCGTCCATACCGTCGATGCCTTCAGAGTCGAATTCGAGCATGTCGGTCAAATCATCGACAGTGGCTACTAAGTGGGTGGTGGGTGGGCGGCGAATTTCTTCGTCATCCAAATCCCAATCGTGTCGGACATAGTTCGACCAGGTTTCTCCTGACAGGGAGAGGGACCTTAACGAGTTCAGTATGTCGCCGACGGGCGAGTGCTGAAAGATATCTGCGGAGGTGAACTCCGTGATCGGCGCCCAGTCGGATTCGACAGGCACGGGCGCAGGCGGTTCGGAGTCCGTGGTCGGAAACGAATCTGACGATTTGGCGTCACGGCTCTCGTGAAGGGTAACGGTGGTATTCGGCTCGATCACCACAGAGACTGCGGCCTCCGTGGTGGGGTCTAGCCACCCGTCCATGGGTGGCGCAATTGGTTCCGAATTGAGGGTCAGAGCGGTTGCAGGTGCGATCTCCTGAACACTATCCGATGGCAGAGCTAAATCATGCTCATCGTGACCGTGCGGCGCACTCGGCAAGGGCTCGAATCCGTCGAAGATCAAGTCTCCGTGGATGTCGTCCGTGTAGTTTAAGTTTGGAAATCTAACCTGGTGGCTAGGGGCGTAACTCTCGTTCTGCTCCAGATGGCCAAGCGAGTTGGCCCGTAGTGCGAAGCCGCCGAATACAAAGATCTGTCCGGGGAGAAAAGTCTCACCCTGGACTGCATCGCCATCGATGATCAAAGGGGCCATCAAGCCTGACGGTGGCGACACAGAGGAACTCTCAATGAAAGCACCAATGTCGGTGTCAAAACCGGCGGATCTCGGGTAGGGGGTCCCGAACTGTGCGTCTAGGCGGATGGTAACAGGAGACAAGGGACACGATGTTTTTACCCAGGTTTGAGCCCTCTCGATGGAGTTAAAACCCCACTCCTGCTTGATTGATATTGATGATATGGGTATTACAAGAGTTGATCTACCACGAGATCGAAGAGGCTAAACCCTAGAAGCTAGCCTATGGTATGATTGTTGTTCCTTTCCTACGGACTAAACCCTCCGGTTTATATAGACACCGGAGGGGGCTAGGGTTACACAGAGTCGGTTACAAAGAAGGGATCTACATATCTGTATTGCCAAGCTTGCCTTCCACGCCAAGGAGAGTCCCATCCGGACACGGGACGAAGTCTTCAATCCTGTATCTTCATAGTCCAACAGTTCGGCCAAAGGATATAGTCCGGCTCAGAGGAGGTCGAGAGTGGCGCAAGGCAGGGCCCTCGTCTGGCGATATGAAGCAGGGCCGTTACCTGTGAAGAAGGCCCGGTGCCTGTGAAGCTCGCCGCCCGTGACACTCTCACGTAATAATGAGTTAGGGCTGTACACGCCCTGGAGTGTCAGGGGTGCCAGCCTCAGGCCCTGGGGCTCCCTCCCACGCCTAGTGGCAGCACTTAGCTCCGCGCTGGTGAGAAGACTTGAAGACCAAAAGACTAGACTAGGTGCCGGACGCGGCCTTTTGCTTTGGACCTCTCTCTTTCTGGGGCCTTGCCTTCTGGATTTGATTTTGAGTTGAAGCTGAGTTTTATTGATGCGCGCGGGGGGAACCTTTTCTCGTTTGAGCAATTCCTTGCCTTCTGGATCATGTTTTGTCTGGGACTCATTCCGTCGCCTTTCCCTCACGAGCTCCTCGCGAGCGGGACTGCGCCAAGCACGCGCTAGCACTGCAATCGGTGCTCACCTCTCGTGGGGCCCCTCTCAACGAGGCAGCGAGTTCCGCAAGGTTCTCGGGAACTCAACATATCTCAGCCCAGCGCCAAGCCAGCGCTGACTAAGGTAAATCAAGACAGAAAACTCGCATCAGGATTCACAAGTTCACGAGTACACAAACTCATGTCACATGGAAAAGTAAAAAACGCAATTTGCTTACATGAGGGGCTCCCCCTCCCAAAATGCTCTTAGAAGTTTCCAAGGGCCACGCCCGAGTTTGTGCGCAGGAAGAAATGACAGGAGAACAAGGGATCAGCCAGAAATGTCGCTCGTTGCGTCACCCGCAGACGCGTCACTCGCGCCGTCATCATCTTCATCGGCCTCATCGCCGCCATCGGCGACGCCCCCGTCGCCATCATAGACCACATCGCCCTCATCTGCGATGACCACCACCGCATCATCCTCCGAAGCAAAGGCCCTGACCAACGCGTCCACATTGTCCTTGACCCAGCGCGCTAGGTCGCCCCGAACAGCCGTGAGAACAGGGGCAATGGCGGCGTCAAAGTCAAAGTTGGGATCGACATTCAGAAGGTGGCTGAAGACACGCGAGAAAGCGCGCTCAAGCAAGACACGCCCCCTTTCCTCCACAAGCTGGCGAGCTCTGGCAGATCGAGCCTCCAGTCGCGTCACCACCTCGATGAAAAAGGTCATGTGGCTGACGTAGTCATTTGAGTGAGGGGTCGGCGCCTCCACATCGCAGATGTAGCCCGGTGCGATATTAGCCCTGTTCCGGAGATCCTGAAGCATAGGGGCATGCTCGCGCACTAGCGTCCGACGTTGGAGCACCTCCTCCGTGTTCTTCCTTGCGATGGCTTCTGCGTCGTCAACCCGCCTCCGGAGGGAGCGCAACTCGGCGCGGGCGGAGGCCAGGTCCGACTGCACCGTGACCAGGGCGGCGGCCGTGGCTTCCGCACGCCTCTCAGCCTCGTCCAACCTAGGCCTGAGGGCAGCGGCCCTGCCCTCACCTTCCACGCCCGCAAGCTTCAACTTCAGATCGTACCTGCCCTCCAGGTCCGCGTGAACCTCGGCCACCCGGCGGTTCACCTTCTCCTCAACTCCAGCCTCGCGAGCCCCTACGGCGTCTTCTGCTTGGGCAACATGACGCTCCCTCGTCTCCAGATGCTTGAGCTCGCGGTTACGCTACATGGCCTCTAGGGCCAGCGCCTCCTAGCGCTTCCGGACCTCCCCTTCCTCCACGGGCGTCCCCCTCAGTGATGCAAGAGCGGCCCTGCGCGCCTCCACCTACTGCTCAAGAGACGCGCTCTAGGCCTGGAGCTCGCACACACGCTTCTCTGCAGCCTCGTGGTGGCGATCAGCCTCGCGAGCCTCCTCCAAGGCTCGTGAGCGCACTTCGTAGGAAACCTTGAGAGACGCCTCAACCTTCGCGCTCTCAAGGTGACGCTGATAGCAGCCGAGGTTGAAGGCCACCTTCGGCTTGCGCCGCTCCTCTGCCAGCCGAAGACCTTCGACCTCGAGACGCGAATCGACACCCGCGAGCTCTTCACCAAGCCGGCCCATCGCGTTCATCGCCTCCTGAAAGAGCTCATGGCGAACCATGCTCCGCCCGCGCTCAAGCTCGAACGCCCGGCCTTCTTTGTCCTCCACCTTGGGGGCTGCGGGCGGGGCGCCACGCGGCGCGCCACCCCTTGGCAGGAGGCTGGGGGCTGGCGCTGCACCTGACACCAGCTCGTCTTCGTGAGAAGCCCAAGCCTGCTGGGGCTTGCTGCTCGAGGAGGAGCCAGGGATCGAAGCCAAAAAGTTGTCGTCAAAGATCAGCAAAGGAGTCTTGGGCACACCTGCCAAGCTCCATACCAGGCCAAGGCGGAGGAGTGACGGGTCCCTAGGATCAGCGCGCCAGGAAGGCAAGAGTGCCCCTTCAACCAACTCTGCCCCAGGGGCAACCCGCGAACTCGGAGCGCTCGAGGCAGGTGGAAGAGTTAAGGAGGAAGGAGGCCGTTTCTGAGGAGGCTCAGCAGCCTCAGTGGAAGGGCCCCTGAAAGGCTGGCATCAGAAGAAGAAAGCAGCACACGGAAAGCCACAACTGTATGATACTTACACGTCAATGGCGATGTACTTCCTCCGCTTCAGCGGTCCGAAGATGTTGCTGCCGCTGGGAGACCCTTTCCTCTTGCGGAGCTCCTCGAAGTCTACACAAAGACGGCCGAAACGCTGGACGTGACGGCCAGTGCGCAGCGGGGCCGTAGAAGAGCTTGGGAGAATATCTTCAGGGGTGCCCGGTTGCGGCGAACAGCCGGGCACCGTTTCACCACGACCTCCCGAGGCTCCCGGAGCCTTGGCCTCGGGAGCCGCATGCAACATCTCCTCAGCAACCGACGCCTCAGGAGGGAGGTGACAAGCTCCCGAGGATGATGCCCCAGGATCACCACTCGGAGCATGCTCCTCAGCACTCGAGCCGCCGGTCTCCGCCTGGGCTCGCCCACCTGCACCATCACTTGGGGCGAGCCCAGCGTCAGGGGCAAGGAAGGGAACCACGACCACGGGGTTCTCATGATCGAGCCCCCCCCAGGACGATTGGACGCGGCCCCCATTCATTAAAGAGAGGCATGTCCTTTACATATTCATCCTTATTCTTGTAGCGGTACAGTAGGCAACTATTCCCGGGCAGCTCGGCCGGCAGAGACACACCCGTCAGGACCTTGAGCATTGTCCCCCGCGTCCTAAGGAGGAGCCCGGACTCCTAAAACCTCATGTGGTCCTGGCTGCTGAGTAAGGTCCACATTGAGCGAGAATGGCGTTGAAGCGGAGCGACTAGGCGTCGGATGAATTCTTCAGAAACTTCAACCTGAGCCAGACGCAAGCGAGGCCGGGGCTCGCGAGTCGCTGATGGCCCCAGCCGGGGTTAGGAACAGCGAGCCCCGGCGGAGCTTGAAGCAGAGGACTGAGCACACACGCATTGACGAATACCCATCGCATCCGGAATTCATTCGTGGATGGAGGAAGCTCGAAATCAACCCCCTCGCTCGCTGTCGCAGCCACAGCCTGGAAGCTCACACATCCCGAGCATTGCTGAGGGTCGGGCAGATGCAACGAGAAGAAGTGGCGGAGGAGAGCCACCGAAGGAGCGATGCCCACCATGGCTTCACTCACGAAGGAGAAGACGGCAAGAAGAGTCACAGATTGAGGGTCGAGATGCAGCATGTGGATCTGATAATGCTCAAGCACATCATTGAAGAAGGCGGAGAAGGGAGGAATCAGGCCAGCCCAGAGGGCATCTATGAAGATTGGGATCTCGGTGGCCGTCTGGGCCGTGCGAGTGCGAGACGCGGGCCAAGCCACCGTCTCCCCCCACTCATTGAAGCTGGAGGCAAGCATCGGGCGAACCTTGTCCATGGCTTCATCGTCAAGCACCTGAGACCGGTCGAGCGCTGGCACGAAGGACAGAGGCGCAGCTGAAAGCGGCAGAGGACTCTTCCCCTTCTCAGCTTGCTTAGGCACCATGGCTATGGAGCAGGCGGAGCGCGAATCAGATTGGAGAAGGGAAGCAGAGCTGCAAGGAAGCAGGGGAATTGGGGAAGCAAGGCAAAGGAGGGAGAGGAATAACTGTGTAGGCGACAGGGGCCGCATAGCCAGGCGGATTCAAAGGCAGCGTGGGGAAGCGGAGATGCCCACGTCCAATCAACCGCCATGCATCGACCGAGGCCGCAGACTTTTGGGGCCCGCGGTGCTCCGAACTTGACCCTTGGCTTCGCCGCAAAGCCAAGCTCGAGCGCACCTTGGGCCCGGGGGCTACTGTCAGCGTTCTAGGAACGGGGGTCCCAGACTTGCCTGCCTGCGGCCCACCGCGTGGCCAAGCAACAGGCCGTAGGGCCCATCTTCGTCACCAAGGCACCCAAGACCCTCGCGAGAGTCCAAGCCTCCCGAGGAGGACGACGCAAGACCTCCTCTGAGTGGCCTAGCTAGGCAGGCTCACGAGGAGCGGAGATATCAAGGCGGGGCAAACCTCACGAGGCTCTCGTGACGTGAGCCATGACGAACGGTTCTAGGCGGGCGCCAGTGCGTGCAGCGTCCTTATTTTCTCTTTAGTGCCATGGAGGCCAGCGCAGGCGAAGAGTACCGAGGCATCAGGCAAAGGTTGCCATATTGGTGCAACAAGACCAAGACCAGGAGGACGGCAAGGCGGAGGTCATCGTGGAGCCCAAGACGGTGTCACCCGAGAGCTTTTCGCATGCGAAGTCCTCTTTTGTTAGGATAGCTTGTACTAGTTGTCCCCCTTCAAATTTGCACGCCGTTGTTGGCTCCCTTCCCGCTCGATATTTGGGAAGAGGACCAGGGCCTCTATAAATAGGACTAACCACCACAGTAGGAGGCAATTGATCCGGAACCGACTCAGATCTTCCTTAGCTACACAAACACAAGAACACCTCAACCTCAGGAGGCCGTTCTTCCCTTGTACTGTTCATCATCAGCCCAAGAGGCAATCCACCACCACCACACTGGAGTAGGGCATTACACCACAATGGTGGCCCGAACCAGTATAAACCACGTGTCTTTCTGTGTTGTGAGATCGTCGAGTTCGTCTGCAAGATCTTAGCGAACAAGAGCGTAGATCGGTACGAGGGAAAGACTTCACGCGCACCCCAGTGTTCAAACCTTAAGGGTTTGCCAAAACCCCACATCCGACAGCAACTACAACAAAAATATTAAGGTAAACCTAACCATAGCATCAAACACATGGAGCCAAATCAGCCCCTTACGAAGCAACGCATAAACTAGGGTTTAAGCTTCTGTCACTCTAGCAACCCATCATCTACTTATTACTTCCCAATGCCTTCCTCTAGGCCCAAATAATGGTGAAGTGTTATGTAGTCAACATTCACATAACACCACTAGAGGCTAGACAACATACATCTCATCAAAATATCGAACGAATACCAAATTCACATGACTACTAATAGCAAGACTTCTCACATGTCCTCAGGAACAAACGTAACTACTCACAAAGCATATTCATGTTCATAATCAGAGGGGTATTAATATGCATAAAGGATCTGAACATGTGATCTTCCACCAAATAAACCAACTAGCGTCAACTACAAGGAGTAATCAACACTACTAGCAACCTACTAGTACCAATCCCGGACTTGGAGACAAGAATTGGATACAAGAGATGAAGTAGGGTTTTGAGAGGAGATGATGCTGGTGAAGATGTTGATGGAGATTTCCCTCTCCCGATGAGAGGAGAGTTGATGATGACGATGGCGATGATTTCCCCCTCCCGGAGGGAAGTGTCCCCGGCAGAAGAGCTCTGCCGGAGCCCTAGATTGGTTCCGCCAAGGTTCCGCCTCGTGGCAGCGGAGTCTCGTCCCGAAAGGTTGCTTATGATTTTTTTCCTCGACGAAAGACCTCATATAGCAGAAGATGGCCACCGGAGAGCCAACAGGGGGCCCACGAGGCAGGGGGCGCGCCCTGGGGGGTAGGGCACGCCCCCACCCTCGTGGGCAGGTGGTGGCCCCCCTGATGTATTTCTTCCGCTTAGTTTTTTTATTATTTCCAAAAATAACTTTCGTGGAGTTTCAGGACTTTTAGAGTTGTGCAGAATAGGTCTCTAATATTTGCTCCTTTTCCAGCCCAGAATTCCAGCTGCCGGCATTCTCCCTCCTTATGTAAGCCTTGTGAAAGAAGAGAGAATAGGCATAAGTATTGTGACATAATGTGTAGTAACAACCCATAATGCAATAAATATCAATATAAAAGCATGATGCAAAATGGACGTATCAGCAAGCTAGCCCTAAATAACAGGCGATAGCCGGACAATCAGAGGATGACAATTACATGCCCCTCTCCGAAGACGAGGTGAGCCTCGGCGACGAAGAATTCATCATGCCTGAGGATCCCGTCGAGTAGGAGCGCTTCAAGCATCGCCTTATAGCCACAGCAAAAAGCTCGAAGAAAAAGCAGCAGCAGCTTCAAGCTGATCAAGATCTGCTAGCGGATAGATGGACCAAGGTCCTGGCAGCCGAGGAATACGAACTCGAGCGCCCAACCAAAAGTTACCCAAAGCATAGGTTGCTACCCCAACTCGAGGAGGAAGCATGAAAGCCTACACTACCAGCGTATGATGCTGCTGACCGGCCACCTCGTGGCTGAGACAAAGCGGCGTATCAGCCCGAAGTCCAGCCCGCACCCCGTCACTAGTCAAACAAAAACACGAAGGCCCGGGGCTACACCCAGGACCTGCGAGATGTATTGGAAAACAAAGCAGGACATACAAGATCGATCTATGGATCATGGGGGCGCGCCCCAACGCCTGACGACGACCGTCACGCTGGATATACTGAAAGCAAATCCGGCCGGGCCGAATACAGCAGACAAGACTCGTATGAACTGCATCGTGATATAGCCCGGCACAGAGGCGCCGCACACCCCCTATGCTTCACCGACGAAGTAATGGATCACGAATTTCCAAAAGGGTTTAAACCCGTGAACATTGAATCATATGATGGTATAACAGACCCCGCGCTATGGATTTAAGAGTATCAGGTAACATTTTAAGCTCAAACACGGGATCACCCTTGGGTAGAGGAGGATCCCCTAGGATTTCAACATGCAAATTGTGTTTCGGGATGGGTTCCTGTTTAAGGAATACATCATCTATTTCCCTTCTGTCATTCATAAACATATCATTTTCATGGTCTAGCAAATATTGTTCTAAAGGATCACTAGGAGGTACGGCAATAGAAGCAAGACCAATAACTTCATCCTTACTAGGTAATTCCACTTCACGGTGTTGTCTACTAAATTTAGAGAAATTAAAATCATGAGACAAATCAACCAAGCCAATAGTAACAACATTCTTTTCGCAGTCTATCCTAGCGTTAACTGTGTTCAAGAAGGGTGTACCAAATATAATGGGACAAAAGCTATCTAGTGGGGAACCAAGAACAAGAAAATCAGCAGGATACTTAGTTTTCCAACACAAGACTTCAACATATCTAACAATTCCAATGGGTGATATTGTATCTCTATTAGCAAGTTTGATGGTAACATCAATACCTTCTATCTCAACAGGTGCAATTTCATGCATAATTTCTTTGTATAAGTCATGAGGTATAGCACTAGCACTAGCACCCATATCATATAAGCCATGATAACAATGATCTCCTATTTTAACAGAAATAACATGCATGCCTACCACAGGTCTATGTTTATCTTTAGCACAAGGTTTGGCAATTCTAGCAGTTTCACCACAGAAATAAATAACATGCCCATCAATATTATTAGCCAAGAGATCTTTAATAATAGCAATATTAGGTTCAACTCTAATTTGCTCAGGAGGTGTATAAGTTCTAATATTGCTTTTACGAACCACAGTTGAAGCTTTAGCATGATCCTTTATCCTAATAGGGAAAGGTGGTTTCTCAACATAAGAAGTAGGAACAACAGGATCATTATAAGTGATAGTCTTTTCTTCAACGTTAGTAGGTGCAGCTACTTTTACTTCTATGGGAGGATGATATTTAAACCACTTCTCCTTGGGGAGATCAACATAAGTAGCAAAAGATTCACAGAATGAAGCTACTATCTCAGAGTCAAGTCCATATTTAGTGCTAAATTTACGGAAAACATCGGTATCCATAAAAGATTTAACATAATCAAACTTAGGTGTCACACCTGACTCCTTACCTTCGTCGAGATCCCAATCTTCAGAGTTGCGTTTAATTCTATCCAATAAACTCCATTTGAATTCAATAGTCTTCATCAGAAAAGAGCCAGCACAAGAAATGTCGAGCATGGTGTGATTGTTATCAGAAAGCCGAGCATAAAAACTTTGAATAATTATTTCTCTTGGGAGCTCATGATTGGGGCATGAATATAACATTGTTTTAAGCCTCCCCCAAGCTTGAGCGATGCTTTCTCCTTCGCGAGGCCAAAAATTATATATATAATTGCGATCATAATGAACAAGATGCATAGGATAAAACTTCTGATGAAATTCCAATTTCAATCGTTTGTAGTTCCATGACCCCATATCATCACATAGCCTATACCATGTCGATGCATCTCCCTTCAAAGATAAAGGGAAGACCTTCATCTTAACAACATCATCGGGTATACCTGCAAGCTTAAATAATCCACAAACTTCATCCACATAGATTAGATGCTCATCAGGATGCTTTGTTCCATGTCCTGCAAAAGGGTTAGCTAGCAGTTTTTCTAACATACCCGAAGGAACTTCAAAGGGAACATTTTCATTTTCAGTAGGTTCAGTAGGTTGAGGAGCAACTCTTTGCTCTACTGGTCGGGGTGAAGATACCCCGAACATGCCCCTCGGAGGATTACTTTCCATAGTAACGAGTGACAGTAAATTATAGCACACTATATAAATTTTTCCTTACCAAATTCCACCTACCAAAGGCGCTTCACTCCCCGGCAACGACACCAAAAAAGAGTCTTGATGACCCACAAGTATAGGGGATCTATCGTAGTCCTTTCGATAAGTAAGAGTGTCGAACCCAACGAGGAGCAGAAGGAAATGATAAGCGGTTTTCAGCAAGGTATTCTCTGCAAGTACTGAAATAAGTGGTAACATATAGTTTTGTGATAGGATAATTTGTAACGAGCAACAAGTAAAAAAAGTAAATAAAGTGCAGAAAGGTGGCCCAATCCTTTTTGTAGCAAAGGACAAGCCTGGACAAACTCTTATATAAAGAAAAGCGCTCCCGAGGACACATGGGAATTATCGTCAAGCTAGTTTTCATCACGTGCATATGATTCGCGGTTGGTACTTTGATAATTTGATATCTGAGAGGAGCGTTGCTGATGACGATGGCGATGATTTCCCCCTCCCGGAGGGAAGTGTCCCCGGCAGAAGAGCTCTGCCCGAGCACTAGATTGGTTCCGCCAAGGTTCCGCCTCGTGGCGGAGGAGTCTCGTCCCGAAAGGTTGCTTATGATTTTTTCCTTGATGAAAGACCTCATATAGCAGAAGATGGCCACCGGACAGCCAACAGGGGGCCCACGAGGCAGAGGGCGCGCCCTGGGGGGTAGAGCACGCCCCCCACCCTCGTGGGCAGGTGGTCGCCCCCCTAATGTATTTCTTCCGCTCAGTATTTTTTATTATTTCCAAAAAGAACTTTCGTGGAGTTTCAGGACTTTTAGAGTTGTGCAGAATAGGTCTCTAATATTTGCTCCTTTTCCAGCCCAGAATTCCAGCTGCCGGCATTCTCCCTCCTTATGTAAACCTTGTAAAAGAAGAGAGAATAGGCATAAGTATTGTGACATAATGTGTAGTAACAGCCCATAATGCAATAAATATCAACATAAAAGCATGATGCAAAATGGTCGTATCAGCAAGCTAGCCCTAAGGAACAGGCGACAGATGGAGAATCAGAGGATGACAATTACATGCCCCTCTCCGAAGACGAGGTGAGCCTCGGCGATGAAGAATTCATTGTGCCTGAGGTTCCCGTCGAGTAGGAGCGCTTCAAGCGCTGGCTTATAGCCACAGCAAAAAGCCTCAAGAAAAAGCAGCAGCAGCTTCAAGCTGATCAAGATCTACTAGCGGATAGATGGACCGAGGTCCTGGCAGCCGAGGAATACGAACTCGAGCGCCCAACCAAAAGTTACCCAAAGCATAGGTTGCTACCCCAACTCGAGGAGGAAGCATTAAAGCCTATAGTGCCAGCGTATGATGCTGCTGACCGGCCACCTCGTGGCCGAGACAAAGCGGCGTATCAGCCCGAAGTCCAGCCCACACCCCGTCACTAGTCAAACGAAAACACCAAGGCCCGGGCTACACGCAGGACCTGCGAGATGTATTGGAAAACAAAGCAGGACATACAAGATCGATCTACGGATCATGGGGGCGCGCCCCAACGTGTGACGACGACCGTCACGCTGGATATACTAAAAGAAAATCCGGCCGGGCCAAATACAGTAGACAAGACTCGTATGAACTGTGTCGTGATATAGCCCGGCACAGAGGCGCCGCACACCCCCTATGCTTCACCGACGAAGTAATGGACCACGAATTCCCAGAAGGGTTTAAACCCGTGAACATTGAATCATATGATGGTACAACAGACCCCGCGCTATGGATTGAAGATTTCCTCCTCCACATCCACATGGCCCGCGGTGACGACCTACATGCCATCAAGTATCTCCCACTAAAACTCAAAGGGCCGGCTCGGCATTGGCTGAATAGCTTGCCAGTAAACTCCATTGGCAGTTGGGAGAACTTGGAAGACGCATTCCTTGACAACTTCTAGGGAACTTACGTGCGACCACCGGATGCTGATGACTTGAGTCACATAACCCAACAGTCCAGGGAGTCAGCCAGGAAATTCTGTACTCGGTTCCTAACTAAAAAGAACCAAATTGTCGATTGTCCGGATGCCGAGGCCTTAGCGGCATTTAAACATAACATCAGCGACGAGTGGCTCGCCCGACACCTCGGCCAAGAGAAGCCGAAGTCCATGGCATCCCTCACGACACTCATGACCCACTTTTGTGCGGGCGACGACAGCAGGCTGGCTCGCAGCAACAACACATCAAGAAATCCTGGCAATTCAGATGCTAGAGATAGCAATGGCAAGCCACGTCGCCACAGACACAAGCGTCGCAACAACGGCGACAACGCCAAAGACACGGCAGTCAATGCCGGATTTAGTGGCTCTAACTCCGGTCAGCGGAGAAAGCCGTTCAAAAGAAGCAATCCGGGGCCGTCCAGTTCGGACTGCATACTCGATCGCTCGTGTCAAATTCACGGGACCCCCGATAAACCAGCCAACCACACTAACAGAGAATGTTGGGTGTTCAAACAGGCCGGCAAGTTGAATGTCGAAAACAAGGAAAAGAATCTGCATAGCGACGACAAGGAGGAGCCTCAATCGCCGAACACAGGAGGACAGAAGAAATTTCCACCCCAAGTGAAAACGGTGAACATGATATACACAACCCATATTCCGAAGCGGGAACGGAAGCGTGCACTAAGGGACGTCTATGCGATGGAGCCAGTCTCCCCAAAGTTCAACCCATGGTCTTCTTTTCCGATCACTTTCGATTGCAGGGACCACCCTACCAGTATCCGTCGTGGCGGTTCTGACGCATTGGTCCTTGACCCCATCATTGACGGATTTCACCTCACTCGAGTCTTTATGGAGAGTGGCAGCAGCCTGAACCTGCTCTATCAGGATACAGTGCGCAAAATGGGTATCGACCCCTCGAGGATCAAACCCACAAAAACCACCTTTAAAGGTGTCATACCAGGTGTAGAGGCCTGTTGCATGGGCTCAATCACACTGGAAGTGGTCTTCGGATCTCCGGATAACTTTCGAAGCGAGAAGTTAATCTTTGATATTGTCCCCTTCCGCAGTGGCTATCACGCACTGCTCGGATGAACCGCATTCGCCAGATTCAGTGCCGTACCGCATTATGCATACCTCAAGCTCAAAATGTCAGGACCTCGCGGGGTTATAACAGTTAATGAAAACACAAAGCGCTCGCTCCGTATGGAGGAGCACACTGCGGCCCTCGCAATAGAAGTACAAAGCGGCCTTCTGAGGCAAACCGCCAATTCGGCGATAAAGCCCCCGGACACCTTCAAGCGAGTCCGGAGTACCCTACAATAGGATCGCCCGGCACGTCCAGAGCTCGCCTAGCAATTCAGCCTCCGTCCTAGTCCCAGTCAAGCGGCAAAATTTGTGCCGCGCGTACATAATTACGCACTCAAGATACCATGGGCATAGGCGGATGCATGGCTATGGCATGGCCCACAATGCGGCTCAACTGCCTCAGGACCCGTATATCTTTACCATTTTCTTCCTTTCAGGACACTATTCTCTGGAAGCCCTTTCCGATAGCCTGATTATCGGACCCATCACGGGAAGGAAACACCAAGGAAGCAAGAAGCTTTGACGTAAAAGGGAATCCCTAGGTGGTCTCTGATAACGATTGTTATACCTGTTTTACATACCCACACACAGCTTGCCCTTGGATAGGACATGTCAAATAGTCCTATTTTTTCTTATTGCACTACTTGTATACATACGCTTTGACGTATCATTTAAATAACAATGTACAAGATTAGCTTATTTTTGCATTTCTTCATCTTTTTCCCCTGTCTGCTGATTTACGACAAATTGCACCCGTACATTATGGTACATCTAGTGCGCCAGGAGCTTCAGTGTACCCCATAACACGGCAAGAAAATTCCGAACACTTTTGACAGTGCGGCACCCCGAACTTATAGCATTATATGCATCAACTCTGAATCATGTCTTGGGTCAATAGTTGGGTTTGCTCGGCTCCCATGTTTTGGTACCTTACGTTCCGCTATATCGGCTAAGGTAGCACTGGGAGAACTACTTCGATTGTGTCCCGGTTCTTCCAGACGAGCACCTCAGTAGAGAAAGCCGAAAATGGACCGTCATGATGCGGCGAGAGCTGGTCGCTGTTCGAGAGGTCTCAAATCCTTAAAGATTTTTTCCGCTTCGGGTGAGGAATCGGCCTTTTCCGGTTTAGGCGTATATAGCGCCCCAAGTTCGGCCTTCCGAATACTAGGGGCTTCGCCAAAATTTAAAAATGTAGACTTCTATGGCTAAGTGAGAGTGATAAAGCTGTATAGTTTGATTGCCTTGTTCGTTGTGCTAAACACCTCCTTAAAGGACCAACAAATTTTGGATAAAGAGTGTTTAAGATTTATCCCGAACACCTCAGTACTAGTTACATGGGGGCAGAAGCCAATGACTGGCCAATTCTCAGATTCCGCACAGAAGGTAATATTTTAAATCGACAAGCGTTATATAGCACACATGAACTTGTTTTCATATTACAGGATCACGTGAGTACATTCATTCAAATATTACATCCTTAGCACATTCCTCCGCCACAAGGCAGGCACCCTTCAGGACACTGTCATAATACTTTTCGGGGTGGCGATGCTCCTTGCCCTCCGGTGGACCCTCCTTCACCAGCTTTTCGGCATCCATCTTCGCCCAGTGCACTTTCACACGGGCAAAGGCCCTGCGCGCAGCTTCAATGCAGACGGACCGCTTTATGACTACAAGCCGTGGGCAGGCATTCACAAGCCGCTTTACCAGGCCGAAGTAGCTTCCGGGCAGGCGCTCGCCAGGCCACATCCGTACTATGAGACCCTTCATGGCCAGTTGCTTCAGCTGGTCGCTCAAGGGCATCGGATGTTCAGTCCTAGCATATTGAGACCAGAATAACTTTTCCGTCGATCTCCCTTCCTTAGCCCGGTAGAACTCCACGGCATCCGATATGCTGCACGGTAGATCTGTGAACGCTCCTGGAGAGCTCCAAATTCGGGTAAGTAAAAGGAAAGTCTCATTCACATGCTTGCTTTGCGTAATGAACGCCTTACCGCCGCTATCTTCTTGACCACCTGAATCTCCTGGAGGGCCTTTAGGGCTTTGGCCTTGGCATTTAGTGCGTTCTCGAGGGCCTTCGCAAGCTCAGACCCCTACGTCTTAGAGTCCCGCTCCAAGGACTCGTATTTCTTGACGAAATCCTGGAGCTCTTGCTGGACCTCACCGACTCGGGCCTCTTGCTTCTCGCGCTCGATGCGCTCCTTGGACGCTCTATCTTCGGCCTCGGACATCGCCTTCTTCAGGGCCGCCACTTCGGTCGTGGCCCCTAGCAAAATTCATGATGATCCTATGATCTAAAAACCACTTTTTCTTTATCAATATACAGACGGGGTATCACTTACCTTTGTTCTCTTCGAGCTGCCTCTTGGTAAGGCCGAGCTCTTCCTCAGACCGCTCAAGGTCCCGCTTCATTCTGGAGACCTCTGCAGTACGAGCGGCAGCGGCCAGCAGCGAAGCCTGCTTATTCACATACACATATTCTGATTAGACTCTTGTGATTGTTATTTGATCCTCTGTTCATCCTTTCTTTCCGAACACCAAATAGAGCATCAGGGGCTACTGTCTATGCTGTGATATTTTCTCATAATTTGATTACTTACCTCAAAGCCTGTTAGGAAGCTGGCACAGGCTTCGGTCAATCCACTTTTGGCAGACCGAACCTTCTCGACCACAGCACTCATGATGGTGCACTGCTCTTCGTCAATGGAAGTGCCGCGAAGCGCTTCCAGCAAGTTATCCGATGCCTCTGGATGGACAAAGGCAATTGGCACAGACAGCTCGCCCCCCTTAGTGAGGGTTCGCCTATCGGAATCCGGAACCGCTGGAGGTTCCGGCGCAGTATCCGGCTGGGGGCCAAACTTGCTGCGGCCCTCGTCATCAGAACCCATGGGAGTCTTACCCCCCATGCGCCCGGCGTCTATGATGTCGCCTTGGGGCGCCTCCAGAATTATCTCCCCTTGGTCTGGTGTCCTCTGAGACAACACCTCGATGTCGTCCGTGGGCCGGGGGGAGGTGGCTGTCAGGAGTGAATCACTGTTCATTGCCGACTGGCCCAAAGACCCATCCAAAGAGGATACGTCGATGTGGGCTTTGGACGGACTGCACGATCATGTTTGACATGATAAGAAGCAATAAAACAAAACATACCAGAACTATTATAGTATCCCGATACTTACGACTTCGCCAGGGGCTTGTCCCTGGGCAACCACTCTCGTCGGTGTAAGCGGCTGTTGTGGAGTGGTCCGGAAGGAGGGTCCTTCCCTTCTTGGACCCTTCAGCCTCCCCAGATGGGGCAGCCTTCCTTTTCTTGTCCACCCCCTAGTTGGGGGGAGAACTTTCCTCTTCCTCCTCCCCGCTTTCGTGGGAGAAGTGCGCCTCGGGGTTTTCGGACGATGAGTCCGATAGAACCTTGCGCCGGAGACCTTTCCTGGTCCCCGCGGCCTTCTTCTTGGTCTTCTTCTCCGGCGCCTCATAGGGCGCCGGAACCAGCATCTCCGTTGAGAGAGCCTTTGCTAGATCTTCGGGTAGTGGGGCCGGACAATCGATCCGCTCCGCTGTCGCTACCCAGTCCTGCTAAAATAGCATGGAGGCTCAGATCCCTCACACGATTATACTGGGGAAAGGAACATCTTGTGAGATATAAAGACCTTACCAGATTGGCAGGGCGCTTCGCGCTGAGTCCACGATCCTCGGTAAGGGGAGGAGGTACCTCGGCAGCCTTGAACAGCACCTTCCAGACGTCTTTGTGCATCATGTCGAAAAGCTCTCACAGCATCTGGTTCTTGGCTGGGTTGAACTCCCACATATTGAATGCCCGTCTTTGACACGGAAGGATCCGGGGAAGAGCATGACCTGGACCACGTTGACAAGCTTGATTTTCTTGCTTCTCATATTTTTGACACAGCTCTGGAGTCCGGTCAGCTCCACCGATGAACCCCAGGATAGGCCCTTCTCTTTCCAGGAGGTGAGCCGCATGGGGATGCCTGATCGAAATTAGGGGGCCACCACCCAGTTAGTGTCACGCGGCTCGGTGATGTAGAACCACCCCGATTGCCACCCCTTCATGATCTCCACATAGGATCCTTTGAGCCAGGTGACGTTGGGCATTTTGCCTACCATGGCGCCTTCGCACTCCGCTTGCTGGCCGACCACCACCTTCGGTTTCACGTTGAAGGTCTTCAGCCATAGGCCGAAATGGGGCTTGATGCGTAGGAAGGCCTCGCACACGACGATAAACGCCGCGATATTGAGGATTAAATTGGGGGCCAGATCATGTAAGTCCAGCCCGTAGTAGAACATGAGCCCGCAGACAAATGGGTGGAGGGGAAATCCCAGTCCACGGACGAAGTGGGTGAGGAATACAACCCTCTCATGGGGTTCTGGAGTAGGGATGATCTGCCCCGCGTTGGGAGCCGGTGCGCGATGTCTGCGGCCAGGTATCTGGCTTCCTGGAGCTTCGTAATGTCCTCCTCCATAACGGAGGAGACCATCCACTTGCCTCCCGCTCCGGACATGTTTGGAATGGCTTTGCGGAAAAGATGAGAACTTGGGCGCTGGAGCTCGAGTCCGCGGGAGTGGATGGGCAGGGGAAGAAGAAGGCATGGGTGAAAAGGAGGAATCCTTGTCCCTTTAATAAAGGCGGTAGAAACTGTGCGCCTCATCACTTGCCCCGTAAAATTGCTTATTCCCCAAGCGCCGCGATTGATGGCACGGTTGGGTTACTGTCGGTGTCAAAACCGGCGGATCTCGGGCAGGGGGTCCCAAACTGTGCGTCTAGGAGGATGGTAACAGGAGACAGGGGACACGATGTTTTTACCCAGGTTCGGGCCCTCTCGATGGAGGTAAAACCCTACTCCTGCTTGATTGATCTTGATGATATGGGTATTACAAGAGTTGATCTACCACGAGATCAAAGAGGCTAAACCCTAGAAGCTAGCCTATGGTATGATTGTTGATCTTGGCCCCACAGACTAAACCCTCTGGTTTATATAGGCACCGGAGGGGGCTAGGGTTACACAAAGTCGGTTACAAGGAAGGAGATCCACATATCCGTATTGCCAAGCTTGCCTTCCACGCCAAGGAGAGTCTCATCCGGACACGGTATGAAGTCTTCAATCTTGTATCTTCATAGTCCAACAGTCCGGCCAAAGGATATAGTCCGGCTATCCGGATACCCCCTAATCCAGGACTCCCTCAGTAGCCCCTGAACCAGGCTTCAATGACGATGAGTCCGGCACGTAGATTGTCTTCGGCATTGCAAGGCGGGTTCCTCCTCCGAATACTTCATAAAAGATTTTGAACACAAGGAACGTGTCTGGCTCTGCAAAACAAGTTCCACATACAACCGTAGAGAGAATAATATTTCCACAAATCTAATCTGCTGACGTACCCCGTAGTGTGACATCACACCACAACCAGGTCTTTATTTGAATCGTTTTTTATAACCAATCTCAGCATGTTCCGCGAGGCGGTTTCCTCGGCACGTCTTGTCGAAGCAGAGATCGTGTTCCCTTTATTACGGGATTCCCATCAATACGGACATGGGTAACCCAACCGCGCCATCAATTACGGCGCTTGGGGGATAAGCGAGTTTTACCAGGTTGGTGGGGGGCGCATAGTTTCGTCCGCCCTTATAAAGGGATAAGGGTTCACCTTTTTCTGCCCACGCCTTCTTCCTCATTGCTCATCCATTTTTGCGCACTCAAGCTCCAGCGCCCAAGTCTGCATCCTTCTCCATAAACCTCTCCAAAAAGGTCTGGAGCGGGAGGCAAGTGGATGATCTCCTCCGTCACGGAGGGAGACGTCAAAAAGCTAAGGGGAGCCGGATACCTGTCCGAGGATATCGCACGCCGGCTCCTAGATGAGGGGCAGCTCATCCCCACCCCCAGGCCCCATGAGAGCATAGTATTCCTTACCCACTTCCTTCACGGACTGGGATTTCCCCTCCACCCATTCGTCTGGGGGCTCATGTTCTACTACGGCCTGGATTTTCACGATCTGGCCCCGAACTTCATCCTCAACATCTCGGAGTTTATCGTCATGTGTGAGGCCTTCCTCCGCATCAAGCCCCACTTCGGCCTATGGCTGAAAACCTTCAACGTCAAACCAAAGGTGGTGGGCGGCCAGCAGGCGGAGTGCGGAGGCGCCATGGTGGGAAAAATGCCCAACGTCACATGGCTCGAGTGCTCCTATGTGGAGACCATAAAGGGGTGGCAATCGGGGTGGTTCTACATCACCGAGCCGCGCGACACCAAGTGGGCGGCGGCCCCCGAATTTTGATCCGGAATCCCCACGCGGCTCACCTCCTGGAAAGAGAAGGGCCTACCTTGGGGCAACCCGGTAGAGCTGACCGGACTCCAGACCTGCGTCCAAAATATGATAAACATGAAGCTTAATCTTGTCAACATAGTCCAGGTCATGCTCATCCGCCGGATCCTCCCGTGTCAACAACGGGCGTTCAATTTGTGGGAGTTTGACCCGGCCCAGCACCAGACTCTGAGCGAGCTCTTTGGCACGACGCACGAGGACGTCTGGAAGGTGCTGTTTAAGAGTGTCGAGGTTCCCCCTCCCCTCACCGAGGATCGCGGACTCGGCGCGCAGCTCCAAGACGGTGCGGTAAGCTGTTTTATCACTTATAGGGTATTCATTCTCCATAGTTTAACCATGTGCGGGATCTGAGCTCCCATGCCTTCGACAGGACTGGGTGGAGACATCGGGGTAGATTGACTGCTCGGCCCCTCTGCCCAAAGACCCTGCAGATGCTCTCCTGACGGAGATGCTGACTCCGGCTCCTTATGAGGTGCCGGAGAAGAAGATCAAGAAGAGGGCCACGGGAACCCGAAAGAGTTCCCGGCGCCAGGTGGTATCGGACTCATTGTCCGATAACTCCAAGACGCACTCCTCCCATGAAAACGAGGAGGAGGCAGATAAAGGTTCTCCCTCTCCAGTCGGTGAAGAAAAGAAAAGGAAGGCCGCCCCAACCGGGGAGGCCGGAGGGTCCAAGAAGGGAAGGACTCTCCTTCCGGACTGTTCCACCACCGCCGCCAAAAGCGAAGATGAGTGGTTACCCAGGGCCAAGCCCCTGGCGAAGTCGTATGTATTCAGATACTAGAGTAACTCATAGCATAGCTTAATTGCACAGCTTCTCCTAACGCCGATTATGGTCACGCAGTCCGTCCCGGGCCCGTATCGACGTATCCTCGTCGAGTGGTTCTTTGGACTCGTCGGATATGAATAGCGATTCACTTCCGACCGCCACCTCTCCTCGCCCCATGGATAATGTCGAGGCATTGTCTCAAGGGGCGCCGAGCCGAGGGGAGGTAGTCCTAGAGGCGCCTCGAGGCGACCTTCCGTACTCCAAGCGCAAAGGGAGCAAGACTCCCACGGGCTCCAAGTTCGGCCCCCAGTCGAGCACCGCGCTGGAACCTCCAATGGTTCCGGACTCCGGTAGGCGGCCCCTTCCAAGAGGGGCAAGCCGCCCATGCAGGTGACCTCTGTCCATCTAGAGGCACCGGACAACCTGCTGGGAGCGCTTCGCGGTGCTTCCATCGACGAAGAGCACCGCACTATTATGAGTGCGGTGATAAAGAAGGTTCGGTCCGCCAAGAGCGGACTGACTGAAGCCTGTGCCAGCCTTCTAACAGGCTTTGAGGTACGTATTTAAAATATAGGAAAATATTACCGCATAGACAGTAGCCCCTGATGCTCTGTTTGGTGTTCACAAAGAAAAGCGAATAGAGGATCAAAATAGTATTTGCAGGAGTCTAATACAAGTATGTCTATATGCGTATGCAGGCTTCGGTGCTGAACTCTGCCGCACTGACTGCGGAGGTCACCGTACTGAAGCAGAACCTCGAGCGGTCCGAGGAAGAGCTCGGTCTTGCCAAGAGGCAGCTCGAGGAGAACAAAGGTAAGTAATACCTTGTCCAGATATATATATATATATATATAGAAAAAAGGATGTGGTTGCAAAATGATAGGATCATCATGGATGTGCCAGGGGCCACGACCGAGGTGGCAACCCTGAAGCAAGCGTTGTCCGAGGCCGAAAACAAAGCGGCCAAGGAGCACACCAAGCGGGAGAAACAAGAGGCACGGGTGGGCGAGGTGCAGCGAGAGCTCCAGGCTCTTGTGAAGAAGCACGAGACTTTGGAGCTTGACTCAAAGACGCGAGAGTCTGAGCTTGCCGCGGCCCTCGAGAGCACAAAGCATGCCAAGGCTGAAGCCCAAAAGGCCCTCCAGGAAGTTGAGGCTATGAAGAAGATATCGGTGGGTAAGGCATTCATTATGCAAAGCAAGCATGTGAAAGTAGATTACTTGTTACTTACCCGAGTCCGGAGCTCTCCAGGAGCGTTCGCAGATTTGCCCCGCAGCGTGTCAGATGCCGCAAAGTACTACAAGGCTGAGGAGGGAAGCTCGACGGAGAAGTTGTTCTGGTCTCAGTATACTGGGACCGAACACCCGATGCCTATGAGCGACCAGCTGAATCAACTGGTCTAGTTGCACAAGGCGGCCGAACAGGCCATGAGGGGCCTTATAGTCCGGATGTGGCCTGGCAACTCCCTTCCCAACAGCTACTTCGGTCTGGTGAGGCGGCTTGTGGATGCCTGCCCACGGCTGGACGTCATAAAGCGGTGCACGCCAGGCTTTTGCCCGTGCGAAGGTGCACTGGGCCAAGATGGACGCCGAGAAGCTGGTGAAGGAGGGGCTGCCGCAGGCAAGGAGCATCGCCACCCTGAAATGTATTATGAGGGTGTCCTGAAGGGTGGCCGTCTTGTGGCAGACGAGTGTGCGAAGGATGTAATTTTTGAGTGAACTTGCTTGTGTGATCCTGTATTATGAAAACTTGTTCATATGCGCTATGCAATGCTTGTTTGAATTTAAAATATTACCTTATGTGCGGTTGTTTATCAAATCTGAAAGATGGCCAGTCGTCGGCTTCTGCCCCCATGCCACGAGTGCTGGGGTGTTCGGGATAAATCTGTGCACTCTTTTTCCCATTGTTGGGTCCTTCGAGGGAGGTGCTCAGTGCAACGAACAAGGCAATCGGACTATAATGCTTTATAACTTTCACTTAGCCATAGAAGTCTACAATTTTAAATTTTGGCGAAGCCACTAGTGTTCGGAAGGCCGAATTCGGGGCGCTATACATGCCTAAGCCGGGCAAAGCCGACTCCTCACCCTAAGCGGCATAAGTCTTTAGGGACTCGAGACCTCTCGGACAGCGACCAGCTCTCGCCTTATCATGACAGTCAGTTTTAGCTTTCTCTACTGAGGTGCTTGCCCAGATGAACCGGGCACAATCGCAGTAGTTCTCCCAGTGCTACCTTAGCTGATATAGCGGAACGTAAGGTACCAAAACATGGGAGCCGAGCAAACCCAACTATTGACCCAAGACATGATTCGGAGTTGATGCATATAATGCTATTAGTTCGGGGTGCCGCACTGTCGAAAGTGTTCGAACTTCTCACGCTGTATTATGGGGTACTTAAGCCCCTGGCGCATTGGCCGTACCAGAGTGTATGGGTGCTGAATGCATAAATGAACATAAATATAAAAAGGAATAGAGAATGCGATAATAGACTAGTGCTATGCATTGTTTATTCAAAAGGGTGTGTTAAGCATAATGATACAAGTAGTGCGATAAGAAAGAAATAGGACTATTTGACATGTCCACTCCAAGGGCAAGCTGCGGAATGGTATTAAAAGCAGGTATTTCGTTCGTTATCAGAGACCACCTAGGAGTTCCATGGTGCGACGTAGCTTCCTGCCTCCTTGGTTGTTGTATCGTGTGTCCGGCGATCGTACTGCCGGACGGGGCTTCCGGAGAGTAAAGTCCTGAAAGAGAGAAAAAATAACAAAGTGGGAAGCCCCTAGTGCGGTTGAGCCGCGTTTTGGGGCGTGTCGTAGTCATGCCCCCCCATCTATGCCCATGGTATTTTCAATGCGTAATTATGTACGCGTGGCTCGGATTTCGCCGTTTGGCTAGGACTGGGGTGGGGGCCGCATTGCTATGCGAGCTCAGAACTTGCCACGCGGTCTTGTTGCAGATTACTCCGGGCGCGCTTGATGGTGTTCACGTGTTTGATCGCCGAATTAGTTTATTGCCTTAAGAGGTTGCTTTGCGCTTCTGCTGCGAGGGCCGCAGTGTGCTCCTCCATGCGAAGAGAGCGTTCTGTGTTTCCATTGACTGTGATGACCCCTCGAGGTCCTGGCATCTTGAGCTTGAGGTATGCATAATGTGGTACTGCATTGAACCTTGCAAATGTGGTTCGCCCGAGCAGTGCGTGATAGCCACTGCGAAACGGGACTATATCGAATATTAACTCCTCGCTTCGGAAGTTATCCGGGGATCCGAAGACCACTTCTAGTGTGACTGAGCCTGTGCAATGGGCCTCTACACCTGGTATGACGCCTTTGAAGGTCGTTTTTGCAGCTTTGCTCCTTGAGGGGTTTATACCCATTTTGTGCACTGTGTCCTGCTAAAGCAGGTTCAGGCTGCTGCCGCCGTCCATAAGGACTCGAGTGAGGTGAAATCCATCTATGATTGGGTCTAGGACCAGTGCGGCGAATCCGCCATGACGGATACTAGTGGGATGGTCCCTGCGATCGAAGGTGATCGGACAGGAGGACCATGGGTTGAACTTTGGGGCGACTGGCTCCAACGCATATACGTCCCTTAGCGCACGCTTCCGCTCCCTCTTGGGGATGTGGGTTGCGTATATCATGTTCACCGTCCACACTTGTGGGGGGAACCTCTTCTGTCCTCCGGTGTTCGGCGGCCGGGGCTCCTCCTCGTCATCGCTATGTAGCCCCTTATCCTTGTTTTCAGCATTTACCTTGCCAGCCTGCTTGAACACCCAACATTCTCAATTGGTGTGATTGGCTGGTTTGTCAGGGGTGCCATGTATTTGACACAAGCGATCGAGTATTCGGTCCAAACTGGATGGGCCCGGAGTGCTTCTTTTGAATGGCTTTTTCCGCTAACCGGGTTTGGAGCCTCTGAATCCAGCATTGACTGTCGTATCCTCGGTATTGTCGCTGTTGATATGGCGCTTGTGTTTGTTGCGACGTGACCTGCCATTGCTATCCTTGGTATCCGGAGCACTAGGGTTCTTTGATATGTTATTGCTGCGAGCCAGCCAACTGTCCTCTGCCACGCAAAAGTGGGTCATGAGTGTTGTGAGGGCTGCCATAGATTTCGGATTTTCCTAGCCCAGGTGCCAGGCGAGCCACTCGTCACGGATGTTATGCTTAAAAGCTGCTAGGGCCTCTGCATCCGGACAGTCGATGATTTGATTTTTCTTGGTTAGGCACCGTGTCCAGAATTGCCTGGCCGATTCCTCTGGCTACTAAATTATGTGGCTCAAGTCATCGGCATTTGGTGGTCGCACATAAGTGCCCTGGAAGTTGTCGAGGAATGCGGCTTCTAGATCTTCCCAACAGCTAATGGATTCTGCTGGCAAGCTGTTCAGCCAATGCCGAGCTGGTCCTTTGAGTTTTAGTGGAAGGTATTTGATGGCGTGTAGATCGTCACCGCGGGCCATGTGGATATGCACGAGGTAGTCCTCGATCCATACCGCAGGATCTGTTGTGCCATCATATGATTCGATATTTACGGGTTTGAAGCCCTCTGGGATTTGGTGATCCATTACTTCGTCTGTGAAGCCTAGGGGGTGTGTTGCACCTCTGTACTGGGCTATATCACGACGTAGCTCATATGAGTCTTGTCCGCTGTGTTCGGCCCGGCCGGATTTACTTTCACTGTATCCGGCGTGACGGTTATCGTCTCGCGTGGTGGCGCGCCCACGTGATCCGTAGATCGATCTTGCGTGTTTTGCTTTGTCCTCCAGTACGTCTCACAGGTCTAGCGTATTTCCTCGTGCCTTGATGTTTTTATTTGAGTGGCGCCGGGGTGCGGGTTGGGCCTTCGGCAGAAATGTCACTTTGTCGCGGCCACAAGGTGGCCGATCAGCGGCATCATACACTGGAGATGTAGGTTTTAATGCTTCCTCCTCCAGTCGGGGTAGCAACCTGCGCTTTGGGTAACTCTTGGAGGGGCATTCGAGTTCATATTCCTCAGCCACAAGGACTTCGATCCATCTGTCAGCTAGCAAATCTTGATCAGCTCGAAGCTGCTATTGCTTTCTCTTAAGGCTATTTGCCGTGGCTATAAGCCGGCGCTTGAAGCGCTCTTGTTCGACGGGATCCTCAGGCACGACAAATTCGTCATCGTCGAGGCTTGCCTCGTCTTCGGAGGGAGGCATGTAATTGTCATCCTCCGCCTCTCCATCTGCTGCTCTCTCAGGAGGGCTGGCTTCTCCATCCTCCTGCTCTGAATCTTGCTGGAGGGGATTGTCGTTATCTTCGGCACTGTCCGGAGTGTTATTATCTCCTGTGCCAGTATCACCGCTTTTGCTTTGGCGAGACTTAGAGCAGCGCCGCTGACGTCGGTGCTTGGGTTGCTTCTTGGAGGGGTCATCCCCCGTTGTCCCGTTGCCATTGCCTTCTTTGGGTGTGTCCACCATATATATATATATATCATATGAAGAGGTGGCTGTCCAGTGCCCTGTGGGCAGTGGTTCCTGTTCGTCTCCTGCATCGTCGTCCATACCGTCGATGTCTTTGGAGTCGAAGTCAAGCATGTTGGTCAAATCATCGACAGTGGCTACTAAGTGGGTGGTGGGTGGGCGGCTAATTTCTTCATCATCCGCATCCCAATCTTGCCGGACATAGTTCGGCCAGGACTCTCCTGACAAGGAGAGAGACCTTAATGAGTTCAGTATGTCGCTGAAGGGCGAATGATGAAAGATATCCACGGAGGTGAACTCCATGATCGGCGCCCAGTCGGATTCGACAGGCACGGGCGCCGGCGGTTCGGAGTCCGTTGCCGGGGAAGAATCCGGCAGTTTGGCATCACGGCTCTCGTGAAGGGTAAGGTCGATACTCGGCTCGATCGCCGCTGAGAATGCGGCCTCCGTGGCGGGGTCTATCCATCCACCCGTCCGTGGATGGCGCAATTGGCTCCGAATTGAGGGTCGAAGCGATTGCCGGTGCGGTCTCCTGGACACTGTCTGATGGTAGAGCTAAATCATGCTCATCATGATCGTGCGACGCACTCGGTAGGGGCTCGAATCCGTCGAAGACCAAGTCTTCGCGGATGTCGGCCGTGTAGTTTAAGCTTCCAAACCTGACCTGGTGGCCAGGGGCGTAACTCTCGATCTGCTCCAGATGGCCAAGTGAGTTGGCCCATAGTGCGAAGCCACCGAATACAAAGATCTGTTTGGGGAGAAAAGTCTCACCCTGGACTACATCGCTATCGATGATCGAAGGAGCCATCAAGCCTAACGATGACGACACAGAGGAACTCTCAATGAAATCACCAATGTCGGTGCCAAAACCGGCGGATCTCGGGTAGGGGGTCCCGAACTATGTGTCTAGGCGGATGGTAACAGGAGACGGGGGACACGATGTTTTTACCCAGGTTCGGGCCCTCTCGATGGAGGTAAAACCCTACTCCTGCTTGATTGATCTTGATGATATGGGTATTACAAGAGTTGATATACCACGAGATCGAAGAGGCTAAACCCTAGAAGCTAGCCTATGGTATGATTGTTGATCTTGGTCCTACGGACTAAACCCTCCGGTTTATATAGACACAGGAGGGGGCTAGGGTTACACAAAGTCGGTTACAAGGAAGGAGATCTACATATCCGTATTGCCAAGCTTGCCTTCCACACCAAGGAGAGTCCCATCCGGACACGGGACGAAGTCTTCAATCTTGTATCTTCATAGTCCAATAGTCCGGCCAAAGGATATAGTCCGGCTGTCCGGATACCCCCTATTCCAGGACTCCCTCAGTTACCAATACCCGTATTGATGAGAATCCCGTGGTAAGGGCACACGACCTCTGCTTCGACAAGACGTGCCAAGGAAACCGCCTCGCAACATGTGCAGCAGCTGGTTGAGGAAAACGGTTCGAATAAAGACCGGGTCGTGGCGTGATGTCACGTTATGAAAAGTTGTGAGCAGATTGGATTTGTGAAATATTGCACTCTCTACGGTGGTATGTGGAATTTGTTTTGCAGAGCCGGACACGATCCTTGTGTTCAAAATCTTCTATGGAGTATTTGGAGAAGGAACATGCCTTGTAATGCCGAAGACAATCTGCGCACCGGACTCATCATCATTGAAGCCTGGTTTAGGGGCTACTGAGGGAGTCCTGGATTAGGGGGTCCTCGGACAGCCGGACTATATACTTTGGCCAGACTGTTGGACTATGAATATACAAGATTGAAGACTTCGTCCCGTGTTCGGGTGGGACTCTCCTTTGCGTGGAAGGCAAGCTTGGCAATTCGGATATGTAGATCTCCTCCCTTGTAAATGATTCTGTGTAACCCTAGCCCCTCCGGTGTCTATATAAACCGGAGGGTTTAGTCCGTAGGACAAGGACAATCATAATCATAGGCTAGCTTCTAGGGTTTAGCCTCTACGATCTTGTGGTAGATCAACTTTTGTAATACTCATATCATCAAGATCAATCAAGCAGGAAGTAGGGTATTACCTCCACCGAGAGGGCCCGAACCTGGGTAAACATTGTGTCCCCCGCCTCCTATTACCATTAGCCTGAGACGCACAGTTCGGGACCCCCTAGCCGAGATCCGCCGGTTTTGACACCGACAGCACCCACGAGGGTGGGAGGAGCGCACTACCCCCCTGGGCGCACCCCCCTACCTCGTGGCCGCCTCGGGGACCCCCTGACTTGTTCCCGACGCCAACACCTCTTATATATACCCAAACTTCTAGAACATAACCTAGATCGGGAGTTTCGTTGTTGCAAGCCTCTGTAGCCACCAAAAACCAATCGGGACCCTGTTCCGGCACCCTGCTGGAGGGGGGGAACCCTCACCGGTGGCCATCTTCATCATCCCGGCGCTCTCCTTGACGAGGAGGGAGTAGTTCACCCTCGGGGATGAGGGTATGTACCAGTAGTTATGTGTTTGATCTCTCTCTCTCTCTCTCTCTCGTGTTCTTGATGTGGCACGATCTTGATGTATCGCGAGCTTTGCTATTATAGTTGGATCTTATGATATTTCTCCCCCTCTACTCTCTTGTAATGGATTGAGTTTTCCCTTTGAAGTTATCTTATCGGATGGAGTCTTTAAGGATTTTAGAACACTTTATGTATGTCTTGCATGTGCTTATCTATGGTGACAATGGGATATTCACGTGATTTACTTGATGTATGTTTTGGTGATCAACTTGCGGGTTTAGTGACCTTTTGAACTTATGCATAGGGGTTGGCACACGTTTTCATCTTGACTCTCCGGTAGAAACTTTGGGGCACTCTTTGAAGTACTTTGTGTTGGTTTGAATAGATGAATCTGATATTGTGTGATGCATATCGAATAATCATACCCGCGAATACTTGTGGTGACATTGGAGTATCTAGGTGACATTAGGGTTTTTGTTGATTTGTGTCTTAAGGTGTTATTCTAGTACGAACTCTATGATAGATCAAACGGAAAGAATAGCTTCGTGTTATTTTACTACGGACTCTTGAATAGATCGATCAAAAAGAATAACTTTGAGGTGGTTTCGTACCCTACCATAATCTCTTCGTTTGTTCTCCGCTATTAGTGACTTCGGAGTGGCTCTTTGTTGCATCTTGAGGGATAGTTATATGATCCAGTTATGTTATTATTGTTGAGAGAACTTGTACTAGTGAAAGTATGAACCCTAGGCCATGTTTCAACGCATTGCAATACCATTTACGCTCACTTTTATCATTAGTTACCTTTCTGTTTTTATATTTTCAGATTACAAAAACCTATATCTACCATCCATATTGCACTTGTATCACCGTCTCTTCGCTGAACTAGTGCACCTATACAATTTACCATTGTATTGGGTGTGTTGGGGACACAAGAGACTCTTTGTTATTTGGTTGCAGTGTTGTTTGAGAGAGACCATCTTCATCCTATGCCTCCCATGGATTGATAAACCTTAGGTCATCCACTTGAGGGAAATTTGCTACGGTCCTACAAACCTCTACACTTGGAGGCCCAACAACATCTACAAGAAGAAGGTTGTGTAGTAGACATCAATGATGAGCCCACATTCCATGAAATGGCTTGAGGCCATGAAATCTGAGATGGGATCCATGTATGAGAAAGAAGTATGGACTTTGGTTGACTTGCCTGATGATCGGCAAACCATAGAGAATAAATGGATCTTCAAGAAGAAGACTGACGCTGACGGTAATATTACTGTCTACGAAGCTTGACTTGTTGTGAAAGGTTTTCGACAAGTTGAAGGAGTTGACTACGATGAGACCTTCTCACCCCTAGCGATGCTTAAGTCCGTTCGAATGATGTTAGCAATTGTCGCATTTTATGATTGTGAAATTTGGCAAATGGATATCAAAACTGCATTCCTTAATGGATATCTTAAAGAAGAGTTGTATATGATGCAACCAAAAGGTTTTGTCGATCCAAAAGGTGCTAACAAAGTGTGCAAGCTCCAGCGATCCATTTATGGACTTTTGCAAGCATCTCGGAGTTGGAATATACGCTTTGATAGTGTGATCAAAGCATATGCTTTTATACAGACTTTTGGAGAAGCCTGTATTTACAAGAAAGTGAGTGGGAGCTCTGTAGCATTTCTGGTATTATATGTAGATGACATATTGTTGATCGGAAATGATACAGAATTTATGAATAGCATAAAAGGATACTTGAATAAGAATTTTTCAGTGGAAGACCTCGGTGAAGCTGCTTATATATTGGGCATCAAGATCTATAGAGATAGATCAAGACGCTTAATTGGACTTTCACAAAGCACATACCTTGATAAAGTTTTCAAGAAGTTCAAAATGGATCAAGCAAAGAAAGGGTTCTTGCCTGTGTTACAAGGTGTGAAGTTGAGTCAGACTCAATGGCCGACCACTGCAGAAGATAGAGAGAAAATGAAAGTCATTCCCTATGCTTCAGCCATAGGTTCCATCATGTATGCAATGTTGTGTACCAGACCTGATGTGTGCCTTGCTATTAGTTTAGCAGGAAGGTACCAAAGTAATCCAGGAGTGGATCACTGGACAGTGGTCAAGAACATCCTGAAATACCTGAAAAGGACTAAGGATATGTTTCTCATTTATGGAGGTGACAAAGAACTCGTCGTAAATGGTTATGTCGATGCAAGCTTCGACACTGATCCGGATGACTCTAAGTCACAAACCGGATACGTGTTTATATTGAACGGTGGAGCTGTCAGTTGGTGTAGTCCCAAGCAGAGCATCGTGGCGGGATCTACATGTGAAGCGGAGTACATAGCTGCTTCAGAAGCAGCAAATAAAGGAGTCTGGATGAAGGAGTTCATATCCGATCTAGGTGTCATACCTAGTGCATTGGGTCCAATGAAAATCTTTTGTGACAATACTGGTGCAATTGCCTTGGCAAAGGAATCTAGATTTCACAAGATAACCAAGCACATCAAGAGAAGCTTCAATTCCATCCGCGATCAAGTAAAGTAGGGAGACATAGAGGTTTGCAAGATACATACGGATCTGAATGTTGTAGACCCATTGACTAAGCCTCTCTCACGAGCAAAACATGATCAACACCAAGACTCCATTTGTGTTAGAATCATTACTATGTAATCTAGATTATTGACTCTAGTGCAAGTGGGAGACTGAAGGAAATATGCCCTAGAGGCAATAATAAAGTTTTTATTTATATTTCCTTATATCATGATAAATGTTTATTATTCATGCTAGAATTGTATTAACTGGAAACTTAGTACATGTGTGAATACATAGACAAACAGAGTGTCCCTAGTATGCCTCTACTAGACTAGCTCGTTAATCAAAGATGGTTAAGTTTCCTAGCCATAGACATGTGTTGTCATTTCATGAACGGGATCACATCATTAGAGAATGATGTGATGGATAAGACCCATCCGTTAGCTTAGCACTATGATCGTTTAGTTTATTGATGTTGCTTTCTTCATGACTTATACATGTTCCTATGACTATGAGATTATGCAACTCCCGAATACCGTAGGAACACTTAGTGTGCTATCAAACGTCACAACGTAACTGGATGATTATACAAATGCTCTATAGGTGTCTCCGATGGTGTTTGTTGAGTTGGCATAGATCAAGATTAGGATTTGTCACTCCGATTGTCGGAGAGATATCTCTAGGCCCTGTCGGTAATGCACATCACTATAAGCCTTGCAAGCAATGTGACTAATGAGTTGGTTGCGGGATGATGAACTACGGAACGAGTAAAGATACTTGCCGATAACGAGATTGAACTAGGTATGATGATACCGACGATCGAATCTCGGGCAAGTAACATACCGTTAACAAAGGGAACAATGTATGTTGTTGTGCGGTTTGACCGATAAGGATCTTCGTAGAATATGTAGGAACCAATATGAGCATCCAGGTTCCGCTATTGGTTATTGATCGGAGAAGTGTCTCGGTCATGTCTACACAGTTCTCGAACCCGTAGGGTCCGCACGCTTAACGTTCGATGATGATTGGTATTATGAGTTTATGTGATTTGATGTACCGAAGGTTGTTCGGAGTCCCTGATGAGATCATGAACATGACGAGGAGTCTCGAAATGGTCGAGACATAAAGATTGATATATCGGACCATGTTGTTCGAACACCGGAAGTGTTCCGGAGAGTTTCAGAAAAACTAGAGTGTCGGAGGGTTACCGGAACCCCCCCCCCCCAGGGAAGTTAATGGGCCACAATGGGCCTAAGAGGAGAGAGGGTCGGCCAGGAGGTGGCGCGCACCCCCATTCCGAATTGGAAAAGGGGTGGGGGCGGCGCCCCCTCCTTCCTTCTCTCCCCTTCGTCCTTCCTTCCCCTCCTTGTTGGGCTAGGAAAGGGGGGAACCTACTCCTAGTAGGAGTAGGATTCCTCTCCCCCCTTGGGCGTGCCCCTTGTGGACGGCTGACCCCCTCCTCCGCTCCTTTATATATGGGGGAGGGGGCACCCCATAGACACGCAAGTTGATTTCTTAGCCGTGTGTGGTGCCCCCCTCCACAGTTTTCCACCTCGGTCATATTGTCATAGTGCTTAGGCGAAGCCCTGCATCGGTAACTTCATCATCATCGTCACCACGTCGTCGTGCAGACGAAACTCTTCCTCGGCCTCAGCTGGATCTAGAGTTCGAGGTATGTCACCGAGCTGAACGTGTGCAGATCATGGAGGTGTCGTGCGTTCGGTACTTGATCGGTTGGATCGCGAAGACATTTGACTACATCAACCGCGTTACTTAAGGCTTCCGCTTTCGGTCTATGAGGGTACGTGTACACACTCTCTCCGCTCGTTGCTATGCTTCTCCTAGATAGATCTTGCATGATCGTAGGAATTTTTTTTGAAATCCTACGTTCCCCAACATTTACAAGGTTGATCAAGTCTTATTAACAAACCTCTTCCGAATGACATGAAACCGAAGAACCTTCGAATAACACTATGTTACCTCAACGGGGATATGCATGTCCCCAACAATAAGAATAGCATATTTCCTTTTAATAGTAGGAATAGGGAATTCAAAACCTTCAATAGCAATAGTTGAAATTTTTCCAATAGAATTGATGCTATTAACTTGAGGTTGTTTCTTCGGAAAGTGTACCGTTTGCTCATTAACATTAACATGAAAGGTGACATTGCCCTTGTTGCAATCAATAATAGCCCCTGCAGTATTCAAAAAGGGTCTACCAAGGATGATCGACATACTGTCGTCCTCGGGAATATCAAGAATGACAAAGTCCATTAAGAAAGTAACATTTGCAACTACAACAGGTACATCCTCACAAATACCGATGGGTATAGCGGTTAATTTATTGGCCATTTGCAAAGAGATTTCAGTTGGTGTCAACTTATTCAATTCAAGTCTACGATATAAAGAGAAAGGCACAACACTAACACCGGCTCCAAGATCACATAAAGCAGTTTTAACATAGTTTCTTTTAGTGGAGCATGGTATAGATGGTATTCTTGGATCTCCTAGTTTCTTTGGTATTCCACCCTTAAAAGTGTAATTAGCAAGCATGGTGGAAATTTCAGCTTCCGGTATCTTTCTTTTATTTGTAATAATCTCCTTCATATACTTAGCATAAGGAGACATTTTTGGAATATCAGTCAAACGCATACGCAAAAATGACAGGTCTAAACATTTCAATAAAACGCTCAAAATCCTCATCATCCTTTTTATTGGATGGTTTAGGAGGAAAGGGCATGGGTTTATGAACCCATGGTTCTCTTTCTTTACCATGTTTCCTAGCAATGAAGTCTCTCTTATCATAATGTTGATTCTTAGATTGTGGGTTATCAAGATCAACAGTAGGTTCTACGTCCACATCATTATCATTACTAGGTTGAGCATCAACATGAACATCATTATTAACATTAACACTAGGTCCACGTTCATCACCAGGTTGTGTCTCGGCATCAGAAATAGAAATATCATTTGGATTCCCAGGTGTATCTATAACAGGTTCACTAGAAGCATGCAAAGTCCTATCACCTTTTTTTCCTTTTAGAAGGACTAGGTGCATCAGTATTAATTTTCTGAGAATATTGCTCAATTATCTTAGGATGGCCCTCGGGATACAAAGGTTCCTGGGTCATTTTACCACCTCTAGTCATAACCCTAATAGCATTATCATTGTTCTTACTCTTCAACTCATTCAACAATTCATTTTAAGCTTTGAGAACTTGTTCTACTTGAGTTTTCACCATGGAAGCATGCTTACTAATAATCTTAAGATCACAAGCAATCAAGCATATAAGCATTACGTTTCGATTGTCTACTAACATAAGCATTGAAATTTTCTTGTTTAACAATAAAATTATCAAACTCATCGAAGCATTGACTAGCAGACTTATTATGAGGAATATCACCTTCATCAAATCTATAGAGAGAATTTACCTCTACTACCTGTGTCGGGTTATCAAGACCATGTATTTCTTTAATAGGTGGTAAATTCTTAACATCTTCAGCTTTAATACCTTTTTCTTTCATAGATTTCTTTGGCTCTTGCATATCTTCAGGACTGAGAAATAGAAAACCTCTTTTCTTCGGAGTTGGCTTAGGAGTTGGTTCAGGAAGATTCCAATCATTATCATTACTCAATATATTATTCAATAGCAATTCAGCTTGCTCAATGGTGCGTTCCCAGAAAACTCAACCAACACAATTATCTAGGTGGTCCCTAGAAGCATAGGTTAGTCCATTATAAAAGATATCAAGTATTTCATTTTTCTTCAGAGGATGATCAGGCAAAGCATTAAGTAACTGGAGAAGCCTCCCCCAAGCTTGTGGGAGACTCTATTCTTCAATTTGCACAAAGTTAAATATTTCTTTTTAAGCGGCTTGTTTCTTATGAGCAGGGAAATATTTTTTAGAGAAGTAGTAAATCATATCCTAGGGACTGCGCACACAACCAGGAGCAAGAAAATTAAACAATAACTTAGCATCACCTTTTAACGAGAAAGGAAACAACTTAAGAATATAGTAATAGCAAGTTTTTTCCTCATGAGCAAATAGGGTGGCTATATCATTCAATTTAGTAAGATGTGCCACAATAGTTTTAGATTCATAACCATGAAAAGGATCAGATTCAACCAAAGTAATTAACTCAGGATCAACACAGAATTCATAATCCTTATCAGTAACAAAGCTACGTGAAGTAGCAAACTTAGGATCATATTGCATTCTAGCATTCAAAGATTGTTTCCTTCCACTTGCATAATAATTTCTTAAGATCATATCTATCCTTACAAGCAATAAAGTCCCTAGCTACCTCTCCATCCATAACATAACCTTTGGGCATAAGAGGCAATTCATATCTAGGAGAGCTAGGTCAAACAGGTATCTTAAAGTGTTCAGTTTCAATAATTCATTAGTTTCAGAAATATCATCATCTTCAGCATAATCAATAGTCCTAACTCTAGCAAGGTGTTCATCAAGTAATTCACCTAGTGGCACAGTTTTATCAAGCAAAGTAGTATCATCATCAATAACATGCGACATATCGGAATCAATAGCAGGTGTAGGTGTCGCAAGCTTACTTAAAACAGAAGGTGAATCAAGTGCAGAGCTAGATGGCAGTTCCTTACCTCCCCTCGTAGTAGAGGGAAAAATCTTGGTTCTAGTATCTTTCAAATTGCTAATAGTGATCAATAGATATAAATCCCAAGTGACTTCAATAATAGAGCTATGTTCCCCGGCAACGACGCCGAAAAAGGTCTTGATAACCCACAAGTAGAGGGGATCGCAACAGTTTTCGAGGGCAGAGTATTCAACCCAAATTTATTGATTCGACACAAGGGGAGACAAATAATATTCTCAAGTATTAGCAGCTGAGTTGTCAATTCAACAACACCTGAAAGACTTAATATCTGCAGCAAAGTATTTAGTAGCAAAGTGATATGGAAGTAACGGTAACGGTTGCAAAAGTAACAGTAGCAGTTTTGTAGTGATCGTAATATCAATAGCAACGGAAGTAACTTAGCAAGAATCAATATGTGAAAAGCTCGTAGGCAATGGATTGACAATGATAATTCTGTCAGATAATATTCATCATGTAGCAGTCATAACCTAGGGTGACACAGAACTAGCTCCAATTCATCAATATAATGTAGGCATGTATTCCATATATAGTCATACACGCTTATGGAAAAGAATTTGCATGACATCTTTTGCCGTACCCTCCCGTGGCAGCGGGGTCCTAATGGAACTAATGGATATTAAGGCCTCCTTTTAATAGAGAACCGGACCAAAGCATTAGCACTTAGTGAATACATGAACTCCTCAAACTAGGTAATCATCGGAAAGAAGAACAATTATTATCACTTTGGGGTATGTGGATCATAACTCATAATAGGTGTATACAACTTGCAAGATAGGATCAAGAACACAAATATATTCATGAAAACATAATAGGTTCAGATCTGAAATCATGGCACTCGGGCCATAGTGACAAGCATTAAGCATGGCAAGGTCATAGCAACATCAATATCAGAACAAAGTGGATACTAGGGATCAAACCCTAACAAAACTAACTCGATTACATGATAAATCTCATCCAACCCATCACCGTCCAGCAAGCCTATGATAGAATCACTCATGCACGGTGGTGAGCATCATGAAATTGGTGATGAGGAAGGTTGGTGATGATTATGGCGACGAATCCCCCTTTCCGGAGCCCCGAACAAACTCCAGATCAGCCCTCCCGATGAAGAACGGGAGGCGGCGGCTGCTGCATATCGTAAAACGCGATGAATCCTTCTCTCTGATTTTTTTTCACTCTAGATGTGAATATATAGAGTTGGACACTACAAAAATAGACACATCCGTGACATTTTGGGCCGAACAAAAAAATACTGTCATACATATGACATTTCTATGACGATAATTGTGACAAAACCCGGTATCATCATAGATGTGGTGGGCTCCTACTTCTATGACAAAAAATCATGACAGAAAATGGGATTTTCGTCCTGGGCGGGCCGGAGACGCAGCTTCATGACATTCTTTGGGCCGTCCATGGCGGAAAAAACTGGTAGAAGCGAGGGGGAGGAAAATTTTGGGGAGCTCCCGGTTACGGTGGGAGGTCGGGGGCCGAGCGATGCGCGTTTCTCTCGTACATGTACGCGCGTGTGTGAGAGGCATTGGCTCTAACTGAACCCGAGCGAGGCATTGGGCTCTAACTGAACCCGAGCGATTGCACTGCAGGCTACGCGTTACTGAACCCGAGCGATCGATCGATGGCTGTTAACTGAACCCGATCAAGTGATTCCCTCGCTACTACTACTAACTGAAGCCAATCGATGCTGCCTCTAGGATGAACAGTGAGCGTTGCGGGGGAGGGGGGGGTTGTAAGAATAGTGAGCGGTGGCGTTGCCTCTGGATGAACATGACCCCGTGGTGTGGTGGAGGGCTAGATGAACAGTAGACGACGGAGGGGTGCTCTTGGAGGGGTGGTTGAATAGGACCCCGTGGTGTGGAGGGCTAGATGAACAGTAGACGATGGAGGGGTGCCCGTGGAGGGGTGGTTGAAAAGGACACCATGGTGTGGAGGGCTGGATGAATAGTAGATGGTGGAGGGGTGGTTGAACAGTAGCCGGTGGAGTAGCCCGCGGTGGAGGCTGGATGAACAGGAGCCCGTGGAGGCTGGAGGAGGTCACCGGTAGCCCGTGGAGGCTGGAGGAGGTCGACGGTGGAGATGAACAGTATCCCGTGGAGTCCTGTTTTGTGCTATGCCACACCCTCCCGATGAACAGGACCCCCGTTTCGACCGTAGGAGGTCCGTTTCGTCTGTTTTGCGGTACGCCACACCCTTCCCGGTCAACAGGACCCCCGTTTCGACCGTAGGAGGTCTGTTTCGTCTGTTTTGCGGTACGCCAGACCCCTCCCAATGAACAAGATCCCGTTTCGAACGTGGCCGGTCGAACACAAGGCCGTTTACTCTGTTCTGCGGTACGCCAGGCCTCGTTTCCATCACATGTTCCGTCCAAGCCCTCCCGACGAACACGAACACGCATTCCGTTCCGACCCAGCCGGTTGGCTCCCACGCATTCCGTTGCCTCCCGATGAACACGACGCATTCCGTTGCCTCCCCATGAACACGACGCTTTCCGTTGCCTCCCCATGAACACGACGACGATGCTGTTTCACCGTTCCGACCCAACCATGTACACGAGCCCTGGCCGTACGTATGCGCGAGTAGGCGTTCGAGACCCCGCCCGTGTGTACACATACGTGGCTGTATTTTCTTTCTTGCACCCTGTCCGTTGTACGTATGTGTTCATGCTATGTGCGCGCCTCTACTACGACACGTACGTGCCTCTACTACGACACATGCGCGCCTCTACATCCACCAGTATATATGTACGTACACGTCCGCGACCAGAATGACAACGCTGTGTACGCTTCGACCAGGTGGGTCCCAACTGTCAGGCACTTCCTTGCGTGCGAAGATGTAGCTGGTGGGTCCCAGCAGTCAGGGGGGCGAATCTTTTTATTTTTGACGTACCTCCTTGCGTGCGAAGATGTAGCTGGTGGGTCCCAGCAGTCAGGGTGAAATGTTTTTTTCGCGAAATACAGTGGCCCGTCCGGTGGGTCCCCGCTGTCAGGTGGAGGAATAATTATTTTGCGCGTAATAAGGAGGCACTTCCTTGCTGCGGCCGTGGACCCAGCTGTCAGCGTCTCCACGCACAGTACTCTTTCGATGGAAGTCGGTCGTTGACCACATTGACCACGCCGCGCCGAGAGCACCACGGCGGTGGATGACGGCGAGGCCTAGGAAGGGGACGACACGGAGGCAGGGAAGACTCAGCAGTTGTTTCCCACGTGGAGGGGAGTACGACTGTACGAGGGTTTACTGGTTCGTCTGCCGTCGCCAAAGAATAACAGTGGGTGTGGGTGAATAGAGGGATGGCTAGGCCAGCGATGGGAGTATGGTGGAGCGGTGAGGCCTGCGCGGCAGCACAGCCGGCCGCGGGAAGGAGGGAGCAGGCAGTCCCGCCGGCGCTTGTTTGAGCGGCTGGAGCAGGAAGAGCAGAAATTGAAGAAGCACGACGGCCGTTGGATGGACATCCAACAGTGAGTGCTTGTGTGTCAACCTTTTTTTGAGGAAAGCCTTGAATCTGTGGAAAATAGCATACAGCCCATCTGCCATTATTTCTAATAATTTATAGCCCATTTGCTAATTCTAAAGGTTTTTTTGGAGCCCATATTCTTTTTGTTAGCATTACAGCCCATATTGTGGCCACGGTTAAAAAATTACATGAAATTTTGCATATTTCGGTGCGGTCCGAACTGTTTTTTAATCCCGAAATTTCGACTCACATTCAAACTGATTTTAAAAATAAATGTATATCAATATAAAATCCAACAAATTCTCCACGCATAAAAATTAATGTAATTTAAAATCTCGAAATGAAAAAAATATATTTGAAACTAATTGCCGGTTTGATGTGTTTTAAAAATGTACAACCCATTTCTCATTACTGATGGGCCATTCTCTCGGCCAGCTGAATGAAAGCTCTGCTCGTCTTGAAAGATTTGCAGCCCAACACGCCTGACAAAGCGACTTACTTGGCAAATCCCAAAAAAAACTGGGTTGTGGCCGTGGACCCAGCTGTCAGCCTCTCCACGTACAGTACTCTTCCGATGGAAGTCGTTCCTTGACCACATTGACCATGCCACGCGGAGAGCACCACGACGGTGGATGACGGCGAGGCCTAGGAAGGGGATGACACGGAGCCGGGGAAGACGCGGCAGTGGAAGCCCGCGCGGAGAGGAGTACGAGGGTTCACTAGTTCGGCCGCGGTGTGAGGCTGCCATCACCGCAGGGCCTGGCCAGCAGCGGGAATAGTAGGGGGCGGTGAGGCCTCTGCGGCAGCACAGCCGGCCACGGGAGGCAGGAGCATGCGGCACGACCGGCGCTGCTTTGGGCGGCTGGAGCAAGAAGACCAGAGATTGAAGAAGCACTACGGCCATTGGATGGACATCGTACGGTCACTGGAGCTAGAATCGTTCATATTGACTAAGTTGACAAAGCCCTTCGTACCCGTAAACTTAGTAGGCCCACAAGTCAGCCTCCCACCAAGGTGGGTCCCAGCTAGCCGGAGGAGTATTCATTTTTTATGTGTAATACGGAGGCACTTCCGGTGGGTCCGAGCTGACAGCGGGGGGAACGTTTTTTTTGCAAAATACGATGGCCCGTCCGGTGGGTCCCAGCAGTCAGGGGGAAACGATTATTTTCGCAAAATACTGGCGGCCCGTCCGATGGGCCCCCACTGTCAGGTGGAGGAATAATTATTTTCCGCGTAATAAGGAGGCACTTCCTTGCGGCTGCCGTGGACCCAGCTGTCAGCCTCTCCACGTACAGTACTCTTCCGATGGAAGTCGGTCTTTGACCACATTGACCACGCCGCGCCGAGAGCACCACGGCGGTGGACGACGGCGAGGCCTAGGAAGGGGACGACGTGGAGCCGGGCAAGACGCGGCAGCGGAAGCCCGCGCGGATAGGAGTACGAGGGTTCACTGGTTCGGCTGCGGTGTGAGGCTGCCGTCGCAGCAAAATAACAGGGGGGTGTGGGTGAGTGGAGGGATGGCCTGGCCAGTGGTGGGAGTAGTATGGGGCCAGTGAGGCCTCCACGGTAGCATAGCCGGCCACGGGAGGTAGGAGCAGGCGGCACGACCAGCGCTGCTTTGGGCGGATGGAGCAAGAAGACCAGAGGTTGAAGAAGCGCTACGGCCGTTGGATGGACATCATACGGTCACTAGAGTATTGACTAAGTTGACAAAGCCCTCCGTCCCCCTCAACTTAGTAGGCCAACAAGTCAGCCCAACAATATGGTGGGTCCCAGTTAGCAGGGGGTATTCATTTTTTTGGGCGTAATAAGGAGGCACTTCCTTGCGTGCAAAGATATAACTGGTGGGTCCGACCTGACAGCGGGGGGAACGTTATTTTCATGAAATACAGAGGCCCTTCCTATGGGTCCTAGTTGTCAGGTGGAGGAATCATTATTTTGCGCATAATAAGGAGGCATTTCCTTGCGTGCGGTCGTGGACCCAGCTGTCAGCCTCTCCACGTACAGTCCACTTCCGATGGATGTCGTTCATTGACCATGTTCACCAGGCCGCGCCGAGAGCACCAGGGCGGTGGACGACGGCGAGGCCTAGGAAGGGAACGACACGGAGCCAGGGAATACTCGGCAGTTGTTTCCCACGCGGAGGAGTACGAGGGTTTACTGGTTCGTCTGCCGTCGCCGGAGAATAACAGCATGTGTGGGTGAGTAGAGGGATTGCTAGGCCAGCGATGGGAGTACGGTGGGGCCGTGAGGCCTACGCGGCAGCATAGCCGGCCGTGGGAGGAGGGAGCAGGCAGTCCTGCCGGCGCTTGTTTGAGCGGCTGGAGCATGAAGAGCAGAGATTGAAGAAGCACGACAGCCTCGGATGGACATCCAGCAGTCACTGCTCTCGTGTGTTGACTAAGTTGACAGGGCGTTGCGTGTGTGTCAACCTTTTTTTATGAAAGCATACGCGTCAACCTGTAGTAGGCGCACAAGTCAGCCTCAAATCAAATCTGTGGAAAATAGCATACGGCCCATCTGCCATTATTTCTAATAATGTACAACCCATTTGCTAATTCTTAAGAATTTTTTTGGACCCCATCTTCTTTTTGTTAGCATTACACCCCATATTGTGGCCACGGTTAAAAAGTATATGAAATTTGCATATTTCGGTGCGGTCAACTATTTTTAATCCCGAAATATCGATTCACATTCAAACTACTTTGAAAAATGATTTAGATAAATATAAAATCCAAATAATTGTCCACGCAAAAAAATCAAGGGAATTTAAGATCTTGTAATGAAAAAAAATGAAACTAATTCCTGGTTTGATGTGTTTTAAAAATGTACAGCCCATTTCTGGGCAAACCGAATGAAACTCTCCTCGTCCTGAAAGATTTGCAGCCCAGCAGGGCCGATAAAGCAAGTAGGCCTTGTTTGGGTATTTCTTTTAAAAAATAGAACTGGGTAGCCATTTTCAGCAAGAAAAAAACACAACTGGGCTCATGATGTGGTAAACATAAATAAAACCCTGGCTAGACGGGCCACAACCCCCGCATAGCCCCGTTGTTTCCCTGATCCGTCGCTAAAACTAGTATAAATAACAACTGCTTGTTCCTAAAAAAACTGCACGACTTGCTGGGTCCCTGGTGTCAGCCACTCGTAGTGTAATTCTCTCATTTATTGACTACGTTGACAATGGCGTGAGCCCCAGATGTCCAACCATTAGGAGGAACCATATTTTTGGGCTGGTACTATAGAAGAACTTGCTTGCGTACTGCCATGACGCTGGTGGGTCCCTACTGTCATCCTCTCCATGTACAGTCATCTCCTTGTTCCTCTCGGTTGTTGACGACGTTGACAACGCAAGAGGGGGGCGCACCACGCACGGCGAGCGAACCAAGCCCGCAAGGTGGAGGACGACGGTGAGGCCTCGGACGGAACAGACAGGAGCCGTTGAAGATGCGCCGGTCCAGTCGCAGGCGGAGGGGAGTACAAGGGTTGACTGGTTCGGGCGCGGGTGCGTGTTGTGGTTGACGTCGCCGGAGAATAACAGGACGTGTGGGGGAATAGAGGGAGGGACTGGCCAACATTCACTACTAGGAAAATGCTTACCAGTAGCACTGTTTTTGTGCTACCAGTAGCGCTGGCACCAGCGCTACTGCTATGGCGCTATAGCTATTTTGTAGCAGTAGCGTGTATTTAGGCCAGCGCTACTGGTAAGTTCAACTACTAGTAGCGCGTTTTTAGGCCAGCGCAACTGCTAACTTTTATGTTTTTGTAGCATTTTGGCATTGTACATGTTTAAACAGATATATATTTTATACAATAACAACTCATCATGAACTAGTATGTTTAAATAGCATATTCATTGCCACTTGTCATCACCATCAAACAATGTTCGTCAATGAGACATCATATAACAAGTTGGTCACTAGTCATAATCACAACTCCTCATCATCATCATCAACTCTAACACATTGTAGCACATAATAACACATTCTAGCTACGACCTGCTCCCCTCATAGGACCTACTCTATACTCTCTTAGGTAAAATATCATAAAACAAGATAGGCATTGACGTTGCATTAAGGAAAATTGACTCTCCATAATAAAGAACGGAGATCATCCTATCTCCAAGTCTTGGCCTATGCACAATGTTGCTTCCAAGTAGCTCTCTACGATGGTTCAAACATTTTTTTGAAATCATCTATTATCATGGCTTCCTCCCTTTTAGAAATCCGGTATGGACAGGAGTGATGTGGACGCTGCGGCTGACCTGGCCGTGGTGGCCGTAAGCTCATAACATTAACGCAACCTCTCGTTAACATCAGATGAGGCACACAATCCATCGGGATTTTCTGTTCAAAAACATAGTAATAACTTTGTAGTTAGCAATATAGTTTAGTTTTAGAAGAATTTATGCAAAAGATGCACGGATGTCGTAATAGTAGAAAATCTTACCATGATATCTCCATTGATGTTACCATAGTTCAACACATTCACTAGTGGCACGCATTGACCATAATGTGGAGGAGTTTGATAATAGCTATTGTAATTCTCAAGAAAAGTAAAAAATGCGATAAGACCATCTTGATCCTTATAAGTTAATTGTGCTTCATCATTGTAGTAGTAGGTTCTGTCTACCATTTTCCGTACATTTTTTGAAGAATGAAAATAAGCTGTCAATGGAAATAAGCTCTCAAATATTTTGAAATAAACAATATAAATTACTTAGTAAATATGTTTAAGAAACTCACACAGCGGTAGAACTGGAAGTGTGTCAACAAGGACCCAAATGGTCATGTCATTTTCGTCGATGTCAGGATCACCAAGATCGAAGGTGAGAATCATACCGTCATGAAAATCACACGCCTTGCAAAGGCAACCAAAATTGGATGAGTTCATAGAATTGTATAGCTTTACAGCAAAATCAAAACCATGATGGGTCCTTAGTTGAATTATCTTTGTCTCCATTCTTTCATGATCTTCAAAACCCATCTTCTCCAAGACATAGCGTCTTGCATGGCATGGGATAAGCTATTAGAATTGTAAAAGACGGAAATTACACGTTGAAGAAGCAGAGAAGTCGTGCAAAAAATAACAAAAAACACTTGTCATCGTTGCATACCGTTTCAACATCGAAGGTCTCTTGGAGCTTGATGCTGAAGTGCCGACCTTCTACCAAGTGAGGCCTATCGCACAGACCACGCTCATCTTCGAAGTACTCGCACATAGCGAATTCCCTTTCGTCGTCAGACATTTCCTAATAGGTAATTAATAATCCATCATCGAATACATATATAGTAGTTTGTAGCAAAGATCATCATATAACAACTAAAACACCTAAAATTTGTAGTTCGTAGTAGTTTGTAGCAAAGATCAACATATAATCCATCATGAATACATATATAGTAGTTTTTAGCACAAACCGCGCTCATCTTTTGCATTCAATAAGAAAATAACTAATAGGTAATCAATAATCCATCATCGAATACATATATAGTAGTTTGTAGCAAAGATCATCATATAATATCACTAATACATCTCGAATAATATCTCCTCTAGGTTCAGTGGGCCGCGGTGGACACCCAAAGAGAAGGAACCATCACCGGATCATAGCTCCAGTGAGATCCCCAAAGAATCTGCCAGGTATTGGAGAACCGGCCGTTCGCCAACGCAACCAAGTAGCGTTGGACGTGCGCGTTCTCCTCTGTGACACAGTGCTGTACCACCTGCGCGGGGGACTCAAGCCTCTCCACCGATGCAGGCCCACGTGACCGCCACCAAAGAAGCTCCGAGTCAACGACGGGCTGGCTCCTCACTAAGTTGCGCTCACCAGAAGGTAGCACAACCCAGTACTAGCCCGGCGGAGCCCAGTCCCGGACATGGCCCCTCGGCTCAACCAGGAGTCCTCCGCCGAGTCAACGACGAGGATGCGGGATAGGCATCGTCGATGTAGAGAACAAAATGCTTAATTATGAAAACAACATTAATAAACACTTAGCAAAATTTGGCATGACCTTTGCTAAAAACAGGACATATCGAGTGCCTGAAATTTGCCAGAACGTAAACGAATTGACATTTCTGGCAAAACATAGGCCACTCAGAAAAATATGACATGTCCAAAATGTGACATGTTCAAAATATGACATGTCCATTGCAAATTTGCATATAACAGGAAAAATTGCTTTAACTAAAAAATATAACAACATTTGCTTTAACTACACCTAAAACAACTAAAACACCAAAAACTCTTTTAAATACACTTAAAACAAGTTCAACATTATTTTAAGAACACCTACATTATTCTAAAAACCTACATTTTTAACTAAAACACCCACAAATTTAACTAAAACACCTACAAATTCAACTAAAACACCTACATTATTCTAAGAACCTACATTTTTTAATCTAGGATTCATAATAATTAACTACTCTCTAATAAGTATAACTAGGGAGGGAGGGAGGAGGAGGAAGGAGGGAGGAGTACCTCTCGGTGAGGGCCGGCGCGGGGGGCCGATCGGCGGGGAAGGATGGCCGGTGCGTGCGGGGGGGGGGGGGCAGGGGAGGAGGGCCGGCGCGGGGAAGGGCAGCCGACGGAGGAAGAGGGGCCCACGTGGGGGGGGGGGGCGGCCGGAGTAGGACGCGGGGGCGGCGGCCGGATCGGGGGAGGGATTCAATATGGTGTGAGAGCGTGTGAGTGTGAGTGAGGGGAGAAGGGTGTGCGCGCGTGGGCCGGCGAGGGAGAGGAAGCAGAGGTGGGCCTAGCGGCACCGTGGGGGAGGAGGCCCAATGCTATAGCTAAAGCTGCAACGGGGGCCGAGAGCGTGGCCCATTAGAAGTAGTGCTGGCCGTGAAAAGCAACGCTACTGCTAATGTGCGCTTGTAGCGCTGGTGCTGGCCGGCGCTACTGCTAAATAGCAGTAGCGTGGGGTCTCTAACCAACGCTACTGCTAAATGTCTACCTATAAGCATTTTCCTAGTAGTGGTTGGAGGGTACGTAGGTAGGGCGGCGGAGGCGCAACCAGCCATGGGAGGCGGGAGCAGGCGGAGCCGACGGGGTGGTTTGGTTTGGGCGGCTGGAGGAAGAAGAAGACAAGAGATACAAGATACACGACAGATGTTGGATGTCAATCCAACGGCTGGTAGGCAGAATCGTTTGTTGACTGGCTAGTAAGTCGACACCACCTTGGATAGGCTATTACCTCGCGGGTCCCAAATGTTAGAATCCAAATCTGTCATGGTCATGCAGCCTTTCCTATGAAAATTTATAGCCCATTTAATGTGCTAGTTCGAAATAAGTTTGTGGGTGCTGGTGGGGGCTAATCACTTGGCTTCTGTAATGCACAGTGAGCTCAAGCAGCCGGCGAGAGTGATGTTATTTCCCTTGGTTGGGATTTGTTACAATATTTCACTCTAAGTTCAACGAATGGCAAGCCATTTGCCTTGTTTCATAGAAAATATGACAGTCACAGCCGAGTTGAAAAGGGCAGGAACATCTAACTCCAGCTTACAAAAAGTACAAAAGCACGAGTGTTAATTGTTCATCAGGTTTACAAAAAAAAACCAGATTGAGAAGGGCAACAACATCTAAGTCCAGCACTGTTTTCGGTAGTCACAGTCAAATGGATCGATCAGGTCCATAGAATAAACATCCTGGGTCGTAAAATTTACTGGATTATGACCACAATATGTTGTAAATAGAAGCCCGACACGTTCAGAAGCTCTTTTGCCCACCTGAAACTCCTTTTTTTGCTCTTCGACATACCCATCCGTCAAAACCATGCTGCTGATAAACTTAAGCTTGATGGACAATAGTAACCTCGCATTCAGCAGGAAGAATGTGACAAATCTTGTGTTTGCACGGTTGGCTACATATCGTTCTAGCGTTATTGTCTTCAATCGAATCTCATGAGAAGTGAGAAAATCCCGATGCTTACGAATCCACCGATTGGTTATAACTTTCTTACCCCGTCCTGTTACCTAAATAGACATGAAGATTGAAAATAGTTAAGGTCTAAAAGAAGAGTGTTGAAAGAGCAACAACTGAACGGCTAATTCTAGTACACTATATGTGGGATTCCAATGTGCGTGAAATTATCACCTTTATATACAACTTCTCCAGACATGGAAAGCATTGTAGCAAGCCAATGATCTTGTTCAGATCAAAACTGTTCATTTGGATATATAAGATCTTGATAGAATCCAGCACCATTGAGAGGCCATCCATGGAGAAACTCTTCATTGAGCATAGAACATAATATTAGTACAAAATGTGTACTCCAAGATGATATATAAATTATGCACAAAAATTTAAAATGCAGCTTATGGTTACAAGTGTAGATGATAATATAAAGTACCTGAAGAACTGTGGAGCCAAACACCATATTGAAATGAGCACAGAGATCATGTAGTACACCCAAGGTCTCCAGTTTAGGCGCAGAGAGGACGGTTATTTGCAACGGTGAATAACTAGAATCAAGGATCAACCTTTGAAGTGAAGGGGCATCTTGGATGATGAGCTGCCTTCCGTCAAAAGAAATTCCAATTCTTACAAGGTTAGGCAACTTTATTTGTAGACAATCGATTCTAACTGCGAAAACAAGCACCAAGCACTCCAGCACATGGAAACTGGAGTGGATGATGTTGTGCAATGAGGCCTCCGATATACGAACCCGCAAAAGTGAAAGTTTCTTGAGAAATGGGAGTCAAAGGTTTAGTACTAGATTGTCTGGTAGGTAGCACTGCGCAAAGGTGACGGTGTGGAGAGAGGACGAAAACCGCGAGATGGACATCGGTGCTGAGGGCACAAGTTCATGGCGTTCGGTATGTGGTATGTGATTTCCAAGGGAATAGTAGAGCTCAGGCGGCTATAATTCTGTGAATTTAGGGGATTTCAGCCAGGCGCCCATAATGCAGGGAATGGTATGCTTGCTCAGGTAGCATGACGGGATGCAGAGGCTTTGAACGGAGCCCTGGTGGGTGGAGATGATGGCTCTGGGATTTCAAAATAGTTGAAGAGAGATAGCTGACGACAGTCGAGATTAAGGGGCACGACGCGCCATAGAGGACGCCACCGAAATGAGAGGACTTGGGTGCGGCAGCAATCCTTGGTGGGGAGAAGCGAGATGATCTCCCCAAGGACGGCGTCCGGGAGATCGCTGATGCGGTCCACCTGAGATTCTACGGGTTCCTGGGATCCGATGGGGGCGGGGTCGCCGCTTCTCCTACACTACCAGGTGCGGGATCTACAACAGGCGTCGCCGCTGGCGGGGGCCTCATCTGCTTGGCGCTGGGGTCAGCCGACTCCATTTTCCTCGAGGGCATCGCGTCGCCTCACGGATTTGAGCAGAGTAACGAAAGACAAGCCTAGTTTTAGTGGAGCGAAGAAGAAGGGGAGCTGGGGGTTTTCTGTAGGAGTGAGGAAGAAGGGGAGCTGGGGTTTTCTGTAGGAGTGAGGTGAGGAATTTGGGGGTACGAGTGGAGCGAGCTGACGTGAGGTGGTTGGGAGCGAGGAGGAAGAAGAGCACCCAGGTTTTTTTGGGGAGGGGCGGTGTGCTGGGTGTGGGTAGCGCCTCTCATTCAGTAAATATATGGAGTTTTGAATTGATTTTACTATTTACTAGTGTGGATGGGCTGTTTTGTCTTGGGCCCAGAGAAACAATATCTACTAGTACAGTGGAGACACTCTACAGCTACCCAGAAAAACAATTACTACTAGTACAGTGGAGACACTCTACCGCTTCTGGATCCTCCTAGGTCATTGAAACGTCTCCCTCTACTGAATGTCATTATACTTTTGTTCACCGACATGCGGGCCATGCAGCGCGCGCACCCAAATGCCGTCCACCAAATTAGAAGGCAGTATGCAGGCAGAGAGTCACCCCGGTCGTAGCGCGGCAGTAACGAGCCGTCGTATCACAAAACCCCACCTCCCCGCAGTCTAAGTTTGATGGACGAAGCAACCATCATTTCACTCTTCGCTGAATCCCCTTCTCCCTCACCGTCTTCAAGAAAGGCAACACTCGCATCTGCCACTGTTCTTCTCTCCGAACGAAGGGAAGGTAAGCGGATCCGTGATGTTGGTATATTTTTGTTCAGAGAAAAAATAAGAACTTTTGCAAAGCAGTAACCGATCCTCACTCTCTTTTTTGTTTCATTGTCATTGCGATTGTGTTTTCCTTTTAGTGGTCTCCTAGTATTCGTCAGTTTCATGATGGACCAAGGAGAACCAGGCAAAGATCTGCCGATATTGGAGCAGACGTGGGAGGCTGATCCCCACGAGACAGAGAGCTCCAAGAAGATGGTGGCAACCACCAAGCCAACTATTGAGATGGTCAATGCCCCGTTTGAGGTTACAGCCCCCGTGGCACTGCAGGAGCAGTTTTCACCCTTCGAGGATGCCCCCCCCCCCCCGCTGAGCTGCCCAAGGTGATTTCCTTCTTTGCCGATCTCGATTGTGCTTTTTCATCTAAGTATGTGGTAATTTTTTTAGAAAAAGAAGTATGTGGTGATTAATAATGCAAAATTTTATTAGCTTCGACGTCATGCTATACATAGTGGTTTAAATAACTTGTGTGTTCTTATACTGAAAAGTAATTCAGAATTTGTTTCTGTTTCAATTAGAGCCCTGATGTAGACAAGGATTGTGTGGTTGTACATGTCACTCGCTATGAGGCGGACAACCTGAATATATGCACTCGGAAAACAGAGTTCTTAGGCTATTGGATCCTGGAAGCCATTTGCGGTTATACCAATGAAGAGTTGTATTCCAGCCTCACTATTGTCAGGCGTGTTGTCCAGGGTGTACTGAAGCACAAGAAGTTCAAAGCTACTCCTTCGTTTGTGAGGCATACTGTTCTTGTCAAGCTTACGCAGGAAGATGACGTGGCATGCCTCCATAAACAAGTTTATCAGTGGCAAGGCCACAAGGTTGTCTTCATGAAGGTTCACAGGATTGAGCTGCTGCGTGACATCCTCGATGATGTTCATGGCAAGGTCCGTCTTGTGTCCAGCCCAAATTAGATCGAGGCATGAAATAGTTGCCCCAGCTAGTGTTTAATATTAGTTTGGATTGTGTCTAATTATTCGAACCTTGCATGTTATCGACCCCTCCGGGGCTAGTACTCTATTTGAATCCATCTATCGGAACTGCTACTACTTTTGTGTTCCCGTGAATCATGTGAGAACCATCGTAACTGTTGCCGAAACAGATGCATCCTCACTAAACTTTTCATGAATATGGCATGGTAAGACATAAGTTGTCATGGTTTATCATAAGAGCAGTGTGTGTTTTGATGAAATAGAGCACTGGTTCGAGAACCGTGCGCCGACATATACATAAGTACTTGTAAACACTATTGGTGCTACCCCACTTGTAAGCAGTTGTGCAAAACACGGCACATTGGCTCAGCTCACTTCAACACTAGGCTATCGACCAGCTAACAATCAACAATCTGTTGTCTGACATATAAGCAACTATGTATCTTGTTACAGTGGTTCATGCAGTTAACTGAGGCCACAATGTAATAAATTCCAAATGTTCACACGCTAGTCCAACACTCATGTGGAACACTCACATTAAACTCGTCTTCATAAAAAACTTGAAAAGCATAAGTTAAGCAATTTTATACATCTCAATGATTCCTAGAACATAACAAACACATACTAGTTCACAGCAAAAGACAAAGTTGTGAGAAGGTTTACAAATCGGGAAAAAACAAGCAAGGCTTCTCTGAGCAAAGGGCCTCCCGGCAGGCTTAGATTTCCTGGAGTTCACTCTAGTTTTTTCTGGTTGCCACCATTCAGGGTTAGGTTCTCTCATTCCAGAATAACCAATTATAATTGTGGTCTCAGCTGGAATGCTGAACTAAACCATGCAGTGTACTGACCAGCTGAAATGATTGTGCATTCCACTAAATTTAAGCACCGCTATTTGCAGAAATAAGCAGACCACAATGCCTCTTGTCCGCGCACCTGTCCAAAAAACCGTCGTGCAGCCATGCCAGCTAGTCCTTGGTCCATGGATGAACTGGTAGAAAGTGCATTCCGGACTAGGATGCAGTTGTTTTCGCTCGTCCCTGCACTACAATCAGGAAGTAAAACATACAAAACAGCTTCTTTCAGACTGCGTTGGTCATTCTACCTTAGTTACTACCAATGTAGGGATACCTTGAAGACAGGAGGTTAGACAGTGACAACGAGGGATAGCCACCTCATTTTGCGCAGTTGTACTAAAACTGAGGTGTGTGCTTTTGATTGCGCGGATAGAAACGATATAGAGACACACATCCCGAAACAATATGGAGACAGACATCCATGTTTGCGCAAATAAGAAATACAGTTATTTAAACAGTGACAGATATTAGTACTTTCCCCCGTTTCCTCTTAGAACCAAGTCCTAGATTCATGCTACAGCTTTCGCACTTTCTTCCCTGTTTGAACCAACGCTTTGAGTCGACTGTATGAACTAGCTTTACTTCTAATAATAGTAGAAGTCTAGGTGGCTTTGGAACAGCGGACGGAAGTAGAAAAGGATCCACACGAAGGGAGCTGGGGCAGTAGAGCAAGGCAGGTTTCGAAGGAATATATAGCTGAGGGTCGTCGGCATGTGGCAAATACGGCATCGGGAGGCCGCATCTTGGCCACAATACTGTAGGGAGGAAGAAGGGGTCGGAGGCCCTCCTAAGCCGGCGCTCTCTCGGAGAGAACGGCACGGCCACCGATCGGGACGTGCGGGCAGCCGTTGGTCTCCTCCCTCGCCGCCGACGACAGCGTGAACGATGCACCTACACCCCTGCCCTGGTCGAGGTTGTCCGGCCGGATTTGTGACCAGCCGTGAGCTGAGAGAGAGTGTGGCCACCTATGTGTTGCTTAGATCTGGAGAGCATGAGAGAGTGAACGAGAGGAACCCTAGTAAAGCAAGCGCTAAGGCTCCTGCTTTTATATATAGTGGAGTGACTTTGTTGTACCAGCTTCAAAAAAATGCGCTCCTACGTGTACCCGCGAGTGGGTGTGAGAGAAGCTAGTGCGTGCGTGCACCGCTTCTCTTCGTGAGAGTACAATATACTATGCCCAAAGAACGTTCGCCGCAAGAGTAATAGTATAAGTGTGTGACGTGTGAGCTAAAATAAAATGTGTGCGCCGTCTTTTGTTTTTTAGAAGTTCTGAGGGTAGGGTGTGAAGAGCACATATGTGCGTGACGTCTACCTACAGATAGACGGTGGGTGCGACATGCAAGTCTACGAGAGGACTCGAGAGAATTGTGACTCGTGAGGGTGCGTGTGCGTGAGAGAGAGGGGGGCACGTATCAATGCAATGCATGTGTCCGTAAAATCATTATCCGACAAACGTTCGCCACAAGCCTTTTCCTGACGAACGCCGTAAGAACCATTAGATCGGCATCCGACAGTGTCAGTTTTGCCATGTCATTTAATAGAACAACCACTCCTCCTACACACAAGTCTTCCACGTGATTGTTAGCAACTGCCGTATGCTCCCTCCTTTCCGAAATGCAGTGCATATAGCTTTATTGAAAATTCTAACCTCGCAAACTTTTACCGAGTTTTCGTGTACCAAATTGCACATGTAGAATACCATGTATATATCATTTCATTCATCTTCGAGAGGTAACTATAAAGATGGGTGAGGAGTCTACAAAGAAAGACCATCGTATCACCCGCAGCAATTTCAAGCATCCTTTAGTTTCGAGGAATATCATAGGAACTCTATATGATATGATTTTTATAGGATTTTTTTCCTTTAGAGCCAATTGGTTCATAGGAATAGATTCATATACTCCACATTTCAAAGGAAATAAACATGATATCATTTCTATATCTCTAGAGCCACCTGGTTCATATGAATGGATTCCTGTACTCCCTCAATTTCAAAGGAAAATAAACATTAGCGAATATTCAATAGAAAAGTTCCTATGATATGAACCAAATTACATCTCTTTTCTAATCCCTTCTCATAGGAATTGAGATACATGTCATCTCTAGATTCAATAGAAAAGTTCCTATGATGTGAACCAAATGACATCTCTTTTCCAATCCCTACTCATAGGAATTGAGATGTCCATGTCATCTCTTTCCCTACAACTTCCATGTATACATCTTCTATTCCTAAATAGATAGTACAACCCACTAGTAGCTTTTTACCAAAACATGCAACTATGGCACAAGAACTATACAGTGTGCCAATAACTTTGAAAGATGGTCGCTGGATGAAGCTAGCCCGACAGTGCAGAGATAGGCAAATCCGAGCACTGCTGGCCGTTGGATATCATCAACATTCCACCAGATCTGCCACATGTACAATTTAGAAGACTCCATGGTTGAACTTAAGCATAATGCACAAACCTCAAAACACAAGCACTTCTCCTTTGTTCTAGAATCTTCTGTATCATAATTGATTATTATTTTATAAATGAATTGCCATTATTTGTTTTTTACTTTATGATTTACAATGCACAACCCCATAAATCTTAACATTTATATAAAACTAATTGCTTTTGAATGAGATGAACTATAAGAACTAAACGAGCATCTACATCATGCATATATGACTCAAAGCTTTGCATGCTATAGTGTGTATTTATTCATAATTTGGTTTCGAAATCTCATGCGTTCAATACATGTGTACCTTACTAGTTTTGAGTAGAGTAGCAAATTTAACACAGCCTCGTGTATATCAAAATGCAGGGCCCATGCATCATTGCCTTTCGGTCAAACCTATGTCCACAACTTTGTCTACGTACTATATCTCCACTGGTCCCCGAACCCAAAATGCTGCCTCGTTCTCGTAAAACCAAGCGGCCCACACATACTTAAGGCGTCGACTCGAACCCGTTTACTACGACTTGGCCCCGCATGCTGTAGTACTCGTACAAACCCTACCGCCACACTCATCATCAGTTTTCTTCAGGAGGACGAGGGAGAAGCCAATTTGTAGTTGAGGCGCTTTCAAAAAAAAAGGATCTATAGCGGAGACCCCTACCCTAGGGTGCCCTACGTAGCTGCCGCACACATCATTGTTTTCTCTTTTCTTTATGCTCTTGCGCCCTAGAGTGAAATGATGGTTGCTTCGTCCGTCCAGTTTAATGCGGGAAAGGTGGGGCTTTGTGATTTGACCCCTCGTCCCTCATTTTCTACTACTGTGGCGCTACGACCGGGGTGCCTCCAATTCCAACCGCTGCTCTGAACTGTAATTTGGTGCATCGCACATGGAACAAGATGGTGGATGAGCCACATGTCGGCCAAAGGGGTCCTGTTAAGTGTGTTGCCATTTCGTGTGCGGACTGACCCTGCTTGAGTTGCTACGCCAACACGACAGGAGCAACCTACCACTTGGTTTTGCTCCTTGGTGAATCCCGACTATATTGATCTAAAAAGATACGTGCTGAACTACCCTCTCCGTCTTGGTTTTTTTATTTTTAGGCGTCTCGGTTTATAAGGCATGCACGTAGTTCTGGGTCATCCATTTGACTAACTAAATATGAGTTACTATGTCACAAAAAGTATGTCATTATATTCTTAAGTGGATGTAGTTGTGTTTAAAAGTCGAGGGCGGGGCTTTTCCTGCGCGATAGGCGGGGCAGTTCCGCCTAGTCGGTTCGACACAGACGCGAGAAGATGAGGGAGTAGGCTACTGCAAACGTAGGGTTGTGTGATTTGACAGTGAGTTACTGTTGGACAGGTGGGCCCCGTGATTTGACTTGCCATTATCATTTTAACTGCGGTGCTACGACCGGCGTGAGTCTCCCGATTCCTGACCACGTCCATACAGGTGCCTCTCCCAATGCTCCACCATGTAGTAGAGGCTAGCTCTTGCGTGAGAGCCCACTTCTCCACTTTTTCCTTGCCTCTCTTTCCTCCACATATGCAAAAATGCCATGTAAAGCGCATACTTACTTTTACTTGCTCCTACAGGTGCTTAAGCTTGCCACATAGGCATAAAGTCTGATGTGGCAAGTTAATCAAGAAGAGAGAGACTAGTTTGGTGACCCAAGGAAGAAACGGTGCTAAGCGCGTGTACCTAGGTGAAAAGACAATTTTGAGTCTATAGCTAATTAAATGAAGCAAACTTAGCAACACCATTTCATTGGAAGAGGTCACTCCTTGGCAAATGCAATAAATACTAGTACTCCCTGTGTCCCATAATATAAGAACATTTTTGGCACTACACTAGTGTCAAAAACGTTCTTATATTATGGGATGGAGGGAGTACGAAGAAAGAGATAGAGAAGAGTAAAAAAATACACTTATAGCCAACCTTATAGCCAACCTTGTTGTAGGATGAGTGACTAAGTGATGACTATGTATGACATGCCAACATCAGATAGCCTAACGCACCGTGTTAAATCTCCAAGGACGCGACCGTGCGAGCGATGCGACGGTCGTGGTAGGCGCGACCATGATACGGGCTGCTGGTATCCCTTGGATCTGAGATCAAACGATCGCATGCTAAATTGCTGAAAATTTGCAGAATAACCCTCCAGGATAGGATATTCACCCATAGGTCTAGAATCATGCCATGCAACCGTTCGATCTCAGATCCAAGGGCTCTCAAAAGCCCGTATCATGGGAGAATGGAAAGCCACTACCCTGCCGTTCGCACGCTGGCAGTTCGCTCCTACTTGTCCCCACACGTCCTTCAATACTACGGCGGTTCGCTCCTAGTCGTCCCATCCATTCACATTATGACAGTTCCACTAATCCTAACCCTCCTCCCAAATCCATGGCGTCCCAAATCTCCATGATCGGCGGTGAGTGCAAGGTTAGAACCATCACCGGCGATGAGTTCGACGTCATCTACACCCGTTCTTCCGCGACGGTGAAAGGATGCCTTTCTCACTTCAGACGCATGTTCGAAGACTTAGATGATCAGTGGGTCGCTGGGCTAGATGTTGAGTACACCACAGTCCTGGGACGAGAGAAGGATCTAAAGGACGAAGAGAGGAAGAAGCCCGCCGTGATCCAGGTTTGCGTGCATGACTTATGCTTGGTCTACCACATATGCCATGCCGACATTGAGTGCCAGGATTTTAAGGACTTCCTCGAAAGCAACCTAGTCAAATTCGTTACTGTAGACTTTGGTAACGACAAAGAAGTCATGCGTCGGATAGGCCTCGTTGTAGGCAACACCTTCGACCTCCAGAAGAATCGGCTGGTGTCCTCTCGTCAGCCTTCAATGCTGACCCTGGCAGGAGCCATGGTTCATCCTTCGTACGGTAAACTGGAGAAACCTCCATACACGTTTCATCGTCATGCATGGCAGTGGAATGTACTAGATATAGACCACATCCACTACGCTGCAATGGATGGCTACCTTTGCTTCAATATCTACAAGGGTTGGATGAAGAGCAACAGCCAAGTGTGCGGTTCAAGCAAAGAAGTATCGACCAAGAGGAAGAGGGACAAGGACGAAGTCGAGGACGTGGACGAGGACTCCGAGTAAGGTGGCAGTGTTGTTGCTCATGGTGGTTCTAACCTTCTAATGCAGTGTCTACCGGATTAGTTGCATAATTTAATTTCAGGTGTGCTTAGTTTAATTTGAGGGGTGTGTTGTGCTGAGCCCCCAGCAGAACTATGTTATGTTTCTTCTCGTTACTTTAACTCTTTAGTATGTACATACTACTAGTATTTCTTTAATAGAATTTAGCACCCCAATTAAGCACGTACTACCTTTTTTAATAGTACTATATGCATAATTTGGTGACGAGCGCTCTCTATATGTACCACCTTTTTTTTAATTTCAATTTTTGCTCCATGGCGCAATCCATCGATAGTACTACTGTACAAAAGTATACATTTTTGAAAAGGCTAGAGTACTGTTCATCACATATATAGCCAGTTAAATTCTCAACCTAGAACGAAGTGCATGCCATGTAGTAAACCGATACGGAGGAAGTATAGTAAAAATGAGGTGATTTTACCGAGCGATCGGCGAGGGAACATGGCCTGTCATGCGGTCCCACGTGTCATGATGTACCAAGGCGATGCACGTGTCCCTCTTGAGGCAGAAGCAATACTACGTGGTTTGATATGATGGCGAACCGAAGTGTGAAATAATGGTTGCTTCGTCCGTCTGGGAAGGTGCGGCATTGTGATTTGACGTCTCATTGCTCATTACTACTATTGGGCCGGTACGAGTGGGGTGCGTCCCCCCTGCTGTTCTGCACTATTATTTGGTGCTTGACACGTCGACTCGGTTGCTATATGTCCCACATGTCAGCGACAGGAAGTACAGAATTCATGAAAGGGAGCGTCGACGGAGGAGTATACTACAGAATTAATGAAAGGGAGCGACTTAGTTTTGGAAAAATCGGTTTTTACGGAGTACGTACCCACTAGGGTTTATAGGGCTCATATAAAAAACATTCGTTTTTCCGTTTGATAAGTCTCAATTCTACTATACTAGCAGTAGTACCATTACATGTTGGATTTCAAGGTGCGTTAGATCACCCGACGCAAGCAGTGTAAAGAGGAAACTAACCAATGCATGTACAAGTTCATGGAAATTTAGTGGTCATTCATGCATTCGTTCTAATTGATGCCTCGGTAAACATAACTTCTTGAGAAAACCGATCGTACTAATTACTTGTGCAAACTACGAAATTAATTCGACCACTCACCGTCTACCTTGGTTGGAGAGATTTTGAAATTGAGCCATAAACTGGAAAGGAAGGAGTAGTAACTTTTGTCTCGATTATTATTTGTGGCCTTGTATAGATGCAAAATGTATTTTTTTATAGTGGCCTTGTATAAGTAAATGGAGGGAGTACTAACCAAAGTACGTAGTAGGGACGAGGAGTAAATGGAGGGAGTAGTAAAATTTTCTCCTCGTGCTGCGAGCCACCGCGCGCGTGGGCGAGGGAGCGGGCGTAAAGGCGTACAGTAGTAGTAGTAGTAGTAGTAGTAGTAGTAGTAGTAGTAGTAGTAGTAGTAGTAGTACTCGTAAGCAAGCTTCACCTCATCCTGCGAGCCACTGCGCCCGTGGGCGGGGGAGACAACGTACTAAGCAAGCTTCTCCTCGTTCTGCGAGTTGACGGGACACATCAAAAGTACTCCAGTGTATAGAGCCTTGCCTCTAAGGTAGGCCCCACATGTTTGCCTCTTTTTTTAATTTAACATAATGCGTCAAGTCACAATTTGTTTGTTCACCCGTGGTAGACGATCCTCCCTCCACCAAGTGGACAACCAGTACACGTGCCAAATTACCACGTGGGCTGCCTTTTTCGTACAGAAATGAGCTCCACAGTGTACCCGCGCGGGTGTGGTTGGCAAAGAGACGGGAGTACGTGCACCGTGCGTGCACCTCTTCTCTTCGTGCATGTCCCCCACCTACGTCGGTGTGTGTGAGAGAGATACAAACCTAGACATAATGTGTCGTCCATCCCCATGCCTCCGCCCAGTCCGACCACCAGTCACCACCACGCCCCACTCCTCCTCACCTTATCTCTCATCTTTCTCCCTCCATTTTTATATATAAGGGGCCACTATCAAAATTACAATTTGCAGATATACAAGGCCCCTAACACTAATCGATGCAATATTAATGGTGTTTGCCTCGTGGTACTAGCAAAGGAGGACATTAATTATCCCTAGCATGCATGCGGGAGTTTGTAAAAAATGCATCTTGATGTTCCGTGCAATGCACGGGCATCTTGCTAGTCCATGAAAACAACACATGGAAAAATTCCACGGCGAACGAGGGATTTGAATCTGTTGGGAGGGGCTGTTTGGATCTTGCCCGGGGTAGCCAAAATATTGGCGACTACTTCGCCATGGCCGGCACTGGCTTGAGTTCATCCTAACATTCCCCTCTTCCGTGGAGCCCATGCGGGGTCGACGACGGTCCTCGCAACAAAAGGATTCGGCAAGACACCTGCTGTGTACGCCGGTGTCGCCTCCGCGGTGTCCTTCATGGGACCCAAGCGGCGGCGGCCTCCCGTGTTCTACTTCTCCTCGATGATGGCGGCGGGCGCGGAGGCGCTGGCTACCGAATCGTCTCTCTCCACGCACCCAGCTTCTGTCGCTGCTTGCATGGCGCGGCCGCCGGCATGGGAGTCTCGGCCACAGAAACGGAAGACGTGGTACGAGGCGGCGTGGACGGCAGCAACGACGCCCGTGCGCTGCTCCTCATCGAGCTGGCCTGGAGCTGCGAGTTGCTAAACCGCACGCCGGCTTGGGGCGGCAACTGGCACCGTCGGGCGAGGGGAGGGAGGTGGATTAGCGAGCTGCATAGCTCCTATCCGGCGGGCTACCCAGTCGGCTTGGATGCAGAATAACTACTCTTCATAAGCCATTGTAAGAGTGGGAAAAATGGTGGAGGAGATAGGGGAGCGGCGGAGGTGTGCGATTCTTGGCCGGCGTTTGGCCTCATTTCAATAGGATATTAAATAGACGGCGGACGGGAGGAGCTCGGCCAGCGTTGCGTTTAATGCCGGCCCGGTCATGAATGGACGTGTGTCCAGAGTGGCTTTCTCGGCTTCCACACGGGCGGGTTTTATGGAGGCGTTTGAATGCGGCACAGAGGCGTGTTCAGTTGGGCGTGTCGTGAGTGGCGACCTCGGCTCTGACCTAGGACATTGCGATATTCTTCCACTAACATGTGGGCTCTTTGGGTGCATGGCCTGCATGTCAGTGACCCAACGCAGGTAGCGCACAGCAGAGGAACCTTTGGTGGGCCAGGGCGGTCAGAAGCGGGCATTTCATAAACCGATGATTGTTCATTGAGTGTGACGTCATCTTTTTCATGTAGATAAGCCTACTATGTTGATAGCCCGTTCGATACATTGTGATTCATAAAGACCGCTGCAAACATCAATGTTCTGCTTATCACAGATGAGATTGATTAATACCCGTAAAAATCCATGTCCTTAACAAAGGGTGCATGCACGTATAGGTTGAGCGTGTGTCTTGCGTCGTGTGCTGTGTGCATCCAGGCGTGCGAGTGTTGCGTGCGTGCAAAGGTACGTTTCATTGTTGCATGCATGGGTGCGTACGTGCATGTGTACGTGTCAGTGTTGCACGCCAGCATGCGTGCATGTGTACATGTCAGTGTTGCACGCCTACATGCGTGCGTATCTTGCATGTATGCATGTGTACGTGCGGGGTGAGGCTACACATCAGTCGACTGACTTTTTCATCTCTGGTCATTAGATTTTCCAGCCGTTGGATACTAAATCAAGGGCCTCCAGTTTATCATCAAACTCCACCCCCCTGAGCCGCCAGCCACCACCGGCCGAATAGCCAGCCCCCGCCGCCCGCGGCCGGCCCGCCCTCCCCGAAACCACTCCCCACCGCCGGTCCGCTGCCGCACCGGCCATTCCTCTAGCCCCCCCTGCCAAGCTTTTTCTCCGGGGATCCCCACCCCACCTCCCAATGAACGCCCCCCCAACCGCCGGTGACTGCCAACCAGAGGTCTCACGACTTCGAATACCCACCGACCACTAATTTATTACCATTTCTGTCCTTCATATACGCGCTGACGGGTGGGCCCTATGGTAATGTGCGCTGCTGAATGTGGACCGTTTGACTGGTCAATTGATCGTGTTATCAACAAATTACGGAGCTGTATGGTGAGCCAGTGACCGTATGATCACCCTAAAATGTACTCCTATTTTATTAACATAGTACAGACTCAAACTACCATTTCTTTCTTTCATATACGGGCTGACAGGTGGGCCCCACGGTTACGCGCCCCGATGGTGCAACACTAGTTGCGCCGCGTGGAACGTTTGACTGGTCAATTGATTGTGTCATCAACGAAATACGGAGTTGTATGGGTGAGCCAGTGACCGTATAATCATGATATGTATTTGTTTAACATGGTACAGATGCAAGGGCTCATATATACGCACAAGCACTCACCGCTATAAGCGCACACACGCGAACCCTACCCCTATGATCTTGAGATTTTAAGAAGTCACCATAGGTGCCTCGTAGTCGAGTGGAACGTCTCCTCCCACTGAACGTACATCACCGGAAAATATTGAAATTAACACAAGATAAATGCGAGCACCGGGACTTTAACCTTGGTGGGCTCGAGAAACCACTGTCCTCTAACCATCCAACCACATGTTGGTTAGCACGACAAAATGTATGTGGTGACCGTGATGAGCTTATTCTGAAGTCCAGTGACCATATCGTGCTTTCGCTTCAAATACGATGACCGTAAGTGCCATCAACAAAATACAGAGCACGCATCAAATGCAAAGTCTGTCGGTGTCATCAACAAAATATGGAGACGTATCGTGAGATAGATACCGTTGTACTATTGTATATGCTTATTTTCTTAGTGGCCGATTGCGTGTGTGGTGTGGTGGGCACATCATTTCTAGTTGTGGTGGGTCAACATGAAGACTCATGGGTCGGTTCCATCCTGCGCCACATATAGGTTGGACCGAGACGTGTTATACGAAGACCCATGTGGAGGACTCGGCGTACAACACGAAGCTACCAGTGTCGCGGAGGACTCTATCCCCACTGGTGATAAGCCGACTATATATGATTTGTAACCCTAGGCCCTTAGTATGTTATACAAGCTTGGGGCCTAGTTCGTCGATAGTATACACACACGCACAATGCCTGGTATTCACGTGTACTTTGTACACACCCCTATCACTAATATACAGTACCAGGAGTAGGCTCTTTCTTCAACTGCAAGGATCCGATCCGAACTAGGGTAAAACTTTTCCTCGTATTACCATCCATCCTAACAGCCAGGGATATCCTACCGAATGATATGATGAAATCATATCTGCCAACTACTAAGAGAGAGGTGTGTCGGGGGGCAATGTGTGGGAGAGAGGCCTAAAGATAATGTGCGTGCAGGAGACACGTAGGCACATATATGTGCGTATAGAGGGCTAGTAGAGACCGTGCATATGTATATATGCATGTGAGAGAAATAGTGTTTTCCAACTGAGATTAGTGAAAAGAGTGGTACATAGTAGTCAGAAAGAGAGAGAGAGAGAGAGAGAGAGAGAGAGAGAGAGAGAGAGTGAGAGAGAGAGAGAGAGAAATAGAGAGAGCATGTGTGTGAGACACCCCGACACCCTGAGAGAGATTGTGAGCATGTGTGAAAGAGAAATGCCGATGCATATAAAGTGTGTGCACTTATGCGTTAGATAGAGAGAGATATAACGCGTTTGTGAGAACGGGGTGAGGCATAGTGCATCTACGTGTAAAAGGCGGTTCTACGCATTAAATTAAAATATAAATGGCATTATTATTTGGGACATTTACATCTATGCCCCTAACTTGATCCCACTACTCAGATTTGCCCCTAATTTCGAAGGGTGCTCAAATTTGCCCCTCTGCCGTTAGTTGCCCTTATAGAAATGCCCTTCTGCGTCGTTACCGTCCGGTCAAAGAGCGTCAAAGGGCTTTGACCGTATCAAAAAAATAGCAAAAAAAATCAAAAAAATCTGAAATTTTGTGGGATCGAGGATACGCAAGTGCGCAAGGTGCGTGCAAATTTTCATGCTGTTTGGATACTCTAGGAGCTCATGGCAAAGGAGCTCATAGGCATATAGATTTATTGTTTTCTTTTGCCCTGAGCTCCTGGTGTGTCTAAACATCGCGAAAATTGGCACGCACCTAACTATCTGCGATCCCACAAAATTTTAGATTTTTTTGAATTTTTTTGCTATTTTTTTCGAGACGGTCTGTCGGATCTCGGGTTCCGGCAGACCCTTAAGGTTAGAACTCTGGGGTGCGTGCGGAGATTATGCCTTCTACCTCTCCGTCTCGCAAGGATCTAAACTACCGAACGAACAGCACAAGAGACACAGGTTTTATACTAGTTCGGGCCACCATTGTGGTGTAATAACCTACTCTAGTTTGTGGTGGGTGGATTGCCTCTTGGGGCTGATGATGATGAACAGTACAAGGGAGAACAGCCTCGCGAGGACCTGTTCTTGGCTAGGGGGATGAACTGCTAGGGGAGTTTAGCCGCCCTTCTCTCTCTTTCTCTACTTGTTCTTTGCTTGCCCTGGATACTCTCCTTGATCTCTAGATGTCCAGATGCCTCTACCCTGGGGGTGGCTAGTCCTATTTATAGGCAAAGGCCCTAGGCCTCTTCCCAAATATTTGAGCGGGAAGGGCGCCAACAATTGGCCAATTTGAAGGGGAACATCTGGTACACTTATCCTGACCAAAGTTAGTCCTCGCCTGCCAAAGGCCCTGTGGTGACGCCGTCCTGGGCTCCACGATGACCTCCTTCCCGCCGTTGGACTGGTCTTGGTCTTGTTGCACCGAAATGGATGCCTTTGCTTGATCCTCTCGCCTGCGCTTGCCCCCTTTGCACCAAAGAGGAATGGGGAGGACACTGCGCGGTCTGGCGCCCACCTGGCACCCTTGGTCGTCACGGCTTGCGTCATGGGCACCTCGCGATGTACCCTGCCTTGATCTCTCCGCCTCCTTGTGAGCCATCCTGAGGAGGCCGCGCCTGAGGAAGCACTGCGTCGTCCGTCCCGCGAGGCTTGGCCCCTCGCGAGGGTCTTGAGTCTTGTGTTGATGAAGATGGGCCGCGCTGGGCCCCCATTTGAGTCACATCGCAGGCCGCAGGCAGGCAAGTCTGGGGATCCCCGTTCCCAGAACGCCGACAATAGCCCACGGGCCCAAGGCGCACATGGACTTGGCCGTGCTGAAGGGCGAAAGGGCAAGGGCGAAACGCCGCGGGCCCTAACAGCCTGCGGCCTCGGGCGCCGCGTGGCGGTTGATTGGACGTGGGCGGTACTGTTTGCCCACGCTCCCTTATTTTGCGCCGCGCTAGGTTGCCCCACGGTTGTACACAGCCGCCCCTCTTCCTGTTGCTCGATTGTCCCTTGTTCTTCCTTCCTTCGAACTTTGACTCTTGCCTCTAATCCCATCTCACATCTCCTCTCTCCCGTCCACCGCCATGTCTCCGACGAAGAAAGAGAAAGGGAAGAGGCATGCACCTCCATCTCGCCCGCCGCCGCCGGTGGCTCCCGCCGTCGGCCACTCAATCATACTCAATCTGGAGTGCCTGGACAAGCTCATTCCTGCTCTGGCCACCGTCTTCAACGAGTGTGGGAGGACGACGGCCTGGCCTACGTCTCACTTCCCCACGGATAGGATTATCACCGAGGTTCACTATTTTGCCGACGCCTTGTGGGCGGGTCTGGTTCCTCCTTTCTCCGATTTCTTCAACGCCATCCTCTCCCATTACCAGATCCACATGATGCATCTGGGTCCTGAATCCATTGCCCTCCTCTCGGTTTTTGCTTTTGTTTGCGAGGCGCTGATGGGCATCCCTCCTTCTGTTGCCTTGCTGCGCCATTTCTTCTCTTTGCGCCTTGTCGACCCCACTCAATGCTCGGCATGTGTGAGCTTTGTAGCTTCGCCCGAGACTGCGCCTCTGGTATCGACTTCAACCTCCCTCCGCCTTCAGCCGGGTTCCGTGAGCGGTGGTTGTACGTTGATGTCGGGGTGCCCAGCCCCCTACTGGTGAAGCCAACTTCGCCTGCTGTACCCAACTCTGGCTGGGGCCAGGAGAGGCTCGAGAGCCCCCGGCTCGCCTTCGTCTGGCGCCGCTTCATGCTCTTGAAAAAGCTCGGCGTAACGGCGTCCAAGGTGGTGAAGGAGTTCCTATTGCGCTGCATTGCCCCTCTCTAGCGCCATTCTTGTCGAATGTGGGCCTTCAGCGGGCATGATGATCGCATGAGGCTTCAGGAAGAAGACTTGACGCCCGCGGCGCTGAGGACGGTGCTCTTGGTCCTGACTGGCGACCCCAACCCGGGTAGCATCCAGCGGGGAGGAGCTTTGCTGTACCTCTGCTAGAATAGGAATGACTTCATGAGGCAGATGCCCCCTTTTGACAAGTGGGGGCTGCGCCCTGCCGGCTTCCAAGGGCCTCGCGAGAACCCCGTGGTGGTGATCACCCTTCCGGTCGGCCTAGGCGAATCCTCCTCAAGTGGTGGAGCAGGGAGGCAGGAGACAGTGGGGTTCGAGAGAGCCACCGATGATGTGACCGCACCTGGCGATGCCCTTGATGGGACAGCTCCTGAGGCCCGTGCCGCCGAGGCTGCGGGCGAGGTGTAGCCGCTTCCGACGCTTGAGGCCGGGGCTCCTGAGCCCCCGGCCGTGCCCTCTGGCGAGGCAACTGATTGTGCGCGCCAGGCATGCGTCCTCGACGCAGGTCGCCTTGGTGCTCCGTCCTCTTCGCGGGTTGATTCCTGTGCACCTCTCCTGGGCCGCTCCCGTGTGGACTTTGAGGCCCTCCGGAGGAAAAGGGAGGCCCTGGGTGATGACTCCCCTTGTCGCCTGCTGAAGCGCCGGAAGTACTTTGCCACCGACGAGTAAGCCTTCTCCTTTCCTGGCTCCTGATCCCCTTGTTGCGTCTACTGATCCTTGCTCTGCAGGCCCCTTCCTGCCGAGGTCATGGAGGCCGTTGAGGTGCCGCCTCCCTTGATTTTGTCTCCTCCGCCGCCCCCGAGTGCCCCGAGCAGCACTGCCCTTGTGGTCAGGGCGAACGACGGGGTGGACCGTCATGTAGCGCGCGGCGGCCCTTCTGTCCCCGCGATCTCCTTCCGCGGGCCCTCTCTTGGCATTGGCAGCCTGCCATGAGCTTCTCGTCTGGTCGCGGGCTGCGACTGGCTGAGGCACCCCTTGGGCCCTTCTCCTGAGGTCGGGCTGGACTCAGGCCGGGCTTCTGATGCGGCACGGCCGGCCGTAGTGAGGGCTCCAGCCTCCAGCCTCCTGCCCGGGGCCGGAGCGATGGTCCGCGGTCCTCGACGCCTGCTTGGGGCAGATGATGGTGTGGCAGACGTGCTTGAGCGTAAACGGGAGCGCCGTGCCCGTCGCCACGAGTTCCTTCGAAGGGCGAGTGGCGCCGTAGACCTGCTTGGACAGGAGCTCGCCGATGAAGACGCGCGCCTGGAAGCCGAGGGCCTGCGCCTGGCCGCAGAGAGGCGCGAGCTGGAGGCCGCCGTTGCCCTCGCGCGTCATCAGCGTGACCTCGATGACGAAAAGGCGAAGGCGTCGCTGGAGGCCTCTCGGGCGGCTCGATCCCAGGCCGCTGAGGAGGCCCGGAGAGCTGACCGACAGCGAGAAGCAGCAGAAGAACAGACCCAGGAGCTCCTGGCCCGGTGCCTCTCATTGGAGGAGCAGGTGGAGCTGCGCGAGGCGGCCCTTGTGTCGATGAAGGTGGCCTCCGGTGACCCGGTTGAGCTTCGGAAGCGCGAGGAAGCGCTGGTGCTGGAAGCTGGCGAACGCTCCCTCGAGTACGAGCGGCTGGAGACGAGGGAGCGCTCGGCGACGCAGGCGGAAGACGATGTCACCGCGCGAGAGACGCGTGTCTTGGAGGAGGTTGGTCATCGGGTGGCGATGGCGCGCCAAGGCCTCGAGCGCGAGTTCGAGAGGAAGCTGGAGCTGATCCGGGTCGAGGCCGAGGGGAGGACCACAGCCTTTAGGGCCCAGCGGGAGGAGGCGACGCGGCGGGCCGATGCTTCTCGGGCCGCCCTTGAGGCAGCGCAGAAGGAATCGTCCGCCCTTCAGGCCTAGGTGCTCCGTCTCCGCCAGCGGGTGGAGAAGGCCGAGGCCGTCGAGCGTCAGAATGCCGATGAGATACGCCAGCGGCAAGTCCTTGAGCACGTGCACGGCCCCATGCTCACCACGCTCAGGGAGAGGGCTAACACTGCCCTGGGCAACATCTGTGAGGCAGCCGTTGGCGAGCCGCACACGATCAACTACGCCGGTAACCTGCAGTTCTTCACCGTTGTGGTGACGCAGCTGGAGGCACGGTCGGCCAGGGCCGATAGGTTGGTGGAGGAGAGGAGCCGCGCCCTGCTCGGGTGTGCCTTTTCCCGCGTCTTCAGCCATCTTCAGGACATGGACCCCCACTTCGACTTCGATGCCGCCATCGCCCCAGTCCCCCAGGCCGTCCGAGGTGACCTGGCGGATTGGGTGGAGAACAACGTGGATGCTCTTGTCCGGGCCTTCACTTCAGATGACGATGACCTGATCGTGGCTGCCGACGAGGGCGGCGTGGTGGATGATCCCGGCGCCGCTGGTGGTGGCGCAGACAACGAAGGCGAGTTCAGCGACGCCAGCGACAGCTGAGGAGGCGCTCCCGAGGATGCATTGGGAGACTTGTCAGGCTGACCATGTACCACTCCCGTCTTTTTACCCTGCATGGATAGAACTCAGGTGTTTGGCCTGACGGTTGTGAGAGCATTTTTGGGAGGGGAAGCCCCTCATGTAAGAACTTGTGTCCATTATATCAGTGGTAGTCAAATCACGCGCGTGCCCTATGGTAGGCTGGTTTACCTTTGTTCCTCACTGGCTCTAAGGCTGCCTGCAGGAGGGCGCTGCGCCTTGGGTATTCTCTAGTTGAGATCTCAGGATGTGGGATCGTTGTTGACGGGAAACTTCACAGGCGTTGGCCTTCTTCACAGGCTCCGGGCCTTCTCCTAAACGCAATGGCTTCACAGGCATTTGCCTTCTTCACAGGCTCCGGGCCTTTTCCTAAACGCAATGGCTTCACAGGCATTTGCCTTCTTCACAGCCTCCGGGCCTTCTCCTAAATGCAATGGCTTCACAGGCATTTGCCTTCTTCACAGGCTCCAGGCCTTTTCCTAAACGCAATGGCTTCACAGGCATTTGCCTTCTTCACAGGCTCCGGGCCTTTTCCTAAACGCAATGGCTTCACAGGCATTTGCCTTCTTCACAGGCTCCGGGCCTTTCCATAAACGCGATAGCTTCACAGGCGTTTGCCTTCTTCACAGGCTCCGGGCCTTTCCATAAACGTGATAGCTTCACAGGCATTTGCCTTCTTCACAGGCTCTGGGCCTTTCCATAAACGCGATAGCTTCACAGGCATTTGCCTTCTTCACAGGCTCTGGGCCTTCTTAGGAAAAGACAACCTCCGCAGTCACCAAAAGGTAATCTCGTGAGGAAGCAACAGCGGCAGTCAGGGCTGCGCTCGAGCTAGGCCTGGCCCGACTCGCGAGGGGCTCGCGAGGGGAGGCAGCTGTGGTGAGGCGGTGACCAGAACGCGAGAAATGGTTCGAACGAGACCAAGCACACCTTCCCCGAACACACGCAAAGCTCAAATTCGAGTTCAACTTAAATCCAGCGGGGAAAAAGTTACAACCAAAGGGAAAAGGCAATGAAAGCAGATAAAAAGCCGCGTCCGGCACCTAATCTAGTCTTGGACGTCTTCTCACCAGCGCGGAGCTAAGTGCTGTCCACTGGGCGTGGGAGGGAGCCCCAGGGCCTGAGGCCGGCACCCCTGAGACTCCGGGGCGTGTACAGCCCCACTCATTATTACGTGAGAGTGTCATGGGGCGGCGAGCTTCACAGGCACTGGGCCTTCTTCACAGGAACCGGCCTTGCTTCATATCGCCAGACGAGGGCCCCGCCTTGCGCCACACTCTAGTGCCACCAACGACGACCGGAAACCAGGACGCCGCCGGTGGGGTAGAGCGGTCGCCAGCAGTTCCCCCGACGACCACGGGTCCTCCGCCAGGGGCAGGCCCTCAGGCGCCTCCCCAGCGGAGGGCCTACCTTCTAAGAACACCTTGCTCCGAACGCCGCGGTGGTGATGCAGGATCCCTGCCCCTCTCTTGCAGCCCCCTGTGTCCTCCTCCCGAGGGGTAGGAGGCTGCAGGAGCGGGGCAGCTGCTCGCTGCGGTGACCTGCACCTCCTGTGACCCATGATTAGCGTACGCCTCCTCTTGAGGAATTAACGGTACCCGATAGTCGTCGCCTCCAGCGTGGCCGACGGAGCCATCCTGGGGCTCCTGGAAGGGCTCGGCCTCTGGCGTCTCGTCTTCCCAGCTGGAGCTAAAGAGGGAGCCCTGCTCGCCCTTGTGAGCGTGCCCTTGGTTCATCATGTGAGGCACGTATTCTTCTGGCGCCGCCACCCCGAATGATGTGCTGTAGTGCTCCATGCGCCATGCGGCATTGCTTGACGTGCCCACCGCGGGGTGGTAGTGCGGTTGCCCGCTGGCGCCGTGGGCCACACCGAGCCCCTCTCCTTCGCGCGCCGGGGGCGGGGGTAGCGCCACCGCCAGTCTAGCGCCACTGGTTTCGCCAGTGTTGGGGTAGCCCTGAGGTTCGCGGGAGCGTGCGGGGCCTCCTCGTGCGCCGCCATGGGCTTGGGGCGGAAGTTGGATGCAAAAGGGGTGAGCCCCCGAAGCGGCAAAGCCCAGGAGTTCGGCGACCCGTTCCAGCAGCACGTCACGGCCGCCCTCTAGCAGCCTGCACTGCAGCAGCTCCCGTGCCTTCGTGAGCGCGTCCCTCGAGTTCACCTGCTCCCGGCGGGTGTATGGTGCCGTAGTCGCGGCGTGGTTCGAGGCCCTTGCTGCCGACCGCGCCTGCCGCGGTGTGAGGGTCGCGGAGGCTTGTCCGCGTCGCCCGCGGCCCGCAGCGCCCTGCGGACCACGAGCTACCTGGGGCGCGGGGTCGCCCGGGGCGGGCGGCTCCGCGCAGATGGGCCACGCCGCCCATGGACCTTGGTTGCCCGCCTGGTCGCCGGACATGGTGATGACGATGCAACGGGAGGCGGAGCGGTAAGGAGGCAAATTCCGGTGCACCCCTACCTGGCGCGCCAAATGTTGGATCTCGGGTTCCGGCAGACCCTTAAGGTTCGAACTCTGGGGTGCGCACGGAGATTATGCCTTCTACCTCTCCGTCTCGCAAGGATCTAAACTACCGAACGAACAGCACAAGAGACACATGGTTTATACTAGTTCGGGCCACCATTGTGGTGTAATACCCTACTCTAGTTTGTGGTGGGTGCATTGCCTCTTGGGGCTGATGATGATGAACAGTACAAGGGAGAACAGCCTCGCGAGGGCATGTTCTTGGCTAGGGGGATGAACTGCTAGGGGAGTTCAGCCGCCCTTCTCTCTCTTTCTCTACTTGTTCTTTGCTTGCCCTGGATACTCTCCTTGATCTCTAGATGTCCAGATGCCTCTACCCTGGGGGTGGCTAGTCCTATTTATAGGCAAAGGCCCTGGGCCTCTTCCCAAATATTTGAGCGGGAAGGGCGCCAACAATTGGCCAATTTGAAGGGGAACATCTGGTACACTTATCCTGACCAAAGTTGGTCCTCGCCTGCCAAAGGCCCTATGGTGACGCCGTCATGGGCTCCACGATGACCTCCTTCCCGCCGTTGGACTGGTCTTGGTCTTGTTGCACCGAAATGGATGCCTTTTCTTGATCCTCTCACCTGCGCTTGCCCCCTTTGCACCAAAGAGGAATGGGGAGGACACTGCCCGGTCTGGCGCCCGCCTGGCACCCTTGGTCGTCACGGCTTGCGTCATGGGCACCTCGCGAGGTACCCTGCCTTGATCTCTCCGCCTCCTCGTGAGCCATCCTGAGGAGGCCGCGCCTGAGGAAGCACCGCGTCGTCCGCCCCGCGAGGCTTGGCCCCTCGCGAGGGTCTTGAGTCTTGTGTTGATGAAGATGGGCCGTGCTGGGCCCACATTTAAGTCACGCCACATGCCGCAGGCAGGCAAGTCTGGGGACCCCCGTTCCCAGAACGCCGACACGGTCAAAGCCCTTTGACAGACGGTAACGGCGTAGAAGGGCATTTCTATAAGGACACCTAACGGCAGAGGGGCAAATTTGAGCACCCTTCGAAATTAAGGGCAAATCTGAGTAGTGGGATCAAGTTAGGGGCACAAATGTAAATGGCCCTTATTGTTTTTGGATGAGATCATGAATTTTGCAAATTGCGTCTGGATGAAAACCGGTCTATCAGACACCCATACTCTATTGAATTCTAGCATGTGCATGTGTTTATTTCATATTATCAACCCATAGAGTGAGAGCGGTTTGAAATACAGGCAATGGATGCTTTTGCAATTCATATATAAACATTAATTAGTGCACTCCATGTTGTTAGTGTGAAGCACTTTATACATTTGTCACTTGCATGGATACATTCCAAATTGCTAGCTATGAAATAGAATACATGTCTAATTCAACATAAAGGGGGTTTCGAAGATTCGAATTCATAGGAAGTGCATTCATCTATTTGAACCCGAGATAATGGCATTTGTAAATCAGATGTAAAAGGGGGCATCAATCTTTGTTGTGAGTTTGAACATGCTATATATATTCATACGCATATATAACTTTTTTTTGCAACCAAGGAGATTATATCTGGAACCATGCATGAACTGAGGTAAGTTGCATATTTTTTAATATATACTCGTGTACATTGTATATTCAAATGTACCCCCTCCATTCCAAAATAATCGTAGCTTTAGGATTTTCAAGAGTAAAGATTTGTGAAGTTTGACAAATCCTGAAAGTTCAATTCAAGAGAACCGAAAACATTAATGCTTCTGCTCCCAAATATTGAACGAAGTGCCAAATAGGCCTCTGGTCACCCGAAACCGCGTGAGACTAATGTTTTGGTGGTAGGAAATTACTATCCTAACTCTGGCCCGTGTAGCCTATCGGCCCGATGTCCAAAGGTCTAAACCGGGGTAGGTTTGTAACTTCACCAAGACGCCAGTCTCAACCGCCTCTGAGAAGCATTCATATGCCGTGGGCGCCTACCCATGTGCTCGGCCGAAATCTATCCCGCCCACATTTGGGACACCTGACATGACTGTCCTACCCCCAACCCGCAATATGTCCGAAATTTTAGATGGGGGCAAAGTTTGTAACTTTCCCCAAATTTCAAACAAGCGCGTCTCAAACCGAAACATTATTCCCCCTTAGTTCCACGCCTCCCTCCGTTTCCCCATTCATACTCCGTGGGAGCGAAAACACCCTCTCCACCAGCCGCGAAACCCCAGCCTCCTCCGCGCTCCAACCCATAGCGGCCAATCCACCACCTCCCTCCTCCATCACGCCGGAGCTGGTACCTCGACGTCGTCATCCAACACAACTGCAACCACAACGCCCTCAAGGACTTAGCAGCTGAAGCCGAGGCAGAGCTGCCTCCACGACACCGACGCCGACGTGCGCCGTACCAGAACCACTCCGACCACGCCGTCTTGCGCCTCACTGCTGCGGCTCCACTGTCGCAATTGTCCACCGCACCAGAGTTGTTCCCGCTATGCCGTCGTTCGCCTCTCGGATATGCTTCCCCGCCGCCGACAGACGGCCACCGCACCACACTCAACAACTTGGCCACGGGTTCGTCCAAGGCTACACCGTCCTTCGCAACTTCTGGTTTCCGGCGAACAACAAGAAGATCGTCAGAAAAACAGAAGGAGGACACAACACTGCCAGCAGAAAGAGGTACTCATCTTCCCTTATTCGTGCAAATCTTACGTCTCCGCTCACACCGTATTCATCCCACGAAAGAAACTAGTTGAGCGTTTCTTACTGCATCTTCTTCGTGATACTAAATGCACAAGGTTTCCTCCCTTTTACTATTTCACCTTTGCTAGAGGTCAGTAGCCCGCCTGGATTTCAATTCAGGATCAGTCGAACCGCAATTAAAAGAAGTAGCACCCACTTAGGCGCGCGGAGCACCTAGTCCGCCTGTTCCCCGGGGAAGCGGCGCCTATCATAGGGGTGTGGGGCGCAGGAGCTGCTTGCACCCGATCTGGAGGTCGGCGGGGCTTGAATGGATGGCTGGGGGGCGGTGCTAAGCACGGCGGTGCGGTGAGGTCGAGGGGAGGGCACAGGCAGGGGAGGAATACTGGGCCGATGGTCGCTGGCGTTTTGAGGAAGATCGTCAACACTGACTGGCTGGAGGTAGATGAAGGCGATCTGCCCGTTCTTTGTACATCAGACAGTGCAGAAAAAATGGACTGACCTATTTGCTTTCAGTCGACTGTTATTTTCATAGAATCCTGTAGTAATTTAGTGTGCCATGCATGTTGTAGAGCTATCATATGTCTCCCGTCAATTATTTATCATCTACCTGCTATCTGCTACCTTTACACTGTACTAATTGTGCACACACTTCACCCATACTCACACTATTGTGTTTTATGCATGGGTATTTCAGACTCTGACGCGGTGTTGATGAATGCAAAAAAGAAAAGACAGAAGTCGCTCCAGTGTAATTCGGAGATAAGCACTAAGCGTTTTAGCGCTCTAAAGGGTGTGGTGTCAGCAGTTGGAGACAGTAAACGTAGCTCTGTAGTTGATGATCTCAATTGCCACACACAACCATCCCAGGTGCTTGCCTTAACTTCGCGCTGTCAAATGTGGTTGCATGTTGCATATGGTGTCTAGCTTGTATTTCTTCCAATTTGGTTAAATTGCTTCTGCTTACTTTACACATTATACCTTTGATAATGACATGCCTTCCTGTTTTTGGTACATACTACATATGTCTATTAACCATGTTCGTACATCAAACTGATGCTCTTTTGTATCCCTCGTCAATCACTTATGATGAGACAGTCACCCGAGTGGGTTACTGTGAGACGCCCTACTCGTTCAAAGAGTGCAGTGTCATCCTCCCCACATGATTCTCAAGAAACAACAAGGCTAACTGAAGATAGTCAACGTAGCTCTCTAGTTGATCACCACAATTCCCCCACACCACCATCGCAGGTGATTGCTCTTACTTGGTAGTGTGATATGTGGTTGCATGTTGCATATGGTGTCTACCTTGTAATGCTTCTAATTAGGGTAAATTGCATCTGCTTAGTTAACACATTATACCTGTGAATATGACATGCCTTCCTGTTTTTGGTACATACTACGTCTTTCTATTAACCATGTTCTTACATCAAACTACTTTTCTTGTGTATCCCTCGTCAGTGATCCTAATTTGTTAAATTGCATCTCCTTAGCTTACAAATTATACATGTGAATATGACACGCCTTCCTGTTTTTGGTACATAGTACATCTGCCTATCACACCATGTTCTTACATCAAACTACTGTTCTTGTGTATCCTGCGTCTATCGCTTATGATGAGACAGTCATGCGCGTGGGTTAATATGAGATGCAATACTCTTATAAAGAATGCAATTTCATCCTCTCCACGTGATTCTCAAGAAACAGCAAGCCTAAATGAAGATATTGAACGTAGCTCTGTACTTGAAGACCGCACTTCCCCTACACCACCATCACAGGTGCTTGCTCTAACTTCGCAGTGTGATATGTGGTTGCATGTTGCATACGGTGTCTAGCTTGTAATGCTTCTAATTAGGGTAAATTGCATCTGCTTAGTTTACACACTATACCTGTGAATATGACATGCCTTCCTATTTTTGGTACACACTACATCTATGTGTTAACCTTGTTCTTACATGAAACTACCTCTCTTCTGTATCCTGCATCAATCACTTATGATGAGTCACCTTTATTCGTTGCATATTGCATATTATTTCTAGCCTGTTGCCATGTATTGCTTCTAATTTGGTCAAATACATTTGTTAGGGCACCCTTTTAATTTGGCAGAGTGATATTGGTTTCATCTTTCATATGGTTTCTAGCTTGCATCGATTCTAAGAAGTTCAAGCACCTTGTGCTTAGTTTACACTTTATACATCATACATGTCAATATGTCACGTCGTCCTGTTTTTCATACATATTCCATCCTTCTATCATGCGGTTGCCTTACATGAAAGTAGTGTTCATCAGTATCATGCATCAATGAGTTCCGAAGAGCAAATTTTATTCCTTTTTCTTGTGGGTTTGACTTGACAAGGCAAAATCAAGAAAGACGAAGGACAAGAGTAAGGAAGGCGATGATGGTGGTCCTCTGCAGCAACGTAAATGGAGCATCTGTACCGATTCTCCTTGTACTGATAGTGCATTACAAGGTCCAAGTCTCCGCTCCCCTACTCCACCATCCAAGGTGCTTGCTCTAACTTGGCAGTGTGATATTTGGTTGCATGATGCATATGGTGTCTAGCTCGTATTGCTCCTAATTAGTGTAAACTGCATCTGCTTAGCTTACACATGATACATGTGAATATGACACGCTTTCCTGTTTTTGGTACATACTATATCTGTCTATCACACCATGTTCTTACATGAAACTACTCTTCTTGTGTACCCTGCCTCAGTTACTTATGATGGGACACCTTTAAGTTGGTAGTTTGATATTGGTTTGCGTCTTGAATATGATTTCTAGCATGTATTGCTTCTAGTTTGATGAACACCACCTATGACAAGATAGTTTTAACTTGGCAGAGTGATATTGATTGCACCTTCCATATGGTGTCTTGCAGTGTTTCTAATTTGTTGAAGTGCCTTCTGCTTAGTTACCACATCATAAGTGTGAATATGTCAAACCATCCATTTTTTCGTACATATTCCATCCTCGTATCATGACTTTGCCTTTCATCAGAGTAGTGTTCATCAGTATCATGCATGAATGAGTTCTGAAGAGCGAATGATATTCCTTTTTCTTGTCGGTATGACCTCACAATGCAAAATGAATAAAGATGAAGGAAATTGGCATGGAATTTGATGATGGTGGTCCTTCCGAGCAACTGAAACGGAGGTTCTCTACAGATTCTACTCCGCCATCCTCCCAACAAGATTTGCAAGACAACGTAAGGCTAGACAATCAACGTAGTTGTATAGATGATGAGCACATCTCCCCTACTCCACCATCACAGGTGCTTTCTCTAACTTGGCACTATTAAATGTGGTTGCATGTTGCGTATGATGTCTAGCTTGTATTGCTTCTAACTTTGTTGAATTGCATCTGCTTACTTTACACATAATGCCTGTGAATATGACATGTGTTCCTGTTTCTACATCAGACTACTATTCTTGCATATCCCGCATCCGTCACTTATGATAAGGCACCTTTAAGTCACCACTGTGATATTGGTTGTGTCTTGCATATGATTTCTAGCATGTACTACTTCTAATTTTTTGAAACGCCATATAGTTTGAACTTGGCAGAGTGATATTGGTTGCATCTTTCATATGGTGTCTAGCTTGCAGTGCTTTAATTTGTTGAAATGCCTTCTGCTTAGTTACCACATCATAGGTGTGAATATGTCACACCATCCTGTTTTTCATACATATTCCATCCTCGCATCATGTGTTTGCCTTTCATCCGAGTAGTGTTCGTCAGTATCATGCATGAATGAGTTCTGAGGAGCAAATTTTATTCCTTTTTCTTATCGGTTTGACTTCACAATGCAAAATCATTACAGCTTACTTTACACATAATGCCTGTGAATATGATACATGTTCCTGTTTCTAGAACATACGTGTACATGATGAGCACATCTCCCCTACTCCACCATCACAGGTGCTTGCTCTTACTTGGAACTGTTATAAGTGGTTGCGTTTTCCGTATGCTGTCTAGTTTGTATTGCTTCTGATTATGTTGAATTGCATCTGCGTAGCTTACAACTTATACCTGCAACGATCACTTACCCATAAGACACATTTAACTTGGGACTGTGATGTAGGTTGCATCTTGCATTGTCTTCTAGCTTGTACTGCTTCTAATTTCCTGAAATTGCACCTACGACGAGACACTTTTTACCTGATAGAGTGATATTGGTTGCATGTTCATATGGTGCCTAGCTTTCATTTCCTCCGATTTTGATTAAATGCCTTCTGCTTACTGTTTTTTCATACATATTCCATCCTCCTATCGTACGTGTGAATATGAAACACTGTCTTTTTTTTGTATATATTCCATCCTCCTATCATGCGCTTCCCTTACATCAAAGTAGTGTTTGTTTGTATCATGCATCAACCAGTTATGTAGAGCTAATTTTATTCAACTTCTTGTGGTTTTGACTTCATAAGGCAATATCAAAAACTAGGAAGGAAAAGAGTATGTTAGGGGATGTTGGTGATCCTCCGCACCGACGCAAACAGAGACTCTCTAGATTTGCCACTGCTACTGCTGATGAAGTTGAAGTCCCAAGTCTACATGATGAGTTCATCTCCCGTACTCCACCGTCGCAGGTGCTTGCTCTAAGTTGACAGTGTGATAATTGGTTTCATGTTGCATATGTTGTCTAGCCTGTATTTCTTCTATTTTGATTAAATTGCACCTGCTGAGTTTATACGTTATACATGTGCATATGACATGGCTTTCTATGTCTAGAATACACTGCATCTATCTATCATACCATGTTCTTACATCAAAGTACTGCTGTTGTGTATCCCGCAGCAGTCACTCATGATTGGACGCTTTTAACATGGCAGTTTGATAGTGGTTGCATCTTGCATTGATTTCTACGTTGTACTGCCTATAATGTTTCGAATTGCCACTTATGACAAGACACTTTTAACTTGGCAGAGTAATATTGGTTGCATCTTTCATATGGTGTCTAGCTTGCATTACTTCTATTTTCTTGAAAATCCTTCTACTTAGTTTGCACATCGTAGCTGTGAATATGTCATGTCGTCCTGTTTTTCTTACATATTCCATCCTCATACGGTTGTCTTACATCAAAGTATTGCTTGTTTGTATCATGCATCAATGAGTTCTGAAGAGTGATTTTATTCTTTTGTGTTGTGGGTACAGCTTGACATGGCAAAGTCAAAAAAGAGCAAGGAAAATAATATAGTAGGGAGTGTTGTTACTCGTCGGGTGAAACGGAAAAGGTTCTGCCATCGAGATTTGGTACTTATAGTGCAGTAGAAGGTCCAAGTCCACCGGCTAAATCTACAAACACAGTATCACCTGCTCCACCAGCTGCAGCATCCGCTTCAACTGTACCAGCATCTCAAATAGTTACTCGTTCGTTTGCTCCGGAACTGGCCAGTTCCCAAACTGCCTTCACACCTAACACTACTTCCAAAGCACTGCTGACACAATAGGACTTGGCAAGATCAGATGAACCTCATGAGCATCAACACCAAGACGGTACATGACCGAGTCAAGTTGCAGTTGCATGCTCCTTTATATGTACTCTCACAGTTTGAGGTACACTAACACTTTTCATATTCGTTGTTGAACTAGCACCACGGCGCAAGCAGAAACAGACATCACGGATAATGCTTGACAGATTAACAAAATCTAAAGGAGGAAGAATGGAGATCCATTTTGAGGCAGGTTTAAAAAGGCCACGTGATGCTACAGAGTCAGTCAAGTTAGTATCAGAGGCAGCCGTTGCCGTTAGGTGTCATGCACGTATCCTCCCAACGTGGATCCAGTACAGGAATGAGAAAGACAATACCCAGTTTAACACCTTCCTTGACCATTTATCCGTAAGTAATGTTATTCATCGCAATTAGTAATATTGTCTTGCTCTGTCCCATACTTTCTAGCTTCCTCCTAATAAGACTCACATTCTTTTTTCAACAGATGAGGTTCAAGTTGGATCCGAAAGATGATGCAACTAAACAAGCATGCACTCATGTTTTTCAGTCTGCTCTGCGATAGTATCGGTACCACCTTAGAAAATCTCACTTTGAAGGCAAGGCTAACAATGAAATCCCCCAAACATCTCCAGTGGAATATATTACAGATGAAGACTGGACAGCCCTTGTTACTGGTCTGATCCAAAGTATCAGGTAGGCTATATGTATTTGATCAGACCACATATTGAACTTGTATTTATGTATGTGCCTTACAAGTGTATCTTCTTGTAGGCTAACTGTTTGAAGAACAAAACCAACCGTTCTAAAGTGAAATTCCAACAGACAACAGGACATCGTAGCTATATTGCACACTACGAGGCTCTTGTAAATAGCTGCTACTTCCTTCTTCTTTTTTTGTGCCATATTATCGTATCTATATTGACTTGTTCCAAATACAGAGGAGAGCCCGTGCATACCAAAACGAACCTGAACCGAATGCAGTGCAAATCTTCAAGGATTGCCACACCAGCAAGATGAAGGGCATGAGCACACCAGTTCAAGCCGCTATTGTAATTCCTTACTCCTCCTGCCTTGAACTGATTGGTACTGTGATGTGTTCATTTAACTACTTGGTTTGCAGACAATGTCAGTTACTCTGTTCACTTTTATTCACAGTTGTCTTAACGTATCATTTCACCTTACATGGTTTAAAAGAGATGAAGGATATTCTTTTGGTCTTGATCTATAATCTAGTTGTTTTGTTCACGTGCGCACACAATGATAAAATATCCTGTTTGTTTTATATCTGTTTGCCCATGATATGAATGATGTCATACTATGTTCATCCTACTTTAAACCATGTCTCTTTATCCTTAGATGTCAACGAATGTGAGGAAATAGACAATACAGTAGGCATGCTACATGGACATATGTTCCGAAAGTGATTTTATTATGTAGTTGGCACTACAATACATGCTAATGTATAATAGTAGTTCACCAAAATAAGTTATGTATAAATGTTTAACCTACTTTGTTTGTTTTTATCTCATTAGTAACTTATCTGGTACACTAATCTACAAGTTCAAACTTTCCGGAAGCTATGGAACAAATGAATGACCACCCACAACCACCTGAAGGTGACGAGGCTACTACAGGCACAATGTCACCTCTTGCTGCAGTGCGTCAGTATCTCTCCACTAACAGTGCAAAAAGCACCTTCCTGCGTAATTCTGGGTTGGTTGTCAAGGTAACCTCGTCCAAATCGCCTACTGAACAAAATCTTCCTACTAGACAGAGTGATATATCTGTGCTCCAGACACAAGTCCAATCCTTAATGGACGTTGTTTCAGAAGCAAGAATAGTGGTTGAGAAATTTCGTCAAGATATGAATGGTTTTGAAACCAGACTATCAAACATTCGCTTCGTTGTTCAAGAGCAATGGCAGAAAAAAGGTGGAGATCGTGCTACTCCATCAGATTCTACAGCCTGAAACATTAGCACTCAGGTCAAATGATCTGTGCTTCTATACATCTTATGGTGCTTTTATCTGGAAGGACTGTAAACTTTATGCCAATAGGCCTTTTGTTGTATGGTTGGAATTTATTTTGTTGTGATACAACATTTATGATGCTGCCTCAGGCTGCAGTAATTACGATGCTAATTTTGTATAGTGTAGGTTTATCTTAGTAATGTATTCGGCCGAAAGCTTCTTAGGAGCCCAACATGCCAACATTCATCGGGCCCATTCCAATTGGGCTAAAACCGATTACGGGCCGAAATTGGCATGTAGCCCACTAAAAATATCTGGGCCTAAATCAGCAGGGCTTTAATATTTTTCTGGTAGGCATGTGCCCATAGTGGGCCTTAACAGGCCTAAACATAATTTGGGCCCTTAGTAAAAATAGGCCGTTTACAGGTGTAAATATCTCGAGCCCATAAAAAACATGGGCCTTTAATAGACCGAAAGTGAGATTGGGCCCTGATTGTGCCAAATAACCCACTGGACTTAGCAGGCCGAAATGGTGGCCCATTTACGATGCGGATCTTTGACAGGCCGAAATTCGGACGGGCCGTAAATGCGCCGACCTAATACACGAGCCTTTAACAGGCCGGAACTTCGGTCGGTCTAGATTATCGTCATTTTTATATGGGCATTTAATGGGCCCGATATGACGTTGGGCCACATATGGCCCATGGTTTAGTCCGGCGTTAACAGGCCGAAAATGACAACATGCCAATAGTGGCCCAAAGCTATAGTGGGCCTCTAGCAGGCCGAATGTCAGACATGGCCGAATATGACCCAAATCCTTCACGGTCGTTTATGGGCCGAAAGTTTTGATGGCCTGTAAATGGGCCCAAATGAAGCCAGACCTTTAACAGGCCGAAAATACACCGGGCTGTAATTCGGCCCAATTACTTAGCGGACTGTTAACGGGCCAGAAGTGACCATGGGCCGCGTTGATGACAAGTTTAGGACAGGCCGTTCACGGGCCGAATTGACAGAGAATGTTGGGCCTTTAGCTGGGCCGGCCCATTATGGTCCGCTAAATCTTGTGGGCCTTTAGCTGGGCCGACCCATTATGGTCTGCAAAATCTTGTGGGCCTTTAGCTGGGCCGGCCCATTATGGTCTGCAAAATCGTGTGGGCCTTTAGCTGGGCCGACCCATTATGGTCTGCTAATTTTTGTGGGCCTTTAGCTGGCCCGGCCCATTATGGTTTGCTAAATCTTATGGGCCTTCGGTTGGGCCGGACCATTTAAACTTTGTGGGCCACTTTTGGGCCGGTCCACGTGTCAACATATCATAGGCCCATCTCGACCGTTGGATGAGTGACACATGTGCCAACGCGGAGCTGACGCGTGGATCCGTCAGCCAATGAGAATTTTACACGTGGAAAATCGGCATTGGTCGTGGCTGTTTTTTTTTTGAATATTTACTGTGAGGCAATGCCCCACAGCCCTTTATTAGAAAGAAAGAACTGTACAAAAATAACAAAAGGAGTACATACAATAGCTAAATAGCTATACTACAAAGCTACAGAACTAGTCTACAACAACCTACCTGGACTAATTAGACTAAAGCATTTATCCAAGATTTAAGCTTGATGCTGCTATCCTTCTTGAGCCTATGAGATAGGAGTGTGAGATCATGTACAAAGTTAGACCTCCAAGCAGCAAAAGTAGCTTGTTCGCCTCTAAAAGTTCTGCCATTCCTGAGGATCCAAATGTTCCAGGCAGCCGTCAGCATTACTTCAAAGAAGAAAGTATGCCTGAAACTTGATCTAGCACGTTGAATACATTGCAAAATATCCGGCCCTCCTGACCAATCAATAGAAAGGTAGTTCCAAACCCTCTGACTGAAATTGCAGTTGAAGAACAAATGCAGCCTGCCCTTAAAAGAAAATTCTTGACTTGGTATCGGATCCAAAATCCGACCCGATAGATTAACGGCGTTCCGTTACGGTGGATGCCACGTGTTGGTCACCCTTGACGAAAGCACTTATGTGACGCGTGATTTATTGTCATGGAAGTGGACACTTCCGTGATGATAATTTTGGCAATGTCATGGAACACTTGAACGACAGCACAGGTATGACTATCTTGATTCAGTCATAAATTTGTCATGGATGTACATGCATGATAGAAAACGTGACCTACTGTGACAAACATGTATCATCACGGAAGTGTATTTTTTTGTAGTGGGAGTTAGGGTCGGAGGAGATCCAGGGGGCCCACAAGCCACCAAGGCACGCCTCGGGGGGCGCCCCCTCACTTGTGGCCAATGGGTGGACCCCCTCTGGTTGATTCTTTCACCAGTATTTTTTATATATTCCAAAAATATTCTCAGTAAATTTTCAGGTCATTCCGAGAACTTTTATTTCTACACAAAAATAACACCAAGGCAATTCTGCTGAAAATAGTGTCAGTCTGGGCTAGTTCCATTCAAATCATCCAAGTTAAAGTCCAAAACAAGGGCAAAAGAGTTTGGAAAAGTAGGTACCATGGAGATGTATCAATCATCGCCGTCGTGTAGGCATCCTCCGCGTCGGCGTCCACCTCTACCTCCGTCGCATCCTCATCTTCCACCGCTGCCAACTCATCTTTCTACGCTCCAGCATCTGGCAACGGAAAAATTGCACGATAATTCTAGCATCGGCATCCAAAGAGTCGATACTCAAGGTCAACATCTTGGTGTTCTCTGCATCGGCAGCTCTTCACCATCTTTTCCTTGAGCGCGACCTTCTTCTCCTCGAGCGTCGCCTTCCTCTCTTCGACCATGTTCCTGGACTTGGTCCTCCTATGTTCGAGCTTGAGCTTCTTCTCCATCTCCTTCATCAATTACTTGAACCTCTCCACCTTCCTCTCCTACTTGATGTCCGAGTGCCTCACACATTCCTCTTCCTTCTTTTCTAATATCTCCTAGAACCTCTCCATCATCTTGGCCACTGACGTGGCTAGTCACTATGTCGGTATTTACCCAAAGAGAAAGGATGATGCAGCACAGCTACTGTAAGTACTTCCCTCAGTTGTGAAACCAATGTATCAATCAAGTAGGATAACCAAGCAACACTATGTAAACGGTACCTACACACAAAGAACAAATACTTGCAACCCGACGCGTAAGAGGGGTTGTCAATCCCTCCTTGGTAAAAAGATCGACTTAGTCGTCATAGAATAGAAAGGTTTCTAACCATTGAAAAGGATACTTCTAAATGTTAAGGGACGCTCAACCTTCCACTCAAATACTTTTTACCAGAAGGGAGCTCGCCTGCCACGACATATAAGGGCGACCACGTAAGTCACCGAATGGGTTCGGTCCGTCTTTTCCTAATCTTTGTTTGGGGGAACAGGACCGTGACTCTTATAAACCATTACATGATGGAGCAGTCCATTCTCATCATGATCGATCCACGCCTGTATGACAAATGCTCAAATAATTGAGCTGCGCATTGAGATCCAAACGACGGTTTCCTGTCGCGGAAGCCTTTTCCCAGTGCATGGGTCGTTTAGTTTATATAGATGAAATAGAATATATAAAAAGTTTGATCTTTTCTGTTGAAATAGAATACCCTAAAATAAATTCATGTATTCGCCTCAAATATTATAGAAATTGGTCATATTGATCTGTCGTATTGTTCTCGATAGGAACTTGTTGCTGTCTTCGTTGGTTTGAGTAGATTAATTTGTATGAGTTTGGGTAAATGGATCAGAATAAAACACGAAATAAAATAAGTAAAGAAAAAGTGTAGCAAGGTATTTTTTGGGTTTTTGGAATAATTGATCTGGAAACAAATACGACAAAAAATAGATCGGAAAGCAAATATGATAAAAGATAGACCCAGGGGGCGTAGGTTTCACTAGTGGCTTCTCGAGAAAATAGCACACGGTGGGTAAACAAATTACTGTTGGGCAATCGATAGAATAACAAATAATTATGACGATATCCAAGGCAATGATCATGTATATAGGCATCACGTCCAAGATTAGTAGACCGACTCCTGCCTGCATCTACTACTATTACCCCACACATCGACCGCTATCCAGCATGCATTTAGTGTATCAAGTTCATGGAGAAATAGAGTAATGCAATAAGAACGATGACATGATGTAGACAAGATCTATTCATGTATGAATAGACCCCATCTTTTTATCCTTAATAGAAATGATACATGCATGCCTCGCAACCCCTTCTGTCACTGGGTGAGGATACCGCAAGATCGAACCCATCACAAAGCACCTCTTCCCATTGCAAGAAAAATCAATCTAGTTGGCCTAACTAAACCAAAGATTCGGAGAAGAAATACGAGGCTATACAGATCATGCATATAAGGGAAGAAAATCAAATAATATTCATGGATAAAAATCTGATCATAAACTTGAACTTCATCGGATCCCAACAAACACACCACAAAAAGTCATTACATCAAATAGATCTCCAGGAGACCATTGTATTGAGAATCAAAGAGAGAGAAGAAGCCATCTAGCTACTGCCTACAGACCCATAGGTCTATGGTGAACTACTCGCGCATCATCAGAGGAGCACCAATGAGGATGATGAACCCCTACGTGATCATGTTCCCCTACGACAGTGCCGGAATAGGGCTCTAGATTGGATCTCGTGGTTCTGGAACTTGCGGCGACTAATTGTGTTTCATCGACTCCCCTAGGGTTTCTGGAATATTTGGGTATTTATAGAGCTGAGAGGTGGTGGAGGAGACCCCCGCGGACCCCACAACCCATTAGGGCATGCCAGGGGCCTCTGGCGCGCCCTGGTGTCTTGTTGGGCCCACGGGCCTCCCGCGGTGCTTCCTTGGCTCCCAAGTTGTCTTCTGGTCCAAAAAAATCTCCAAAAAGTTTTGTTGTGTTTGGACTCCATTTGGTAGGGATATTATGTGAAGTAAAAAGCAAGCAAAAACAGCAATTGGCACTGAGCACTATGTGATGAGGACATCAATACATTTGTTACACCCACAACCCCTACTGCTACATATACTCGACCAATTACTAGAGCTCGCGCACACCAATTAAATTATCAGGTACTTTCCTTGCTTGGTAATGATTCTAATGTTCATGAGAATATGATGCTGCCTAAATTGGATACATTTGTTTTGCTTACAAATGAAGGGCCTAGCATGGATAAGAGGGGTGAACACTTGAGTAAGACCAAGCAGGGAGATGATGGCATGCACAAGGGGAACAAGAACGAAGGTACAAGTGATGATTTCAGGACTTTGAAGCCACCATAATGAGAGCATGAAGACAAGATGCCTCTTCATAAATTTCGTCCAGAGGCTATTCTAGGTGTTGCGTCACCTTATTAGTGGGCCAGGCCCATGTAATTTCGAAATACTTAAGTATAGGCTATTTTTAGAGTCCGTATGTGTGGGGAAACAAGAGTTAGGGTTGGTTTTGAACCCCTCCTCCAAGGGCCACGAAATTCCCCCCTCTTCCTCCATATATACAGCCCTTAGGGCGTCATTTAGACTTTGGGTTTTGTTTAGATTAAAGTTCGCCATAGCTGCAACTTCGCGTACTTCGTTCATGTTCAACGACTAGACGAAGGCGTCACAGAACCCCACCTTGATCAATAAAGCTTTCCTCTTATATTCGCAATATCCAGATTGTAATCTTAGTTTCTTGCTTGTTCTTCGTTTTCCTGCAGGAAACAGACCTTTGTGGTCAGGTTGATCATGCTCTGATGTGGTCAATAACCTCTCGGATTTGGTTTAGCGATTGCTAAGGCGCGACGTCCTCGCACGTTCGTAGTCGGATCGTCAAAGTCGACTTCCTCCATAGCGATATCCATCATCTCATCGAAAGACAGGACACCTTTGCCTCTATCAAGTGGTATCAGATTTCTAGGTTGCTCAGCGAGATTTTACAGTTTTTTGTAGTTTAGATCGAGTCTATTCTTCATACCTATAGTCCACGAAAAAGCCAAAACAAATTTAGGGTTAGTTCATCCTATCCGAACTAGTCTGAGCCTTTGCATAATCTTTTCTGTATTTACGTTGTTGAATTTGCGGTTGCATCATCATCTCAAGTTGATGGTCTTAGCATCTAGTTCTTTAGGTTTCGAGTTCTGTTCACAATTCATCACGCTGCCGCCGCACCATCATCATCGCCCTGCCATATACCACCACTGCTTATCTGCTACTTCTCTGAGTCCATATACCACCACTGATCCGAGTCCATATACCACCACCGCTCCGAGTCCATATACCACCACCAATCCGAGTCCATATACCACCACCGCTCCGAGTCCATATACCACCACCGATCCGAGACCATGTACCACCTCCAATCCGAGTTCATATACCACCACCAATCCGAGTCCACATATACCACCGTCATATACCATCACCAGTCCGAGTTCCACCAGATTCATCTCGGCCACCAGTCCGAGTCCAGTATTTGTTCCTTTATTTTTGATTTCCAGAGCATGCGATACTATGAGTCATGAACAAGTCTGATTTCCCAACTTCCGTGCTACCCGTACAAGAAAAATAGTTCTAGTTTTAAAAAAACTAAGTCTGGAAAATTCTGGCTAGGCAGTTTTTAGGCCATTTGTAGACTTTTTCAAAAAAATTGTTGCGGAGCAAAAAAAATAGGGAAAAAGTGGAAAAAAAGAGAAAATAATTCAGAGTGTGCTCCTCCCTTGTTTACGTGCAGCGCTGTGATTTTGTTAGTGTTCAAGGCTCGCGTCTCTAGTACGGTCTAGCCTAGGACCAGCACAGTACCGTCGCTGAGCGTTTCTTCAACTTTGCATCTCTGAATTGATTATTGTTGACCCTTGTTGCTACCATATTATAAGCCTTCCCAGCTCCACATATATCTACGTCATGCATTTGACTCTCCCTGGTAATCGCTCTATCCAAGCTTTGAGAGTTTTGACCACAATGGTTGCCAATCACCACCTGCTGCTGGGTAAGAACTGGTAAGAATTTGAGATTTGCTTGACGGATTTGTGACACCCCACTACCGCCACTTTCTAGTACTCTATAGGATCATATTCGTGTGTGTTTCTATTGCTGCTAACCATGGCAGGGCCACAAGCCGACGAGATTAACTGGGAGAACATGACGAACAAGGAGTTGCATGATAAATTTCAGCAAATGATGAGTGGTAGGAGAAGATAGATGGCATGGAGAAGTCATTCGAGACAAAGCTGGATAACAAGTTTAATGAGTTGCGCACGCGTCTTCCCCAACCACCACCGGTTGTACCTGTCGCACCTCTGCAACGACAACAACAACGCCCCCTTCTGAACCAGTTTGGACAGGCGAAGCGTGTCCTTATTGAGGATGGCAAAACTTCTGGTGCTGCTGTACCTACTGTTGATGCTTCTTTGGCTCCTGCTACTGCTGTTGCTGGTGCCGAGGAGGATGATGATTATGCGGGCGATTACGAGGATGAGGTTGATCAAAATCAGAACTATGTGGAACCACCAGCACCAGGCCACCTAAATTCATATAATCGCAATGGTAGGGTTGCACTACCAGCTCAGGTACGAGATCATAACCATCTTCCTAAACTGAAATTGAATATTCCACCATTTGAGGGTAGATATGTTCCTGATATATATCTTACTTGGGAGTTAGAAACAGAACAACCTTTTACATGTTTACAATATCCCGAGGAGAGACGTGTTGCTGCTGTTGTTTGTGCTTTCACTAGTTTTGCATGTGTATGGTGGTCTGAACATTGTAGGTTATATCCTATTCCAGCTACATGGGCTGCTTTAAAAACTTCTGTGCGTACTCGTTGGGCTCCACCGTATTATCAACGTGAATTACTTCAAAAATCACAGCGTTTAAGACAAGGAAAACTTTTTGTAGAAGAATATTATCAGGAATTACAAACTGGCATGATTAGATGTGGTATTGTTGAGGATAATGAAACTATAATTGCATGTTTTATGTGTGGATTAAATAAAGAGATTCAGACCATTCTAGAGTATAAGGAGTATAATAATGTCACTCGTTTATTCCATCTTGCTTGCAAAGCTGAAAGTGAAGTGCAGGATCGATAGGCATTGGCGCGAACTAACTTTTCTGTAGGTCGACTTTCATCATGGACACCGTGTGCATCCTCTACATCCACTGCACGAACACCTCCATCAGCGGCCACCTCCAGTCGTGATACAAAAAAGCAGGCACAACCACCACTATCTGTCAAGAGCATACCTGTCGGGCCTGCACAGAGCTCTTCTTCTTCCATGGCATCAACAGGGCACACAAGTGATATTATTTGTCGTCGTTGTAAGGGAAGAGATCATTATGCGAGAGAATGCAAATCTCAGCATGTGGTGATTGCTACAGAGGATGGTGGGTATGAGTCCACTACTGACTATGATGAGGAGACTTTGGCTCTTATTACACGTGAAGAACATGGTGGAGATGATTTTGAATATGAGACGCAATACATGGATCCGGAAGACGCTGACAGGTATGAATGTTTAGTTGCTCAACGTGTTTTGAGTGTGCAGGTCACACAAGCTGAGCAAAATCAGAGGCATAATTTGTTCCATACAAAGGGAGTTGTGAAGGAACGTTATGTTCACGTCATCATAGATGGAGGGAGCTGCAACAACTTGGCTAGCATGGAGATGGTGGAGAAGCTCTCTCTCACCACAAGACCACATCCACATCCTTACTATATCCAATGGTTCAACAACAGTGGCAAGGTTAAGGTAACACGTACTGTTCGTGTGCATTTTAGTATCTCTGCATATGCTGATTTTGTTGATTGTGATGTGGTACCCATGCAAGCATGTTCCTTATTACTTGGTAGACCATGGCAATTTGATAAAAATTCTGTACACCATGGTAGAAACAATCAGTATACTCTTTTTCATAAGGATAAACATATTACTTTGCTTCCTATGTCTCCTGATTCTATTTTGAAAGATGATATTAATAGAGCTAGTAAAGCAGAACAGGAGCAAAATAAGAGTGAAAATCAGATTGTGGCAAAAGAATTTGAGCAACAAATGAAGCCTAATAATAAACCATCTAGTGTTGCTTCTGAAATTAAATTGAAAAGTGCATGTTTACTTGCCACCAAATCTGATATTGATGATCTAGATTTTAGCAAATCTGTTTGCTATGCTTTTGTGTGCAAAGAGGCATTATTTTCATTTGAGGATGTGCATTCCTCTTTGCCTCCTATTGTCACTAACATTTTGCAGGAGTTCTCTTTTGGAACATTTATGTGCTGTTTTTATTGCTCTACGTGATGAACGTTTGTTTGGTAACCTTGGGGAGTGCACCTTTTGCACCGACCGAGTATCTTTTCTTGTCTATGTTGTTACTCCACAGGGAATTGAAGTTGATAAAGCCAAGATTGAAGCTACTGAGAGTTGGCCGCAGCCCAAAACGGTCACACAAGTGAGGAGTTTCCTTGGCCTCGCTGGTTTCTATAGGCGTTTCGTGAGAGATTTCAGCACCATTGATGCACCTCTCAACGAGCTTACAAAGAAGGATGTGCCTTTTGTTTGGGGTACTGCACAAGAAGAAGCCTTCACGGTATTGAAAGATAAGTTGACACATGCTCCTTTACTCCAACTTCCTGATTTTAATAAGACTTTTGAGCTTGAATGTGATGCTAGTGGAATTGGATTAGGATGTGTGTTATTACAAGATGGCGAACCTGTTGCATATTTTTCTCAAAAATTGAGTGGGCCTAGTCTGAATTATTCTACTTATGATAAAGAATTATATGCTCTTGCTCGGACTTTAGAGACATGGCAACATTATTTATGGCCCAAAGAATTTGTTATACATTCTGATCATGAATCTTTGAAACGTATTAAAAGTCAAGCTAAACTGAATCGTAGACATGCTAAATGGGTTGAATTCATTGAGACTTTCCCTTATGTCATTAAACACAAGAAGGGTAAAGAAAATGTTATTGTTGATGCATTGTCTCGTCACTATACTATGCTTTCACAACTTGACTTCAAAATATTTGGTTTGGAGACCATCAAAGATCAATATGTGCATGTTAAAGATGTAATGCAGAATTGTAAAGAAGGAAGAACATGGAACAAGTTCGTCGCTAATGATGGATTTGTGTTCCGTGCTAACAAGCTATGCATTCCAGCTAACTCTGTTTGTCTTTTGTTGTTGCAGGAGGCGCATGGAGGAGGAGTAATGGGACACTTTGGCGTGAAGAAGACGGAGGATGTACTTGCTACACATTTCTTTTGGTCAAAGATGAGACGGGATGTTGAGCGTTTTGTTGCTCACTGCACTACATGTCAAAAAGCTAAGTCACGACTCAATCCTCATAGTTTATATATGCCTTTGCCTGTACCTAATGTTCCTTGGGAGGATATATCTATGGACTTTGTTTTAGGTTTAACTCGAACAAAGAAGGGGAGGGATAGCATATTTGTTGATGTGGATAGATTCTCGAAAATGGCACACTTTATTCCATGTCATAAAAGCGATGATGTTGTTAATGTTGCTAATTTGTTCTTTCGTGAAATTATTCGCTTGCATGGTGTGCCAAATACTATTGTTTTAGATCGTGATACTAAATTTCTTAGCCACTTTTGGAGATGTTTATGGGCTAAGTTGGGGACTAAACTGCTTTTTAGTACTACCTGTCACTCCCAAACTGATGGACAAACTGAAGTAGTAAATAGAACATTGCTATGCTTAGGGTTGTTTTGAAGAATAATAAGAAAATGTGGGAAGAATGCTTGGCTCATATTGAATTTGCTTATAATCGTTCATTGCATTCTACTACTAAGATGTGCCCTTTTGAAATTGTGTATGGTTTCCTTCCTCGTGCACCTATTGATTTGTTGCCTCTTCCATCTTCGGAGAAGGTTAATTTTGATGCTAAACAACATGCTGAATTGATTTTAAAAATGCATGAGTTAAGTAAGGAGAACACTGAGCATGTGAATGCTAAATATAAACTTGCTGGAGATAAGGGTAGAAAACGTGTTGTCTTTGCACCTGGAGATCTTGTTTGGTTACATTTGCGTAAGGATAGATTTCCTGATTTGTGAAAATCAAAGCTAATGCCATGTGCTGATGATCCTTTTAAGGTGTTAGAGAAAATAAATGATAATGCGTATAAACTTGAGCTGCATGTAGATTTTGGGGTTAGTCCCACTTTTAACTTTGCATATTTGAAGCCTTATTTGGGTGAGGAAGATGAGCTTTCGTCGAGGACGACTTCATTTGAAGAAGGGGAGGATGATGAGGACATTTGTTACACCCACAGCCCCTATTGCTACATATACTGGACCAATTACTAGAGCTCGCGCACGCCAATTAAATTATCAGGTACTTTCGGTGCTTGGTAATGATTCTAATGTTCATGAGAATATGATGCTGCCTAAATTGGATACATTTGTTTTGCTAACAAATGAAGGGCATGGCATGGATAAGAGGGATGAACATTGGAGTAAGACCAAGCTGGGAGATGATGGCATGCGCAAGGGGAACAAGAACGGAGTTACAAGTGATGATTTCAGGACTTTGAAGCCGCCATAATGAGAGCATGAAGCCTTGGACGAAATCTACAAGATGCCACTTCATAAATTTCGTCCAGAGGCTATTCTAGGTGCTGCGTCACCTTATTATTGGGCAAGGCCCGTGTAATATCGAAATACTTAAGTATAGGCTATTTTTAGAGTCTGTATGTGTGGGGAAACAAGAGTTAGGGTTGGTTTCAGACCCCTCCTCCAAGGGCCACAAAATTCCCCCCTCTTCCTCCATATATACAGCCCTTAGGGCGTCATTTAGACTTTGGGTTTTGTCTAGATTAAAGTTCGCCATAGCTGCAACTTCGCGTACTTCGTTTGTGTTCAATGACCAGACAAAGGCGTCACAGAACCCCACCTCGATCAATAAAGCTTTCCTCTTATATTCACAATATCCGGATTGCAATCTTAGTTTCTTGCTTGTTCTTCGTTTGCCTGCAGGAAACAGACCTTCGTGGTCAGGTTGATCGTGCTCCGGCGTGGTCAATAACCTCTCGGAGTTTGTTTAGCGGTTGCTAAGGCGCGACGTCCTTGCACGTTCATAATCGGATCATCAAAGTCGACTTCCACCGAAGCGATATCCATCATCTCATCGAAAGACGGGACACCTTTGCCTCTATCACTATGTTAATAGATTAGTCCCAAAAATGATATAAAGTTGCTATAAAATGAATATAAAACATCCAAGATTGATAATATAACAGCAAGGAACAAGCAAAAATTATTGATACGTTGGAGACATAGCAGCCACCGCACCTTCTCGCTTCGCCCTCTCCTCCTCCCACTTCCTGCCCCGCAGATTTCGTCTAACCTTCTTCGGCGGTTCTTGGGCTGGGTCGGTAGGGCCGCCAGTTTCTTCCTCTTTGGCTTGAGCGGCGGTCTTGGCAATGAAAAGGTTCCACTTTGTTTGCCCATTCAACTTTGTAACATCCCCAGATGATAACCTTGTCATCAAGCTAATTAATGGTTCATGTGCGCATTTTTTCACTAAGTCAAAATGCCGCTTGTCCCAAACCCAACTTCAAATTCATACTTGAATTAAAGCAAATATTTATTTCTTCAAATTGCAAAAATAAAATGCTCATCATCTAGCAAATTTTTCCAAAACAAATGTTGTTAGGGAAAACAACATCATCTTCAACTCATATGGGCCTAAGCATTAAAAACAGTGCCAAAACGACACTTTAAATGCCCTATTATTTTTTTTTAAATTCAAATGAATTCCAAACTTGCCTAAACTTTTTTTGTGGAAGTGTCTAAAATCACAAGGGATTTAATGGCACCCTTCCCAAGTTTTTCCCGAGTCAATAGACTAACCAAATAATTCTTTTCCTCTCTCTGTTATAAACTAAAGAGAAAACAAGGCAGCCCACTGCGCACATGGGCCATGAGTGCACAGTGTGTCGGCCCAACCCACCTCCCATCTCCGTCTTCCTCTATTCACAGAAGCCCTCGTGGACGCCAGGCGCACGTCCATGGCGCCGATGGCCACGGGGCAGCCATCCGCCGGTGCCCCGAGAGGATAAGAGACCCCTCCTCTCCCTGGAACAAACCCTAGATGCCCCCTCCATATCCCCTCTTCGCGCCGCCTCCTCCCCACCACGCGCGGCTGACACCATTGTCGCCGCGCCTACGTCGATCCCGCGGCTACCATGCTTCCCTACCTTCGGGAGGCTCTCTAGCAGCTGCGCCGCGCCCTTCTTCATCATCCATGCCACTGCATCGAGCTCGAGGAGCCGCAACGCCATTGCCACGCCTTCTGCTTCCTCACCGATCGCCGACGTCCGCTGCTTCGATCCGTCGTCTCCGGCGCCTCTCCGAGCCCACTGCCCTGCCCTGCCGGACTGCTGTGAGCCCCGCCTCACCTCCTTCCTTCCTCTGCCCCGCTCTCCTACCGTAGCTAGCTAGGGACGGGGCCGCGCACCACCGAGCCCCGCCGTCCGCCATGGACGGGGAATACCTCGCTGCCGTGTTCCCCATCGCGCCCCGCTGATGTGCACATGCTCCTGGAGCCCCGTAGGTGCCTCCTAACGCCTCGGTTTGCTCGGTTGCGAGCTGCAACCTCGCACCCGATGAGCCCGTGCGCCGTCCGTCGCCCTGCTCGTCGTTGCCGCCGTCAAGCCCGCGAGCGTTATGCATCCCTGGCCGCGCCCCTGCCCCGTTTGACAGCGCCCGTCGGCCACCGGCCCGCACGCGCGTGGCCTTGCCCCCCGCTCGCCTGATGCTGCTGTTGCTGCCTCTCTTGTGCTACAGCCGCACTGCTCTTCCGCTCGCCGGCGACGCTGCTGCTGCTCCACTGCCGTCTCATGCAGCCCTGCCCCGACCCCCGGCCGCTCGTCATCCAGCCTGCCGCGCCGCCTCTAGCTACCCCACGCCGCTCGTCTCGCACCGGCCCACGCCCCGCTGGCCGCCGGCGCCCCGACGCCCGCGCGCCCTCTCCCCTGGTGGCCTGGGCGGGCACCCTAACGGGCAGCTCCCGTGCCCGGCAACCGCATTGCCACGCCCGCCCCGCTAAGGTTTGGGCCACTGGCCAAGGGCCCCCACGCCCCTATGTAAAAAAAGGTAATTAGAAAATATTAAAAAAAGCTAAATATAAAATAATTAATTAGTTAATTAATCAAATAGTTAATTAACTAACTTAATTAACCTTGCTTAGTTAGCCTAAAGAATTAGTTTAATTAATTTAAACCTGCTTAATTAATTAGGTCAATTACAGTGGACCCCTGTTGACAGTTTGACCAAGTCAACTGATCTGTTAATTCATAGAAATTAAACCGTAACTCGGATGAAAATGTTTTATATATCAAAGTTGCTCAGAAAAATCAAACTAATCAGAATACGCGGTCCGTTCATCTGTCACATGCCCCTAGAATGCTGAACTTGGAACTTTCCCCCTCTTTTCCTTTGTCTGAAATCCGCCTAACGCCGGGAATTCATCCTCGGATGTTTCCCCCTTCGTCTGCAACGTGTAGTACCGCGTTAGAGCACGCTTAGCGCTACGTATCATCATTGTCGGATTTCGGGTTCCGGCAGACCCTTGAGGTTCGAACTCTGGGGTGCGCGCGGAGATTACGCCCTCTACCTCTTCGTCTCACAAAGATCTAAACTACTGAAAGAACAGCACAAGAGACACAAGGTTTATACTAGTTCGGGCCACCATTGTGGTGTAATACCCTACTCTAGTTTGTGGTGTGGTGGATTGCCTCTTGGGCTGATGATGATGAACAATACAAGGAGGAACAGCCTCGTGAGGGTCTGCTCCTGGCTGGGACGATGAACTGCTAGGAGGAGTTCAGCCGCCCTTCTCTCTCTCTCTCTTACTGATTCCTTGCTTGCCCAGGTTCTGGATTGCACGGTAGCTCTGTCCTTCCTCCTCTCTCTCTTGGGGGTGGCTAGTCCTATTTATAGGCAAAGGCCCTGGGCCTCTTCCCAAATATTGAGCGGGAAGGGCGCCAACAATTGGCCATTTTGAAGGGGAACATCTGGTACACTTATCATGACTAAAGTTGGTCCTCGCCTGCCAAAGGTTCTGTGGTGACGCCGTCCTGGGCTCCACGATGACCTCCTCCTCACCGTTGGACTGGTCTTGGTCTCGTTGCACCGAAATGGATGCCTTTGCTTGATCCTCTCGCCTGCGCTTGCCCCCTTTGCACCAAAGAGGAAAGGAGGACACCGCGCGGGCTGGCGCCCGCCTGGCAACCCTGGTCGTCATAGCTTGCATCGTGGGCACCTCGTGAGGTACCCCGACTTGATCTCTCCGCCTCCTCGTGAGCCAGCCTGATGAGGCTGCGCCTAAGGAAGCTCTGCGTCGTCCGCCCCGCGAGGCTTAGCCCCTCGCGAGGGTCTTGGGTCTTGTGTTGATGAAGATGGGCCATGCTGGGCCCCCTTTAAGCCATGCCGCAGGCCGTAGGCAGGCAAGTCTGGGGACCCCCGTTCCCAGAACGCCGACAGTAGCCCCCGGGCCCAAGGTGCGCACGGACTTGGCCGTGCTAGGAGGCGAAAGGGCAAGGGCGAAGCGCCGCGAGCCCTAACAGCCTGCGGCCTTGGGCGCCGCGTGGCGGTTGATGGGACGTGGGCGTCTCCACTTCCCCACAACGCCTCGGTGATCGCGCGGATTGGACAAGTCCCTACATGCAGATCGTGTCATGATTACCTGTGATCGTGGGAGCCGACGGTTGGCTTTCGCCGGCTATAAGTACGGAACTGCGCGTGCCCTTCTAGTCCATCTCTCCTTGCTTCTCCTTATTCCCGATTCTTGCGTTGTCTTGCTGCGATGCCTCCGATTCGCCGGTTCTCTACGGCGGAGAAGGGAAAGGCCCCTCGAGAGGAACCAGATCCGCTTCCGCCGAAGAAACGGCTCGCCCTTCGCGGTCGGGACGAGGAGGACCGTCAGGTGGTGTCGAGGCCCTGGTGCGAGCGGCCTCCGCCGGGGTTCCCGCTTCCCTTGTACGCCCACGTCGAGGGCCTTGAAGGGGTCGATGCCGATCCCCGCGGTCAGCGCCGTCGTCGGCGCCGACGGGTCACGAAGGTGTGGGTCGTCCCTCCGGGGGTCCACACCGAGGGCTCCTCCCGCGAGCTCGTGCTCCACGCCGCCATGCCCCCTCGATCCTGGATTCGCCTTCCTCCTTTCTTCGCCTCCATCATCCCGCAGGGAAAACTCCTGGAGCTTTGGCTACAGCACGCCGGTTGCAGCACCCCCGCGACCGAGGCAGAGGTCGTGGTCGTTGCCTCGGGCGAGGTCTTCATGACTCGAGGCTGGGGCAAAATCGCCCTGGGTTGCAGGGCCAGGGGCGCCCTCACGATCCACTTGGAGTATGATGGTGCTTCGGTGATGTTCTTCAAGGTCTTCGACGCGAACGGGCGCCGGCTGGAGTGCTGCCCCGGGAGAGGTGGCCAGGACCTCGCCACGGTGAGGGCTAGGCCCGTCGACCGCTCCCTTGGCGGCTCCACAGGCGATGGAGGCACCGGAGGATCCAGCGACTCCAGCGAGATCTTCGCGACTCCGGAGACGAGCGACGACAGCTACGAGCCCACGAGCCGGCGCCGCTCCTGGAGCAGGGCGGGCTCGTCTGGCCGTCGCCGGCTCTGATCTGGATGGGGTTGGCGCCGGTGCTTGACGGCCCACTATTGATGATGGCATCTTTTGCGGGGGCGCGTGTAGTTAGCATCCTTTAGGATCCGTTCCCTGCGAGGAATCAAAATGCGCCCCATGGGGGCTTGTAAGGTGCCCGTGATCCTGCTTGTTAATATATAACCCTTGTCGCAGAATTGTGTGAGTTGTGGATTCCGTCTTAGCTCAGTTTTCCCTTTCGAACCTCGCGAGGGCTTGGTGCTCTGCGTCGACAGGTCCCAGTCGCAAGGCGGCGTCAGCCGTCGCTGGTATGCCAGGTCGCGATGCCGTGGTCAAGGCCAGGAGGTGAGCGACCCGGGGTCCGGTAAGAGTCCCTGAGTCGCGATACTCAGGAGGTCCCCTTTGGCGCGCAAGCAGCCGTCGCTCGGTGAGGAAGGAGAGCAGCGTCGCTAGCACAGAATTGTGTTAGGTGCGTGGGTGGTGCCACGGTAGCCGGTGCTTTAGGGTGCTGACTTATCTCGAGAGTCGGGGATCGTTCCTGGTGTGTCGTCGGGTCCGCGCGTTGGTAGAAGCGGAATCACTTGGCAAGGTCCTCGCGTCCCCCTTTCCCCCTCGTCTTTGCTCCCCTTTCTGCTCTACGTCCTTGGGTCCCGGCCCTTGAGCGAGTCTCAGCCGTCGTTGGTATGCCAGGTCGCGATGCCGTGGTCAAGGCCAGAGGGTGAGGGCTGGAGAGCCAGTAGGAGCCCTGAGTCGCGATGCTCAGGCACCCCCCCTTTAACGTGCAAGCGGTTTGCGCGGACGAGAGTGAAGGAGACGCCGCAAGGGCCTTGCCTGGTGCAGCTCTCTTGGGAGATCCTGTAGACTCATCATAGAAGGAAAAAGGGATTGCCATGACGATTGACAGTCAGCCGTTAGTTGCTTCCAAGGGGAGATGGGGCACTGAAGGCTTGACGAGGTGGCGCCATGCGGGGCTGCCGTGGCCAGAGCTCAGCCATTCAGGTTTGTCGGTGTTGCAGGGACGGACCCATGCGCAAGTGTCGCGCCGCTGTGGGAGTAGTTCCGTCCGTTGGCGTCAGTTGAGCAGGCAACTAGATCAAACACGTTAGCCGCGAAGGAGTGGATTCATTCAAATAGATGCTGGGAAGGTAGACATCGCTGGGTCAGGCCCGAGCGACTTGGGGATGATGCAGCCCGAGGGGCGCCCCCAACAAAGCAAGCTAGTCAATATGAAATAAAAGGGATACATGCCGCAGGGACGGACCCACGCGGCCTGGGAATGATGCAGCCCTCGGAGGGCGCTCCCAGCTGAAAATGAAACTTGAAAGATATCACCTGAAGATGTCGAGGACGAAGGGGTGTTGGTGCAGCAGACTCGATGGGCAACGGAAGCCGATCCTCACGAGCCCCCAGGCCCTGGGGCCTCGGGAGGCTCCAGAGGCACTGGTGGGTCTTCGCGAATCATCTCCATCTCTGCCAAGGCTGCGAAACGCCTGTCTTCTTGAGCCTCCATGATGCCCCTCATGAGGCGCTGGTACATAGCAGCCGCGCTCGGCAAGCCGTAGGGCATGCGAGCGTAGCTGTGGGGCGGACCTCCGCAGCGCCCCACCTGCGAGGGCCAGAGGCGCTCCAGCGAGGCGACTCGGTTGAGCCCTGGTACGTCGATGCAGACGCGCAGCCCACCATCCTCGCCTGGATGGGGAGCCACAGCCGGTAGACGGCGGCAGCCTCTCATGACTCTTGATTCTTGTAGTTCTTGAACGGCCTTGTTGACGAACTCCTGCTGGTCTGACCTTCCTTGCCTTGCTCCTTCTTGAGGGAAACGTGCATCGAAACACGCCTCCACGTGGTGCCCAAGCGCCTCCCTCGTGACCTTAGCCAGGTCGGTGGCCCTCCAGGGGAGAGCCCCCGAGCCCTGCCTGAGGAGGGCGCCGGGCGTGCTTTCCTATGCGATGGAAGGAGGTTCCCCTTGGGCAGACGCGGGCCCTGAGGGGCCTGCCTCCTGAGGGGCTGGTCCAGACGATGTCTTCTTCTTCTTGGGGGTGGTCTCGGGAAGCCTCCTGCTTCCGTGATCCGGGTCTTCCAGTGACGCGGCCTGAAAGGCTCTCTCCAGGGAACACACCGCATCCTTTTCTTCACAGGGCACAATGATGACTCCGCCACTTCCTGGCATCTTGAGGACGTTGTAGACATGGTGAGTTACGGCCATGAACTTGGCCAGCGTTGGGTACTCGAGGATGGTGTTGTACGGCAGGCGGATGTGGGCGACGTCGAAGTCGATGAGCTCGATGCGGTAGTTGTTGCGTGCCCCGAAGGTGACAGGGAGGCGGACCTGCCCAATCGGGACTGTGGAACCGTCGGTGACTCCGGAGAAAGGCTTGGTTGGCTGAAGCTGGTCATAGGGCACTTGGAGATTGTTGAATGTTTCCACGGACAGGACGTTGAGCCCTGCCCCGCCGTCGATGAGGGTCCTGCTGACCAGTACGTTGCTGATGACTAGGGAGCAAAGCATCGGGAGGAGTCCGGCTGTGGCCGCACACTTGAGTTGATCTGCTGAGCTGAACGTGATGGCGCATGCCGACCACCTGAGAGGGCGTGTTGCTTCGAGCTTGGGGAGGACTGCATTCACCTCGCGGGCAAACTGCTTGAAGATGCGTTGGGAGGCAGGGGCTTGAGCTTCGCCTAGGATGCAGGCAATCGCGCGTGGCTCCTGGAAGCCCCGAGCCCCCTCGTCTTGATGGCGGTCCTCGTTCCTCCTTGGCTGCGGTGGCAGTGGAGGGAGGCATGTGTTGCCTTGTGGGCGGTCCTCACGAGGCTGGTCCCTCCAGTCCTCCTCACGAGGCATGTCTCACCAGCGGTCCTCGCGAGGTTGATCGCGCCATCCTTGGCGCGGGCCGCGGTCTTCCCAGCGTCCTGCGTTTCTTCCCCCTCCTCGGCCGTAGCCCCGGTCAGCACGGTCGGGACGACGGCCGATCCTTCCTTCTCGCACGGTGCGGAGTTCTTGGCATTCGTTGGTGTTATGGGTGTGGAGGTCGTGGTACACGCAGTACCGGCTGCCCCTGGAGGATTCGGGCAGATCTTTGCCCCGCTTGGTGTCTGGTTCTACCGTGAGCACGGCAGCCCCCTTGCGCTTCACGTCCTTGGCCTTGGGCTTCTTCTCTTCTGGGTCTGCGGCAGGAAGCTCGAGGAGGGAGAGACGTCCTTCCTCAGCCCTGGCGCACTTGGTCGCCAAGTTGAACAGCTCCAGGGAGGTGCACAGGTCTTCATGCATCGCCACCTCCTCCTTCATCTTGACGTCGTGCACTCCATCGAAGAAGGCTAAGATGATGGACTCCTCGGACACCTTGGGTATCTTGAGGCGCGCACTGTTGAAGCGCTGAATGTACTTTTGCAGGGTCTCTCCGGGTTGTTGCTTGATGCGGTGCATGTCGCTCACGGCGGGCGGCCGGTCGCGAGTACCTTGGAAGTTGGCGATGAAGCGGGTGCGCATCTGGTCCCAGGAAGAGATCGTGCCTAGAGCCAGATTCAGGAGCCTGGTGCGAGCTCCTTCCTTCAGTGCCATGGGGAACCAGTTCGCCATGACCTTCTCGTCCCCGCTGGCAACTTCGATGCCCAGCTCATAGAGCTGGAGGAACTCTGCAGGGTCGGTCGTGCCGTCGTAGCGGGGAGGCAGGTCGGGCTTGAACTTGTCGGGCCATGCGACGCTACGCAGCTCGGTGGTGTAGGCACGGCAGCCTGCGGTGGCCACGGGGGGCCTTGGCTGGTGGAGATCTTGGTCTTGCAGGTCCCCATGTGTTGCAGCTAGGAGCAGCGCGGGGTCTTGACGCGCGGGAGCAGGAGCAGGGTCGCGACGTGCCGGAGCAGGGAGTGCCCGGGCAGCTTCTTGCGGGCGAGGGACTTCTTGGCAACTCTGCTCTTGTCGCGCCGGCGCCTGATGGAGCGGGTTCCGGCCAGGGGCCGCGCGCCTTGGAGCCATGGCGTCTTCTTGAAGAGGAGGCGGCCGGTACGCCCCCGGAGCTTCGTTGCCCACGCGGGGCGGGGTGCGGCACAGCGGAACGGACGGCGCGGGAGAGCCCCTGAGGCGCGGACGAGCTCGGCGACACGGTCGAGCCACTCTTCGTAGACGTCGTCGACGGGACGGTAGCGCAGGAGCTCGTTTGCCGCAATGAGCGCAGCCCGGGCTTCCAAGGGTGCACGGAGCGCGCGGGACGAAGAACCAGCTGGTGTGAGCGATGGAGTGGCGGTGCGGCCGTCTTGCCGCACGGACGGATGCTGAGACGACGCTTGTTGCTCGTTCCCCACCGGGCCGGTGGCGGCGTTGATGGCGGGCGACGGGGAACGACGAGGACGCCTGCCGACGGGAGCCGTCTGGGCGACGCGGGAAGCGATGGCGGCCCGGCGCTCGGCGCGGGCCCGACGAGCGTCGGACATGGACGCGACGGTCGGAGGAGAGCGGAGCGGCGGAAGACAAATTCCGGCGCACCCCTACCTGTCGCGCCAAATGTTGGATTTCGGGTTCCGGTAGACCCTTGAGGTTCGAACTCTGGGGTGCGCGCGGAGATTACGCCCTCTACCTCTCCGTCTCGCAAAGATCTAAACTACTGAAAGAACAGCACAAGAGACACAGGGTTTATACTAGTTCGGGCCACCATTGTGGTGTAATACCCTACTCTTGTTTGTGGTGTGGTGGATTGCCTCTTGGGCTGATGATGATGAACAATACAAGGAGGAACAGCCTCGCGAGGGTCTACTCCTGGCTGGGACGATGAACTGCTAGGAGGAGTTCAGCCGCCCTTCTCTCTCTCTCTTACTGATTCCTTGCTTGCCCAGGTTCTGGATTGCACGGTAGCTCTGTCCTTCCTCCTCTCTCTCTTGGGGGTGGCTAGTCCTATTTATAGGCAAAGGCCCTGGGCCTCTTCCCAAATATTGAGCGGGAAGGGCGCCAACAATTGGCCATTTTGAAGGGGAACATCTGGTACACTTATCCTGACTAAAGTTGGTCCTCACCTGCTAAAGGTTCTGTGGTGACGCCGTCCTGGGCTCCACGATGACCTCCTCCCCACCGTTGGACTGGTCTTGGTCTCGTTGCACCGAAATGGATGCCTTTGCTTGATCCTCTCGCCTGCGCTTGCCCCCTTTGCACCAAAGAGGAAAGGGGACACCGCGCAGGCTGGCGCCCGCCTGGCACCCCTGGTCGTCATGGCTTGCGTCATGGGCACCTTGTGAGGTACCCCGCCTTGATCTCTCCGCCTCCTCGTGAGCTAGCCTGATGAGGCTGCGCCTGAGGAAGCTCCGCGTCGTCCGCCCGGCGAGGCTTAGCCCCTCACGAGGGTCTTGGGTCTTGTGTTGATGAAGATGGGCCGTGCTGGGCCCCCTTTAAGCCACATCGCAGGCCGCAGGCAGGCAAGTCTGGGGACCGCCGTTCCCAGAACACCGACAATCATGTCATGCTTAGTGATACCTCTGTTTGCTATGTATTTACTGTTTCTTCCCCCACTTCTCTCCGGTAGACCCCGAGGCCAATGATGCCCCAGTGATCGACTACGTCGCCGACGACCCCTCCTTGCCAGTGCAACCAGGCAAGCCCCCACTTTGATCATCCCGATATCGCCCATTCAATTCTCTCATGCTTGCATTAGATTTTGCTACTGTTATTGGTTGCTCCTATTCTGATGCATAGCCTGCTTTTATATCTACTGTTGTACCTTACCTGCTTATCCTAAACTGCTTAGTATTGGTTGGTTAGTGATCCATCGGTGACCCCCACCTTGTCCCTGTTGCCCCTGCTTCATCATCGAAGACCCGATCAACGAGATCGAAGACCAGGCCCCGACACCGCACATCACTTTCCCCTTAGTTGCTCGACACTACTGGGTTGCTATCGAGTACCGAGGGTGATGTGACACCCTCAATTCAATCGTACACTAATCATACACGCAAATGTGTACGATCAAGCTCAAGGACTCACGGGAAGATATCACAACACAACTCTAGACACAAATTAAAACAATACAAGCTTTATATTACAAGCCAGGGGCCTCGAGGGCTCGAATACATAAGCTCAAGTAAACAAGAGTCAGCGGAAGCAACAATATCTGAGTACAGACATGAGTTAGACAAGTTTGCCTTAAGAAGGCTAGCACAAAAGCATCTACGATCGAAAAGGCAAGGCCTCCTGCATGGGAGCCTCCAAACTACTCCTGGTCGTCGGCGGTCTTCACGTAGTAGTAGGCATCGACGGTGGCATCTGGCTCCTGGGCTCTGAGATCTGGTTGCATCAACTAGAAAGAAGAAGAAAGGGGGAAAAGGGGAAGCAAAGCAACCGTGAGTACTCAACCAAAGTACTCGCAAGCAAGGATCTACACTACAAATGCATCATTATCAAAGGAAGGCTGTATATGTGGACTGGGCTGCAGAAATGCCAGAATAGAGGGAAAGCCTAGTCCTATCGAAGACTAGCATCTTCTGGAAACCACCATCTTGCAGCAACAGGAGGGAGTAGAGTAGCATAAGTAAAGTAGTAGTAGAATTATCATCCTCGGCCAGAGATCCTTTCTCGACACCCTGCGAGAAAGCAATCCCAGAGCCATACTATCCAGTTATCATCACAATCCAATTATCATCACCATCCAGTTCTAGTTGTATCGATCGGGATACAACTCCAAGTGTCCGTTACCGTAGGACAGGCTATCGATATATGTTTTCTTCCCAGCAGGGGTGCACCAACTTACCCACCACGCTCGATTAACTCCGGCCGGACACACTTTCCTGGGTCATGCCCGGCCTCGGCCAAACAATAAGCCGCAACCTGACCTAGGCTTAATAGAGAGGCCAGCACGCCGGACTAAACCTATGCCCCCAAGGGTCATGGGCCATCTCCCCGGGAACTCCTGCACGTTGCGTGGGCGGCCAATGAGCAGACCTAGCTACCTCCTTCAACAAGGCAGGCGCTTACGCAGTCCAACCCGGCGCGCGCCGCTCAATCGCTGACGTCTATTAAGCTTCGGCTGATGTATACGACGCAGAACACCCATACTATGCCCACGTGATGGTTAGTGCTATCAGGCCAGAGGCCCCTTGGATCAAATATCCAAATCGTAGTGGATTAGGAATGCGCGGTAACAAGCAGAGACTCACGAAAGAGGTGACCCCGTTGCCCCGTCTCGAGGACTTGCGGCAAGGGCTAGGAATGCCCGGCCACGCCTCGTAATTATCTGGCGGGCACCTTCCAGGTCCGCCCGACTCCACATCACTCGCAATTAAGCTCGCGCGGGTACCCCTCAGGTTCGACCCGTATTTCCAAGTAACAGTGGTAAAGTACAAGTATCCGTGTGTCCAAACATAAAGGGGAAAACCCGAGGAATCACCCCCGATGAATTCCACTAGATGTAATCATCAAGGTGAACGTAAGAGGAATCACCCCCGAGGTTCACACTTGAGGGGTTGCACAACAGAGTCATATCGAAAGTGGTTAAGGAGGAAATCACCCTCGATGACCACGACCGAATGACTACTCTACAGGGTTAACATTAGAAGTGCTGAAGAGGTTCACCCTCGGTACTCGATAGCAACCCAGTAGTGTCAAACAACTAAGGAGAAGTGATATGCGGTGTCCGGGCCTGGTCTTCGATCACGTAGATCGAGTCGTTGATGATGAAGCAGGGGCAACAAGGACAAGTGGGGGTCACTGATGGATCACTAACCAACCTATGCTAAGCAGTTTAGGATAAGCAGGTAAGGTACAACAGCAGATACAAAAGCAGGCTATGCATCAGAATAGGAGCAATCAATAACAGTAGCAAAATCTAATGCAAGCATGAGAGAATGGAATGGGCGATATCGGGATGATCAAAGGGGGGGCTTGCCTGGTTGCTCTGGCAAGGAGGGTTCGTCCGACGTAGTCGATCATAGGGGCATCAGCATCGCCACGGGGTCTACGGAAGAGAAGAGGGGGGAGAAACAGTAAATACAAAGAAAATAAGATACATGACAAGCAATAAGCAACGCCAAGGGTGTTCTAACGCAGTACTACGCGATACCGGCGAAGGGGGAAAACATCCGAGAAGGCTTTCCCGAAGTTAGGTATTTCCGGACAGATGAAACAGAGAGGGAAAGCTGCATGTTCGCTATGCTAGGGATGTGTGGCGGACGAACGGACCACATATTCGGAAACGTTAGATTTTTCTGAGCAACTTTCATGTAGAAAACTTTTTCATCTGACTTACGGTTTATTTTATATTAATTTTTGAAGTCTTAAAATATTTTAGGAAAATACTATTAATTCGAATTAAATAGGAAAAAGCTATGTGTACCCACTGTGTACACAGCCGGAGAGGCTGACAGTGGGCCAGCAGGGTCCAGTCAGCAGGGGGTTGAACCAGTCCACTTTTGACCAGTCAACAGACGAATAGTACAAGTGGGTCCTGCATGTCATTGTCTCTGGTAATTCTAACATTGATTTAGTATTGAACTTAGCAGTGGGCCCCATCTGTCATTGATACAATAGGGTAATTAACATTAAACTAATCTCTAACTAACTAATATGTTGACTAATTAGTAGGGCCGGCCCCTCTGGCCAGTGACCCAAACCGAACACACAGACATGCCTGCAGAGGTGGACACTCGGCCATGGCCATGGCCACAGCCGAGGTGAGCGCAGCAGCGGCGAGCGCCGGCACGCTCGGGCGGCAGGGCGAGTAGCGGGCACTAGGGGCCGGCGGGCGCGGGCGGTTGCAGCGGCGATAGGAGAAAGCGGCAGCAACAGCGAACAGGGCGGCCGACGAGGCGCGATAGGTGCGGATAGGGAGCGCAAAGGAAGGAGGCAGCGGCAGCGTCAAACGGCGGCAGCAACAAGCGAACCACGAGGACGGCCGCGTGCGGCGAGGCACGCGCGCGGGGCGTGAGCAGGCGCGCTGCGAGCACGGGGAACGTCCGGGTACATCGCAGCGAAAGACATCTACGACGGGGGGGTCAGAAGGCGAATCGAGGGTTGCTCACCCCCGTTGCAGGGGATCGGAGGCCGGCGAGCCTCGACGACGACCGTCGAGGGAGAGGTGGGGCGGGATGGTCCGACGAGGGCAGCTCCGCGCGGGGGCGATCTTGTGATGGGGTCCGGCGCGACGAGGCGGTGGGCCGCGGCGGCGGCGGGACGGAGCAAGCGACGAGGCAGCGCCAGGTACGGGCACCTGCGTCGAGGGCGCGGGGTATGGCTCCTCTTCCCCGAACCAGATGGGGGAAGGGGAGAGAGGCGTGGGACAGGTCGAGGGGAGTGGTGATCGTGCGGGGGGTGGGAATCGGGCCTAGGGTTCGGTGGAGTGCGGGGGTTAGATATAGGAGGGATGGGCCGGCCTGGCTGGGATGGCCAGCTGGGCCTGCCAAGGCCCAGTTGGGCCAGGGGGGCTTTCCTTTTTCTTTTACTTTTGCTCTTTTCTTTTTACAGAAAAAGCATGGTAATAATTGGGGTGCCAAAAGGATTTTGTAAAATGTGGGACTTGGCCACATAATTATATTGCAATAGTTAGCACTGCCACAACAAGGTTGTGAGGATTTTGAAATAGTTTGAAATTTTTATAACGTAAAAAGCCATTTAAACTATTGTTTTAGCCGCTACTTTAATTGCTTTAGGCCATTTAAACACCTTACAAAAATGTTGGTTCACCACCAATATTAACAAATGACTATTTGCCACAAGTTGAACATTTTAGATCTCCTGTCTGACAAATAAGAGTTTTTTACCTTAGATTGGATTTGAATTTGAATCGATGATTTGGATCAAGTGAAGATTAGCAACAGTACAATGATGACAAGGCATTATTAGAAGGGGATTACTGTAGCATGATTCCCGGGGTGTTATAGGTGAGACCTCTTCAGCACTTCTGATGTTACCCCTGTAGCGTAGCCATTCGGTCGTGGTCATCGAGGGTGATTTCCTCCTTAACCACTTCCGCTACGACTCTGTCGTGCAACCCCTCAAGTGTGAACCTCAAGGGTGATTCCTCTTACGTTCTCCTTATTGATTACATCTAGTGGAATTCATCAGGGGTGATTCCTCGGGTTTTCCCCTTGATGTTTGGACACACGGATACTTGGACTTTACGTACCACTGTTACTTGGAAAGACGGGTCGACCCTGAGGGGTACCCGCGCGAGCTTAATTGCGAGTGATGTGGAGACGGGTTGACCTGGAGGGTGCCCGCGAGATAATTACGAGGCGTGGCCGGGCATTCCTAGCCCTTGCCACAAGTCCTCGAGACGGGGCAACGGGGTCACATCTTTCACGAGTCTCTGCTTGTTACCGCGCGTTCCTAATCCACTATGATTTGGATATTTGATCCGAGGGGCCTCTGGCCTGATAGCACTAACCATCACGTGGGCATAGTATGGGCGTTCTGCGTCGTATGCATCAGCCGAAGCTTAATAGACGTCAACGACTGAGCGGCGCGCGTCGGGTTGGACTGCGTAAGCGCCTGCCGTGTTGAAGGAGGTAGCTAGGTCTGCTCACCGGCCGCGTTCGCAACATGCAGGAGTTCCCGGCGAGATGGCCCATGACCCCTGGGGGCATAGGTTTAGTCCGGCGTGTTGGACTCTCTATTAAGCCTAAGTCGGGTTGCGGTGTATTGTTTGCCCGAGGCCAGGCATGACCCAGGAAAGTGTGTCCGGCCGGAGTTAATCGAGCGTGGTGGGTAAGTTGGTGCACCCCTACAGGGAAGAAAACATCTATCGATAGCCTTTCCTACGGTAACGGACACTCGGAGTTGTATCCCGATCGATACAACTAGAACTGGATACTTGTGATGACAACTGGATGGTGATGAGAATTGGATTGTGATGACAACTGGATAGTATGGCTCTGGGATTGCTTTCTCGTAGGGAGTCGAGAAAGGATCTCTGGCCGAGGTTGATAACATTACTACTACTTCACTTTTTGCTACCCTACTCCCTCCTGTTGCTGCAAGATGGTGGTTTCCAGAAGATGCTAGTCTTCGATAGGACTAGGCATTCTCTCTATTCTGGCATTTCTGCAGCCCAGTCCACATATACAGCCTTCCTTTGATAATGTTGCATATGTAGTGTAGATCCTTGCTTGCGAGTACTTTGGATGAGTATTCATGGTTTCTTTGCTCCCCCTTTTCCCCCTTTCTTCTTCTTTCCGGTTGATGCAACCAGATGTCGGAGCCCAAGATCCAGATGCCACCGCCGATGCCTACTACTACGTGGAGACCGATGATGACCAGGAGTACTTAGGAGGCTCCCAGGCAGGAGGCCTTGCCTTTTCGATCGTAGATGCTTTTGTGCTAGCCTTCTTAAGGCAAACTTGTCTAACTTATGTCTGTACTCAGATATTGTTGCTTCCGCCGACTCTTGTGTTTTCGAGCTTATGTATTCGAGCCCTCGAGGCCCCTGGCTTGTAATATAAAGCTTGTATTATTTTAATTTGTGTCTACAGTTGTGTTGTGATATCTTCCCGTGAGTCCTTGATCTTGATCGTACACATTTGCGTGTATGATTAGTGTATGATTGAATCGAGGGCGTCACAAACTTCAACCAACAATGCATGATAGTGAAGGACATCTTATCCAACTTCTTGTACACCACACAAGCATGGGTAGGCTACAAAGTGAAACAATGCATATCTGATATGTCTCCAACAGGGGCAGCAAGATTACTAGATTGATCTAGTAGATTGATCTTTCTTGCAATGGGAGAAGTGCTTAGCTTTGGGTTCAATCTTGCGGTGTCCTTTCCCAGTGACAGCAAGGGCAGCAAGGCATGTATTGTATTGTTGCCATGGAGGATTAAAAGATGGGTCTTATATCATATTGCATGAGTTTATCCCTCTACATCATGTCATCTTGCTTAAAGTGTTACTCTGTTCTTATGAACTTAATACTCTAGATGCATGCTGGATAGCGGTCAATGTGTGGAGTAATAGTAGTAGATGCAGAATCGTTTCGGTCTACTTGTCACGGACGTGATGCCTATATACATGACCATACCTAGATATTCTCATAACTATGCTCAATTCTAGCAATTGCTCGACAGTAATTCGTTTACCCACCGTAATACTTATGCTCTTGAGAGAAGCCACTAGTGAAACCTATGGCCTCCGAGTATATTTGCCATCATATTAATCTTCCTTCAACAAGCTATTTATATCTTTATTTACCTTGCAATCTTTACTTTTACTGTTTATCATAAAAATACCAAAAATATTATCTTATCATCTCTATCAGATATCACTCTCGTAAGTGACCGTGAAGGGATTAACAACCCCTTTATCGCGTTGGTTGGGAGGTTCTTATTTGTTTGTGTAGGTGTGCGGGACTTGAGTGTGGAATCCTACTGGATTGATACCTTGGTTCTCAAAAACTGAGGGAAATACTTACGCTACTTTACTGCATCGCCCTTTCCTCTTCAAGGGAAAACCAACGCAGTGCTCAAGAGGTAGCAAGAAGGATTTCTGGCGCCATTGTCGGGGACTCTACGCACAAGTCAAGACATACCAAGTATCCATCACAAACTCTTATCCCTCGCATTACATTATTTGCCATTTGCCCCTAGTTTTCCTCTCCCCCACTTCACCCTTGCCGTTTTATTCGCCCTCTCTTTCCGTTCGCCTCTTTTTCGCTTGCTTCTTGTTTGCTCGTGTGTTGAATTGCTTGTTTGTCATGATGGCTCAAGATAGCACTAAATTGTGTGACTTTACCAATACCAACAACAATGATTTTCTTAGCACTCCGATTGCTCCTCTTACCGATGCTGAATCTTGTGAAATTAATGCTGCTTTGCTGAATCTTGTCATGAAAGATCAATTCACCAGCCTTCCTAGTGAAGATTCTGCTACCCATCTAAATAGCTTTGTTGATTTGTGCGACATGCAAAAGAAGAAAGATGTGGACAATGATATTGTTAAATTGAAGCTATTTCTGTTTTCCCTTAGAGATCATGCTAAAACTTGGTTTTCGTCTTTGCCTAAAAATAGTATTGATTCTTGGAATAAGTGCAAGGATGCTTCTATCTCTAAGTATTTTCCTCCCGCTAAAATCATCTCCCTTAGAAACGATATTATGAATTTTAAGAAACTTGATCATGAACATGTTGCACAAACGTGGGAGAGGATGAAATTAATGATACGTAATTGCCCTACTCATGGTTTTAATTTGTGGATGATTATACAAATTTTTTATGCCGGATTGAATTTTGCTTCTAGAAATCTTTTAGATTCGGCCGTGGGGGGCACTTTTATGGAAATCACCTTAGGAGAAGCTACTAAACTCCTAGATAATATTATGGTTAATTGTTCTCAATGGCACACCGAAAGATCTACTAGTAAAAAGGTGCATGCGATAGAAGAAATTAATGTTTTGAGTGGGAAGATGGATGAACTTATGAAATTGTTTGCTAATAACAGTGTCTCTTCTGATCCTAATGATATGCCTTTGTCTAGTTTGATTGAGAATAATAATGAATCTATGGATGTTAATTTTGTTGGTAGGAATAATTTTGGTAACAACGCGTATAGAAGAAACTTTAATCCTAGGCCGTTTCCTAGTAATTCCTCTAATAATTATGGTAATTCCTACAACAATTCTTATGGAAATTTTAATAAGATACCCTCTTATTTTGAGACTAGTGTTAAAGAGTTTATGAATTCGCAAAAGAATTTCAATACTTTGCTTGAAGAGAAATTGCTTAAAGTTGATGAGTTGGCTAGGAACGTTGATAGAATTTCTTTTGATGTTGATTCTTTAAAGCTTAGATCAATTCCACCTAAGCATGATATCAATGAGTCTCTCAAAGCCATGAGAATTTCCATTGATGAGTGCAAAGAAAGAACCGCTAGGATGCGTGCTAAGAAAGATTGCTTTGTGAAAGCGTGTTCTTCTAATTTTTAAGAGAATAAAGATGAAGATCTAAAAGTTATTGATGTGTCACCTATTAAATCTTTGTTTTGCAATATGAATCTTGATAATGATGGGACTGGAGATGAATCAACTTTAGTTAAAAGGCGTCCCAAAAATTCGGAGTTTTTAGATCTTGATGCAAAATTTGGTAAAAGTGGGATTGAAGAGGTCAAAACTTGAGATATCAATGAACCCACTATCTTGGATTTCAAGGAATTTAATTATGATAATTGCTCTTTGATAGATTGTATTTCCTTGTTGCAATCCGTGTTGAATTCTCCTCATGCTTATAGTCAAAATAAAGCTTTTACTAAACATATCTTTGATGCTTTGATGCAATCTTATGAAGAAAAACTTGAGTTGGAAGTTTCCATCCCTAGAAAACTTTATGATTAATGGGAACCTACAATTAAAATTAAAATTAAAGATCATGAATGCTATGCTTTGTGTGATTTGGGTGCTAGTGTTTCCACGATCCCAAAAACTTTGTGTGATTTGCTAGGTTTCCGTGAAGTTGATGATTGTTCTCTAAATTTGCATCTTGCGGATTCCACCATTAATAAACCTATGGGAAGAATTAATGATGTTCTTATTTTTTCAAATAGGAACTATGTGTCCATAGATTTTATTGTTCTTCATATAGATTGCAATCCTTCATGTCCTATTATTCTTGGTAGACCTTTCCTTAGAACGATTGGTGCAATTATTGATATGAAGGAAGGGAATATTAGTTTCCAATTTCCGTTAAGGAAAGGCATGGAACACTTCCCTAGAAAGAAAGTTAAATTACCATATGAATCTATTATGAGAGCCACTTATGGATTCCTACCAAAGATGGCAATACCTAGATCTATCCTCGCTTTTATGCCTAGCTAGGGGCGTTAAACGATAGCACTTGTTAGGAGGCATCCCAATTTTATTTTTAGTTTTTTGCTTTTTGCTTCTGTTTAGGAATAAATCTTTGATCTAGCCTCTGGTTATATTTGTTTTTATGTTTTAATTAGTGTTTGTGCCAAGTTAAACCTATAGGATCTTATTGGATGATAGTTATTTGATCTTGCTAAAAATTCCAGAAACTTTCTGTTCACGAAAACAATTGTTAAAAATCACCAGAACGTGATAAAATATTGATTCCAACTGCAGTAGATCAATAAATAAATTATATAGGTCTTCCTATTTTGGTAGATTTTTCTGAGTTCCATAAGTTTTCTTTAGTTACAGATTACTTCAGACTGTTCTGTTTTTGACAGATTCTGTTTTTGGTGTGTTGTTTGCTTATTTTGATGAATCTATGGCTAGTAAAATAGTTTATAAACCATATAGAAGTTGGAATACAGTAGGTTTAACACCAATATAAATAAAGAATGAGTTCAATACAGTACCTTGAAGTGGTGTTTTGTTTTCTTTCACTAACGGAGCTCACGAGATTTTCTGTTAAGTTTTGTGTTGTGAAGTTTTAAGGTTTTGGGTAAAGATTTGATGGATTATGGAACAAGGAGTGGAAAGAGCCTAAGCTTGGGGATTCCCAATGCACCCCAAGGTAAATCTAAGGACACCAAAAATCCAAAGCTTGGGGATGCCCTGGAAGGCATCCGCTCTTTCGTCTTCGTCCATCGGTAACTTTACTTGGAGCTATATTTTTATTCACCACATGATAAGTGTTTTGCTTGGAGCGTCTTGTATGATTTGAGTCTTTGATTTTTAGTTTACCACAATCATCCTTGCTGTACACACCTATTGAGAGAGACACACATGATTCGGAATTTATTAGAATACTCGATGTGCTTCACTTATATCTTTTAGAGCACGGTGGTGGTTTTGTTTTATAGAAACTATTGTTCTCTCATGATTCACTTATATCATTTTGAGAGTCCTACAAAACAGCATGGTAATTTGCTTAAATTAAGAAATTAGTCCTAATATGATAGGCATCCAAGATTAGTAAAAACTTCCTTATAAGTGCGTTGAATACTAAGAAAAGTTTGATGCTTGATGATTGTTTTGACATATGGAGGTAGTGATATTAAAGTTGTGCTAGTTGAGTACTTATGAATTTGAGAAATACTTGCGTTGAAGTTTGCAAGTCCTGTAGCATGCACATATGGTAAATGTTGTGTAACAAATTTGAAACATGAGGTGTTCTTTGATTGTCCTCCTTATGAGTGGTGGTCGGGGACGAGCGATGGTCTTTTCCTACCAATCTATCCCCCTAGGAGCATGCGCGTAGTGCTTGGTTTTTGATGACCTGTAGATTTTTGTAATAAGTATGTTAGTTATTTATGACTAATGTTGAGTCCATGGATTATACGCACTCTCACCCTTCCATCATTGCTAGCCTCTTCGGTACCGTGCATTGCCCTTTCTCACCTTGAGATTTGGTGCAAGCTTCGCCGGTGCATCCAAACCCCGTGATACGATACGCTCTATCACACATAAACCTCCTTATATATTCCTCAAAACAGCCACCATACCTACCTATTATGGCATTTCCATAGCTTATATCTTCCTCAAAACAGCCACCATACCTACCTATTATGGCATTTCCATAGCCATTCCGAGATATATTGCCATGCAACTTTCCACCGTTCCGTTTATCATGACACGTTTCATCATTGTCATATTGCCTTGCATGATCATGTAGTTGACATCGTATTTTTGGAAAGCCACCGTTCATAATTTTTCATACATGTCACTCTTGATTCATTGCCCATCCCGGTACACCGCCGGAGGCATTCATACAGAGTCATACTTTGTTCTAGTATCGAGTTTTAATCATTGAGTTGTAAATAAATAGAAGTGTGATGATCATCATTCATAGAGCATTGTCCCCCAAAAAAGGAGAAAGGCCAAAAAAATAAAGACCCAAAAAAAGAGAAGAATAAAAAGGGGCAATGTTACTATCCTTTTTCCATACTTGTGCTTCAAAGTAGCACCATGGTCTTTATGATAGAGAGTCTCTTGTTTTGTCACTTTCATATACTAGTTTTCATTATAGAACTTGGCTTGTATATTCCAACAATGGGCTTCCTCAAATGCCCTAGGTCTTCGTGAGCAAGCAAGTTGGATGCACACCCACTTAGTTTCTTTTGTTGAGCTTTCATGCATTTATAGCTCTATTGCATCCGTTGCATGGCAATCCCTACTCCTTGCATTGACATCAATCGACGGGCATCTCTCTAGCTCGTTGATTAGCCGCGTCAATGTGAGACTTTCTTTTCTTTTGGTCTTCTCCACATAACCCCCATCATCATATTCTATTCCACCCATAGTGCTATATCCATGGATCATGCTCATATATTGCATGAAAGTTGAAAAAAGTTTGAGATTACTAAAGTATGAAACAATTGCTTGGCTTGTCATCGGGGTTGTGCATGATGAGAAAATTCTTGTGTAACAAAAATGGAGCATGACCAAACTATATCATTTTGTAGGGATGAACTTTCTTTGGCCATGTTATTTTGAGAAGACATAATTGCTTAGTTAGTATGTGATAACCCACAAGTATAGGGGGTCGCAACAGTTTTTGATAAGTAAGAGTGTCGAACACAACGAGGAGCTAAAGGTAGAAAAAATATTCCCTCAAGTTCTATCGACCACCGATACAACTCTACGCACGCTTGACGTTCGCTTTACCTAGAACAAGTATGAAACTAGAAGTACTGTGTAGGTGTTTTGGGGTAAGCTTGCAAGAAAGTAAAGAGCGAGTAAATAAAAGCTAGGGGTTGTTTAGATGAAGACACAACTAAATTAGTTTTAGTAGAGAGCTTTTATCAACAAGAAGGTTATTTGTCCCTAGGCAATCGATAACTAGACCGGTAATCATTATTGCAATTTTATTTGAGGAAGAGGCATAAGCTAACATACTTTCTCTACTTGGATCATATGCACTTATGATTGGAACTCTAGCAAGCTTCCGCAACTACTAAAGATTCATTAAGGTAAAACCCAACCATAGCATTAAAGTATCAAGTCCCCTTTATCCCGTACGCAAACAACCTACTTACTCGGGTCTGTGCTTCTGTCACTCACGCCACCCACCATAAGCAAATCATAAGCATATTGCAAACCCTTCAGCGGCAATCCCTCACGCTTGCGCAACACGGAGAGCACCATAGGACAAAACCAATAACAAAACATACAACTCAAACCAATCACGATCATCAAATAGCCATTAGGACAAAACAGATCTACTCAAACATCATAGGATAGCCATACATCATTGGGAAATAATATATAGCGCTGAGCACCATGTCGAGGTAGAGATTACAGCGGGTAAGAGAGAGGTTACACCGCTGCATAGAGGGGGGAAAAGTTGGTGATGATGGCGGTGAAGTTGTTGGTGAAGATGACGGTGATGATGATGGCCCCCGGTGGCACTCCGGCGCCACCGGAAGCAAGGGGGAGAGGGCCCCCCTTCTTCTTCTTCTTCCTTGACCTCCTCCCTAGATGGTAGAAGGGTTTCCCCTCTGGTCCTTGGCTCCCATGGCGTGGGAGGGGCGAGAGCCCCTCCGAGATTCGATGTCTCTCTGTCTCTCTCTATTTCTGCGTTCTGTTCTGGCTCTGTTTCACCGTTTCGTGTATATATGGAGATCCGTAACTCCGATTGGCCTGAAACCTGCGCCGTGATTTTTTTCCAAATATTAGCTTTCTTGCTGCAAAAGAAGAGCATCAACCACCTTACGGGTGGCTCACGAGGGTAGGGGGCGCGCCTGACATCCTGGGGCGCGCCCCCCTACCTCGTGCCCCCCTCGGACACCGTCTCACGTTGATTTTACTTCCCAAAAATCATAAATATTCCAAAATAATTCTCCGTCCGTTTTTATCCCTTTTGGACTCCGTTTGATATTGGGTTTCTGCGAAACAAAAAACATGCAACAAACAGGAACTGGCACTGGGCACTGGATCAATATGTTAGTCCCAAAAATAGTATAAAAAGTTGCAAAAAAGTATATGAAAGTTGAATAATATTGGCATGGAACAATAAAAAATTATAGATACGACGGAGACGTATCAGCATCCCCAAGCTTAATTCCTGCTCGTCCTCGAGTAGGTAAATGATAAAAAAAATTGATGTGGAATGCTACCTAGCATAATCTTGATCATATGTCTATTCATGGCATGAATATTAAGACACGAGTGATTCAAAGCAATAGTCTATCATTTGACATTTAAGACAATAATACTTCAAGCATACCAACCAAGCAATTATGTCTTATTGAAATAACATAGCCAAAGAAAGCTCATCCCTACAAAATCATATAGTCTGCTATGCTCCATCTTCACCACACAAAGCATTCACATCATGCACAACCCCGATGACAAGCCAATCAATTGTTTCATATTTTTGACGTTCTCAAACCTTTTCAACTTTCACGCAATACATGAGCGTGAGCCATGGACATAGCACTATAGGTGGAATAGAATATGATGATGGGGGTTATGTGGAGAAGACAAAAAAGGAGAAAGTCTCACATCAACTAGGCGTATCAACGGGCTATGAAGATGCCCATCAATAGATATCAATGTGAGGAGTAGGGATTGCCATGCAACGGATGCACTAGAGCTATAAGTATATGAAAGCTCAACTGAAACTAAGTGGGTGTGCATCCAACTTGCTTGCTGTAACACCCCGATAATTAAGCTACAGTAACCTGACCCTAATGTGCCATGTTGTCACAATTAATTTCCTAAAACTTCACTTTGATCCAAACCTAATTCAAATTCAAATTTAAAATAAAGTCAAATTCTTATTTCTTTCAATTGTCAAATAAAAATGTTCGATGGTTTGCAAATATTCACTAACCAATTTTCATGTGAGAATCAAGATTTTTCAAAAACTTAAGATGCCCCCAAGCCATTTAAAACTAGCCCAACAGCAATTAAATGGAACTTTTCGGTTTAAATAAATATGCAAACTTTTCAAAATAAATTGAAACTCTGTGCGCTAGCTTAAATCTTTGCCTATTAATTTTGGACCAAATTTCATAGCCAGATAATTTAAATTAGTATAGGAGTAAAATGTAAAACAATAAAGAAACTAGAAGACTGAAAATATAAAAGAAAAAGGACAAACTCCCCTGGGCCGCCTCGGCCCAGCTGGCCACCGAACTGGCCGGCCCACCCCGTCGCCAGGCCCAGCTCAACCCCCCCCCCATAACCTAGCCCGCAGCCACCCTCGCTCCTGAATCCCCCCCACTCCCTCTCGTCCTCCCGTGCGCCGCGACCCACAGTGGGAGGCGAGATCCCCGACCTCCTCCATCCCAGTGACCAGGTCCGGCCGGCCTCCGTCGCCCCTTCCCGTTCCCGGACTGATCCGGCTGCATCCACACCGATCCCCGCCGCCCCGACGCCGCCTGGTTCTCCGCGTTCCTGCCATGCCAAGCTACCTCCTCGCCGGAGATGGACGGATCCCCAGAGGCCCTGTCGCGGAGCCGGCCTCCCTCCGTCCCCTGATGTCCGCGCCTGCCCATCTGCTCCGCCCGTCGTCGCCCCTGACCGACGGCCTCATCACCGACGACCCGCACCTCGTCGACCCACCACAGCCTCCCCTGAGCTCACAGACCTCCCCTGCAGCTCGATGTGAGGCTCCCCCTCGATCCCCCTGCTCCTCCTTTCCGTTTCTCCGTCGCCAAAGTTTGCCGCACCACCGCGTCGAGAGCTCGCTGGGCGCTCGTGTTCACCACCACCGGCCGCGCACACGCACGCGCGCGCCGCGCACGTGCACCACCCCGGAGTAGGCGGTGGCTCCAGCACCTCGGAACTCGTCGTTCCCAATGATTCCGGCAACTCCAACGCCTGCTGCGAAGCCCCCTAGATGCGTGTGACGGTCGGGTATCTTCTGTTGCCCTCGTCAGTCGCTCCCGTGGACCTCCGGCGTGTCTCCGCTGCTCGAAAGGTCTCCGTCGGTTAACCCCGGCCAGTTGTCGCGTCCCTGACTATTGGGGACTAAATGGCTCTGTTGATTAGCCCTTGAGACGCTGACTGGTAGGCCCCCTAGGCTAATTAATCCATTTAAATAAGTTAATGTAATTACAATGTATGACACGTGAATCCATCTGTAAGTTAACTAAGTAACTAAAATCAATTAGACAATGATAGATGGGGCGCACTACTAAATTCTAAATGCTAAACCGGTGTTAAAATTACCAGAGAATGACATGCGGGCCCCATATACACTATTCACCATTTGAACAGTCAATGGTCCAGTCAAACACTGACTGGACAGTTGACCAGGGCCCCAGTAGTCAGCCTCTGTGATGTTCTGCTGGGTACCTTCCTGAGTATACCTAGCATTTTGCATTTACAATATTTGTTTTAAAATACATTAGAATAATTTTAAAAAAATGTTTAAAACTTTGAAAATTAATATGAAATAAACAGTATCTCGGATGAAAAAACTTTGTACATGAAAGTTGCTCAGAACGACGAGACGAATCCGGATAGGCAGCCCGTTCGTCCTCCACACATCCCTAGCACAGCGAACACGCAACTTTCCACCTCCAATTCATCTGTCCAAAAACGTCAAACACCGGGAATACTTTCCCGGATGTTTCCCCCCTTCGCCGGTATTACCTATCCCTGCGTATTGCCATGTTATGCTTTGTCATGCTTTGATTGCTCTATTATTTATTGTGTTCCCCTCCGTTAGTTCTTTCCGGTAGACACGAGACCGCTGCCGGTACCCTTGTGATCGACTGCATCGACGACGAACCCATCTTGTCTGAGCAACCAGGCAAGCCCCCCCTTGATCACCACATATCACCTATTCTTCTCTACTGCTTGCATTAGAGTTGTGTAGCATGTTACTGCTTTCGGTTAATCCTATTCTACTGCATAGCCTTTCATTGTTGCTACAGTTGTTACCCTTACCTGCTATCTTATTGCTTAGTATAGGATGCTAGTGTTCCATTAGTGGCCCTACACTCTTGTCCGTCTGCCATGCTATACTACTGGGTCGTGATCACTTCGGGAGGTGATCACCTGCATATACTATATACTTTACACTGTTACATTACCTGTGATACTGATCGGAGATGGGGGCTGAAGGGGCAGGTGGTTCCACCCAGGTAGTGGTGGGCCTGGGTTCCCGGCGGCCCCCGATTGTTACTTTGTGGCGGAGCGACAGGGCAGGTTGAGACCACCTAGGAGAGAGATGGGTCTGGCCCTGGTGGGTGTTCGCGGATACTTAACACGCTTAACGAGATCTTGGTATCTGATCTGAGTCTGGCTACTAGCCTATACGCACTAACCAACTACGCGGGAATAATTATGGGCACTCGACGTCGTGGTATCAGCCAAAGCACTTCGTGACGTCAGCGACTGAGCGGCGTGCGCCGCATTGGACCGTAAGCTCGCGCTTGTATTAAGGGGCCTAGGTCTGCTTCCGGCCGCGTACGCAACGTGCGGGTGTGCTAAGGGCGATGGCCCTGACACCTGTGCGCTTAGGTTTAGACCGGCGTGCTGACCTCTCTGTTGTGCCTTGGTGGGGCTGCGACGTGTTGATCTTCCGAGGCCGGACATGACCCAGGAAAGTGTGTCCGGCCAAATGGGATCAAGCGTGTTGGGTTATGTGGTGCACCCCTGCAGGGAAGTTAATCTATTCGAATAGTCGTGATCTTCGGTAACAGGATGACTTGGAGTTGTACCTTGACCTTATGTCAACTAGAACCGGATACCTAATAAAACACACCCTTCCAAGTGCCAGATACAACCCGGTGGTCGCTCTCTAACAGGGCGACGAGGAGGGGATCGCCGGGTAGGATTATGCTATGCGATGCTACTTGGAGGACTTCAGTCTACTCTCTTCTACATGCTGCAAGACGGAGGCTGCCAGAAGCGTAGTCTTCGACAGGATTAGCTATCCCCCTCTTATTCTCGCATTTTGCAGTTCAGTCCACCAATATGGCCCTTTACACATATACCCATGCATATGTAGTGTAGCTCCTTTCTTGCGAGTACTTTGGATGAGTACTCACGGTTGCTTTTCTCCCTATTTTCCCCCTTTGCATTCTTCTTGGTTGTCGCAACCAGATGCTGGAGTCCAGGAGCTGGAAATCCCGAGGGTGATTCTACGTGGAGTTTGGCTTCGAGGAGTGGTTAGGAGGTCCCAGGCAGGAGGCCTTGCCTTTTCGATCGTCGCTACTTTTGTGCTAGCCTTCTTAAGGCAAACTTGTTTAACTTATGTCTGTACTCAGATATGGTTGCTTCTGCTGACTCGTCTATGATCGAGCACTTGTATTCGAGCCCTCGAGGCCCCTGGCTTGTAATATGATGCTTATATGTATTATTTTATTTTTAGAGTTGTGTTGTGATATATTCCCGTGAGTCCCTGATCTTGACCGTACACGTTTGCGTGTATGATTAGTGTACGATTGAATCGGGGTGTCACAAGTTGGTATCAGAGCCGTCTGCCTGTAGGAATCCCCCTTCCAACTCCTTGGCCGAAGTCGAGTCTAGACATTGCAAAACTTTTACTAACATGGCTGTGTGTCTTACGGGCACACGTCACCATTGGGTGGTGATAGGATCTTTTATTCCTCGACCTATACTCTAGGACTCTGACATCTCTTCTATTCGGGTTAAACGATTTTACTAACTCTCACTCTAGGTTCTCAATAATACTTTCTCCCGGAGAGCCCCTTATTACAGATGATTGTCTGCTGCACCAGAAGAATCCGGAGATACTCTCTGATGTTCTCTTGAGAATTTATGGCGTCGCTTTTGCAATTCCCCTCCATCGATAAACCCCTATGGATAACCACGTACACTCGCCATTCATACAATGCTTCCCAGGTGATCTTGTTATTACAAGATACATCGAAATTATCTCTTTTGTTTCAAGAATACTTTGTGCCTACTGCCTTGTAGTTCTTTGCCACATGAATACCCCTACGGATAATTCCTTGCTCTTACCGAGTATCCGCTCATCCCTAGTTGTTCATGTGTTTCACAAAATTCTTCAAAATACTATCCGATCTTTCGAGAATCCTCATTAGCCTATGGCTCTTGAAATGCTTGTCTGCCTGCATTTTGGTTAATTCCAACTGACTAGCAATATTCATGGATGTCCTTTTCCTTTCTCATTTTGAGTCCCTTGATTCAATATGTTGCAAATGCTCGCAATCCTCAATCAGATCCTATAATTCATCCTTCCCGCTCAGACGTCATATTAAACATGAGTTGGATCTCGACCAATGAAATTGTCATCGATTGTACCCTTAAGCCTACTCTACTTATCCATCCTTGATCAGTGTGTTTGCTTCTGGTCCCTTGATTTGGAGCTCATAATTCCTTTGCATTTGAGCTTTGAATTAGTCGGCTGTTTTGATAATCCGATCTCCTTGCATTCTTTCTTCTTCTGGTTGAGTACCGATGCTCACATCAGATCCCTTATGGACCACCAGATCCTTTGTTGGATTTTATCTGACAACGCCCTTCATATTCAATAACCTTGTGAGCCTTTCCTTGGATACATAATGCCTTTGGTAAATTGTAACCTCTGCTTTCTCGACCATGCTCTGCCTTCGAGCTTGGGTTAAATTACTCCTAAAGATTGTGGTATATGATTCTAAGATGCCCCGATCTATTGAACCTATACCTTTTCTAATCTGTGTAAACCCAGAAACTTCTACGGGTCATACTGTACTGGTGTTATGCCAGATAAAATTTCAGCACTGCAACTTCGTCGAAAACGAGAAGTGAATGAAAGTTTATGCATTGGAAAAGTGGGAGTCAACCTTGAACTTTGTGTTCATGCCCATGGACACGATGTAGATCTTATCATGAAAGCTTCTCTTAAATTAATTATTCCCCGGGTATAAATTTATCTCATATCTGGGATCTGGCCTTTGCGAGCGTGGTTCCGACCATGTTCTCCTTTAAATACCATTTCTCGTGCAAGTTTAAGCACTTGTCTTCTGTAGAGCAATACCTCGGTCCAACCTCTACTTTGATATGTCGTCGAGTATTACCCCCCTGGTATCTCGAGATTATCACGGAACTGCATAACTTCTTATGAGTTCTTCATCAAGTACTACATTCTCACTGATTCCATTTTTTTCCACGGGCTCTGAGTTATTAGACACTCAAAGACACCGATAACTGAATAGTGATCGCACCGCGATTAAACAACTCTTGGTAACCTTCATTACTTACGAATTTGAACTCAATCACGTAAGTCCTGGCCTGCTCGGCTATATCATTATCATGCTAAACTTTAACTGAGCTACCTGGTCCTTAATCCCAGAGCACAACTTTCAATGATGAGCTAAGCTTACGTCGATCTTCCTCGTCATATCAGTTCGCCTTGAACAACAAGCTTGATTTCAAGTTTGTGTCCTACCCATGGTTCCAATAACCTTCCGCTTCATCATTCCTTTGACTTGATGTCGTTGCTGATTGATTACATCTGCATGAAATCTCTCGACAAATGTGTCGTGATCATCATCAACCTTATGAGCTCTTCCAAGATATCAATTGAGTTCATGATGAGAAATACTATCCTTGCCCCCGATGATTTGTGTTATCTTTGACCACTTTATTGCCTTTCGTTCAACACAAACTTGTTCGTGTTTTGTGTTATACCTTGAGATCCCTGCTATCCGGCATTTTTTCTTCTTTACCTTGGAGTATTACCATCTTTTAATATCAAGGATGTTGTGAGGATTGCTCCACCTCTTAAGAATTCTTGGTATAGTGATACTTCTCACCATCACCATTCTTTCTTGGTCCCCGTGTTGTTTCTAACAGGAAAACCGACAATTGAACTATGCTGTGCGACTTGAAAACTTCTAGAAACCCTATTGCTTTGACGTTAATGGCCGATATTTCATTCTTAGACCATTGGTTATCGAATCACCATTCTAACATTGATCATCCTACCTAAGCCCATATTTCGGGTGCACCTTTCAACCAAGTTTGATTGTGGATGTTTTCCTCGAACATACATCATTATATCATTTGCTCTGACAAATGTTATCTCCTTGTTCACATAACTGTGGAAATCTATCCTTTGTTAATCTCGATGAATTGTCGCTGAGTCCATCAGCCACCTCCTCGTCCTCTCCTTGGTTTAATGATGAGCTTTTGTTTCGGAACTCACTTCCGTAGTAAATTTCCTGATAATCTTATAATGTCGTCTCGTCAATTTGTTTTGCACCTTTTCTTCTCAGGCATCCTGAGTCTGAGGTATCCTAACACCGATCAGATCTGAATCTCGGTCAGATATGATGGTTGGAACATTTTTCCAAGAGTTATAATAGTGGTCTTTTATGACCCAGTAAGGTGATGGCATGACCAGCACACCTGGCCGGATGACCTGCTATTATAGATTCCTTTTCAACAAGGTTATCCATTCTTCCATGTGGAAATTGCAAGACTTATTCCACAATTTATTCCTGATGGATCCTTTGTGTTTCCAAAGTCCGACCTTTGCTTGAAGACCATGTCGATGCTATCTCGAAGCATGTTTGTGGTACTTTGATTTTCAATAAAAACATTTAAAGCACAATGCTAAATTTTCCTTATCAATTATCCAAACACCGTTGTATGGGTAATGTCAGGAAATTTCTCTCCCCTTACCTAAATGGTTTTCTACCTTCTATCCTGTCATGGATATCATCTGCTTGTCCTTGAGAAGGATATACCCATGAAATATGTGTTTAAACACAATTCCCTTTCCGTTGTTCTGATTAAAACTGATAACCATTTTTCCCTTCCATTGGTTTTTTTAAACCCTTATTGTGATATGTATGATATAAGCAGTAATATTCCCTGCTTATGTAAACACCTCGGTGTACAATTCTGTCAGCAAGACCCTATTACTATCGTTGATGACATTTCGGTAGCCACCGATGGACGAGAACCTTGCCTATTGGCCTGCCTCGTTCAACGAGCAGGAAAATGGATCTCTTCGTCCCTCGCCCTTGGTACCTACATTGTTGCCGACATAACTGATAGGCTATCCTCTGACATGCCTTGCTTACATGATTGTGCAAGACGTCGCCGCTTTTCCTACTTTTAACCCACATGGTGGGCCCATAACCCACAGTTCCACAGGATTGAAACCTGACTCTCCTGTACACCCCCGGTTTCCAAAGTTATTCCTCGCATGCGGCCTCCTATATATTTCACGAGCCACCTCCCGGAAGATCATCAATAATGGTATCAGACACAATGCTTATTCCCGGTTGCTCTGAACCCCATTCACACTCTCGGTTGGGCATTAAATGATTACCCACCCGCTTAAAACTTCTCACGCCATTTTTATCTCTCTCGATGATTTTCCCGAGTTTCAATTCGAGAGATACTTTCTACCACATCCCCGGAATTACCTAATAGATAAGCAACCTTGTAGAGTTTCGTTCTCCCGGAATACCCACCCCGTATTCTTTTGTAAGTACGATGGAGTTCCCGAAGAAAGGACGCCGACTTCATCATGACGACCTGGAGCAGATTAATGAAGACATTCAAATAATGGATTGACCTCTTCGAGAAGAGAAACCAAGACCGAGAAGGTCCGTTAGAATTTCGTAACCAATTCTTTCCCCTTAACTCTACCTCTTAAATCTCGGGACGAGATTTCTTGTAGTGGAGGAGATTTGTAACACCCCGATAATTAAGCTACGGTAACCTGACCCTCATGTGCCATGTCATCGCAATTAATTTCCTAAAACTTCACTTTGATCCAAACCGAATTCAAATTCAAATTTCAAATAAAGTCAAATTCTTATTTCTTTGAATTGTCAAATAAAAATGTTTGATGGTTTGCAAATATTCACTAACCAATTTTCATGTGAGGATCAACATTTTTCAAAAACTTAAGATGCCCACAAGCCATTTAAAACTAGCCCAACAGCAATTAAATGGAAATTTTCGGTTTAAATAAATATGCAAACTTTTCAAAATAAATTGAAACTCTGTGCGCTAGCTTAAATCTTTGCCTATTAATTTTGGACCAAATTTCATAGCCAGATAATTTAAATTAGTACAGGAGTAAAATGTAAAAGAATAAAGAAACTAGAAGACTGAAAATATAAAAGAAAAAGGACAAACTCCCTTGGGCCGCCTCGGCCGAGCTGGCCACCGAACTGGCCGGCCCACCCCATCGCCACGCCCAGCTCAACTCCCCCCATAACCTAGCCCGCAGCCACCCTCGCTCCTGAATCCCCCCACTCCCTCTCGTCCTGCCATGCGCCGCCACCCACAGTGGGAGGCGAGATCCCCGACCTCCTCCATCCCAGTGACCAGTTCCGGCCGGCCTCCGTCGCCCCTTCCCGTTCCCGGACGGATCCGGCTGCATCCACACCGATCCCCGCCGCCCCGACGCTGCGTGGTTCTCCGCGTTCGTGCCACGCCAAGCCGCCTCCTCGCCGGAGATGGACGGATCCCCGGAGGCCCTATCGCGGATCCGGCCTCCCTCCGTCCCCTGATGTCCACGCCTGCCCATCTGCTCCGCCAATCGTCGCCCCTGACCGACGGCCTGATCACCGACGACCCGCACCTCGTCGACCGCCTCTCCGACCCGCCACAGCCTCCCCCGAGCTCACAGACCTCCCCTGCAGCTCGATGTGAGGCTCCCCCTCGATCCCCCTGCTCCTCCTTTCCGTTTCTCCGTCGCCAAAGTTTGCCGCACCACCGCGTCAAGAGCTCGCTAGGCGCTCGTGTTCACCACCACCGGCCGCGCACACACATGCCCGCGCCGTGCACGTGCACCACCCCGGAGTAGGCCATGGCTCCACCACCGCGGAACTCGTCGTTCCCAACGTTTTCGGCAACTCCAACGCCTGCTGCGAAGCCCCCTAGATGCGTGTGACGGTGGGGTATCTTCTATTGCCTTCGTTCGTCGCTCCCGTGGACCTCCGGCGTGTCTCCGCTGCTCGAAAGGTCGCCATCGGTTAACCCCGGCCAGTTGTCGCGTCCCTGACTATTGGGGACTAAATGGCTTTGTTGATTAGCCCTTGAGACGCTGACTGGTAGGGCCCCTAGGCTAATTAATCCATTTAAATAAGTTAATGTAATTACAATGTATGACACGTGAATCCATCTGTAAGTTAACTAAGTAACTAAAATCAATTAGACAATGACAGATGGGGCCCACTACTAAATTCTAAATGCTAAACCGGTGTTAAAATTACCAGAGAATGACATGCGGGCCCCATATACACTATTCACCATTTGACCAGTCAATGGTCCAGTCAAACATTGACTGGACAGTTGACCAGGGCCCCAGTAGTCAGCCTCTGTGCTGTTCTGCTGGGTACCTTCCTGAGTATACCTAGCATTTTGCATTTACAATATTTGTTTTAAAATAAATTAGTATAATTTTAAAAAATGTTTAAAACTTTGAAAATTAATATAAAATAAACAGTATCTCGGATGAAAAAACTTTGTACATGAAAGTTGCTCAGAACGACGAGACGAATCCGGATACGCAGCCCGTTCGTCCGCCACACATCCCTAGCATAGCGAACACGCAACTTTCCACCTCCGATTCATCTGTCTGAAAACGTCAAACACCGGGAATACTTTCCCGGATGTTTCCCCCCTTCGCCGGTATTACCTATCCCTGCGTTAGATCACCTCTAGCACCGCGTATTGCCATGTTATGCTTTGTCATGCTTTGATTGCTCTATTATTTATTGTGTTCCCCTCCGTTAATTCTTTCCGGTAGACCCCGAGACCGCTACCGGTACCCTTGTGATCGACTACATCTACGATGAACCCATCTTGTCTGAGCAACCAGGCAAGCCCCCCCTTGATCACCAGATATCGCCTATTCTTCTCTACTGCTTGCATTAGAGTTGTGTAGCATGTTACTGCTTTCGGTTAATCCTATTCTACTGCATAGCCTTTCATTGTTGCTACAGTTGTTACCCTTACCTGCTATCCTATTGCTTAGTATAGGATGCTAGTGTTCCATTAGTGGCCCTACACTCTTGTCCGTCTGCCATGCTATACTACTGGGCCGTGATCACTTCGGGAGGTGATCACGGGCATATACTATATACTTTACATTGTTACATTACCTGTGATACTGATCGGAGATGGGGGCTGAAGGGGCAGGTGGTTCCACCCAGGTAGTGGTGGGCCTGGGTTCCCGACGGCCCCCGACTGTTACTTTGTGGCGGAGCGACAAGGCAGGTTGAGACAACCTAGGAGAGAGGTGGGCCTGGCCCTGGTCGGTGTTCGTGGATACTTAACACGCTTAACGAGATCTTGGTATTTGATCTGAGTCTGGCTACTGGCCTATACGCACTAACCAACTACGCGGGAATAGTTATGGGCACTCGACATCGTGGTATCAGCCGAAGCACTTCGTAATGTCAGTGACTGAGCGGCGCGCGCTGCATTGGACCGTAAGCTCGCGCTTGTATTAAGGGGGCTTGGTCTGCTTCCGGCCGCGTACGCAACGTGCATGTGTGCTAAGGGCGATGGGCCCAGACCCCTGTGCGCTTAGGTTTAGACCGGCGTGCTGACCTCTCTGTTGTGCCTAGGTGGGGCTGCGACGTGTTGATCTTCCGAGGCCGGGCATGACCCAGGAAAGTGTGTCCAGCCAAATGGGATCAAGCGTGTTGGGTTATGTGGTGCACCCCTGCAGGGAAGTTAATCTATTCGAATAGCCGTGATCTTCAGTAACAGGACGACTTGGAGTTGTACCTTGACCTTATGACAACTAGAACCGGATACTTAATAAAACACACCCTTCCAAGTGCCAAATACAACCCGGTGGTCGCTCTCTAACAGGGCGACGAGGAGGGGATCGTCGGGTAGGATTATGCTATGCGATGCTACTTGGAGGACTTCAGTCTACTCTCTTCTACATGCTGCAAGACGGAGGCTGCCAGAAGCGTAGTCTTCGACAGGATTAGCTATCCCCCTCTTATTCTCGCATTCTGCAGTTCAGTCCAGCGATATGGCCCTTTACACATATACCCATGCATATGTAGTGTAGCTCCTTGCTTGCGAGTACTTTGGATGAGTACTCACGGTTGCTTTTCTCCCTATTTTCCCCCTTTGCATTCTTCTTGGTTGTCGCAACCAGATGCTGGAGTCCAGGAGCTGGAAATTCCGAGGATGATTCTACGTGGAGTTCGGCTTCGAGGAGTGGTTAGGAGGTCCCAGGCAGGAGGCCTTGCCTTTTCGATCGTTGCTACTTTTGTGCTAGCCTTCTTAAGGCAAACTTGTTTAACTTATGTCTGTACTCAGATATGGTTGCTTTCGCTGACTCGTCTATGATCGAGCACTTGTATTCGAGCCCTCGAGGCCCCTGGCTTGTAATATGATGCTTGTATGTCTTATTTTATTTTTAGAGTTGTGTTGTGATATCTCCCCGTGAGTCCTTGATCTTGATCGTACATGTTTGCGTGTATGATTAGTGTACGATTGAATCGGGGGCGTCACACTTGCTCATGAAGACCTAGGGCATTTGAGGAAGCCCATCGTTGGAATATACAAGCCAAGTTCTACAATGAAAATTCCCACTAGTATATGAAAGTGATAACTCAAGAGACTCTCTACATGAAGAACATGGTGCTACTTTGAAGCACAAGTGTGGTAAAAGGATAGTAACATTGCCCCTTCTCTCTTTTTCTCTCATTTTTTTCTTTTTGCTTTTTTTTGGGCCTTCTCATTTTTTGGCCTTTCTCTTTTTTTATTTTTTTTATTTTTTTCGTCCGGAGTCTCATCCCGACTTGTGGGGGAGTCATAGTCTCCATCATCCTTTCCTCACTGGGGCAATGCTCTAATAATGATGATCATCACACTTTTATTTACTTACAACTCAATATTACAACTCGATATCTAGAACAAAGATATGACTCTATATGAATGCCTCCGGCGGTGTACCGGGATGTGCAATGATCTAGCGTAGCAATGACATCAAAAAACGGACAAGCCATGAAAACATCATGCTAGCTATCTTACGATCATGCAAAAGCAATATGACAATAAATGCTCAAGTCATGTATATGATGATGATGGAAGTTGCATGGCAATATATCTCGGAATGGCTATGGAAATGCCATGATAGGTAGGTATGGTGGCTGTTTTGAGGAAGATATAATGAGGTTTATGTGTGACAGAGCATATCATATCACGGGGTTTGGATGCACCGGCGAAGTTTGCACTAACTCTCGAGGTGAGAAAGGGCAATGCACGGTACCGAAGAGGCTAGCAATGATGGAAGGGTGAGAGTGCGTATAATCCATGGACTCAACATTAGTCATAAAGAACTCACATGCTTATTGCAAAAACCTATTAGTCATCGAAACAAAGTACTACGCGCATGCTCCTAGGGGGATAGATTGATAGGAAAAGACCATCGCTCGTCCCCGACCGCCACTCATAAGGAAGACAATCAATAAACACCTCATGCTCCGACTTCGTCACAAAACGGTTCACCATACGTGCATGCTACGGGACTTGCAAACCTTAACACAAGTATTCTCAATTTCACAATTACTCAGCTAGCACGACTCTAATATCAGCATCTTTATATCGCAAAACTATTGCAAGGAATCAAACATATCATATTCAGTGATCTACAAGTTTTATGTAGGATTTTATGACTAACCATGTGAATGACCAGTTCCTGTCATCTCTCTAAATAGATATAAATGAAGCACGAGAGTTTAATTCTTTCTACAAAAGATATGCCCACGCTCTAACAAATATAAGTGAAGCAAAAGAGCATTCTACAAATGGCGGTTGTCTAAGTGAAGAGAAACAGGCAATCCAAACTTCAAATGATATAAGTGAAGCACATGAAGCATTCTATAAAGCCATACTCAAAAGATATGAGTGAAGTGCAAAGAGAATTCTATAAATCAACCAAACACTATCTCATACCAGCATGGCGCATAAAATAAAAATAAAAACCTAAATGCAAAAGACGCTCCAAGACTTGCACATATCGCATGAACGAAACGAATCCGAAAACATACTGATACTTGTTGAAGAAAGAGGGGATGCCTCCCTAGCATCCCCAAGCTTAGACGCTTGAGTCTCCTTGAATATTTACTTGGGGTGCCTCGGGCATCCCCAAGCTTGAGCTCTTTCCTCTCTTCCTTCTTCTCACATCGGAACCTTCTCAATCATCGAACACTTCATCCACACAAAACTTAAACAGAAAACTTGGTAAGATCCGTTAGTATAATAAAGCAAATCACTACTATAAGTACTGTTGAAAACCAATTCATATTTTGTTTTTTCATTGTGTATACTGTAGTATAACTTTTTCATGGCTTAATCCACTGATATAAATTGATAGGTTCATCAAAACAAGCAAACTATGCATCAAAAACAGAATCTGTCTAAAACAGAACAGTCTGTAGAAATCTGAACATTCACCATAGTTCTGTTACTTGAACAATTCTGCCAAAATTAGGAAAAATAAAAAGTTTGTACATAAAGACAGTGCAAAAAGAATCAGAACCATTTGACGTTCCAGTAAAACATTAAAATTCATGCACTACAGCCAAAGTTTCTGTCCTGCACCGTACAAACCAACAAGCATCGTAAACATCCTAAAGGCAAACCTTGGCACATTATTTTATTAATACAATGGAATTGTACAAGGGGATAATTATTTTTGTTGAAAATTTTCTGTAATAAAGATTCACAAATTTGTCGTGAGCATGAACAAAGTTCAAGGAGCTCTCCCACTTCAACAATGCTTGTCTTTCTCATTTTCACTTTCCTTTTTCAAAAAGTTTTGGGTTCCCCTCTTTATTTTTGTTATTTTTAAACTATATGAAAGCACTCAACATAAATAAATGACTCTCTAAAACTTCTGGGTTGTCTCCCTGGCAGCGCTTTCTTTAAAGCCATTGAGCTAGGCATAAAGTGCTCAAGTAGTGAATCCACCCGGATCCCAAGGTATATCAAAGCCAATTTTAATTAACAATGATTTGTAGTTTAGTAGTGAGCACAAATTAACATATATCTTGCAACAACGAAGTCTAACTCTCTTCCTATGCATCGGCATGTCATAAAAGAATAATTCATGCACACCAAGTAAAGGCCAATGCATAGTATAAGCGGTTTCTTGCAATTTTATCGGGTTGGAAACATAGAGAGGTGGAGATATAGTTCCTCTCTCATAATAATTGCAAGTAGGAGCAGCAAGCACGTGCATATTATATTTATCAAAATAATCATGTGCAACGATAAAAGGCAACCTATCAATGTAATCCTTAATAAGTGCAAACTTCTACGATATAGTGTAATCAGGAGAATTCAAACAGATAATAGGACTATCATGCGTGGGTCCAATAGAAACAATTTCATTCATAACATAAGGAATTATAGCAAGTTAATCTCCATACGCATAATTCATATTAGCATCTTGGCCACAAGCATAGCTAGCATCATCGAAAAGGGATATTTCAAAATAATCAACGGGATCATAATAGTCATCATAGCAATCATCCTTCGGTAAGCACGAAGGGGAATTAAACAATGTATGAGTTGAAGAGTTACTCTCATTAGAAGGTGGGCACGGGTGATCAATCCGCTCTTCCTCTTTTTTTCGCTCTCCTCCTCATCTTTTTCATCCAATGAGCTCACAGTTTCATCAACTTCTTCTTCCATAGATTCCTGCAAAATATTAGTCTCTTCTTGGACAGCGGAGACTTTCTTAATAAGTGCATTAATTTCGTAATTGTATTCATAATTCTCATAGCAATATTTGAGGATAGCTAAATTTTTAGGTCTATAGCAAGCATCATCAAAATCATCAAACTATTTAAACATAGATTCAATTTTATAAGCACCCATAAAAGCAACAAATTCTTCTATTTGTTCCACATCATAGTAATCATATATACCTCTAGCATAAGAAGCCAAGGTTTCATTATCATTAAATTTGCATGAAAAAGGAAGGTGTGGAGCATTCATCCTAGAGCAACAAGTATAATCATATTCCGAGCATAGTTGTCTAGCATACCACTTCAATATATAAATTTGATCCCATAATATTTTCCCTTTTTGAGTTAAGCGATAATCCCTAAAGTATTCACGTTGATCCAACGTTACTCCCATTACCAAATTGAATGAGGTTTTCTCAGGATTATCAAAGTGGTACATAATGTTTTTCACATATTGAGCATCGAGGGTTTTAGGAGGTTCCTCATCTCCAAGAGTAGCAAGTACACCTAATTTTTTTGGTATTTCGTGTTCCATATCCATAACTAAAGATAGAGAACAACTAAGAACAGCAAATAAAAATTACTTAGTGATAAAGCAAACAAGCACACACGAGAATATTCACCCCACGCTATGACTCCCTGGCAACGGCGCCAGAAAAAGGTCTTGATAACCCACAAGTATAGGGGATCGCAACAGTTTTCGATAAGTAAGAGTGTCGAACCCAACGAGGACCTAAAGGTAGAACAAATATTCCCTAAAGTTCTATCGACCACTGATACAACTCTACGCACGCTTGACGTTCGCTTTACCTAGAACAAGTATGAAACTAGAAGTACTGTGTAGGTGTTTTGGGGTAAGCTTGCAAGAAAATAAAGAGCGAGTAAATAAAAGCTAGGGGTTGTTTAGATGAAGACACAACTAAATTAGTTTTAGTAGAGAGCTTTTGTCAACAAGAAGGTTATTTGTCCCTAGGCAATCGATAACTAGACCGGTAATCATTATTGCAATTTTATTTGAGGGAGAGGCATAAGCTAACATACTTTCTCTACTTGGATCATATGCACTTATGATTGGAACTCTAGCAAGCATCCTCAACTACTAAAGAATCATTAAGGTAAAACCCAACCATAGCATTAAAGTATCAAGTCCCCTTTATCCCATATGCAAACAACCTACTTACTCGGGTCTGTGCTTCTGTCACTCATGCCACCCACCATAAGCATATTGCAAACCCTACAGCAGGAATCCCTCACGCTTGCGCGACACGGAGAGCACCATAGGACAACACCAATAACAAAACATACAACTCAAACCAATCACGATCATCAAATAGCCATTAGGACAAAACGGATCTACTCAAACATCATAGGATAGCCATACATCATTGGGAAATAATATATAGCGTTGAGCACCATGTTGAGGTAGAGATTACAGCGGGTAAGAGAGAGGTTACACCATTGCATAGAGGGGGGAAGAGTTGGTGATGATGGCGGTGAAGTTATTGGTGAAGATGACGGTGATGATGATGGCCCCCGGTGGCACTCCGGCGCCATCGGAAGCAATGGGGAGAGGGCCCCCCTTCTTCTTCTCCTTCCTTGACCTCCTCCCTAGATGGGAGAAGGGTTTCCCCTCTGGTCCTTGGCTCCCATTGCGTGGGAGGGGCGAGAGCCCCTCCGAGATTGGATCTGTCTCTCTATCTCTCTCTGTTTCTGCGTTCTGTTCTGGCTCTGTTTCACCGTTTCATGTATATATGGAGATCCGTAACTCCGATTGGCCTGAAACCTTCGCCGTGATTTTTTTCCGAATATTAGCTTTCTTGCGGCAAAAGAAGAGCATCAACCGCCTTACAGGTGGCTCACGAGGATAGGGGGCGCGCCTGACACCCTGGGACGCGCCCCCTACCTCGTGCCCCCCTCGGACACCGTCTCGCGTTGATTTTACTTCCCAAAAATCATAAATATTCCAAAATAATTCTCCGTCCATTTTTATCCCATTTGGACTCCGTTTGATATTGGGTTTCTGCGAAACAAAAAACATGCAGCAAACAGGAACTAGCACTGGGCACTGGATCAATATGTTAGTCCCAAAAATAGTATAAAAAGTTGCCAAAAAGTATATGAAAGTTGAATAATATTGGCATGGAACAATCAAAAATTATAGATACGACGGAGACGTATCAGTATGCTTGAAGTATTATACTTTTATGTCAATATTAAACTTTTATCTTGAATCTTTCGGATCTGAATATTCATACCACAAATAAGAGAATTACATTGAAAATTATGCTAAGTAGCATTCCACATCAAAAATTCTGTTTTTATTATTTACCTACTCGAGTACGAGCAGGAATTAAGCTTGGGGATACTTGATACGTCTCCAACGTATCTATAATTTTTTATTATTCCATGCTATATTATATTCTGTTTTGGATGATTAATGGGCTTTATTATACACTTTTATATTATTTTTGGGACTAACCTATTAACCGGAGACCAGCCCAAATTGTTGTTTTTTTGCCTATTTCAGTGTTTAGCAGAAAAAGAATATCAAACGGAGTCCAAACGGAATGAAACCTTCGGGAACGTGATTTTTGGAACAAACGTGATCCAGAGGACTTGGAGTGGACGTCAAGCAACAGACGAGGAAGCCACAAGGTAGGGGCGCGCCTACCCCCTGGGCGCGCCCTCCACCCTCGTGGGCCCCTAGTGGCACCACCGACCTACTTCTTCCTCCTATATATACCTACGTACCCCCAAACCATCAGAAGCAACCACGAAAACCTAATTCCACTGCCGCAACCTTCTATACCCGTGAGATCCCATCTTGGGGCCTTTTCCAGCATCCTGCCGGAGGGGGCATTGATCACGGAGGGCTTCTACATCAACACCATAGCCTCTCCGATCATGTGTGATTAGTTTATTTCAGACCTTCGGGTCCATAGTTATTAGCTATATGGCTTCTTCTCTCTCTTTGGATCTCAATACAAAGTTCTCCTTGTTTCTCTTGGAGATCTATTTGATGTAACTCTTCTTTTTGCGGTGTGCTTGTCGAGATCCGATGAATTGTGGGTTTATGATCAAGATTATCTATGAACAATATTTGAATCTCCTCTGAATTATTTTATGTATGATTGGTTATCTTTGCAAGTCTCTTCGAATTATCAGTTTGGTTTGGCCTACTAGATTGATCTTTCTTGCAATGGGAGAAGTGCTTAGCTTTGGGTTCAGTCTTGCGGTGTCCTTTCCCAGTGACAGCAGGGGCAGCAAGGCACGTATTGTATTGTTGCCATCGAGGATAAAAAGATGGGGTTTATATCATATTGCATGAGTTTATCCCTCTACATCATGTCATCTTGCTTAAAGCGTTACTCTGTTCTTATGAACTTAATACTCTAGATGCATGCTGGATAGTGGTCGATGTGTGGAGTAATAGTAGTAGATGCAGAATCGTTTCGGTCTACTTGTCACGGACATGATGCCTATATACATGATCATACCTAGATATTCTCATAACTATGCTCAATTCTATCAATTGCTCGATGGTAATTCGTTTACACATCGTAATACTTATGCTCTTGAGAGAAGCCACTAGTGAAACATATGGCCCCCGGGTCTATTTTTCATCATATTAATATTCCGTCAACAAGCTATTTCTATCTTTGTTTACCTTGCAATCTTTACTTTTACTCTTTATCATAAAAATACCAAAAATATTATCTTATCATCTCTATCAGATCTCACTCTCGTAAGTGACCGTGAAGGGATTGACAACCCCTTTATCGCGTCGGTTGTGAGGTTCTTATTTGTTTGTGTAGGTGTGTGGGACTTGAGTGTGGCCTCCTACTTGATTGATACCTTGGTTCTCAAAAACTGAGGGAAATACTTACACTACTTTACAGCATCACCCTTTCCTCTTCAAGGGAAAACCAACGCAGTGCTCAAGAGGTAGCAATATCCGTCTAGTGAGCAACAAAACAATACATGTCCGGCTAGTGATCAACAAAACTAAAGCATATACGGCAAGTGATCAACAAAACTAAAGCATAGTCAGCTAGTGATCAACAGAACAAAAGCATACCTGGCTAGTCATCAACAATATTAAAGCATACCCGGCTATTGATCAACTTACTATCTCGGTAATTTGTGCACCGCTAGGCCACCGTGTGATGAGATACTTCAAGTGCCCGCAATACTTGGAGACGGTGTAAGGGAATCCTTTGCCTTAGGGTTTTGGTGACGATGACAACACACGTGGACTAATCGTGTGCCATAGTTTTCTCAGGTACACATGGTGTGGTGCAAGACGGTTAGGTCTTCCCTCTATGCGGAAAAGATCGAAGACGGAGTTTCCGACGTTTTTATCCCTTTGGTCGTAGGATATCCGTACTATTAAGAGGGAATCCGCATTGGAAGGTATTGGGTGAATCATTTCACGTACACATTCTTTGCACCCACCATATATACCTTCCGTTTCGAGGAGAGAGAGGTTCCCCATCATCTGTTTTGTGCAGTCCTGCTCTTGGCGGTTGTACCGCTTCATTGAGCGGTTGTACCGTTGGCCGGTAGTTCTGGTCCTACCACCGCCCCTAGTACCGGTCAGGGGTGACTCCCTTCTGTACCAGGTGCGGTTGTAGACCGGTGGTGGAACGGTAGTTCCGGTTTTTCTCAATAAACCGATATTGCCAGTGTTCAGGGCAGTAGTACCGCCTCGGACCCCACCGCCCAGGAACTACAGGCCCAGCGCTAGTTCCGGTCCAACCTCCGCTCCAACTACCGGCTTGAAGGTATTTCTTTCTGTTGTGGCCCGGTAGTTGAGCGGTGGCTGTGCGGTAGTTCCGGTTTGTTCGGATAAACCGGTACTACTGGGTGCGCCCTAGGAAGGGTTCCTCGCATTCACCGGTTGTACCGGTGTCTTGTGCGGAAGTACCGGTCCCATGCACACATAACGGTTGGATCTTGGGGGGCCTATTTAAGGAGGTGCTTCTCCTACCTCCCACCTACCTCTTGCCTCTCTCTCTCCTCCATTACTGCCATTAAAGCTTTCTTACCCGATCTCCCTCCCTAGCCACCCAAACTTGTTGATTTGCTAGGGATTGAAGGAGGAGACCTAGATCTACACTTCCACCAGAGGATATTTGATTCCCCCATACTTTCTTGTCTGGATTTTGTTACTCTTGGGTGCTTGGGCGCCCTAGATGGAAGAGGTCACTTCGGAGCCACATTCCATTGTGGTTAAGCTCCGAGGTTTCGTTGGGAGCCTCCAATTAAGTTGTGGAGAGAGCCTAAACCTTTTTTGTAAAGGTCCAGTTGCCGCCTTCAAGGGCACCAATAGTGGAATCACGGCATCTCGCACTGTGTGAGGGCGTGAGGAGAATATGGTGGCCCTAGTGGCTTCTTGGGGAGCATTGTGCCTCCGCACCGCTCCAACAAAGACGTACTTCCCCTCAAAAGGAAGAAACTTCGGTAACACATCCCCGTCTTCACCGGCTCCACTCTTGGTTATCTCGTGCCTTTACTTGTACAAGCTTATTTGTGTTTTATCCCTTGCTTGCTTGTGTGCTTGTCGTTGTTGCATCATATAGGTTGCTCACCTAGTTGCATATCTAGACAACCTACTTTGATGCAAAGTTTAATTTGGTAAAGAAAAGCTAAAAATTGTTAGTTTCCTATTCACCCCCCCCCCTCTAGTCAGTTATATCGATCCTTTCAATTGGTATCAGAGCATCGTCTCTTTATTAAGGACTTTGTCGTCCGAAGAGTATGGTTGACACCGTAGACGGTGCGAAGGAGCACTCCGGTGTGAATCCAATCTCGTCTATGGCCGATGGGGGAACCACGGTCTCTCGTGAGTAATTGAAGGTGACTTTGGACACATTGAAGACCTCCATGACGACCGAGGTTGAAATCATGTTTAATAAATTCATTGAAGGGCTTAAACTATCCACCGCACCGTTGAAAGTGGGTGATCCCACTAACAAGGTGACGGATGCTAACTCCGACAAGGGGGAAGCTACTAGTGAAAAAGGTCCTTCCTCTAGTGGTAAGATTTGCACCGGCATCTTTGCCCATGTGGAACCTCCACTTGTTTATGGTGGACCGATTCCTTCTACTCATCTGAATCATGTTGGTCCACCCCCTAAGATTGTGAAAAATGAGGACTTTGATTCTTGGGCTTATCGTTTTAAGCATCATTTAAATCATGTGAATAATAATCTTTGGAGAATTATTGAAGAAGGTTTCCGTCAAGATGCATGGCTTTGTGTTGTCTCCCTCTACCAGGGTAGCGCAAGCATTCAACGCTCCAACTATGAAGTGGTGCAAGATGAAGCCGATGAGTTTGCAATGAAAGAAGATGAAGAACCTCGTGAGCTTTATTGGAGAGTAACCAAACTCGCGGTCTCACTCCGAGATCATGGGAGCAAGGACACGGATGACAATTGGATAAAGCGGAAATTCCTCAAGGCAATGATGCCTTACCACAAGGCCATGTCCTCCGTCATTCGTTAAAGGCCGAACTTCCACACTTTGTCCCCAAGTGAAGTGCTGGATGAGTTTGTGACTATGAGCATCCTGGACAAGACCACCGACAATGCAGTGCTACGTTCTCAAAGAGCAAAGAAGCCCAACCTTGAATTAAAGGCCAAGGTTAGTGTGGAAGAAGAAGAAGAAGAGGAAGAAGAGGAGAGAAACCCCGAAGATACAAAGTATGATTATCATGAGCACATGGCTCCCGCTTCACGGCAATTTTGGAGTAAGAGAACTCAAGGCCCAACTTCAACAAGAACAACTCAAGTGGCAACAAGGTTAAGCAACGCGTGAGGACTTGTTATAATTGTGGCAATGTGAGCCACTTTGTTGCGGAATGCCCTTATGAGAAGAGAGAAGACAATGGTGGCAAGTTCATTTGAAAGGACAAAGCCAAGTCTTTCCCTAACAAGAGCGACTTCACCAAGAAGACTCCTCCCAAGGGGTTGGTTGCACAAGAAGAGTACATTGAGGATGATGATGACGATGAAGGCGGTGACTCTGTTTCTATGGCCTCCGTGGCCATTGCAACAACTCCTCGGGTGTCCCTCTTCGACTCACCCAATGAGAACATCATCGCCAAGTGCCTCATGGCTAAAGCAAGCAACAAGGTAACCCCCAACATCAAAACTGCCATCATTACTAATCCTTCCTTGGCGGATTGCATTGATGAAAATGTGGGGCCTGATGAGGAAGAAAATGAGTTGAATTCATTTATGAGTATGCTCAAGGGTAAGTCCAAGAAACACTTTGTTGCTCTCTTGGAACAACTTGGTGAAGCCAATGACACCATCAAGGCTCACGAAGAAACCATCTCTAAGATGGAGGGCATAGTCGTGATTATGTCGATGAGATATCGGATCTCTCTAATGCTCTTGAGGAAGAGTGTGGTCTTCGTTTGGCTCTTGAGGAGTCACACAACAATGATCATGCTAAATTCAAGAAAGATCTTGATCATGCTTGTGTCTTATCTCGTGTGCTAAATTCCGAGAAGGCCAAACTTGAAGTTGATCTTGCTAGACTCAAGGAAGAGTTTGATATACTTGACAAGGCCCATAAAGCCTTGAAAGGTATTCATGCTAGTCTTAAATAATCTCATGATCAACTCCAGGTGAAGCTAACTAAGGAGAAAGCCACCTTTCCTCATATGGTTTTGATTGATAATGCAAATGCTACTAACCCATGTTGTGAGCATGTGCATCTTATTGAGGAGAATGCCAAGTTGAAGATGCAACTTGAGAATGGCCTTGTGTCATGCATACAAGGTGAGAAGAACCTCAACGACCTTTTGAGTAATCAAAAGGAAGTTGTATCCAAGGAGGGGATTGGGTTCGCACCCAAGCCCAAGAACAAGAAGAAGAATGACAAGACCAAACGACCTCCTCCTCTCAAGCAAACTTTTGTGAAGGAGGGAGAGGGTGCTCCCAAGGAAAAGAAGAACAATGTGAAGGGTGGTGGTGTCAAGAAGGGCAATGCCACCCCTTCCAACAAAGTCGGCGACTTTAACCCTTCTTATGTGTTGTGCCGTGCTAGTGATGGGCATGTTTATGTCAAATTTGTTGGTTCTCTTATGAGTACATTGAATGGTCTATTTGGGTTCCTAAGACCCTTGTCACTAACATCAAAGGACCCATTACAAAATGGGTACCTAAAACCAAGCATTGATCTCTTGTAGGTGTTTGCTTCCGGTGGGGGATCATGGTTGCTCAATAGTGGAGCTACAAATCATATGACCGGAAGCAAGGACTTGGTGGTGGATGTGCGCAAGATTCCATCTATGCCCACCAATGTCGAGTGGGGTGATGCCTCGTCTTCTAAGGTATTGGGACTCGGCAAGGTTGTCATTTCTCATGATCTCATGATCGAGAAGGTCATGCTTGTTGAGTCCCTTGCATACAATTTACTTTCCATTCGTCAACTTGCACTCATGGGTTTTGCCACCTTCTTTGATATTGATACCGTGGCCCTCTTGTGGAGAAAGACTCTTAAGGTAGCCTTTGTTGGACATGTCGAGAACGGTCTCTATGTGATTAACTTTTCGGAGCGACCCACTAAGACCGCGACATGCCTAATGGCTAAAGTTGACGTGGGATAGCTTTGGCATCGCCGTCTAGCCCATGTCAATATGAGATATTTGCAAATTCTTCTCAAGGGGGACCATGTCCGTGGACTAATGAATGTTAGTTTTGCTAAAGATCGTGCCTGCAGTGCTTGTATCAAAGGAAAGCTACATGAAAAGGCTCACCCTCCCACGACTATCATTTACTCGAAGAGGCCTTTGGATCTCCTTCATTTGGATCTCTTTGGGCCTCCATCCTTTGATAGTCTTGGGGGTAGAAAGTATTGCTTGGTGATTGTGGATGACTATTCAATATATACTTGGGTATATTTCTTCAAGAGGAAGACCGAGACCCAACAAACCGTCATTGACTTTGCAAATGAAGCCCAACGTCAACACAATGCAAAGATCTTGACAATAAGAAGTGACAACGGCACCTAGTTAAAGAACTACACCTTGGATGGGTTTCTTAGTGATGAGGGGATCAAGCATCAATATTCTGCACCGTACACCCCTCAACAAAATGGTGTTGCGGAGAGGGAGAACCGGACGTTGATGGATGCGGCAAGGACCATGATGGCGGAGTTCAAGTCCCCATACAACTTTTGGGCCGAAGCCATCAACACCGTGTGTCATGCATCAAATCATCTCTATCTCCGCAAAGGCTTGAACAAGACTCCATATGAGATACTCACCGGTAACAAGCCCAACCTCAAGTACTTTCGGGTGTTCGGGTGTAAGTGTTTCATTCTCAGGAAAGGTGTCCGTCTATCTAAATTTGAGGCTAGAGCTTATGAGGGCATATTTGTTGGTTATGCTACAAACTCTCATGCTTACCGTGTCATCAATAAGTCCACGGGGCTTATTGAGGAGACGTGTAACATGGAGTTTGATGAGAATAATGGCTCCCAAGTGGAGCAAAGTGGCACTTGTGATGTAGGTGATGAAATTCCTCCTCAAGACATAAGAAGAATGGGTGTTGGATTTATCCTACCCATTGAGGAACCCCTTGTGTCCGAAGGAGAAGGACAATGCTCCACTCAAGTGGAGCCATCACCAACCCAAGGCCCACACGCTTTCGAAGAACAAAGTGAAGGCCCGCAACCTCAAGAACAAGACCAAGGGCAAGATCAATCCCAAGATGGTGTTGTAACATCAAGTGATGCCCAAGGTCAAGTTCTCTCCTCCGAGCAAGTTCAAGATCAAGAGCTTCCTCAAGATCAAGAACAAGCTCAAGACGGCGCTCAAGATGATCAAGTGACCGCTCCTTGACTCACCCCCGAGGAGGAATTGGAGCGTCGTGCCGCCAAGATTGCTTCCAAGCTCTCCACCAAGGGTCATCTCATGAAGAATGTGCTTGGGAGCATTCAAAAGGGGGGTAAGAACTCATAGACAATTGGCAAACTATTGTGAACATCACGCGTTTGTCTCTTCTGTTGAACCCCAAAAGGTATTTGAGGCGCTCGAAGATCCGGATTGGCTTAATGCCATGCACGAAGAACTCAACAACTTCGAGTACAACAAGGCGTGGAGATTGGTGCCAAGGCCAACGGGGAACCACAATGTCATTTGAACCAAGTGGATATTCAAGAACAAGAAAGATGCTCATGGGACCATCGTTCGCAACAAAGCAATATTGGTGGCACAAGGCTACTCCCAAGTCGAGGGTATCGACTATGGTGAAACCTTTGCTCCCGTTGCTTGCCTTGAATCCATTAGTTTGTTGATTTCTTACGCTTCTCATCACAACTTTAAGTTGCAACAAATGGATGTTAAAATTTCTTTTCTTAATAGTCCTATTAATGAGTTGGTACATGTCAAGCAACCCACGGGGTTCGAGGATACCTACTTTCCCGATCATGTGTATCAACTCGATAAGGCACTCTATGGCCTTAAACAAGCCCCATGTGTGTGGTATGACCACCTTACCGAGTTGTTACAAGACCATGGATTTGAAGTCGGGCTAATCGACCCCACTCTTTTTACTAAGAAGGTCAAATGGGAGTTGTTTGTGTGCCAACTATATGTTCATGATATTATCTTTGGTTCCCCTAACAAAGCTTTCAATGAGGAATTTGCCGCTCTCATGACCTCTAAATTCAAGATGTCTTCAATGGGAGAGTTGAAGTTCTTCCTTGGCTTCGATGTCAAACAAAGGAGAGAAGGAACCTTCATCAACCAAGCCAAATACACTCAAGACATGCTAAAGAGATTCAAGCTAAGTGATGTCAAGCCAGCTTCCACTCCAATGCCCACCAAGTGCCAACTTGACGTTGATCCCAATGGTAAAGCAGTGGATCAAAAGGTATATCGCTCCATGATTGGCTCCTTGCTTTACCTTTGTGCATCTAGACCGGATATCATGTTGAGTGTGGGAATTTGTGCACGGTTTCAAGCCGCACCTAAGTAAAGCCACTTTGTGGCGGTCAAGCAAATCTTTCAATATTTGGCTCATACCCCAAACTTTGGCTTATGGTACCCAAGAGGAGCAAACTTCAAGCTTGTAGGATATTCGGACTCCGATTGGGCGAGAGACAAAGTGGATAGGAAGTCCACTTCCCAAGGGTGCCAATTCCTTGGTTGCTCTTTGGTAAGTTGGCCTTCCAAGAAACAAAGTTGTGTGTCTCTCTCGTCCATCGAAGCGGAGTATGTGGCGGCCGGTAGTTGTTGTGCACAACTTCTTTGGATGAGGCAAACTTTAAAGGATTACGGTGTCATTTGTGACAAAGTGCCTCTTTGGTGTGACAATGAAAGTGCCATCAAGATTTCTCTCAACCCGGTTCAACACTTCAAGATGAAGCATATTGAGATTCGGTATCACTTCATCCGGGATCACATCAGGCGAGGGCAGATCGAGCTCAACTATGTCAACACTCATGATAACCTTGCAGATATTTTCACGAAGCCTTTGGGTGAAGCAAGATTTTGCGAGTTAAGGCATGAGCTAAATATCATTTATTCGAGCAGTATTGCTTGAACCCTTGCACACCCCACCATACTCAGCTTGTTATCTTGTTTAGGTGTAGGCATGGACATAGGGGGAGTGTTGTTCTCTCAATGAACTCTTCCTCCCTCCATCATGCATAAATTGATCAACTCTTTCACATTAGCCATTGTTGATGGTACTTGTGCTTCAAAGACGAGTTGTGGTCATGGGCCCAAGGATAATTCTTCGCGGCGCCATGCCCTCTTAACTCAAACATAGGTGGCTTCGGCCACCGCCCTTGTGCTTAGGTGTTTTCCTTGTTGGTTTTTTCCATTTGCCTAGATGTTTGAATTCTCTAAAGAGTGGCTTTTCTTGGTTGCTTCTTGCGCTCTTGAGGGTCTTCTTCATCATATTACAGTGACCTGCTTCTATCCTAAGCCTTCTTATCCCAAGCCATCCTTTCCAAATGTACACAAGTTGATCTCCTTGTGCTTGGGATGTAGCAACCTGGCGGTACGACCGATGGTCAGACCGGTTCTACCGGTCTTTCCCTCTGTTGTACAGTCTCAGCGGTACTTCCGGTCCTGCATGAGCGGTTCTACCACTCCTGCCAGTACCAGTACTTCTGACCCAAACTACCGGTGTTTGGACGCGGTACTACCGCTGCTTCTGGAGCGGAAGTACCGCTCTCAACCGCCTGGTAGTTACAGGACCGGTACTACCGCTCCTAGGAGCAGTACTACCGGTTGACATCTGGGGTGTATAAAAGGGACGCGGGCAGAATGGGTCCTTATTTTCACCTTTGTTCTTGTATTCCGCTTTTCTCCCACGCCGCTGGTTGCTTCGTCCTTCACCCCGAAGTGCCCTCAGGCTCTCCAGATCGGTAGGCCCTCCATCGGATCCGCTCCATGGAGGCCGCCTCCTCTTCGATCTCTTCCATGGATACCGGTAATGCCTTGTTCTTCTTTTTTTAGGGTTCCTCATTTTGAATCCAACCCTAGGGCATTACTTGTATTCCCCCATTTTCGGCCAAATGGTTGGTGGGAGAGATCCGTATAGCCTCTTTTCTGCTTCCTGTGCGTACATAGTAATAGGAATATGGCATATAGATTCGAGAACGGGCGGTTCCAATTCTTCCACTCGGCGGTTTCACTCCCAGCGGTACTGCCGCTCCTTGCGAGCGGTACTACCACCCGGGCGGTACTACCGGTGGTCCAACCAGAACTACCGGTTTCTCTGAACCTATGTACCCTGTTTCTCTTCTACCCACGTATATGAAACATATTCCTCTAATCTTGTGTACATTCCTCTCATCTTTGCTGGGGTTTCTGTGTGCTTTCTGTGTGTGTGTGTGCACGTGGCTCTAGCTCTCGTGCTGCTCGGAAGCCTCAGAATACCAAGAAGAGGGCTCGTAGGGGGAAACCTTTGGGTGACAATGAGGATGATCATGAAGTGGTGATTCCTACAAAGACCACTCGTCGGGAGAAGTCTGCTGCTGCCAAGCAACGTGTTGCTCTGCCTATGCACAAGTGGAAGATGCCGGACTAGCAAAAGTTTCGCTTCCAGGATCCATACACCGTTGGAACAAACCTCAGTTCTGGAATGAGTTACAGATGAGGATTGTGTCTGAAGTTTTTGAGCATCACAAGAACAAGTTCACCCGAATGTGGTCCATTGACATCGATCATTGGAGGAACAACCTTGACTACTTTGGAGAAGCTCTGGCGATCTGTGAGGAGTTTGACTTGGTCAAGCTCATGACCGTGAACTGTGACTTTGATGTGCAGCTCATCCATCAGTTCTATGCTACAGTTCACTTCGGCTCTGATGAGGAACGCCACCTCTCCTTTATGTGTCGTGATGAGTTCTTTCATGTCCCGTGGAGAGCTTTCTGCAATGCTCTTGGTTATGAGGATACCGGGATTGAGGGTCAAGGTGGCATCCGTCCTCACGACTGTGCTCACCCCATGGACAAGGTGAAGCTTGCCCCTCTCTACATCCCTGGACTGGCATTGTGGGCAAGTCAAATGATCTTCTGCCAGTCTATGACATTATGCATCGTGTGTTCCAGTGTGTGCTACTTCCCAAGGTTGGTAATCAAGATGATATCTATGGTTATCTAGTGGATTTTCTTGTGGCCAAGAAGACCAAGAGGGGATCCGGTGACACGTTTGATGTCTCCAAGTGGCTATGGGAGGAGATGTACAACATGGTATTGTACTGCAAGGTACTGATATATGCTCCTTTTGTGATGCAGTTTTTGAGCACCGTTTGGGCAGTCCGTAGGCCAGGAGAGCCTCTCACCACTCCTGCCAACCTCACGGAGCATGAGGTCAAGGAGCTAAGGAAGAAGAAGCATAAGACTCCCTGTTTTTCTACGAGCAATCAGGAGGATGTGTACGCTACCTCGGATGACGAGGACTTTGAGTTGGAGCCTGGGGTCCAGCCCTCCTGGGTTGAGAAGCTGACTTCCAAGATCAAGAAGACCTTTTGCTTGTAGACCCATATCCAGAAGAAGCTCTACAAGGCCCACGTTGCTGAGAAGATGGTGCGTCGCAGGCAGATTCAGCTGATGAGGCACCTCAATGTGCCAGATGTGAAGAGTGGCTCCGAGAAGACCATTACTCCTGAGGATACTTGGTGCTTGGAGAACTGTCAGTGGTTTGATGATGCACCTGCTTCTTCCTCTGTCCGTGTTCCTGAGGCAGCCACTGCGAGGGCTGAGGTGTCTGAGGAGTCTGATGAGGTTCAGGATCCTGACAATGATATTGATGATGATGCATCAGACAGCTCTGCGACTACTAGCGAGGAGGTCTACTGAGCCCCGGGGCGCTAGCTTCGCTCTTTTATTTTTGGTGTCTCGATGCCAAAGGGGGAGAGAGCTCCATTAGGTCACGGGAGTTGCATGGGTGGTTTTATTTGCAGTTGGTCTTTCTAGTGCTCTATGGACTTATTCTTTGTTGTGATCTCGTGCATGGTGTAAGACATGCGTCGTTCGGTTTATCTATGAACTCTTCATTCAGTGGAGTTTATTATATGTTGTCTCTACTGCTTTAAGTTCCTTACGGTTGTTTGCGCTCTCCGTTTTGTCTATAAAATCCAGGGGGAGCATTCCCTAGTGTGTGAACTTTGCATTCCAAAAGCAAACTCTAAATAGTGCTCACACTCAGGGGGAGTCCCTCCTTTATTTTTAGAACTCCCGGACTAATCGTGTGGTTGTCATCATCCACCAAAAAGGGGGAGGGCATCCTTTTCCTTAGGGTTTTGGTGATTATGACAACACACGTGGACTAATCGTGCGCCATAGTTTTCTCAGGTACACATGGTGTGGTGCAAGACGGTTAGGTCTTCCCTCTACGCGGAAAAGATCGAAGATGGAGTTTCCGACATTTTTATCCCTTTGGTCGTAGGATATCCGTACTATTAAGAGGGAATCCGCATTGGAAGGTATTGGGTGAATCATTTCACGTACACATTTTTTGCACCCACCATATATACCTTCCATTTCAAGAGAGGGAGGTTCCCCATCATCTATTCTGTGCAGTCCTGCTCTTGGCGGTTGTACCGCTTCATTGAGCGGTTGTACCGCTGGCCGGTAGTTCCGGTCTACCACCACCCCTAGTACCGGTCAGGGGTGACTCCCTTTTGTAACAGGTGCGGTTGTAGACCGGTGGTGGAACGGTAGGTCCGGTTTTTCTCGATAAACCGGTACTACCGGTGTTCAGGGCAGTAGTACCGCCTTGAACCCCACCGCCCAAGAACTACTGGCCAAGCGGTAGTTCCGGTCCAACCTCCGGTCCAACTACCGGCTTGAAGGTTTTTCTTTCTGTTGTGGCCCGCTAGTTGAGCGGTGGTTGTGCGGTAGTTCTGGTTTGTTCCGATAAACCGGTACTACTGGGTGAGCCACCGGAAGTACTGCCCTGGCGCCCTAGGAAGGGTTCCCCGCATTCACCGGTTGTACCGGTGTCTTGTGCGGAAGTACCGGTCCCATGCATTTCTGCACATAATAGTTGGATCTTGGGGGCGCCTATTTAAGGAGGTGCTTCTCCTACCTCCCACCTGCCTCTTGCCTCTGTCTCTCCTCCATTACTGCCATTAAAGCTTTCTTGCCCGATCTCTCTCCCTAGCCACCCAAACTTGTTGATTTGCTAGGGATTGAAGGAGGAGACCTAGATCTATACTTCCACCAAAGGATATTTGATTCCCCCATACTTTCTTGTGTGGATTTTGTCACTCTTGGGTGCTTAGGCGCCCTAGACGTAAGAGGTCACTTCGGAGCCACATTCCATTATGGTGAAGCTTCGAGGTTTCGTTGGGAGCCTCCAATTAAGTTGTGGAGAGAGCCTCAACCTTGTTTGTAAAGGTCCGGTTGCCGCCTTCAAGGGCACCAATAGTGGAATCACGGCATCTCACATTGTGTGAGGGCGTGAGGAGAATACGGTGGCCCTAGTGGCTTCTTGGGGAGCATTGTGCCTCCACACCGCTCCAACGAAGACGTACTTCCCGTCAAAAGGAAGGAACTTCGGTAACACATCCTCGTCTTCACTGGCTCCACTCTTGGTTATCTCATGCATTTACTTGTACAAGCTTATTTGTGTTTTATCCCTTGCTTGCTTGTGTGCTTGTTGTTGTTGCATCATATAGGTTGCTCACCTAGTTGCATATCTAGACAACCTACTTTGATGAAAAGTTTAATTTGGTAAAGAAAAGCTAAAAATTGTTAGTTGCCTATTCACCCCCCTCCCTCTAGTCAACTATATCGATCCTTTCAGACGGCCTCTTGGATGGTGTACCATCGATGGTTGAAGGACTTCCACTCATGGTTGCGGATCAACGCGTAGGAGGAGGGCGCGAAATGCTTGTGATCATAGAACCATATGTGAATGTTCCTCCAAAAGGTTGTGCCCTTTTGCTCATTTCCATGGACCAGATCGAGGTTGGTGGCCAACCATGCGCCGCACAGCAGCTCATCCTCCCGCATGTTGAAGCTTTTCCCCCTACCCTTCTTCTTCAGATCGCTGGCTGTATCATCTGAATCATCGTCCTCCTCCTTCCCCCTCCCTCCGGATGCTGCTCTCGGCTACCCAATGTTGCTATTGTTGTGTGTCATCGCCGGTCTCGGTGTAGGACTGTTGCGTGGCCGTCTAGGTGTAGGACTGTTGCTGCTGGTAGTTGCCGGACTGGGTGGGATCCGAGCCTTCCACCTGCCCATCTAACCCCCTTCTCCTCCCTTGCCTCCGTCGTGGATGCTATCGAGCATCTCCCTGTCTGCGTCGTATGCCGCCTCCCCCGCTCTCGGCATTGCAACAAACAGCACGCGGACACACATCTACTCTCCGCTCGCCGAACGAGCGACGGCAAAGAATACTCGGAGAAGAGCGGCATCACGTTAGCATCAACGATGTAAGGAATCATACCGGCAGGGTTTGCGAGCTACTTGGTGGTGTAGTAGTACGGAGGCTCATAAAGCTCTGGCCACAACGTCGCATGTACTGTGGGCGCGCCCGTCTGGCGGTGTCTGCCACGGCCTCGCTGACTGCCCTGTCGACCACGTCCACCACGCCCATCGCCATCACCAAGCCCATCGGTGGACAGACGCTTCTTCAGGTTCTCCTACTTTGCAGCCTTTGCTTTAACACGGCGATCTTGCCGCGTCTCCGAGCTGATCTTCCAGGCGAGCATGGTGCTCGGGTCCTCCGGCACCTCCGCCGGCTCCATCTCTGACAGGTTCTTCGACAGTTTCATGCGTCGACGGCATAGTGAAGGAGAGGCTGGGAGAAAAGAGCGGGAATTGGGTGGAGAGCGGCGGAGAGTGGAAGAAGAGAGTTGGGGATTTTGGCGCGAAAACGGCTTGGGCTTGGCCTTCCTTTTGGGTGGGCCGGCGGGGCGAAGATCGACATTTCACGTGTCCGGACTCCCGCAAACCTCCCCTACTTTTATCTCCAGTTTGCGGGGGAAATCGCGTCTGGAGTGCTCCACGGACCGATACAGGACTGCTTTGGATGGCTTCCGCGGTCCGAACAGTTGCGGGAGGTTTGCGGGTCGGCGTCGAAGATGTCCTAAGGGCACAAATAGGATTTGGAGGGGTTATTGTAGCGAACCGCCCAAGGGGCTCCTTTGCTAGGATGGCTCCAGATCTGGCGTCAGATCGCTATTGTCGTTCAAGAAAATTCATTCCTAATGGACCTAAACATCAGGTGGAGATGTTAGGAACTTCCAAAACATTTATGCAAGCCAAACTAATGAAGGCTCCTGTAAGGCATCTACAACCGAACCCCTGTGTAGACGAGAAAGTTTGCAATACAATAGACGTAGTATTGATGGGGTGTTGGTGCACGTATATACAATACAAGGGAAGGCCTCTGATAACCCACAAGTATAGGGGATCGCAACAGCTTTCGAGGGTAGAGTATTCACCCCAAATTTATTGATTCGACACAAGGGGAGCCAAAGAATATTCTCAAGTATTAGTAGCTGAGTTGTCAATTCAACCACACCTGGAAACTTAGTATCTGCAGCAAAGTGTTTAGTAGCAAAGTAATATGATAGTGGTGGCAACGGTAACAAAAGAGTAATGAAAGCAAAGTAATATTTTTGGTGTTTTGTAGTGATTGTAACAACAGCAACGGGAAAGTAAATAAGCGTAAACCACTATATGGAAAGCTCGTAGGCATCGGATCAGTGATGGATAATTATGTCGGATGTGGTTCATCATGTAACAGTCATAACATAGGGTGACACAGAACTAGCTCCAATTCATCAATGTAATGTAAGCATGTATTCTGTATATAGTCATACGTGCTTATGGAAAAGAACTTGCATGACATCTTTTGTCCTACCCTCCCGTGGCAGCGGGGTCCTATTGGAAACTAAGGGATATTAAGGCCTCCTATTAATAGAGAACCGGAACAAAGCAATAGCACATAGTGAATACATGAACTCCTCAAACTATGGTCATCACCGGGAGTGGTCCCGATTATTGTCACTTCGGGGTCGCCGGATCATAACACATAGTAGGTGACTATAGACTTGCAAGATAGGATCAAGAAATCTCATATATTCATGAAAACATAATAGGTTCAGATCTGAAATCATGGCACTCGGGCCCTAGTGTCAAGCATTAAGCATAGCAAAGTCATAGCAACATCAATCTCAGAACATAGTGGATACTAGGGATCAAACCCTAACAAAACTAACTCGATTACATGATAAATCTCATCCATCCCATCACCGTCCAGCAAGCCTACGATGGAATTACTCACGCACGGCGGTGAGCATCATGAAATTGGTGATGGAGGATGGTTGATGATGACGAAGGCGATGAATCCCCCTCTACGGAGCCCCGAACGGACTCCAGATCAGCCCTCCCAAGAGGTTTTAGAGCTTGGCGGCGGCTCCGTATCGTAAAACGTGATGATTTGTTCTCCTCTATTTTTTTCTCCCCGAAAGCCAATATATAGAGTTGGAGTTGGCGTCGGAAGGTGTCCAGGGGGCCCACGAGGTAGGGGACGCGCCCCCCACCCTCGTGGACAGGGTGTGGGCCCCTGGTCTTCATCTTTCGCGAGGATTTTTTATTATTTATTGTAAGGTATTCCGTGGAGTTTCAGGTCATTCCGTGAACTTTTGTTTTCTGCACATAAAACAACATCATGGCAATTCTGCTGAAAACAGCGTCAGTCTGGGTTAGTTCCATTCAAAGCATACAAGTTAGAGTCCAAAAGAAGGGCAAAAGCATTTGGAAAAGTAGATACGACAGAGACGTATCAACTCCCCCAAGCTTAAACCATTGCTTGTCCTCAAGCAATTCAGTTGACAAACTAAAAGAGAAAAAGAAAAACTTTTACAAACTCTGTTTGCTCTTGTTGTACTAAATATGTCAAGCCATCATTCAAGTTTTCAGCAAAGATTATAACTAACCACATTTGCAATAATTCTCAGGTCTCATAATTACTCATATCAGTAGCATAATCAACTAGCGAGCCATAATAATAAATCTCGGATGACAACACTTTCTCAAAACGGTCATAATATGATATAACAAGATGGTATCTCGCTAGTCCTTTCTGAGACCGCAAAACATAAATGCAGAGCACCTTTAAAGATCAAGGACTGACTAGACATTGTAATTCATGGTAAAAGAGATCCAATCATAGTCACACCCAATATAAATTAACAGTGATGAATGCAAATGACAGTTGTGCTCTCCAGCTAGTGCTTTTTAATAAGAGGGTGATGACTCAACATAAAAGTAAATAGATAGACCCTTCGCAGAGGGAAGCAGGGATTTGTAGAGGTGCCAGAGCTCGGTTTTGAAATAGAGATAAATAATATTTTGAGCGGTATACTTTCATTGTCAACATAGCAACTAAGAGATGCCGATATCTTCCATGTCACACACATTATAGGCGGTTCCCAAAAAGAATGGTAAAGTTTATACTCCCCCTCCACCAACAAGCATCAATCCATGGCTTGCTCGAAACAACAAGTGCCTCCAACATACATCAGGTCCCACGGGGAGTTTTGTTTGCAATTAATTTTGATTTAGTTTGCATAAAGCATGGGACTGGGCATCCCGATGACCAGCCATTTTCTCGTGAGTGAGGAGCAGAGTCCACTCCTCTTGAGAATAACCCGCCTAACATGGAAGATAAGGGCAGCCTTGGTTGATACATGAGCTATTCGAGCATACAAAACAGAATGATTATTTGAAGGTTTAGAGTTTGGCACATACAAATTTACTTGGAACGGCAGGTAGATACCGCATATAGGAAGGTATAGTGGACTCATCTAGAATAACTTTGGGGTTTAAGGGATTGGATGCACAAGCAGTATTCCCGCTTAGTACAGGTGAAGGCTAGCAAAAGACTGGGAAGCGACCAACTAGAGAGCGACAACAGCCATGTACATGCAATAAAATTAATAAATATTGGATGCAAGCATGAGTAGGATATAATCCACCATGAACATAAATATCGTGAAGGCTATGTTGATTTTGTTTCAACTACATGCGTGAACATGTGCCAAGTCAAGTCACTTAAATCATTCAAAGGAGGATACCACCCCACTATACCACATCACAACCATCTCAATAGCATGTTGGCACGCAAGGTAAATCATTATAACTCATAGCTAATCAAGCATGGCACAAGCAACTATGATCTCTAATTTTCATTGCAAACATGTTTATTCATAATAAGCTGAATCAAGAACGATGAACTCATCATATTTACAAAAACAAAAGAGGTCGAGTTCATACCGTCTTTTCTCATCTCAGTCAGTCCATCATATATCATCATAATTGCCTTTCACTTGCATGACCGAACGATGTGAATAATAAGAGTGCACGTGCACTGGACTAAGCTGGAATCTGCAAGCATTCAATGAACAGGAGAAGATAAGGCAATATGGGCTCTTGGTTAAATCAATAATAATGCATATAAGAGCCACTTCAACAATTTAATCATAGTCTTCTCCTACTGACCCCCAAAGAAAAGAAAAGAAAACTATCTACACGGGAAAGCTCCCAACAAGCAAAAGAAGAACGGGAAATATTTTTGGGTTTTCTTTTTAATTACTACTACTACAGCAGGGTAGTAAACTACTACTATTTTTTTTGCTTTTCTTAAGGTTTATCAAACACACAAGATGAAAGCAAGAAAAAGAAAATAAACTAGCATGTATATTACAGTGAAAGTGTATGAGCACCGACATCTAGCAATGAGTGTGTGTGAACATAAATGTAATGTCGGTGAGAAATACGTACTCCCCCAAGCTTAGGCTTTTGGCCTAAGTTGGTTTATGGCCAGGGATAGCCTGGCGGATACCAGTAGGTGTAGTTGGGGTCGTACTGCGACGAAGAATAGTTGGTGTTGTATTGTGATGCAGCGGCTATCACATCCTGAGCTGCAGCATGGAGTCGGGCTTCCTCCGCCCTCCTCTCGTACTCATCTGCCTCCTCTCTAGTAATAGTATATCTTCCGTTTACCTGGTAATCATAGAAGGCAGGAGCAGGAGAGTAATACGGACAACATGCCGTTTGTTAAAGATTAATCGACACTCGAGAGGTGACACAGTCCTCTCAATAAAATGGTGGGAAACCATAGAATCAAAATCTAAATAAGCAGGAGGCAACTCCATGTCTCCTTCATGAACGTCTATCTCAAGAAATTTAGCTAAGCGGATTGCATAAATTCCTCCAAAGAAATCTCCATTATATCTATTATGATGCAACCTACGAGCTACAATGGCTCCCATATGATAAGATTGGTCTCCTAACACAACACTCCTGAGAATGCTAAGGTCAGGGACACACATGTGACATGCTTCATCCTTAGCATTTATGCATCTACCTATGAAGAGAGCAAAATAATGTATAGCAGGAAAGTGAATGCTCCCTATAGTAGCTTGCGTTATATCTCTAGATTCCCCTACAGTTATACTAGCAATAAAGTTTCTAAATTCATATTTAGGGGGATCCCTAACACTACCCCATTGTGGAAGTTTGCAAGCAAGAGTAAAATCCTCTAAGTCCATGGTATAAGATTTGTCATAAAGATCAAACATGACTGAAGGAGAATTACGTGAAGGTGAATATTCAAACCTCCTCACAAATGAACTTGTGAGATCATGGTACTGGGGGCATTTGTCTGCCTCAAAATCCTCAAGACCGGCATTACGCAAATATGCGTTAAATTCTTCTTTAATTCCTGCACGATCCATAAAGTTTTCCGACGACCATCTGCAAGGCCGCACTAGAGCGTCTCTTGGTGGTTCCTCGTCAGCATCATGCATAGCAAGCCTGGGTCCTTGCTTCTTAGAGGAACCACCTTGGAACATCTTCCTAAGCATATTGCTTTTCTCTGAAAAATTTCTGAAATTTTTAGTAACTTCAAACAAAAGTGAACCAACTTCAATAAAACTAATAGCAACAACTCCTACAAGTGCCTAGGGCCTGTATCAAGCATTAGAACTACTTGGAACCATATAAATTTGACATGCAAGCTCAAGAACATGGTCACCTATGCAGCACAAATTTGCAAAGAATAAAGCACTAGAATAAAAACTAATTGGACCAATGGAGGAGTGACATACCAAGGAACAATCTCCCCAAGCAGTTTTGTGAGAGGTGCTTTGAGCAAGGAGATCGAAAATTACAGCAAAGAGGGCTGGAAGTCGTGCTTGAGTTGGTTTTTCGTGTTTGTGTGAGGAAGAAGAAGAGGATGGGTGCTGGAATAAGTGGAGGAGGGCCACCGTGGGCCCATGAGGCAGGGGGCGCGCCCAGGGGGGTAGGGCGCGCCCTCCACCCTCGTGGCCAGGTGGCAGCTCCCCCTGCGGTGATTTTTGCACCATAAATCCTCAAATATTCCCGAAAAATCATATTAAATTGGCATGTCATTTTGAGGACTTTTATTTTCGGGAAATTTTTATATTGCACGGATAAATCAGGAAGCATACAGAAAAAAAATACTATTTTTACTTTATTTCTACTAAAGAACAGAAAATATAAAGGGATACAGAAGGTTGTGCTTCTAGTTTCATCCATCTCATGCTCATCAAAAGGAATCCACTAACAAGGTTGATCAAATCTTGTTAACAAACTCATTCCGATTAACATGGAACCGGAGAAATTTCGAATAACACTATGTTACCTCAATGGGGATATGCACATCCCCAATAATAAGTATATCATATTTCTTTTTGACAGTAGGAAGAGGAAATTTAAAACCTCCAAATATAATCGATGGAACTTTTCCAATAGAATTGATATTGTGGACTTGAGGTTGTTTCCTCGGAAAGTGTACCGTATGCTCATTACCATTAACATGAAAAGTGACATTGCCTTTGTTGCAATCAATAACAGCCCCTGCAGTATTAAGAAAAGGTCTTCCAAGAATAATAGACATACTATCGTCCTCGGGAATATCAAGAATAACAAAGTCCGTTAAAATAGTAACGTTTGCAACCACAACAGGCACATCCTCACAAATACCGTCAGGTATAGCAGTTGATTTATCAGCCATTTGCAAAGATATTTCAGTAGGTGTCAACTTATTCAAGTCAAGTCTACGATATAAAGAGAGAGGCATAACACTAACTGTCGGATTCTGGGGTTCCGGTAGACCCTTAAGGTTCGAACTCTGGGGTGCGCGCGGAGGTCGTGCCTTCTACCTCTCCGTCTCGCAAGGATCTAAACTACTGCAAGAACAACACAAGAGACACAGGGTTTATACTGGTTCGGGCCACCATTGTGGTGTAATACCCTACTCCAGTGTGGTGGGTGGATTGCCTCTTGGGCTGATGAGGAAGAACAATACAAGGAAGAACAGCCTCGCGAGGGTCTGTTCTTGGCTAGGGGATGAACTGCTAGGGGGAGTTCAATCGCCCTTCTCTCTCTCAAGATGCTGGATTCGATCCTAGCTCATTCCAATCTGCCTCTACTGGTTTCTTGGTACTCGATCCCCTCTACCCCGGGGGTGGCTGGTCCTATTTATAGGCAAAGGCCCTGGGCCTCTTCCCAAATATTGAGCGGGAAGAGCGCCAACAATTGGCCAATTTGAAGGGGAACATCTGGTACACTTATCCTGACTAAAGTTGGTCTTCGCCTGCCAAAGGCCCTGTGGTGACGTCGTCCTGGGCTCCATGGTGACCTCCTTCCCACCGTTGGACTGGTCTTGGTCTCGTTGCACCAAAACGGGTGCCTTTGCTTGATCCTCTCACCTGCGCTTGCACCCTTTGCACCAAAGAGGAAAGGGAGACGCTGCGCGGGCTGGCGCCCGCCTAGCACCCTTGGTCGTCATGGCTTGCGTCATGGGCACCTCGTGAGGTACCCGCCTTGATCTCTCCGCCTCCTCGCGAGCCAGCCTAAGGAGGCCGTGCTTGAGGAAGCGCCATGTCGTCCGCCTCGTGAGGCTTGGCCCCTCGCGAGGGTCTTGAACCTTGTGTTGATGAAGATGGGCCACGCTGGTCCCCCATTTGAGCCACGCCGCAGGCCGTAGGCAGGCAAGTCTGGGGACCCCCGTTCCCAGAACGTCGACAGTAGCCCCCGGGCCCAAGGCGCGCACGGACTTGGCCGTGCCGAGAGGCGAAAGGGCAAGGGCGAAGCGCCGCAGGCCCTAACAGCCTGCGGCCATGGGCGCCGCGTGGCGGTTGATTGGACGTGGGCGTCTCCGCTTCCCCACGACACCTCGACGATCGCGCGGATTGGACAAGTCCCTACATGCAAATCGTGTCATGATTACCTGTGATCGTGGAGGCCGACGGTTGGCCTCCCCCGGCTATAAGTACGGCACCGCGCGTGCCCTTCCAGTCCATCTCCCCTTGCTCTCTCCTTCGCCTTGATCCTTGCTCCGCCTTGGTGTGATGGCTCCGATTCGCCGGTTCTCAGCAGCGGAGAAGGGAAAGGCTCCTCAAGAGGTACCTGACCCGCTCCCATCAAAGAAACGGCCTGCCCTGCGTGGCCGAGACGAGGAGAATCGCCTGGTGGTGCTGAGGCCTTGGTACGAGCGGCCTCCACCGGGATTCCCGCTTCCCTTGTATGCCCATGCCGAGGGCCTTGGAGGAGGGGATGCCGATCCCCTCGGCCAGCGCCATTGCCGGCGCCGGAGGGTCACGAAGGTGTTGGTGGTTCCTCCTGGAGTCCACGCCGAGGGCTCCTCCCGCGAGCTCGTGCTCCACGCCGCCATGCCTCCGCGGACTTGGATTCGCTTTCCTCCCTTCTTCGCCTCCGTCTTCCAGCAGGGGAGACTCCTGGAGCTGTGGCTGCAGCACGCCGACTGCAGCACTCCTGCGACAGGGGCAGAAGTCGCGATCACTGCCCCGGGCGAGGTCTTCATGACTCGCGGCTGGGGTGAAATCGCTCGGTGCTGCAGAACGAAGGGCGCCCTCACGATCCACCTGGAGTACGACGGCGCTTCGGTGATGTTCCTCAAGGTCTTCGACGTGGACGGTCACCGGCTGGAGTGCTGCCCCGCGGGCGGCCAGGACCTCGCTATGGCGACGGCTGGGCCTGCCAACCGCCCCCCGGACGGCTCCACAAGCGACGGGAGCACCGGAGGATCCAGCGATCGCAGTGAGGTCTTCGCGACGCCGGAGACAAGCGACGACAGCTACGAGCCCGCGAGCCAACGCCGCTCCCAGAGCAGGGCAGGCTCGCTTGGTCGCCGCCGGTCCTGATCTGGATGGGGTTGGCGCCGGTGCCTGATGGCCCACTGTTGATGATGGCATCTTTTGCAAGGGCGTGTGTAGTTAGCACCCTTTAGGATCCGTTCCCTGTGAGGAATCACATTGTGCCCCATAGGGGCTTGTAAGGCGGCTGTGATCCTTGTTTGTTAATATATAACCCTTGCTATGGATTTGTGCGAATCGCAAATTCCGTCATAGTTCGGTCCTCCCTTTCGCACCTCGCGAGGGCTTGGTGCTCTGCGTCGACAGGTCCTAGTCCCAAGGCGGTGTCAGCCGTCGCTGGTATGCCAGGTTGCGATGCCGTGGTCAAGGCCAGGAGGTGAGCGACCCGGGGTCCGGTAAGAGCCCCTGAGTCGCGATGCTCAGGAGGTCCCCTTTGGCGCCCAAGCAACCGTCGCTTGGTGAGAAAGAGAAGTAACGTCGCTAGTACGGAGTCGCTTTAGGTGCGGGGGTAGTGCCACGGTAGCCAACGCTTTGGATGGTGACTTATCTTTAGGGGTCGTGGATCATCCCCAGCGCGCCGTCTGATCTGGGGGGTAGCTTGAGCGGAGTCACTGGCCAAGGTCCTCGCGCGCCCCTTCTCCCTCGCCTCTGCTCCCCTTTCTACTCTACGTCCTCGGGTCCCGGCCCTCGAGCTTGTCTCAGTCGTCGCTGGTATGCCAGGTCGCGATGCCGTGGACAAGGCCAGAGGGTGAGGGCTGGAGAGCCAGTAAGAGCCCTGAGTCGCAATGCTCAGGCGCCCCCCCTTTAACGTGCAAGCGGTTTGCGCGGGCGAGGGTGAAGGAAACGCCGCGAGGGCCTTGGCTAGCACAGCTTCCTCTAAGGATCCTGCAGATTCATCACAAAAAGAGGACGGGGTTGCCATAGCAGCTGTTAGTTGATTGTTAGCCGCTCAGGAGCTCGCTGGTTGGAGCGGGGGAGGTGTGTCTGGGCACCCGTGAGCCAGCGCAGGACTCACGAGGCCCTACCTCTAGGCGGGTTGCGCCTGGCGCTGGGCCGTGTCTTGAGACGTGTTCCTGCAAAATCTGGTTAGATGCCGGCACTCTACGTCCTCGGGTCCCGGCCCTCGAGCTTGTCTCAGCCGTCGCTGGTATGCCAGGTCGCGATGCCGTGGACAAGGCCAGAGGGTGAGGGCTGGAGAGCCAGTAAGAGCCCTGAGTCGCGATACTCAGGCACCCCCCCCCTTTAACGTGCAAGTGGTCGACATGAAGAAGAAGAGGTGCCGCGGACGGCATCGAGTAATCAAGCATGATGCATAATTGGAAATAAACGCGGAAGGGATACATGCCGCTGGGCCTAGACCGAGTGGCCTGGGGATGATGCAGCCCGAGGGGCGCCCCCAGCAAAGCAAGCTAGCGACTGAAAAGATAAAAAGGGATACATGCCACAGGGATGGACCCACGCGGCCTGGGAATGACGCAACCCTGGGAAGGCGCTCCCAGCTGGGAATGAAACTTGAAAGATGTCACCTGAAGATGTCGTCGGTGCAGTGGCGTTGGTGCAGCAGACTCGGTGGGCTGCGGAAGCCGATCCTCACGAGCCCCCAGGCCCAGGGGCCTCGGGAGGCTCCGGAGGCACTGGTGGCTCCTCGTGAGCAGCCTCCATCTCCGCCAGGGCTGTGGAACGCCTGTCTTCTTGCGCCCCAAAGATGCTTCTCATGATGCGCTGGTACGCCGCAGCCACGCTCGGCAGGCCATAAGGCATGCGAACATAGCTGTGGGGTGGTCCTCCGCAGCGCCCCACTTGTGAGGGCCAGAGGCGCTCCGCCGTGGCGATCTGATTGAGCCCTGGTACGTCGACGCAGACGCGCAGCCCACCATCCTCGCCTGGATGGGGAGCCACAGCTGGTGGGCGACGGCAACCTCTCATGATCCTTGACTCCTGTAGTTCTTGAATGGCCTTGCTAACAAACTCCTGCTGGTCTGGCCTTCTTTCCTTGGCTTCCTTTCGAGGGAAACGTGCCTCGAAGCACGCCTCCACATGGTGCCCCAGTGCCTCCCTCGTGACCTTGGCGAGGTCGGCGGCCCTCCAGGTGAGAGCCCCCGAGCCCTGCCTGAGGAGGGCGTCGGGCGCGCTTTCCTATGCGATTGAAGGAGGGTCCCCCTGGGCAGACGCGGGCCTTGAAGGGACTGCCTCCTGAGGGGCTGAGCCTGACGTTGTCTTCTTCTTCTTGGGAGTGGTCTCAGGAAGCCTCCTGCTTCCGCGATCTGGGTCTTCTAGTGACGCGGCCTGAAAGGCTCGCTCCAGGGCACACATTGCGTCCTTCTCTTGGCATGGCACCGTGATGACGCCGCCGCTTCCTGGCATCTTGAGGACGTTGTAGCCGTGGTGATTCACGGCCATGAACTTGGCCAGCGCCGGGTACCCGAGGATGGCGTTGTACGGTAGGCGGATGTGGGCGATGTCAAAGTCGATGAGCTCGGTGCGGTAGTTGTCGTAGGTGCCGAAGGTGACTAGGAGGCGGACCTGCCCGATCGGGACTGTGGAACCGTCAGTGACTCTGGAGAAGGGCTTGGTTGGCTGGAGCTGGTCATAGGGCACTTGGAGGCTGTTGAATGTTTCCACGGACAAGTCATTGAGCCCTGCCCCTCCGTCGATGAGGGTCTTGGTGACCAGAATGTTGCTGATGACTGGGGAACAAAGCATTGGGAGGACTCCGGCTGTGGCCGCGCACTTGAGCTGGTCTGCTGAGTTGAACGTGATGGCGCAGGCCGACCACCTGAGGGGACACGTTGCTTCGAGCTTGGGGAGAACTGCATTCACTTCGCGAGCAAACTGCTTGAAGATATGTTGAGAGGCTGGGGCTTGAGCTCCGCCCAGGATGCAGGCGATTGCGCGAGGCTCTTGGAAGCCCTAGCCCCCTCGTCTTGGTGGCGGTCTTCATTCCTTCCTGGCTGAGGCGGCAACGGCGGCAGGCCTGGGTTGCCATGAGGGCGATCCTCACGAGGCTGGTCCCTCCAGTCCCCCTCGCGAGGCGGGTCGCGCCAGCGGTCCTCGCGAGGTTGGTCACGCCAGCCTTGACGTGGGCCACGATCTTCCCAGCGTCCCGGGTTCCTTCCTCCTCCTCGGTCGTAGCCCCGGTCAGCACGGTCAGGGCGTCGGCCGACTCTTCCTTCTCGCACGGCGCGGAGTTCTTGGCATTCATTGGTGTTGTGGGTGTGGAGGTCGTGGTACACACAGTACCGGCTGCCCCTGGAGGATTCGGGCAGATCCTTGCCCCGCTTGGTGTCCGGCTCTGCCGCGAGCACGGCAGCCCCTTTGCGCTTCACGTCCTTGGCCTTGGGCTTCTTCTCTTCTGGGTCTGCGGCAGGCAGCTCGAGGAGGGAGAGGCGTCCCTCCTCAGCTCTGGCGCACTTGGTCGCCAGGTTGAACAGCTCCAGGGAGGTGCAGAGGTCTTCATGCATCGCCAACTCCTCCTTCATCTTAACGTCGCGCACGCCATCGGAGAAGGCCGAAATGATGGCTTCCTCGGACACCCTGGGGATCTTGAGGCGCGCACTGTTGAAGCGCTGGATGTACTTCTGCAGGGTCTCTCCAGGTTGCTGCTTGATGCGGCGCATGTCGCTCACGGCGGGAGGCCGGTCGCGGGTACCTTGGAAGTTGGCGATGAAGCGGGTACGCATCTGGTCCCAGGAGGAGATCGTGCCTGGGGCCAGGTTCAGGAGCCAAGTGCGAGCGCCTTCCTTCAGCGCCATGGGGAACCAGATCGTCATGACCTTTTCGTCCCCGCTGGCAGCTTTGATTCCTAGCTCGTAGAGCTGGAGGAACTCTGTGGGATCAGTCGTGCCGTCGTAGCGAGGAGGCAGGTCCGGCTTGAACTTGCCGGGCCATGCGACGCTACGCAGCTCGGGGGTGTAGGCGCGGCAGCCTGCGGTGGCCGCGGGAGGTTTTGGTTGAGGGAGAGCTTGGCCTTGTGGGTCCCCTTGCGTCGCAGCTGGGAGCAGCGCGGGGTCTTGACGTGCCGGAGCTGGAGCGGGGTCTCGGCGAGCCGGGGGCGGGAACACCCGGGCGCCCTCTTGCGGTCGCGGGACGTCTTGGCAGCTCCGTTCCTGCTGGGCCGGCGCATGACGGAGCGGGTTCCGCCCAGGAGCCGCGTGCCTTGGGGCCACGGCATCTTCTTGGAAAGGAGGCGGCTGGAATGCCCCCGGGGCTTCATTGCCCATGCGGGGCGGAGTGCGGCGCAGCGGTACGGAAGGCGCGGGGGAGCCCCCTGCGGCGCGGACGAGCTCGGCGACGCGGTCGAGCCACTCCTCGTAGACGTCGTCGACGGGGCGGTAGCGCAGGAGCTCGTTCGCCGCGATGAGCGCAGCTCGAGCCTTCAAGGGCGCGTGAAGCGCGTGCGATGAAGAACCGGCCGGGGTGAGCGACGGAGTGGCGGTGCGGCCATCTCGCCGCACGGACGGGTGCTGAGAGGATGCTTGCTGCTCGTTCCCCGCCGGGCCGGTGGCGGCGTTGACGGCGGGCGACGGGGAACGACGAGGACGCCCACCGACGGGGGCCGTCTGGACGGCGCGGGAAGCGATGGTGGCCCGGCGCTCGGCGCGTGCCCGACGAGCGTCAGACATGGATGCGATGGTTGGAGGAGAGCGGAGCGGTGGAAGACGGACTCCGGCGCACCCCTACCTGGCACGCCAAATGTCGGATTGTGGGGTTCCGGCAGACCCTTAAGGTTCGAACTCTGGGATGCGCACGGAGGTCGTGCCCTCTACCTCTCCGTCTCGCAAGGATCTAAACTACTGCAAGAACAACACAAGAGACACAGGGTTTATACTGGTTCGGGCCACCATTGTGGTGTAATACCCTACTCCAGTGTGGTGGGTGGATTGCCTCTTGGGCTGATGAGGAAGAACAATACAAGGAAGAACAGCCTTGCGAGGGTCTGTTCTTGGCTAGGGGATGACCTGCTAGGGGGAGTTCAATCGCCCTTCTCTCTCTCTCCCTAGATGCTGGATTCGATCCTAGCTCATTCCAATCTGCCTCTACTGGTTTCTTGGTACTCGATCCCCTCTACCCCGGGGGTGGCTGGTCCTATTTATAGGCAAAGGCCCTGGGCCTCTTCCCAAATATTGAGCGGGAAGGGCGCCAACAATTGGCCAATTTGAAGGGGAACATATGGTACACTTATCCTGACTAAAGTTGGTCTTCGCCTGCCAAAGGCCCTGTGGTGACGCCGTCCTGGGCTCCATGGTGACCTCCTTCCCACCGTTGGACTGGTCTTGGTCTCGTTGCACCAAAACGGGTGCCTTTGCTTGATCCTCTCGCCTGCGCTTGCCCCCTTTGCACCAAAGAGGAAAGGGAAACGCTGCGCGGGCTGGCGCCCGCCTGGCACCCTTGGTCGTCATGGCTTGCGTCATGGGCACCTCGTGAGGTACCCGCCTTGGTCTCTCCGCCTCCTCGCGAGCCAGCCTAAGGAGGCCGTGCTTGAGGAAGCGCCATGTCGTCCGCCTCGCGAGGCTTGGCCCCTCGCGAGGGTCTTGAACCTTGTGTTGATGAAGATGGGCCACGCTGGGCCCCCATTTGAGCCACGCCGCAGGCCGCAGGCAGGCAAGTCTGGGGACCCCCGTTCCCAGAACTCCGACACTAACGCCGGCTCCAAGATCACATAAAGCAGTTTTAACATAATTTCTTTTAATGGAGCAAGGTATAGTAGGTACTCCTCGATCTCCAAGTTTCTTTGGTATTCCACCCTTAAAAGTATAATTAGCAAGCATGGTGGAAATTTCAGCTTCCGGTATCTTTCTTTTATTTCTAACAATATCTTTCATGTATTTAGCATAAGGATTCATTTTGAGCATATCAGTCAATCGCATGCGCAAAAAGATAGGTCTAATCATTTCAGCAAAGCGCTCAAAATCCTCATCATCCTTTTTCTTGGATGGTTTGGGAGGAAAAGGCATGGGTTTCTAAACCCAAGGTTCTCTTTCTTTACCATGTTTCCTAGCAACAAAGTCTCTCTTATCATAACGTTGATTCTTTGATTGTGGGTTATCAAGATCAACAATAGGTACAATTTCTACATCATTGTCATTACTAGGTTGAGCATCATCGTGAACATCATTAACATTTTCATTAGGTTCATGTTCATTACCAGATTGTGTTTCAGCATCAGACATAGAGATATCATTTGGATCATCAGGTGGTTCAGCAATAGGTTCACTAGAAGTTTGCATAGTTCTATCATTTTTCTTTTTCTTCTTTTTAGAAGAACTAGGTGCATCAATATTATTTCTCTGAGAATCTTGCTCAATTCTCTTACGGTGGCCTTCAGGATACAAAGGTTCCTGAGTCATTCTACCAGTTCTAGTAGCCACTCTAATAGCATAATCATTTTTCTTACTATTCATTTCATCGAGCAATTCTTTTTGAACTTTACGTACTTGTTCTACTTGAGTGGTTACCATAGAGGCATGTTTGCTAACAAGTTTAAGTTCACCTCTAATATTAGCCATATAATCACCCAAGTGTTTAATCATATAAGCATTCTGTTTTAATTGTCTACCCAAATAAGCATTAAAGTCTTCTTGCTTAAACATAAAGTTATCAAACTCATCCAAGCACTGACTAGCCATTTTAGTAGGAGGGATTTCAGCTCTATCATATATATAGAGAGAATTTACCTTTACTACCTATGTCGGGTTATCGGGATCAGGAGGTTCTTCAATAGGTAAAGGATCAAGATCATATGTTTCTTCGACAGGCAGTAAATTAAGACCATGTATTTCTTCAATAGGAGGTAAATTCTTAACATCTTCAGCTTTAATACCTTTTTCTTTCATGGATTTCTTTGCCTCTTGCATATCCTCGGGATTGAGAAATAGAACACCTCTCTTCTTCGGAGTTGGTTTAGGAATAGGATCATTAATTGGAGCAGGAGCTGGCTCAGGAGGTGCCCAATTATTTTCATTTGTCAACATGTTACTCAATAGAATTTCAGCTTCATCCGATGTTCTTTCGCTGAAAAGAGAACCAGCACAACTATGCAGGTAATCTCTGGAAGCATCGGTTAGCCCATTATAAAAGATATCAAGTATTTCATTTTTCTTAAGAGGATGATCAGGCAAAGCATTAAGTAACTTGAGAAGCCTCCCCCAAGCTTGTGGGAGACTCTCTTCTTTAATTTGCACAAAGTTGTATATTTACTTTAAAGCAGATTGTTTCTTATGAGCAGGGAAATATTTAGCAGAGAAGTAATAAATCATATCCTGGGGACTACGCACACAACCAGGATCAAGAGAATTAAACCATATCTTAGCAGCACTCTTTAATGAGAACGGAAATATTTTAAGTATATAAAAGTAGCGCGATCTCTCATCATTAGTAAACAGGGTGGCTATATCACTTAATTTAGTAAGATGTGCCACAACAGCTTCAGATTCATAACCATGGAAAGGATCAGATTATACCAAAGTAACTATATCAGGATCAACAGAGAATTCATAATCCTTATCAGGAACACAGATAGGTGAAGTAGCAAAAGCAGGGTCAGGCCTCATTTTATCTTTAAGAGATTCTTTGTTCCATTTAATTAATAGCCTTTTAAGTTCATGACGATCTCTGCAAGCTAGAATAGCGGCAGAAGATTCCATATCAAAAACATAACCCTCAGGAATAATAGGCCTATCTTCATCATCACTTTCGTCATTATAATCAAATTCAATAATTTCTTTCTCTCTAGCCCTAGAAATTTGTTCATCAAGAAAATCACTAAGGAGCACAGTAGTATCAGGCACAGAAGTAGTTTCATCATAAGTATCATGCATAGCAGAAGTGGCATCATCAATAACATGCAACATATCAGAACGAATAGCAGAAGCAGGTTTAGGTGTCGCAAGCTTACTCATAACAGAAGGTGAATCAAGTGCAGAGCTAGATGGCAGTTCCTTACCTCCCCTCGTAGTTGAGGGATAAATTGTTGTCTTAGCGTCTTTCAAGTTCTTCATAGTGTCCAGAAAATATAAATCCCGAGTGACTCAAAGAATAGAGCTATGCTCCCTGGCAACGGCGCCAGAAATTAGTCTTGATAACCCACAAATATAGGGGACCGTAACAGCTTTCGAGGGTAGAGTATTCAACCCAAATTTATTGATTCGACACAAGGGGAGCCAAAGAATATTCTCAAGTATTAGCAGCTGAGTTGTCAATTCAATCACACCTGGAAACTTAGTATCTGCAGCAAAGTATTTAGTAGCAAAGTAATATGATAGTGGTGGCAACGGTAACAAAAGAGTAATGAAAGCAAAGTAATATTTTTGGTGTTTTGTAGTGATTGTAACAGCAGCAACGGGAAAGTAAATAAGCGTAAACCATTATATGGAAAGCTCGTAGGCATCAGATCAGTGATGGATAATTATGCCGGATGTGGTTCATCATGTAACAGTCATAACATAGGGTGACACAGAAGTAGCTCCAATTCATTAATGTAATGTAGGCATGTATTCCGTATATAGTCATACGTGCTTATGGAAAAGAACTTGCATGACATCTTTTGTCCTACCCTCCCGTGGCAGCGGGGTCCTATTGGAAACTAAGGGATATTAAGGCCTCCTTTTAATAGAGAACCAGAACAAAGCATTAGCACATAGTGAATACATGAACTCCTCAAACTATGGTCATCACCGGGAGTGGTCCCGATTATTGTCACTTCGGGCTCGCTGGATCATAACACATAGTAGGTGACTATAGACTTGCAAGATAGGATCAAGAACTCTCATATATTCATGAAAACATAATAGGTTCAGATCTGAAATCATGGCACTCGGGCCCTAGTGTCAAGCATTAAGCATAGCAAAGTCATAGCAACATCAATCTCAGAACATAGTGGATACTAGGGATCAAACCCTAACAAAACTAACTTGATTACATGATAAATCTCATCCAACCCATCACCGTCCAGCAAGCCTACGATGGAATTACTCACGCACGGCGGTGAGAATCATGAAATTGGTGATGGATGATGGTTGATGATGACAACGGCGATGAATCCCCCTCTCTGGTGCCCCGAACGGACTCCAGATCAGCCCTCCCGAGAGGTTTTAGGGCTTGGCAGCGGCTCTGTATCGTAAAACGCAATGATTTCTTCTCCTCTATTTTTTTCTCCTCGAAAGCCAATATATAGAGTTGGAGTTGGCGTCGGAAGGTGTCCAGGGTGCCCACGAGGTAGGGGCGTGCCCTAGGGGGGCGCGCCCCCCACCCTCGTGGACAAGGTGTGGGCCCCCTGGTCTTCATCTTTGGCGAGGATTTTTTATTATTTATTGTAAGGTATTCCGTGGAGTTTCAGGTCATTCCGAGAACTTTTGTTTTCTGCACATAAAACAACATCATGGCAATTATGCTGAAAACAGCGTCGGTCCGGGTTAGTTCCATTCAAATCATACAAGTTAGAGTCCAAAACAAGGGCAAAAGTGTTTGGAAAAGTAGATACGACGGAGACGTATCAGCCTCTACCTCAACTATACAAGACTAGGAGGTGGGCCACAACTCCAATACACGTGCAATTTAAAATACATACTCAACAACCCCCCCCCCCCCCCCGCAGTCGAAGCATCACCGGAGACACAGAGACTGGACCGAAACTCCTCGAAGACGGGAGTAGGCAATCCCTTAGTCATCACATCAGCAAACTATTGCATCGTCGGCACGTGGAGAACCCGAACACGGCCAAGGGCAACCTGCTCGCGCACGAAGTGAATATCGAGCTCAATATGCTTCGTTCGTTGATGGTGCACCGGGTTGGCGGAGAGGTAGACCGCGCTGACTGAAGGAAATATGCCCTAGAGGCAATAATAAAGTGATTATTTATTTCCTTATATCATGATAAATGTTTATTATTCATGCTAGAATTGTATTAACCAGAAACACAATACTTGTGTGAATACATAGACAAACAGAGTGTCACTAGTATGCCTCTACTTGACTAGCTCGTTGATCAAAGATGGTTGACATGAGTTGTCATTTGATTAATGGGATCACATCATTAGGAGAATGATGTGATTGACTTGACCCATTCCGTTAGCTTAGCACTCGATCGTTTAGTATTCTGCTAATGCTTTCTTCATGACTTATACATGTTCCTATGACTATGAGATTATGCAACTCCCGTTTACCGGAGGAACACTTTGTGTGCTACCAAACGTCACAACGTAACTGGGTGATTATAAAGGTGCTCTACAGGTGTCTCCGAAGGTACTTGTTGGGTTGGCGTATTTTGAGATTAGGATTTATCACTCCGATTGTCGGAGAGGTATCTCTGGGCCCACGCGGTAATGCACATCAATATAAAGTTTTGCAAGCATTGCAACTAATGAGTTAGTTGCGGGATGATGTATTACGAAACGAGAAAAGAGACTTGCCGGTAACGAGATTGAACTAGGTATTAAGATACCGACGATCGAATCTCAGGCAAGTAACATACCGATGACAAAGGGAACAACGTATGTTGTTATGCGGTTTGACCGATAAAGATCTTTGCATAATATGTAGGATCCAATATGGGCATCCAGGTTCCGCTATTGGTTATTGACCGGAGACGTGTCTCGGTCATGTCTACATAGTTCTCGAACCCGTAGGGTCCACACGCTTAAAGTTCGATGACGGTTATATTATGAGTTTATGTGTTTTGATGTACCAAAGGTAGCTCAGAGTCCCGGATGTGATCACGGACATGACGAGGAGTCTTTAAATGGTCGAGACATAAAGATTGATATATTGGAAGCCTATTTTTGGATATTGGAAGTGTTTTGGGTGAAATCGGGATTTTACCAGAGTACCGGGAGTTACCGGAACCCCCCCCCCCCGGGGGGAGTTTAATGGGCCAAGATGGGCCTTAGTGGAGAATAGGAGGGGCGGCCAGGGCAGGCAGCGCGCACCCTCCCCCTCTAGTCCGATTTGGACAAGGAGGGGGCGGTGCCCCCCTTTCCTTCCTCCCTCCCTCCTCCTCCCCCCTTCTCCTACTCCAACTAGGAAAGGAGGGAGTCCTACTCCCGGTGGGAGTAGGACTCCTCCGTGGCGCGCCTCCTCCTGGCCGGACACCTCTCCCCCCCTTGCTCTTTTATATACAGGGGCAGGGGACACCTCTAGACACAACAATTGATCCCTTGGATCTCTTAGCCGTGTGCGGTGGCCCCCTCCACCATAGTCCACCTCGATAATATCGTAGCGGTGCATAGACGAAGCCCTGCGTTGGTAGAACATCATCATCGTCACCACGCCGTCGTGCTGACGGAACTCTACCTCAAAGCTCGGCTGGATCGGAATTCGAGGGACGTCGTCGAGCTGAACGTGTGTTGAACTTGGAGGTGTCGTACGTTCGGTACTTGATCGGTCGAATCATGAAGACGTACGACTACATCAACCGCGTTGTGCTAATGCTTCCACTTTCGGTCTACGAGGGTACGTGGACAACACTCTCCCCTCTCGTTGCTATGCATCACCATGATCCTGTGTGTGCGTAGACTTTTTTTTGAAATTACTACGTTCCCCAACAGTGGCATCCGAGTCAGGTTTTATGCGTAGATATTATATGCACGGGTAGAACACAAGTGAGTTGTGGGCGATATAAGTCATACTGCTTACTAGCATGTCATACTTTGGTTCGGCGGTATTGTTGGATGAAGCGGCCCGGACCGACATTACGCGTACGCTTACGCGAGACTGGTTCTACCGACGTGCTTTGCACACAGGTGGCTAGCGGGTGTCAGTTTCTCCAACTTTAGTCGAACCGAGTGTGGCTACGCCCGGTCCTTGAGAAGGTTAAAACAGCACTAACTTGACAAACTATCGCTGTGGTTTTGATGAGTAGGTAAGAATGGTTCTTGCTCAGCCCGTAGCAGCCACGTAAAACTTGCAACAACAAAGTAGAGGACGTCTAACTTGTTTTTGCAGGGCGTGTTGTGATGTGATATGGTCAATGCATGATGCTATATTTTATTGTATGAGATGATCATGTTTTGTAACCGAGTTATCGGCAACTGGCAGGAGCCATATGGTTGTCGCTTTATTGTATGCAATGCAATCGCCCTGTAATGCTTTACTTTATCACTAAGTGGTAGCGATAGTCGTAGAAGCATAAGTTGGCGAGACGACAACGATGCTACGATGGAGATCAAGGTGTCACGCCGGTGATGATGGTGATCATGACGGTGCTTCGGAGATGGAGATCACAAGCACAAGATAATGATGGCCATATCAAATCACTTATATTGATTGCATGTGATATTTATCTTTTATGCATCTTATCTTGCTTTGATTGACGGTAGCATTATAAGATGATCTCTCACTAAATTATCAAGGTATAAGTGTTCTCCCTGAGTATGCACCATTGCGAAAGTTCTTCGTGGTGAGACACCACGTGATGATCGGGTGTGATAGGCTCTACGTTCAAATACAACGGGTGCAAAACTGTTGCGCACGCGAAATAATCAGGTTAAACTTGACGAGCCTAGCATATGCAGATATGGCCTCGGAACACTGAGACCGAAAGGTTGAGCGGGAATCATATAGTAGATATGATCAACATAGTGATGTTCACCATTCAAAACTACTCCATTTCACGTGATGATCGGTTATGGTTTAGTTGATTTGGATCACGTGATCACTTAGATGATTAGAGGGATGTCTATCTAAGTGGGAGTTCTTAAGTAATATGATTAATTAAACTTAAATTTATCATGAACTTAGTACCTGATAGTATTTTGCTTGTCTATGTTGATTGTAGATAGATGGCTCGTGTTGTTGTTCCATTGAATTTTAATGTGTTCCTTGAGAAAGCAAAGTTGAAAGATGATGGTAGCAATTACGCGGACTGGGTCCGTAATTTGAGGATTATCCTCATTGCTGCACAGAAGAATTACGTCCTAGAAGCACCGCTAGGTGCCAGACCTGCTGCAGGAGCAACACCAGATGTTGTGAATGTCTGGCAGAGCAAAGCTGATGAATACTCGATAGTTCGGTGTGCCATGCTTTACAGCTTAGAACCGGGACTTCAACGACGTTTTGAACGTCATGGAGCATACGAGATGTTCCAGGAGTTGAAGTTAATATTTCAAGCAAATGCCCGGATTGAGAGATATGAAGTCTCCAATAAGTTCTACAGCTGCAAGAAGGAGGAGAATAGTTCTGTCAGTGAGCATATACTCAGAATGTCTGGGTATAACAATCACTTGATTCAACTGGGAGTTAATCTTCCAGATGATAGCGTCATTGACAGAATTCTTCAATCACTGCCACCAAGCTACAAGAGCTTCGTGATGAACTATAACATGCAAGGGATGGATAAGACGATTCCCGAGCTCTTCGCAATGCTAAAGGCTGCGGAGGTAGAAATCAAGAAGGAGCATCAAGTGTTGATGGTCAACAAGACCACCAGTTTCAAGAAAAAGGGCAAAGGGAAGAAGAAGGGGAACTTCAAGAAGAAGAACAAACAAGTTGCTACTCAGGAAAAGAAACCCGAGTCTGGACCTAAGCCTGAAACTAAGTGCTTCTACTTCAAACAGACTGGTCACTGGAAGTGGAACTACCCCAAGTATTTGGCGGATAAGAAGGATGCCAAGGTGAACAAAGCTATATGTGATATACATGTTATTGATGGGTACCTTACTAATGCTCGCTGTAGCACCTGGGTATTTGATACTGGTTTTGTTGCTAATATTTGCAACTCGAAACAGGAACTACGGATTAAGCGAAGATTGGCTAAGGACGAGGTGACGATGCGCGTGGGAAATGGTTCCAAAGTCGATGTGATCGCCGTCGGCACGCTACCTCTACATCTACCTTCGAGATTAGTATTAGACCTAAATAATTGTTATTTGGTGCCATCGTTGAGCATGAACATTATATCTGGATCTTGTTTGATGCGAGACGGTTATTCATTTAAATCGGAGAATAATGGTTGTTCTATTTATATGAGTAATATCTTTTATGGTCATGCACCCTTGAAGAGTGGTCTATTTTCGATGAATCTCGATAGTAGTGATACACATATTCATAATGTTGAAGCCAAAAGATGCAGAGTTGATAATGATAGTGCAACTTATTTGTGGCACTGTCGTTTGGGTCATATTGGTGTAAAGCGCATGAAGAAACTCCATACTGATGGACTTGTGGAATCACTTGATTATGAATCACTTGGTACTTGCGAACCATGCCTCATGGGCAAGATGACTAAAACGCCGTTCTCGGAACTATGGAGCGAGCAATTGGTTTATTGGAGATCATACATACTGATGTATGTGGTCCAACGAATGTTGAGGCTCGCGGCGGGTATCGTTATTTTCTCACCTTCACAGATGATTTAAGCAGATATGGGTATATCTACTTAATGAAACATAAGTCTGAAACATTTGAAAAGTTCAAAGAATTTTAGATTGAAGTTGAAAATCATCGTAACAAGAAAATAAAGTTTCTACGATCTGATCGTGGAGGAGAATATTTGAGTTACAAGTTTGGTCTACATTTGAAACAATGCGGAATAGTTCCGCAACTCACGCCACCCAGAACACCACAGCGTAATGGTGTGTCCGAACATCGTAATTGTACTTTGCTAGATATGGTGCCATCTATGATGTCTCTTACTGATTTATCGTTATCGTTTTGGGGTTATGCTTTAGAGACGGTCGCATTCACGTTAAATAGGGCACCATCCAAATCCGTTGAGACGACGCCTTATGAACTGTGGTTTGGCAAGAAACCAAAGTTGTCGTTTCTTAAAGTTTGGGGCTGCGATGCTTATGTGAAAAAGCTTCAACCTGATAAGCTCGAACCCAAATCAGAGAAATGTGTCTTCATAGGATACCCAAAGGAAACTATTGGGTACACCTTCTATCACAGATCCGAAGGCAAGACATTCGTTGCCAAGAATGGATCCTTTCTAGAGAAGGAGTTTCTCTCGAAAGAAGTGAGTGGGAGGAAAGTAGAACTTGATGAGGTAACTGTACCTGCTCCCTTATTGGAAAGTAGTTCATCACAGAAACCAGTTCCTATGACGTCTATACCAATTAATGTAGAAGTTAATGATGATGATCATGAAACTTCAGATCAAGTTGTTACTGAACCTCGTAGATCAACCAGAGTAAGATCCGCACCAGAGTGGTACGGTAATCCTGTTCTGGAGATTATGTTACTAGACCATGACTAACCTACGAACTATGAAGAAGCGATGGAGAGCCTAGATTCCGCAAAATGGCTTGAGGCCATGAAATCTTAGATGGGATCCATGTATGAGAACAAAGTGTGGACTTTGGTTGACTTGCCCGATGATTGGCAGGCCATCGAGAATAAATGGATCTTCAAGAAGAAGACTGACGCTGACGGTAATGTTACTGTCTATAAAGCTTGACTTATTGCAAAAGGTTTTCAACAAGTTCAAGGGGTAGACTATGATGAGACTGTCTCACCCGTAGAGATGCTTAAGTCTGTTCGAATCATGTTAGCAACTGCCGCATTTTATGATTATGAAATTTGGCAAATGGATGTCAAAACTGCATTCTTGAATGGATTTCTGGAAGAAGAGTTGTATATGATGCAACCGGAAGGTTTTGTCGATCCAAAGGGAGCTAACAAAGTGTGCAAGCTCCAGCAATCCATTTATGGACTGGTGCAAGCCTCTCGGAGTTGGAATAAACGTTTTGATAGTGTGATCAAAGCATATGGTTTTATACAGACTCTTGGAGAAGCCTGTATTTACAAGAAAGTGAGTGGGAGTTCTGTAGCATTTCTGATATTATATGTGGATGACATATTATTGACCGGAAATGATATAGAATTTCTGGATAGCATAAAGGGATATTTGAATAAGAGTTTTTCAATGAAGGACCTCAGTGAAGCTGCTTATATATTGGGCATCAAAATCTATAGAGATAGATCAAGACGCTTAATAGGACTTTCACAAAGCACATACCTTCACAAAGTTTTGAAGAAGTTCAAAATGGATCAAGCAAAGAAAGGGTTCTTGCCTGTGTTACAAGGTGTGAAGTTGAGTAAGACTCAATGCCCGACCACTGTAGAAGATAGAGGGAAAATGAAAAATGTTCCCTATGCTTCAGCCATAGGCTCTATCATGTATGCAATGCTGTGTACAAACCCTGATGTGTGCCTTGCTATAAGTTTAGCAGGGAGGTACCAAAGTAATCCAGGAGTGGATCACTGGACAGGGGTCAAGAACATCCTGAAATACCTGAAAAGGACTAAGGATAGGTTTCTCGTTTATGGAGGTGACAAAGAGCTAGTCGTAAATGGTTACGTCGATGCAAGCTTTGACACTCATCCGGACGATTCTAAATCGCAAACCGGATACGTGTTTACATTGAACGGTGGAGCTGTCAGTTGGTGTAGTTCTAAACAAAGCGTCATAGCAGGATCTACGTGTGAAGCGGAGTACATAGCTGCTTCGGAAGCAGCAAATGAAGGAGTTTGGATGAAGGAGTTCATATCCGATCTAGGTGTCATACCTAGTGCATCGGGTCCAATGAAAATATTTTGTGACAATACTGGTGCAATTGCTTTGGCAAAGGAATCCAGATTTCACAAGAGAACCAAGCACATCAAGAGATGCTTCAACTCCATCCAGGATCAAGTCCAGGTGGGAGACATAGAAATTTGCAAGATACATACGGATCTGAATGTTGCAGACCCGTTGACTAAGCCTCTTCCACAAGCAAAATATGATCAGCACCAAGGCTTCATGGGTGTTAGAATCATTACTGTGTAGTCTAGATTATTAACTCTAGTGCAAGTGGGAGACTGAAGAAAATATGCCTTAGAGGTAATAATAAATTTATTATTTATTTCCTTTTATCATGATAAATGTTTATTATTCATGCTAGAATTGTATTAACCAGAAACATAATACTTGTGTGAATACATAGACAAACATATTATCACTAGTATGCCTCTACTTGACTAGCTCGTTAATCAAAGATGGTTATGTTTCCTAACCATGGACATGTGTTGTTATTTGATTAAACGGGATTACATCATTAGGAGAATGATGTGATTGACATGACCCATTCCATTAGCTTAGCACCCGATCGTTTAGTATGTTGCTATTGCTTTCTTCATGACTTATACATGTTCCTATGACAATGAGATTATGCAACTCCTGTTTACCAGAGGAACACTTTGTGTACTACCAAACATCACAATGTAACTGGGTGATTATAAAGGTGTTCTACAGGTGTCTCCGAAGGTACTTGTTGGGTTGGCGTATTTCGAGATTACGATTTGTCACTCGGATTATCGGAGAGGTATCTCTGGGCCCACTCGGTAATGCACATCACTATAAGAATTGCAAGCATTGCAACTAATGAGTTAGTTGCGGGATGATGTATTACGGAACGAGTAAAGAGACTTGCCGGTAACGAGATTGAACTAGAGTTTAAGATACCGACGATCGAATCTCGGGCAAGTAACATACCAATGACAAAGGGAACAACATATGTAGTTATGCGGTTTGACCGATAAAGATCTTCGTAGAATATGTAGGAGCCCATATGAGCATCCAGATTCCGCTATTGGTTATTGAACGGAGACGTGTCTCGGTCATGTCTACATGGTTCTCGAACCCGTAGGGCCCGCACGCTTAAAGTTCGATGACGGTTATATTATGAGTTTATGTGTTTTGATGTACTGAAGTATTTCGGAGTCTCAGATGTGATCACGGACATGACGAGGAGTCTCGAAATTGTCGATACATAAAGATTGATATATTGGAAGCCTATATTTGGATATCGGAAGTGTTTCGGGTGAAACCGGGATTTTACCGGAGTGTCGGGGGTTACTGGAACCCCCCCCCCCCGGGGGGGTTTAATGGGCCAAGATGGGCCTTAGTGGAGAGGAGGATGGGCGGCCAGGGCAGGCTGCGCGCCCCCTCCCCCTCTAGTCCGAATTGCACAAGGAGCGGGGGCGGCGCCCCCCTTTCCTTCCTCTCTCCCTCCTCCTTCCCCCTTCTCCTACTCCAACTAGGAAAGGAGGGAGTCCTACTCCCGGTGGGAGTAGGACTCCTCCCTGGCGCGCCTCCTCCTGGCCGGCCGCCTCCCCCCCCCCCTTGCTCCTTTACATATGGGGGCAGGGGGGCACCTCTAGACACAACAATTGATCCCTTGGATCTCTTAGCCGTGTGCGGTGCCCCCCTCCACCATAGTCCACCTCGATAATATCGTAGCGGTGCTTAGGCGAAGCCCTGCGTCGGTAGAGCATCATCATCGTCACAACGTCGTCGTGCTGACGGAACTCTCCCTCAAAGCTCGGCTGGATCGGAATTTGAGGGACGTCATCGAGCTGAACGTGTGCTGAACTCAAAGGTGACGTACGTTCGGTACTTGATCGGTCGGATCGTGAAGACGTACGACTACATCAACTGCGTTGTGCTAATGCTTCCGCTTTCGGTCTACGAGGGTACGTGGACAACACTCTCCCCTCTTGTTGCTATGCATCACCATGATCCTGTGTGTATGTAGGAAATTTTTTGAAATTACTACGTGCCCCAACACTGATGTTATCGCAGTAGACAAGAGTGGCCTTGTGAACATCACAAAGCAACTCCTGGAGCAGCTGATGTATCCAAGAGCACTCGGCCACGACATTAGCCACGGCGCGATACTCTGCCTCGGCGCTGGAGCGGGAGACCGTGGTTTGCCGCTTCGATGACCAAGAGATCAACGAGGGCCCAAGGTAGACGCAGTAGCCTGACGTAGAGCATCGCGTGTCGGGGCAGCCAGCCAAGTCGTCATCCGAGTAGGCCACGAGGTCAGTGGAGGCGGAGGCCGTCAGGGTGAGTCCCAATGACATGGTGCCTCGTATGTAACGGAGAATACGCCTCACCAGAGTCAAGTGAGAGTCACGCGGGGCATGCATATGGAGGCACACCTGCTGGACAGCGTACTGCAGGTCGGGGCAAGTCAACATCAGGTACTGTAAAGCACCAACAATAGAGCGATAAAACGCTCCATCGAACGCAAGAGACCCCTCGAGAGCAGAGATCTTTGCCTTTGTGTCGACGGGGGTGGGCGCCCGCTTGCAGTTAAGCATACCGGCACGCTCCAGGAGCTCGTGGGCGTACTTCTACTGATGCAGAAAGAAACCGTCAGTCCGTCGGACCACCTCGATGTCGAGGAAGTAGTGCAGGGGCCCCAAGTCCTTGAGGGCGAACTCGTCATGAAGATGAGCAGTCAGCCGCTGAAGGAGGTCGGGGGGCGGACGCCGTGAGGATGATGTCGTCGACATAGAGCAGCAGATATGCAGTGTCAACTCCCTGATGATACACGAAGAGTGAAGCATCGGAGCGAGTGGACCGAAATCCGAGAGACTGCAGGAAGGCTGCGATACGCTGGTACCAAGCCCGAGGCACCTGCTTCAACCCCTAAAGAGAACGGGAGAGCAAGCACATGAAGTCGGGGTGCTCGGCATCGACGAAACCAATGGGCTGCTCACAGAACACCTGCTCGGCGAGATGGCCATGCAAGAAGGTGTTGGAGACATCCAACTGGTGCACAGGCCAGGTGCGTGAGACTGCCAGCTGAAGTACGACGCGAATCGTGCCCGGTTTCACAACCGGGGCGAAGGTGTCGGTGAAGTCCACGCCCGCGCGCTACCGAAAAACACGAACCACCCACCGAGCCTTGTAGCGCTCGAGAGAACCGTCCGGGCGAGTCTTGTAGCGAAACACCCACTTGCCAGAGATGATGTTGGCACGAGGGGGTCGCGGAACAAGCTGCCATGTGCGGTTGCACTGCAAGGCGTCGAACTCCTCCTCCATCGCAGTTAGCAAGTGGGGATCCCGAAGGGTAGCACGAGCGAAGGTGGGGACGAGTGATGGCGTCGACGTCGAGGCGGAACACACATACTCGTCGGCGGAGTAGCGCGTGCTGGGCCGAAGCACTCCTACTCGGGCATGGGTAGTCACGCCAAGTGACGGGGCAGTTGGGCCGGCGGGTGCCGCGGCGGCGGGTGCGGCGGCGGGGGCGGGGGCACTGGTGCAGCGGCGACGGCGGAGGCCGCAGCGGCAACAGCGTCGGCCGATCCGGCGGCAGAAGAGGCGATGGGCGAGGTTGACGCCGAGCCCGTCGCAAGGGTGGCAGGCGGGGTGCCGAGCTCAACCTCGTATGAGGGAGACGGGGACCCAGGGGCCCGCTCGGACTCGACCTCGGGGGAGGGAGTCGCGAAGCCAGGTGCTGGCGGCAGAAAGCGTCGTGCTGAGGGGGTTGCCGGGGGTTGCCGCCGCGCATCGCTCCGTAAAGGGGGCGCGGGGGCCGGAGTCGAAGGGGCCGAAGCCGGAGGAACCTGAAAAAAAGGGAACACCATCTCGACAAAGTACACATGCCTCGAGGTGTACACACGATGGGTGACAGGATCATAGCACTGGTAACCTTTGGTGTTAGGAGGGTAGCCAAGGAAGATGCATGGGATGGATCATGGTGCAACCTTGTGTGGCATGGTGGACGCGGTGCTAGGATAACAGAGACACCTGTCGGATTTTGGGTTCCGGCAGACCCTTGAGGTTCGAACTCCAGGGTGCGCGCGGAGATTACGCCTTCTTCCTACCTCCGCCCCTCCGCCTCACAAAGATCTAAGCTACCGGAAAGAACAACACAAGAGACACAGGGTTTATACTGGTTCGGGCCACCGATGTGGTGTAATACCCTACTCCAGTGTGGTGGTGTGGTGGATTGCCTCTTGGGCTGATGATGATGAATAATACAAGGAAGAACAGCCTCGCGAGGGTCTGTTCTTGGCCGGGGCGACGAACTACTTAGGAGGAGTTCGGCCGCCCTTCTCTCCCTCTCTCTCTCTCTCTCTCTCTCTCTCTCTCTCTCTCTCTCTCTCTCTCTCTCTCTCTTTCTTCGATCTGATTGCCGATCGATCCCCCCCTCTACTCTGGGGGTGGCTAGTCCTATTTATAGGCAAAGGCCCTGGGCCTCTTCCCAAATATTGAGCGGGAAGGGCGCCAACAATTGGCCATTTTGAAGGGGAACATCTGGTACACTTATCCTGACTAAAGTTGGTCCTCGCCTGCTAAAGGCTCTGGTGGTGACGCTGGCTTGGGCTCCACAATGACTTCCTTCCTTCCGTTGGACTGGTCTTGGTCTCGTTGCACCGAAACGGGTGCCTTTGCTTGATGCTCTCGCCTGCGCTTGCCCCCTTTGCACCAAAGAGGAAAGGAGGACACTGCACGGGCGGGCGCCCGCCTGGCGCCTTTGGTCGTCATGGCTTGCGTCACGGGCACCTCGTGAGGTACCCCGCCTTGATCTCTCCGCCTCCTCGCGAGCCAGACTAATGAGGCCGTGCCTGAGGAAGCTCCGTGTCGTCCTCCCCGCGAGGCTTGGCCCCTCGCGAGGGTCTTGGGTCTGTGTTGAAGAAGATGGGTTGTGCTGGGTCCCCTTTGAGCCACGCCGCAGGCCGCAGGCAGGCAAGTCTGGGGACCCCCGTTCCTCGAACGCCGACAGTAGCCCCCGGGCCCAAGGCACGCCCGGACTTGGCCGTGCAGGGAGGCGAAAGGGCAAGGGCGAAGCGCCGCGGGCCCTAACAGCCTGCGGCCTTGGGCGCCGCGTGGCGGTTGATTGGACGTGGGCGTCTCCGCAACCAAGCGAGTGGATAAACGAGCGGTATCTGCCCAGGCTTTGCTTTTTTCGCTTTCTCCAGTTGTTTCTCAGATCCCCTTTCTTGCGCCTCTCCTTCCTTCCTCCAAATCTCCAGATCTACTTCGACCGCGTGACCTTGGAAGCCATGGCGCCTCGTCAGTCCCCGGCCGGAGCTTGGTACTCGTCTGCCTTGGAGTCGCCAAACTTGTCGGAGGCGAGCCTTGCCCGGTTGCACCGGATGGCGGCAGCGCAGGGCATCGACGGGGCGAAGGTGTTCAAGGCCGGCTCCGCCACCCCTGAGGGCCGAGGGAGCACCTTTTATCCGCTCTTCGTAAGCTCCATTGTTGTTGGCCTGGTGCCTCCCTTCTCCGAGTTCTTCCTCTCTGTCCTCCGCCATTATAAGCTACAGGCTCTGCATCTCCATCCCAACTCCGTCCTTCTCGTGGCAATCTTCACCTATTACAGCGAGGCTCACGTAGGGGTGCAGCCCTCGGTGGCCCTGCTGCGCCACTACTTCTCCCTCCGAACCTCTCGCGGTCCTGCTTCCGCGTGCGCGAGCTTCGTCGCGTACGGTGGCACCATTGCCATTTCGAGCCCCGGGAAAAGGATTGAGGGCTTCAGGAGCAAGTGGGTCTTGGCAGATGCTGGGCGCATCCACCCTCGGATGATCTTGCCCACGGAGCAACCCACGAGCTCCAGCGATTGGGGTCGAGCGGAGCTCGCGGACCCCCGCGCGAAGCCGGTGTTGGAGAAGATGGACGCGGATCTGAGGCCGGCTAACACGGCGACGGCGAAGCTGACCGGCGCGTCGCTGCTGAGGGAATTCCTGGAGCACCTGCTGGCTCCGCTTCGGCAGTACTCACTTCCGATGTGGAGGCTCCATCAGAGCCCCGCGGCCTTGGCCGGCGAAGATCTGGCTGCGGTCCCCCAATCTCTGGTCGGGGGTGATGTGGCGAGGTTGGAGGGTGCTCCTACGCCCTTGTTCCTCTGCGACGACTGGGAGCAGGTGGTGGAGTCCATGCATGTCTTCAACGGGGACGGGCCCGTGCCCACGGAAGCTCCCGGGGAGCCGGTGGACGTGTCCTCCGACGACTCCAGCGAAGAGGAGGACCGAAGGGAGCGGGAGAAAGGGCCTGACTCTAAGGCGACTGGCGGAGAGTCGAGGGCTCCCCTTTCCCGGCGCAGGTCCCGCGCTCTCTGCCTCTCTCCGAGCGATGACGACGAGGATGATGATGTGCTGGGCAGCGGAAGCTCGCCCCCGATCCCGAAGAAGGACAGGACCGGGTTGATCTCCCGCGGGTCTGCCCCGACCCCGGGGTGGTCCGCAGACGCGCCTTCCGCTTCTGAGGTTGACCCTTCCAGCCGGCTTTCGGTCTTCAAATTTGGCTGGAGGCTACCTGAGCTCACCGGCGACGACCCGTAAGCGCTTGACTCTTGTCTTTGTTTCTTGTTTTGCTGCTGAGGCTTGACGTCCGCGTCTCTTGGATAGGTTGGCACCTGCAGCAAAGAAGCCGAAGGGGGCTCCTGAGGTTCCTTCCAGGGCAGCGCCTCTGCCCGCGAAGGAAGCTGACCGCAACGCACGGGCCTCTCCTGCCCGGTCGTCCTCGCGAGGCCTGGCTGAGCTGGCCGGGGCGAGCTCAGCCCCCATGGCCCAAGTGACTCCCGAGGTGCCTTTGCCTGCCGCCGCCACCACAGTCGTCGGGGCGCAGCAGGCTCCACCTCAGGATGATGTGGTCGTGCCGCCGCCTTCTCCTCCTACTCCACCGACTTTGACTCCTCCTGCCGTTCTGGATCATGTTGCTGCCGAGTTGGACCGGCTCCGGCAGGATCTTCTTTGCACCGACCCTCGCTTGGTGGCCGGGCGCTTGGAGCTGGCTTCAGGATGGATTTGCTCCGATGCCTCGGTTCGGGCGGCGCTGGTCTAGGCCTCGACGGCTTGCGATGAGGAGAGGCAGGCCGCCCTTGAGGCGAAGGCTGCTCGTGACGCAGCCCTGGGGGAGGCGGCCGACGTCCGTGGTCGCTGCAAGGTGCTGGAGGACGAGCTGCAAGGCCTGCGGGACCAGCTCGCGAAAGAGGCCCGCCTTCGCCAAGAGCAAGAAGAAGGCGTGGTGGCTCGCGAGGCGGCCGTCGAGGGCCGGGAGGCCAAGCTCAAGAAACGCCGCGACCGCCTAGGCGTGTTGGAGCAGGAGTTGGGGGCGAGGAAGGTCGAGCTGGACGACAAGGCTCGGGTTCTTGCCGAGGACCGTGTGGCCTTCGCGGAGATGGAGAAGAAGGCTCGCTCCTCGTTGAAGACGCTTTACGAGAGCGGCCTGGAGAGCCCGCTGGCCGGCGCCGAGGACGGCCCCGCCAAGCTGCTTCCCTTCCTGGTTCGCGCTCTTGAAGATGTCGCCCTTGGCCTTGGCCCCACGGCCGAGGCCGAGGCGCGTGTCATGTCTTCTGCAGCGCTGACGCGGGTCTTCACCCACATCTACCTTCGTGATCCCAGCGTCGACCTCGACAGCCTGCTGGAGCCAGCAAGCGGCGAGCGTGCCGCTGTCGCTGCCGAGGTCGTGAAGGGTCGTGCGGAGGCTCTGCTGGGGAAGTTCCGGGCCTTCAGCACCAAGCCGAAGCGAGGCGCTGCCGACCCTGCTGCTCCATGAGGCGAACCCACTCCGCGTTGCTTCACCGCCGTCAAGTGATTCCGTTGTGGCTCATGTCCTGCTTTCAATTCCTGCACATGCACCATGCCTCGGGGAGGCGTTTAAACTTGCGTCTGGCATTGAGATGGACTGTAATATTTGCTTTTGAACTCCTTGAAATTTTAAGATGGCGCTCCTCTCTTGCCTTTGCTCCCCTTTCTGCTCTACGTCCTCGGGTCCCGGCCCTCGAGCTGGTCTCAGCCGTCGCTGGTATGCCAGGGCGCGATGCCGTGGACAAGGCCAGAGGGTGAGGGCTGGAGGGCCAGTAGGAGCCCTGAGTCGCGATGCTCAGGCACCCCCCCCCCCCTTTAACATACAAGTGGTTCGCGCGGTTGAGAGTGAAGGAGGTTGTCTTTGGAATTTACGCTTTTCTTTCCTACTTGCTTATGTTCTACGCCGGCAGAGCCCAGCCCCGCGCGTACCTCACCAAGCGTTAGCCCCGACCGAAAACCAGGATGGGACTAAGGAGTGAGGGGCTACGTGACAAGTTAGGCTCCTGAGTCGCGATGCTCAGGAGTCCCCCTTGGTGCACGAACAGCAAGTAGGGAGGTGAGATGTGGGTGGATCTACCGTTCTACGTCTGCAGAGCTCGGCCCCGCGCATACCTCACCCAGCGTTAGGCTTTCGGAACTAAGGAGTGAGGGGCTACGTGACCAGTTAGGCTCCTGAGTCACGATGCTCAGGAGTCCCCCTTGACGCTCAAACGGCCTTCGTACCTTGGCTCCGCTCGGGGAGAGACGCATGACGAACCAGGCCCGGGGGGGCTAGCTGGGTGCCGTGCGTCTGGGCGTGACCCAGGCGCAGCCCCCGTGCCCAGCCCCCTCGCATGGCACTCCCGGGGGGAGGCGTTGCGATGAGGCTAGACACTGAGCTCTGGGCTCCCTGAGGTTGATGTGGCCCGGGGGCCACCCTCAGCTGTTTATCACCAGCGCGGAGCATAGCGCTTCCGTATGTGTACGGGCATAGCCGCTCCTCGGTAGTGTCGTCAGCCAGCGCGGAGCATGGTGCTTCCACTGGTACGTGGGAGGGGGCTCCCCTCCGGGAGGAGCCCCCGGGGCGTGTACAGCCCCGCCCTGACACGTGGCTGGCACGGTAGGGCCTGGTGAGGTGTATCTGGGCACCCGTGAGCCAACGCGGGACGCACGGGACCCTACCTCTAGGCGGGTTGCGCCTGGCACTGGGCCATATCTTGTGATGTGTTCCTGCAAATTGGGTTAGATGCCTGCACTCTACGTCCTCGGGTCCCGGCCCTCGAGGTCGTCGCTGGTATGCCGGGGCGCGATGCCGCGGACAAGGCCAGAGGGTGAGGGCTGGAGAGCCGGTAATATCCCTGAGTCGCGATGCTCAGGTACCCCCCCTTTAATGCGCAAGTGGTCGGCATGGAGAAGAAGAGGTGCCGTAGACCGGCATCAAATAATCAATCACGATGGGTTGAATGCATAGCCGGAAATAAACACGAAAGGGATACATGCCGCTGGGTCTGACCCGAGCGACTTGGGGATGATGCAGCCCGAGGGGCGCCCCCAACAAAGTAAGCTAACGACACGAAATAAAAGGGATACATGCCGCAGGGACGGACCCACGCGGCCTGGGAATAATGCAGCCCTGGGGGCGCTCCCAGCTGGAAACGAAACTTAGAAGAGGTCACCTGATGATGTTGAGGACGAAGCAGTGTTGGTGCAGCAGACTCGATGGGCTGCGGAAGCCGATCCTCATGAGCCCCCGGGCCCTGGGGCCTCGGGAGGCTCCGGAGGCGCTGGTTGCTCCTCGCGGACCATCTCCATTTCTGCCAGGGCAGCGGAACGCCTGGCCTCTTGAGCTTCCATGATGCCCCTCATGAGGCGCTGCTACGTGGCAGCCGTGTTCGGCGAGCCGTAAGGCATGCGAACGTGGCTGTGGGGTGGACCTTCGCAGCGCCCCACTCGCGAGGGCCAGAGGCGCTCCAGCGAGGCGACTCGATTGAGCCCTGGTATACCGATGCAGACGGCTAGACGCGCATCCCACCATCCTCGCCTGGATGGGGAGCCACAGCTGGTAAGCGACGGCCGCCTCTCATGACTCTTGACTCCTGTAGCTCTTGAATGGCCTTGCTGACGAACTCCTGAGGGTCTGGCCCCCCTTGCCTTACTCCTTCTTGAGGGAAACGTGCTCCGAAACACGCCTCCACGTGGTGCCCAAGCGTCTCCCTCGTGACCTTAGCCAGGTCGGTGGCCCTCCAGGGGAGAGCCCCCGAGCCCTGCCTGAGGAGGGCGCCGGGCGCGCTTTCCTATGCGATGGAAGGAGGTTCCCCTTGGGTAGGCGCGGGCCCTGAGGGACCTGCCTCCTGAGGGACCGGGCCAGACGATGTCTTCTTCTTCTTGGGGGTGGTCTCGGGGAGCCTCCTGCTTCCGCGATCCGGGTCTTCCAGTGATGCGGCCTGAAAAGCTCGTTCCAGGGAACACACCGTGTCCTTCTCTTCACAGGGCACCGTGATGACTCCGCCACTCCCTGGCATCTTGAGGACGTTGTAGCCGTGGTGAGTCACGGCCATGAACTTGGCCAGCGCCGGGTACCCAAGGATGGCGTTGTACGGCAGGCGAATGTGAGCGACGTCGAAGTCAATGAGCTCGGTGCGGTAGTTGTCACATGCTCCGAAGGTGACGGGGAGGCGGACCTGCCCGATCGGGACCGTGGAGCCGTCAGTGACTCCGGAGAAAGGCTTGGTTGGCTGAAGCTGGTTGTAAGGCACTTGGAGATTGTTGAATGTTTCCACGGACAGGACGTTGAGCCCTGCCCCACCATCGATGAGGGTCCTGAAGGAAATATGCCCTAGAGGCAATAATAAAGTGATTATTTATTTCCTTACATATCATGATAAAAGTTTATTATTCATGCTAGAATTGTATTAACCGGAAACATAATACATGTGTGAATACATAGACAAACAGAGTGTCACTAGTATGCCTCTACTTGACTAGCTCATTAATCAAAGATGGTTATGTTTCCTAGCCATGAACAAAGAGTTGTTATTTGATTAACGAGATCACATCATTAGTTGAATGATCTGATTGACATGACCCATTCCATTAGCATAGCACCCGATCGTTTAGTATGTTGCTATTGCTTTTATCCATGACTTATACATGTTCCTTTAACTATGAGATTATGCAACTCCCGTTTACCATAGGAACACTTTGTGTGCTACCAAACATCACAACGTAACTGAGTGATTATAAAGGTGCTCTACAGGTGTCTCCGAAAGTATTTGTTGGGTTGGCATATTTCGAGATTAGGATTTGTCACTCCGAATGTCGGAGAGGTATCTCAGGGCCTTCTCGGTAATGCACATCACATAAGCCTTGCAAGCATTGCAACCAATGAGTTAGTTGCGAGATAATGTATTACGGAACGACTAAAGAGACTTGCCAGTAACGAGATTGAACTAGGTATTGGATACCGACGATCGAATCTCGGGCAAGTAACATACCGATGACAAAGGGAACAACGTATGTTGTTATGAGGTCTGACCGATAAAGATCTTCGTAGAATATGTAGGAGCCAATATGGGCATCCAGGTCCCGCTATTGGTTATTGACCGGAGACGTGTCTCGGTCATGTCTACATTGTTCTCGAACCGTAGGGTCCGCACGCTTAACGTTACGATGACAGTTATTATGAGTTTATGCATTTTGATGTACCGAAGGAGTTCGGAGTCCCGTATGTGATCACGGACATGACGAGGAGTCTCGAAATGGTCGAGACGTAAAGAATGATATATTGGAAGCCTATGTTTGGACATCGGATGCATTCCAGGTTAAATCAGGATTTTACCGGAATACCGGGAGGGTTACCGGAACCCCCCGGGGGGCATAATGGGCCAACATGGGCCTTGGAGGAGAGGTGAGAGGGCTGCCCTCATGGGCTGCGCGCCTCTCCCCTTCCCCTAGTCCTATTAGGACTAGCAGAGGTGGGCGCCCCCTCTCTCTCTCTCTCTCTCCCTTGGAGAATCCTAGTCCAACTAGGATTGGGGGGGGGGAATCCTACTCCCAGAGGGAGTAGGACACTCCTGGCGCGCCAGGCTTGGCCGGCCAGCCCCTCCGCCTTGGCTCCTTTATATACAGGGGCAGGGGGCACCCCAGAGACAAATGATCATTGAGATCTTTCCTTAGCCGTGTGCGGTGCCCCCTTCCACCAAATTCCACCTCAGTCATATCGTTGCAGTGCTTAGGCGAAGCCCTGCGCCGGTAACACATCAAGATCGTCACCACGCCGTCGTGCTGACGGAACTCTTCCCCGACGCTTTGCTGGATCGGAGCCCGGGGATCGTCATCGAGCTGAACGTGTGCCAAGAACTCGGAGGTGCCGGAGTAACGGTGTTGTGATCGGTTGGATCGCGAGGAGAACGTACGACTACTTCCTCTACGTAGTGTCAACGCTTCCGCTTCGGTCTACGAGGGTACGTAGACAACACTCTCCCTTCTCGTTGCTATGCATCACCATGATCTTGCGTGTGCGTAGGAAAATTTTTGAAATTACTACGTTCCCCAACAGTGGTATCAGAGCCTAGGTTTTTATGGTTTGATGTTATTTGCACGAGTAGAACACAAGTGAGTTGTGGGCGATACAAGTCATACTGCCTACCAGCATGTCATACTTTGGTTCAGCGGTATTGTTGGACGAGACGATCCGGACCAACCTTACGCGTACGCTTACGCGAGACCGGTTCCCTCGACGTGCTTTGCACATAGATGGCTTGCGGAAGACTGTCTCTCCAACTTTAGTTGAACCGAGTGTGACTACGCCCGGTCCTTGAGAAGGTTAAAACGGAGTCTATTTGACAAACTATCGTTGTG